>OY986050.1:7602736-8202736 GCA_963920205.1 Stenodema calcarata
GTGTCGTTTGGTGCAGAGGAGATAAGGGTTGGTGTTGTGGTTTTTCTGAATCCAAATATATAAACCCGTTTTTCGCCATCAGGTCTAGTTTTTGAGATATAACTCATAGACCTCATAAATAAGAAAAAATCTAATTCCAAATTCGGATTCAGCATGAATAATCCTGTAATAATATCTCTCTTTTATTGGTCTAATCTATAAAATTGGTAAATTCACTTTTCATTTGGGTGATTGGTTTAACATGTTGATTTGATTAATTGATCAATGTATGATGAGCATACATTTATTATCTTCCAATTAATTTAATTAAGTCGACATGTTGAACCAATAACCAACTTTTGTGTTCCTCAATCCTCACCCAAATGAACAAAGTGAACGTATCAGATGAAAATTGACCAGAAGCTTATTTTATAGATTTGAAAATTAATAGATAGAAATTATTACAGACTTTTCCAAGCTGAATCCGAATTTGGAATTAAAATGTTTCTAACTGCCGTAGTTTTTTCAAAAAACACATTTAAAAAAGTATAAAGTAGTATTAGTATATTTTTGGGAATTTCAAACTCGGAAATTGTACCTCAAAAACCACGCAAAGAGTGATTAAAAGTGAAAAGATCACAAGAAATTAAAAAAAAATATATATTAAAAAAATTAATAGATACTCTTCTATGAAGCCAGCATAATATAACATAAATGAGACGGTTAAGTCGGCAGAAAATATAAGAAAGTTAAAACTACCTACTAAAGAAAAAAAAAGTGAATAGATAAACTAATTATTAGAAGCTAATGGAAGAAGAGGTAGGTAATTAATGACTTTAGTGAACGTAACGAATGAGTAAAAAAATCAATATTAGTATGAACTTCTAGGAACAAATTGACTGAACGTTGAATTCTGTCAAGTGCTGCAAGCAATTTGTAATCAGGAATTAATGTAGTAGGTAGAATTAATGTAGTAGGTACATGTATCCTTCTTCCTCTGTGAATAGAACTCGCTGATTGTTGACAACATTAGGTTTTGAAATTTTCACTTGAAACATGGGTTTCAATTTCCACTACGATGGAAACTTATGGAACCTGAATAAGATCATGATCTATGCATAGTTTAGGAGTGCGCAACATGAAAAAGTGTCTCGACAAACGAGCAACTTGTAGAAGTGGGATGAGGATGGAATGTACACCAGTCGATGTACATGCATCGAAAACTAAGCTCACTACCAGCTACAGACGTTAACAAATTATTCTAACAACAATGAATAATTAAATACGCAAGACCAATTAAAACGAGGGAACCTACTCGTTCAACGACGTGTATTAGTATTCAGAGGCCACTGAAATACATAGCCCCTTTTGATACCACGCATTTAAATTTCAAATCATCTACTGAACACACTTCCTCCCGTTCTCTAGCCACGTCATGGGGCTCTACATTAAGCATATATAATAAATTGGATAGGAAAAAACTCGGGAGATAAGATGTTCCATAAAATAGGAATGGTAATCGGGATTGGCAGTATAAAGTAGCCATATGTAAATTCTCCGTCTAGGGCTCACATAACTCAGTAGGTCCGTAGAAAGCCCACTGGAATTCTGAGCATGGTACGACGTAAAGACTAGATTGTTTCGATAAATTTCAATAGAGTTCATGGTCATCGGCCAGAGGTTCTATTATTTAACACAGCTGAATTATGACGTTATGGTGGAATGAATATTTCATCATACGAGATCGCACGATTTCGATGAAGCCCACACTTGACACGGTAGTAAAATGTGGTTAAACATGATTAATAGAAAAGTAATAATATTTATAAATCTTTATTGTTTTCTATAATATTAATTTTATAATTTGTTGGCTTTAATCAAGGTTTTTATCACTTAATTGATTGCATACATCGAGTTCGTCAATTGTCAAGAAGTATCCGTACATATTATCACTGAATCTTATGCATATATAATTTTGATTGGGTTCCTTGATATTTATTTATTTATTCATACATACGGGCATGGATGCCCATTTACAATCGGAGACAATCGAAGTAGTAGTAGGGTCAACGTCGGGTGCAAAACGATTTGCAAGGGCCATATTGTTGGTAATTTGTGCTCTCTTAGGGAACAATGAAGAGGTCTCACGATCTGGTAATCAAGCCAGGAACCCGGAAGTTGATGCGAAAGAGGGGCTGGGGAGCACAGACAGTTCCCTTCAAGATCCTGAAGAGCCAGACCAAGTCAAGACGAATTCTACGGTCCTCGAGGATGCGCAGGTCGAGGAGGGAGCACAGGATGTCGTATGGAACGACATAAGGCTCAGCGGGAAAAAGTGCATCCAAATTAAACTTGTAGTACACAAACCGGAGAATCTTGTGCTGGTTTTTTCGATTGTCCGTTTGTGACCAAGGTAGTATGGGGACCATACCACTGAGAAAACCTCGGCCAATGGTCGCACGAGAGCGACGTAGAGGTGCCTCTGGACAACAATGCTCTTAAAGTCACTGGCGAATCTGAGAATGAGACCATGCGCTGCAAGCGCAGGCTGCTCGATATGTGAGCAAAATGACAGGCGAACGTTCGTGCAACATGTAGGTACACCCTCTCAAGCAGTTGACCACCTAGACAGTAATCAATGGTGACTTCCCCGTGTGAAACGAGAAGGCACTACATTTCTCCACGTTGGCGTTACGGGCACACCACTGAACACAGCTCGTCCAGAGCTGTCTGCAGACGCTAGCAATCCTCCACCGATTCAACTTGCTGGAATATTTTTAGATCGTCAGCGAAGAATAGAGAGCCGACCATATGAAGACAGTAGTGTAGGTCATCAACGAACACAAGGAAAAGGACCGGGCTCAGATGCGATCCCTAGGGAGCTGCACCAACTCGCACACGAAGGACGCCGTCTGTCAGGTACGACTCAAACCATACTAGCACGGTATCAAGCACACCGAATGATTTCAGATGCTGCAAAAGGATTCCGTGGTCAACTTTATCAAAGGACTTGGCGGAATCTGTGTACATGACGTTTGACTGCTTACCCGCGCTGAATCCATCAAGGGTCTTGAAGCGTCAGTAGATTGGTAGAGACAGACCTCCCCGGGCGAAACCTATATTGAGCTTCGTTTAACTACGTATCCACCAACTCATAAAAGAGGTCATATATAAAATATGGTGAGTATATGAAACGGAAAAAAATTAATATTAGGTATTCCGTTATACGTCCCCGAATTAGTGCATATTTTAGCTAAACATCATGACTCATATATTATGCATCTGCAAATGAAATTATGTAATAATAAATAGTATTTCTCTCTGCGTTTTTATAATTTTATTCTGCGCCTTAGCTTGAGGCAAACGTAAGCTGCAATTTGTTCCTATAGCTGCTTTGAAGTCAGTTATTAAAAAAAAAAGAAAAAAAAAAAGCTGCCAGTGTTTATAAACCAATTTTCTTCTCCCCCTCCTTCCACCGAGTCCATACTACCGGTCCCTGTAATGTGAGCACTCAACCACGGAAGGGACAAGAATTAAGCAGGAAAAACGTTCAAGGCCATATAACTGGAGGCTGAATAATTTTTGTTTGTTTTCCTCTGCTGTGATGTGAAACAGATCGATAGCAGCCCGAAGCTATGCAAACATTCCGGGGAGGAAAGAAAGACTGAACAAGCAATCAGGTGAATTAATACCAGGGGCAATTACTACTTTATTATTAGACAACATTGGTCTACTGTTAGGGTTCGTTAATCATTTCCACAACAATTTCCTCACAGGCTAGATAAGTAGCCTTATTTGTTCTTTGTGATTTGAATACGAAAGAAATAAACGGACATGATTCCTTTAAAGGTGAACGAATTATCTAGTTGGACCGCGATAAGCCAGTAAATAGAGAACGAGCAAAACGTGAAGGTGCAAGAGATTTCTATCGGAGCCCGTACACTCCAAGGTTTGAGTCCTGACCTCTCTCAAGATTTTTTTCTCTTTCCATTCGTCGCCCTCGACTTTTTCGATTTGATCGCCGGTAAAAGAGGCGGTTATCTCTCCACGGACTTCAAAGGGAGAAAAGCAGGTCGGAAAGAAACAAAAACTAGGTTGTGTGATCTGGTTGACGGCATAACAACTATTGATATGCTCTAAAGGAACTTTTGAATCGATAAGAGACGGTTATTTCGGATCAGACGGATAATTCGTCTGGACAAGGCTTGCGATGAGGATGATTTGGGGATTCGTAATTGATTAATTCACAATAAAAGGGGAACAAGATCATTCTTTATAAAGCTACGCCATTAGAGATTGAACATTCAGTAAATGTTATGCGGTACTAAATGATTAAAAAAATTTGCTGATAAATTAGGACCTATTTATATACTGATATAATTTTGAGAGTTTTACATACCGAATACTATGTTTCACCTCATTACTCAAGTTATTTCGAATATCCTATTCAAAAGGATACCGTTACAGAACAATGATATAGACAGAATGGTGATCCGTACAGAAACTAATAAACTGCTGCGAAAAAATTGGCAGCGTTTTCTGTCTTGGTGATATGTCGGTGCGGTTTGATTTGGTTTGTATCTCCTGTCGTAAGGATATCAATTTTTTATATGGCAATTTGTACATCAAGTGAGTGTATAATTTCTATTAATCGCCATTCTTCGGTATTTTTCTTGCCTGTCCTTGATTTGTCTGAATTTTCGAATAGATCCCAGGATCTTGGGACAAGCCTGTATTGAAAACCAGGGTCACCCGCGGACGATGACGTGTCCAACTTTCATACATGAAAGCACCTATAAGGAGCTTTGACTAGACGTCTAGTGATCGCTAGCGGCTCTAGCATTGTAGACAAGTTGACGGGAACATAAATGCGGAAGAGAGGGGTCGGCGTGATGGCTCAAATAGAAGTTGATGATTTGTATCCGGGAAGTGCCTCATCCAGCATACCCACGGCAATCACAAGGGTGAAGTACCCACGTGCAAGGAGGAGGTAAAATCACATACGACGTTATAAAACGTGGGTTTTATGGGCTTTTCTCGTACCTTCGCGCTCGTCCGGGGCTCGTTCGCTTTTATCAAGCTATTGCTCGCAGTAAATCCGCAAAAGAACGAAGGAGGAAATCCCGGTTGAGAGTTTTCGATCGGAGCAGTTTTTCTTTTTCTCGAAGTCCAGAGGTTTTCTGACGGAGGCACTTGGCCTTCAAGATCCGTAACTCGGTCACATAAGTATTCTCAACTGAATAAAAATTGCACTT
This sequence comes from Stenodema calcarata, assembly GCA_963920205.1. Lineage (NCBI taxonomy): Eukaryota > Metazoa > Arthropoda > Insecta > Hemiptera > Miridae > Stenodema > Stenodema calcarata. Next base: position 7,607,971 of record OY986050.1, read on the forward strand.
GTATGATTTCTGCCTTGGTGGTGATGATGATAATCAAGATGCGTTATCCGATATAGGATAAGCCGCAATCATCGTGCTCAACCCCTAAGAATCAGGCAGTGATCTCATGAACCACTGAACTGAACCACTTGATTTTGTGCAACTACCTATTTGTGATTGTGACTAACCAAAGCAGTCCAGCCTACCAGAAAAAACCGAAGAGAAACCAAACCTTCGAGATGATGAATTTTGAAACTGAAATACCTCATAACCAACTCACAGCGGACGTTTTCATACACACCGCACATAAATCGAGTGTTCTGCTAAGGAGAAGCGTAACCACCAGTACCCTTGAAGCCAACGAGGCCGAGGTAATTATTACGTCGAGAGCAAAACAGGAGAGAAATTCCATAACAATAAATAATGTGAATAGGTAATTCAAATGTAGCGTGCTCTACAACACTTTACAGCACTCCGCCTCAGAACCAAATATCAATTTTCCCCTTTGCAAAGGAGGCGAAATCATTTTTCATCAGGTAAATAGCGATGCTAATTGAGCCCGATTATATCAGCTCTAAACAGGCAGGAAGTAATTTTCGCCTCTGCACTAACTTAGTAAAGACAACTGGGGATATCAAAACGATGAAGGTTGGTAATATGTTCGAGTATACTGAAGGTTGGTAACCTAACGAGTATACTGAAAATACCACAATATGTAGCGATCCATTCAAACTCATAAAGCATAACACAAATCGAGTGGAATTGGTTGATATTGATCTAGGTAATCATGATACGACGTCAGAAGTGACGCCATTCAGTAGTCGAGGACGATTACGCAAGTAAATCATGAATTCAAAATATGTCATTTGATTTAAAAAAAAAAAAAAAAAAATCCACAGTCATAACTGGTTATGTATATGGCTATAACTGGTTTTATGTAAAATATCTCCATTTTTCTGGTTTTATAACACATTCTGTCTGTTTTATTTGCCGAGTAACTGACTTCACCATCGTGTTCAGCGTATAGAAACCTTTAAATTGAGGTGTCTCTTGTGATACTGTTTCATTTTTGGAATTCATGGGTAATAAGTTCTATTTCCCCCCTTAAAACTCATCTACGAACTTAGCCTTCCGATTGCTATGTCAGATTTTTTGTGCAAATTTGAACTTTTTATCTTAATTCTATCGAGAGTTAACGTCCTGAATGACACACATGTACATGCACATATATATCTACTATATATACTGTCAACAAATACCAAAACATATAGGTACATATGATTTTTGGTGTCTTTTGGCAGTGAATTCAGGATGATCTGAAACAAGTTTTGATATAAAATCTTGTCGTAAATTCGAGTTTTAAAATTTTAGAGCGACAACTAACATTCTTCGAAAATTCGCTAATATGGTTCATACCCATGTGAGAAGAGACCTCAAGTGAGACCCATGTGAGGGAGAGCAATGAACATAATATGATATTGGTACGTGAAATGATTTAATACCTTTTATGGAGTGGAAATGATAATTGATGGGGCAAGAGAACCTAATTTAAAATTTTGATTTAGTGGGCATTATAAATTTAGGAAGGGACGAGGGTTTAAAAGTTATGATGGGAAAACTGGTATTCATCGCAATAAAACAAGCAAAACCAGAGCGTGGATGTATTGAGCGCTGAGAATGGCTGAAGAGATATAGAACTTTATTTACCACCGCATTAGAGGAACCGTTATTTTAAGTAATTTCACTCCCCATTCGGGTCGGTAATCGAATAGCAAATTTAAACTCGATTTCCAAGTTCTATTACGACAAAGCTTTGGCAATCTGAATACATCACAGCGGTCGGTAGGGGCGAGGAAGGGGTGTTGAAATTGATGGAATGAGCTCTAATTATAAGGGCTTTTATGGGGTTTGGGGGTACGGCTGTGTGTAATCGGTTATCCTGATCTACAACATTAGGTAAATCAGATCCGTTTCAGAAATGAACTTGTCGTCGTCTGAAACTCCGAGTGACTTCAATCACATGACAAATTCAATCAAAATGAGGTACATCCTCGTATTATTGGACTGCGATATTGGGAGAAAGATTCCAGTTGAACGGTGTTATATATGTCATTCTCCCGGAAAGCGACATTTTCAAATCTCAATATTGAAAAAAATAAAAATCTCCCAAACTGTTTTAAAAAAAGAGGTAAAATCCACCATAATAATTATTATTGTCTTTACCGTCATCCTCGTCATTCTCCGTTCTTCAATGAAACAAGGGTGGACGGCGAATGGCGGGAACAAATGGATTTTCCTGCATAACCTTACAAAACTTCAACCAATTTTCTATTGTTTGTGTGAAATTGAAATTATTCCATGAGCTTTTCACACCAAAACGAAGAATAAAATTTGTTTTCAACACTTATCGTGAAATCACCGACGGGAGAATGACGGAGGGTGATTGGACAGCCACGTCCGAGACGAGATAATGACACGCTGACGCTTTGAAGGAACTTAAACGAACTGCTAGCCAGTGTTCTGAACAGGTGAGATGCGCGGGAATCGAATGGCGGGAGAAAATTAGCGGGAAAAAAACAGCTGTGTCCGCCAAAATTCAAGAAACATCTTGGACGAGGTTACAGGCGCAACAGGTCCGGACAAACATATTCTCCTCTTGATTTTCGAAAGAAATTAGCTTAAAATTATGAGAACCCCTTAGGAAGAATCTCAAAAGGTTGACAAAGGTGCTGTGAGGGCGCAAATTTTCAATTAACCCTCGAAAAACCCTTTTTCAGGACATCAAAGTAGGGAAGGTCGAGCCTGGACACGGACGGAGAATGCCGAATTGACTATTTACACTTTTTTTCTATTGAATGAACTCATTCATCGTAAAAATGAGAAAAGTGATTCTGGATAAAGTCAAATTTTTTGAGCTAAATGTTTTGTTTACTTATAAGTACCTAGTAATTTATATTTAGTAAAAAAAAGAGCCTAAATATACACGAAGGTTAGACTATACTACAATTTCATCAAAATCTCGCCGTAACTTTCCCCTGTGCATACTCAAACATAAATTCCCAGCGATTTCATCAAATGATTCATAAACTGTGAGCTAAGGTACCTGACTACGTTGCTAACATTAACTTGTATCATTAAGAATGCCTCTCCCCTTCCCTATACCCCACTCCACATTGAATTAAAATTCAAATGGGAATCTCCGCCTCATCGCTGATGAGGAGCCCGAATCTGCAATTGAAAACAATTGTGAATAACGACACCAAACTCGTATAATATTCTTAAATTTCAAAAATTCGGTCTATTCAACACCACATCAGTGAGGTCCATCTCAGGTATTGCTGTAATTGGTTGGTCGATAAGAAAATGGTGTGAGGGCTTCCACATCATGTGGGCTGCTAGAGGCTGCAGTGGTCGGCAATGTAAAATCCCTTCTATCTTGGCGAAGAGAGTGATCAATTCAACAAAGATGTACGGATGATTTCCAAAGGTCTTGTAAAGGAGGTCCTTGGCGACCCTGACAGATACCTCCCATCCACCTCCCAAAAGAGAAGTGTGAGACTTGATTGAGGCTTGACGGTCTGGATCCTCAAACCAATTGATGATATCCTGCAGATATCGTACGGTACCCCGGTAATTCAAATCTATCAAATACTTTACGTAAAAGTACTTCAGTATTCAGTTCTCCAGTCAAGTTTAAGACCGCTGACTCGGAAACAGGAGTCAAAAATAATTATTCACAGGTAGACTTGACTATAGAGAAATATTTATTTATTTAGAGTTGTATAGCAATTATTTTGTTGAGGATAAAAATGGTTATTATCAGTTATTTATATTTTTAATAAAGGAGTAATAAACGTCTTCATTCAATTCCTGACATATTCAATTGTTGTGACATTGAACGTTTTTCCCCGGAAACTTTCAATTACAAGGGATGGTGTTGTGGTCGTGATAAATGATTCTTCAGTGTTTAGCTCATTAACAGAACTGGCAAAAACCTCCTTCACAACGGCGAAACTCCGTTAACGGGTTTAACTGCAGACTCAGCAGCCTTTAACCCGTTAGAACAAGAGCGACGACAAATCACCCTATTCAAGGGTCAAACCGGCAAACTGCGGTGGGCCCACGCGACAAGAAACCGCGGACTGCGGGAGGGACCCTCGATAACTCGGTGTGGACGACGGAGTAGGAGTGGAAGGACCGAAGGACATGGGGACGTCACTGTGTTTGAACAGATGCTGCAACGAAGGCAGGAGGTTCCCCGTCCCCTGGAGGAAGTAATCCGTGAAGACCATCGATTGTCGAACGCGGCCGAAGACAACGATACGAAGGATGAAGGGGAAAACGGATCATGAATTATACATCGGCACCGCGGTTTTCAGCGTGAGCGGAGGAAGGGAAGGATAAAAGGGAGAATCTGGCGGTCGGATGAGGGCGAGGCAGGAGATGTGCAAACAAACTGGAATTACAATATTCATTGTGAGCGAAGCTCAATACAGTGGATGAGAAGGTGCAGGGCTGTGAAGCGTTTAAATAATCATCTGCATCTTCGGCAACTCATATTCCTTACGTAGTCGGCTCTTTTCAAGTTGTTTACCATTTCAGAGGTGAATTCGATGAGACGGTACTCCCGAATGTTGATCTGAGCTTCACAAGTAGGTACACCGGCTAAGACGAATATTTCAACATGCACCTAAAAAAATGCCTGTCAAGAATAAACGAACCTATCGACATGGGCTTTCATTACGGCTCGATCAATAATGTCATTCAGTTGACCGCGTCTATTATCCTGGTGCAATACAATTTGAAACTTTGAATGCAATAAAGTGAAGGAACTATAAATTGGGTTTTCTTGAAATGAAATGCACTTTAAAAAGCAGTAAACTAGTGTTGAGTATCTACACTACATGCAGAAACGTCGGAAAATGGATCCCTGTAAAATATGTGTTGTGTGTTTCAAGTGAAAGAAAATAATGATTACAGCTGAACCTGGGCCTATTCTGCTTGAAGCGAAAATCCTAAGGAGGCTACATACTGAATTGCAGCTTCATAGAGTGAATAGCATAGTTATTAGCTGTAGGAGCCATTATTCTGCTCAAAGTATAAGTCCTAAAGAGGCTGCATACCAAACTAAAGCTTCATACAGTGAATAGCATCAAAATTAGCTGTAGGTGCCGCTCAGCGTAACCGAAAATTATTACCCCTAGCGGTAAGACGTATCCATGTCAATTTTTATATAAAATTTTGTACGGATTTATATTGAAAATATGAGTATAATAAATAACGCACACGCGAATTGTCAAGCCATTACGTTTTCGTATTTCCACACGAAGTCGCTAAAATGGAGTTTTTAGGTATTTTTCAGTGGCACAAATTCCTTGATTGGGGTATTTCTACATGGATGTACGTCATTCTATGTCAGAAAGAAATTATCCTTTCGAAACTTTTTAGACCGGATAGTGTATCGGGACACAAGTTCGGAGGACAAAGTAGAGAGGGAGAGTCTGTTTGAAGATTTATCAATTCCAACATGAATGATGAAGGTGAACCAAGAAGCTTCGGTCGGAGGCAGTGTGAGTGCAGCAGTTCTGTAACAAGAAATGATCTATAATATTCATTCGGCCGCTGGGATAGTTTAGGGTTGTAACTTTGACCGTACATCAACGACCGGCTTAACTATTAATTCTGTACTTAACCTTGTCAAGCGTGAATTTCAAACCTCATTTCGTATTTGCACACTCAATGAGTGTCACTCATATCCGCCAAATTTCTAACTATATAATATATAGTTAGAAATTTGGCGGATATTATTATAATTACAAATCAGCGAAGTTCATTATTATAATTACAAATTTGGCGGATATTATTATAATTACAAATCAGGGAAGTTTCCTGTAAACACACGAGGCGGGGCATTAGTTTTTTCGCTCTTCTCGGCCCGACTGCGCCACGTGCTGCCTACCGAACACCCTTTGGGCTTGACCGACAGCTACGTCTGAGTCATCCTGTTTATTCTGTCATCCTTTCCACCCCCGCATCTCATCTGACCGTTTTACCGAGCGTCGCTTAGTAAACCCCATCGCTCCCCTTTCGTTGCCACGATCCGGAGTGACACGTCCCAATAATGTCCCGCGGACACAGTCGAGTTCATCAATTCTTCATTCAACCCTTTCTCATTCACATGACGGCGATCGTCATATCCAAACACAGCTTGTCTAATAAAGAAGGAATCACACGAGGTTTTGAATAACGGCGAAAAGGGACAACTCATAGTCGTCACGTTGGGTTATGACCAAGATTTACCGTGACAAGACGTGGTGAATAATAAATTTTGCAAACGCCTTCCAGCTCTTTTGATTCATCATTTCCAATCGTGAACCTTTGGAATCAGTCGAGAAAAAAAATCCATCTCCCTCCTCAATATTGGTTAGTTAACGTTCAAAAATACTATTTTACTTTGAATCCAATTATGGTTTGAGAATACTCAGTACGTTATTCCTCACGGGTTAATTATTTTCTGTGTAAGTCACTGTTCTGTAAACAACATCATGTTTTCCTTCTACTTGTCATAAGTAAATAATTAAAGACTGAATAATTAATAAATAATTAAAAACTAAATAATTAAAGTAACGAAGTGAACAATTATTGTATCCCTCCAAAAAAACACTCCGTGTGAAAATCACCCCTACAGAATTCGGCCGGAAAAAGTTATGATATCCACTTTCCCCGCCCGCATTAAAGACACTTCACAAGCATCGTACCCGTTTCGAAATCTCCACCTGGCGTCATGGCGATACGTTTTGGTTTATTATCTCAGCCGTCCGCCGTACGCCGTCCGCGCCACTTTGCCCAGTTAGCATTGAGTTAAAATTACGAAATTTTTTTTATGGGTTTCGACCAACCCCACAATGGTCCTCGAAACTTTTCATAACCCTAGGTCAAGGGGAAGGGGTTCAAAACGAATTTTGAAAATTTGAAAATCTCATATCTCGAAAAATTCATATAGAACGGTATGTTTTTTATTTCATATTTAGATAGAGTTTGTTCCGTAGAATTTTTTAAGACCATCCGCAGCTTTGTACGACCAGCCGTTCGTTCACAATGACGGCTCAAAGATTGTGCCTCACAACACTATCGTGGATCAAACTGTAGAAATACAGGTCGATTTTCATACTAACAAGCTCTTTGGAACATCATATGGCTTAAGTGATGTCGAGTTTGTTGTTCTGAGGTGCGTTTCGTGCTACGGAAATGAAGGTAATTTCGAATGTTTGTTGGTAGGTACTTCTTTTATAGAAAAACTATTACCGACGTAGTATTGAAACCCCAGAATTATATCGTATTAATTAATCATAATTAATAATAATTATTATTAATAATAAATACGAATTATTAATACCTAACAATAAATTATAATAATTTTCACTAGGTGCTTGATAAAATTGTTAATAATTAGTGATAATTGATAATAATAATTAATCTAACATTTAGGATCTAGACATTTAGACCTAGTGATCTAGACAGAAGGGTGATCTGTACAAAGAAGATAATGAACCGTTGTGTCAAGAATTTGCAGAGTTTTTTGTTCTGAGGTACGTTTCCGTCGGTAATAATTTTTCTATACAAGAAGTACCTACCAACAAACATTCGAAATTACCTTCATTTCCGTAGCACGAAACGCACCTCAGAACAACAAACTCGACATCACTTAAGCCATATGATGTTCCAAAGAGCTTGTTAGTATGAAAATGGACCTGTATTTCAACAGTTTGATTCACGATCGTGTTGTGAGGCACAATCTTTGAGCCGTCATTGTGAACGAACGGCTGGTCGTACAAAGCTGCGGATGGTCTTAAAAAATTCTTCGTCCGCCGTCCGCGCCACTTTGCCCAGTTAACGTTGAGCTAAAATTACGAAATTTGGTTTCTGGGTTTGGACCAGCCCCACAATGATCCTCGAAACTTTTCATAACCCTAGGTCAAGGGGAAGGGGTTCAAAACGAATTTTGAAAATTTGAAAATCTCATATCTCGAAAAATTCATATAGAACGGTATGTTTTTTATTTCATATTTAGATAGAGTTTGTTCCGTAGAATTTTTTAAGACCATCCGCAGCTGTGTACGACCAGCCGTTCGTTCACAATGACGGCTCAAAGATTGTGCCTCACAACACGATCGTGTATCAAACTGTTGAAATACAGGTCCATTTTCATACTAACAAGTTCTTTGGAACATCATATGGCTTAAGTGATGTCGAGTTTGTTGTTCTGAGGTGCGTTTCGTGCTACGGAAATGAAGGTAATTTCGAATGTTTGTTGGTAGGTACTTCTTTTATAGAAAAACTATTACCGACGTAGTATTGAAACCCCAGAATTATATCGTATTAATTAATCATAATTAATAATAATTATTATTAATAATAAATACGAATTATTAATACCTAACAATAAATTATAATAATTTTCACTAGGTGCTTGATAAAATTGTTAATAATTAGTGATAATTGATAATAATAATTAATCTAACATTTAGGATCTAGACATTTAGACCTAGTGATCTAGACAGAAGGGTGATCTGTACAAAGAAGATAATGAACCGTTGTGTCAAGAATTTGCAGAGTTTTTTGTTCTGAGGTACGTTTCGTGTTACGGAAATGAAGGTAATTTCGAATGTTTGTTGGTAGGTACTTCTTTTATAGAAAAATTAAAAAGTATTAAAAACCCTAGAATTATATCGTATTAATTAAATACAAATTATTAATATTTAACAATAAATTATAATAATTTTTACTAGGTATCTACTTGATAAACTTATTAATAATTAGTGATAATTCATAATAATAATTAATCTAACATTTAGGATCTAGACATTTAGACCTAGTGATCTAGACAGAAGGGTGATCTGTACAAAGAAGATAATGAACCGTTGTGTCAAGAATTTGCAGAGTTTTTCGTTTTCACGAAGTATTTGAGTCGACAATTGCTCTTCTTGAAGGTCCATTCGAACTCAAATAAACCCCTCGAGTCAATATGAAGTCAAATTTTTTTTCGTTTTGACGAAGTATTTGAGTCGACAATTGCTCTTCTTGAAGGTCCATTCAAACTCAAATAAACCCCACGAGTCGATATGAAGTAACTTTTTTTCGTTTTCACGAAGTATTTGAGTCGACAATTGCTCTTCTTGAAGGTCTATTCGACCTCAAATAAACCCCTCGAGTCGATATGAAGTAACTTCTTTTCGTTTTCACGAAGTATTTGAGTCGACAATTGCTCTTCTTGAAGGTCCATTCGAACTCAAATAAACCCCTCGAGTCGATATGAAGTCAAATTTTTTTTCGTTTTCACGAAGTATTTGAGTCGACAATTGCTCTTCTTGAAGGTCCATTCAAACTCAAATAAACCCCACGAGTCGATATGAAGTAACTTTTTTTCGTTTTCACGAAGTATTTGAGTCGACAATTGCTCTTCTTGAAAGTCTATTCGACCTCAAATAAACCCCTCGAGTCGATATGAAGTAACTTTTTTTCGTTTTCACGAAGTATTTGAGTCGACAATTGCTCTTCTTGAAGGTCCATTCGAACTCAAATAAACCCCTCGAGTCGATATGAAGTAACTTTTTTTCGTTTTCACGAAGTATTTGAGTCGACAATTGCTCTTCTTGAAGGTCCATTCGAACTCAAATAAACACCTCGAGTAGATATGAAGTTAACTTTTTTTCGTTTTCACGAAGTATTTGAGTCGACAATTGCTCTTCTTGAAGGTCCATTCGAACTCAAATAAACCCCTCGAGTCGATATGAAGTCAACTTTTTATCGTTTTCACAAAGTATTTGAGTCGACAATTGCTCTTCTTGAAGGTCCATTCGAACTCAAATAAACCCCTCGAGTCGATATGAAGTCAAGTTTTCTTCGTTTTCACGAAGTATTTGAGTCGACAATTGCTCTTCATGAAGGTCCATTCGAACTCAAATAAACCCCTCGAGTCGATATGAAGTCAACTATTTTTCGTTTTCACGAAGTATTTGAGTCGACAATTGCTCTTCTTGAAGGTCCATTCGAAATCAAATAAACCCCTCGAGTCGATATGAAGTCAACTTTTGTTCGTTTTCACGAAGTATTTGAGTCGACAATGGCTCTTCTTGAAGGTCCATTCGAACTCAAATGAACCCCTCGAGTCGATATGAAGTCAACTTTTTTTCGTTTTCACGAGGTATCTGAGTCGACAATTGCTCTTCTTGAAGGTCCATTCGAACTCAAATAAACCCCACGAGTCGATATGAAGTCAAATTTTTTTTCGTTTTCACGAAGTATTTGAGTCGACAATTGCTCTTCTTGAAGGTCTATTCGACCTCAAATAAACCCCTCGAGTCGATATGAAGTAACTTTTTTTCGTTTTCACGAAGTATTTGAGTCGACAATAATTGTCGACTCAAATACTTCGTGAAAACGAAAAAAAGTTACTTCATATCGACTCGAGCAATTATTGCTCTTCTTGAAGGTCCATTCGAACTCAAATAAACCCCTCGAGTCGATATGAAGTCAACTTTTTTTCGTTTTCACGAGGTATCTGAGTCGACAATTGCTCTTCTTGAAGGTCCATTCGAACTCAAATAAACCCCACGAGTCGATATGAAGTCAAATTTTTTTTCGTTTTCACGAAGTATTTGAGTCGACAATTGCTCTTCTTGAAGGTCTATTCGACCTCAAATAAACCCCTCGAGTCGATATGAAGTAACTTTTTTTCGTTTTCACGAAGTATTTGAGTCGACAATTGCTCTTCTTGGAGGTCCATTCGAACTCAAATAAACACCTCGAGTCGATATGAAGTAACTTTTTTCCGTTTTCACGAAGTCTTTGAGTCGACAATTGCTCTTCTTGAAGGTCCATTCGAACTCAAATAAACACCTCGAGTAGATATGAAGTCAACTTTAATTCGTTTTCACGAAGTATTTGAGTCGACAATTGCTCTTCTTGAAGGTCCATTCGAACTCAAATAAACCCCTCGAGTTGATATGAAGTCAACTTTTACTCGTTTTCACGAGGTATTTGAGTCGACAATTGCTCTTCTAGAAGGTCCATTCGAACTCAAATAAACCGCTCGAGTCGATATGAAGTCAAATTTTTTTCGTTTTCACGAAGTATTTGAGTCGACAATTGCTCTTCTTGAAGGTCCATTCGAACTCAAATAAACCGCTCGAGTCGATATGAAGTCAACTTTTTTTCGTTTTCACGAAGTATTTGAGTCGACAATTGCTCTTCTTGAAGGTCCATTCGAACTCAAATAAACCCCTCGAGTCGATATGAAGTCAACTTTAATTCGTTTTCACGAAGTATTTGAGTCGACAATTGCTCTTCTTGAAGGTCCATTCGAACTCAAATAAACCCCTCGAGTCGATATGAAGTCAAGTTTTCTTCGTTTTCACGAAGTATTTGAGTCGACAATTGCTCGTCATGAAGGTCCATTCGAACTCAAATAAACCCCTCGAGTCGATATGAAGTCAACTTTTTTTCGTTTTCACGAAGTATTTGAGTCGACAATTGCTCTTCTTGAAGGTCCATTCGAACTCATATAAACCCCTCGAGTCGATATGAAGTCAACTTTTGTTCGTTTTCACGAAGTATTTGAGTCGACAATTGCTCTTCTTGAAGGTCCATTCGAACTCAAATAAACCCCTCGAGTCGATATGAAGTCAACTTTTTTTCGTTTTCACGAGGTATCTGAGTCGACAATTGCTCTTCTTGAAGGTCCATTCGAACTCAAATAAACCCCACGAGTCGATATGAAGTCAAATTTTTTTTCGTTTTCACGAAGTATTTGAGTCGACAATTGCTCTTCTTGAAGGTCCATTCGAACTCAAATAAACCCCTCGAGTCGATATGAAGTCAACTTTTTTTCGTTTTCACGAGGTATCTGAGTCGACAATTGCTCTTCTTGAAGGTCCATTCGAACTCAAATAAACCCCACGAGTCGATATGAAGTCAAATTTTTTTTTCGTTTTCACGAAGTATTTGAGTCGACAATTGCTCTTCTTGAAGGTCTATTCGACCTCAAATAAACCCCTCGAGTCGATATGAAGTAACTTTTTTTCGTTTTCACGAAGTATATGAGTCGACAATTGCTCTTCTTGAAGGTCCATTCGAACTCAAATAAACCCCACGAGTCGATATGAAGTCAAATTTTTTTTCGTTTTCACGAAGTATTTGAGTCGACAATTGCTCTTCTTGAAGGTCCATTCGAACTCAAATAAACCCCTCGAGTCTATATGAAGTCAACTTTTTTTCGTTTTCACGAGGTATCTGAGTCGACAATTGCTCTTCTTGAAGGTCTATTCGACCTCAAATAAACCCCTCGAGTCGATATGAAGTAACTTTTTTTCGTTTTCACGAAGTATCTGAGTCGACAATTGCTCTTCTTGAAGGTCCATTCGAACTCAAATAAACCCCACGAGTCGATATGAAGTCAAATTTTTTTTCGTTTTCACGAAGTATTTGAGTCGACAATTGCTCTTCTTGAAGGTCCATTCGAACTCAAATAAACCCCTCGAGTCTATATGAAGTCAACTTTTTTTCGTTTTCACGAGGTATCTGAGTCGACAATTGCTCTTCTTGAAGGTCCATTCGAACTCAAATAAACCCCACGAGTCGATATGAAGTCAAATTTTTTTTTCGTTTTCACGAAGTATTTGAGTCGACAATTGCTCTTCTTGAAGGTCTATTCGACCTCAAATAAACCCCTCGAGTCGATATGAAGTAACTTTTTTTCGTTTTCACGAAGTATTTGAGTCGACAATTGCTCTTCTTGAAGGTTCATTCGAACTCAAATAAACACCTCGAGTCGATATGAAGTAACTTTTTCCCGTTTTCACGAAGTATTTGAGTCGACAATTGCTCTTCTTGAAGGTCTATTCGACCTCAAATAAACCCCTCGAGTCGATATGAAGTAACTTTTTTTCGTTTTCACGAAGTATTTGAGTCGACAATTGCTCTTCTTGAAGGTTCATTCGAACTCAAATAAACACCTCGAGTCGATATGAAGTAACTTTTTCCCGTTTTCAGGAAGTATTTGAGTCGACAATTGCTCTTCTTGAAGGTCCATTCGAACTCAAATAAACCGCTCGAGTCGATATGAAGTCAACTTTTTTTCGTTTTCACGAAGTATTTGAGTCGACAATTGCTCTTCTTGAAGGTCTATTCGAACTCAAATAAACCCCACGAGTCGATATGAAGTCAAATTTTTTTTCGTTTTCACGAAGTATTTGAGTCGACAATTGCTCTTCTTGAAGGTCTATTCGACCTCAAATAAACCCCTCGAGTCGATATGAAGTAACTTTTTTTCGTTTTCACGAAGTATTTGAGTCGACAATTGCTCTTCTTGAAGGTTCATTCGAACTCAAATAAACACCTCGAGTCGATATGAAGTAACTTTTTCCCGTTTTCACGAAGTATTTGAGTCGACAATTGCTCTTCTTGAAGGTCCATTCGAACTCAAATAAACCGCTCGAGTCGATATGAAGTCAACTTTTTTTCGTTTTCACGAAGTATTTGAGTCGACAATTGCTCTTCTTGAAGGTCTATTCGAACTCAAATAAACCCCACGAGTCGATATGAAGTCAAATTTTTTTTCGTTTTCACGAAGTATTTGAGTCGACAATTGCTCTTCTTGAAGGTCTATTCGACCTCAAATAAACCCCTCGAGTCGATATGAAGTAACTTTTTTTCGTTTTCACGAAGTATTTGAGTCGACAATTGCTCTTCTTGAAGGTTCATTCGAACTCAAATAAACACCTCGAGTCGATATGAAGTAACTTTTTCCCGTTTTCACGAAGTATTTGAGTCGACAATTGCTCTTCTTGAAGGTCTATTCGACCTCAAATAAACCCCTCGAGTCGATATGAAGTAACTTTTTTTCGTTTTCACGAAGTATTTGAGTCGACAATTGCTCTTCTTGAAGGTTCATTCGAACTCAAATAAACACCTCGAGTCGATATGAAGTAACTTTTTCCCGTTTTCACGAAGTATTTGAGTCGACAATTGCTCTTCTTGAAGGTCCATTCGAACTCAAATAAACCGCTCGAGTCGATATGAAGTCAACTTTTTTTCGTTTTCACGAAGTATTTGAGTCGACAATTGCTCTTCTTGAAGGTCTATTCGAACTCAAATAAACCCCACGAGTCGATATGAAGTCAAATTTTTTTTCGTTTTCACGAAGTATTTGAGTCGACAATTGCTCTTCTTGAAGGTCTATTCGACCTCAAATAAACCCCTCGAGTCGATATGAAGTAACTTTTTTTCGTTTTCACGAAGTATTTGAGTCGACAATTGCTCTTCTTGAAGGTTCATTCGAACTCAAATAAACACCTCGAGTCGATATGAAGTAACTTTTTCCCGTTTTCACGAAGTATTTGAGTCGACAATTGCTCTTCTTGAAGGTCCATTAGAACTCAAATAAACCGCAAGAAGTGTCAGAGCCTATGACGCACGAGCGTATGACGTAAGACGGCTGTCAGGAGGCCACTAGTGCGTAAGAGCCTATGACGCACGAGCGTATGACGTAAGACGGCTGGCAGGTGGCCAACAAGTACGTCTGAGCCTATGACGCACGAGCGTATGACGTAAGACGGCTGGCAGGGGACCAACTAGTGCGTCAGAGCCTATGACGCACGAGCGTATGACGTAAGACGGCTGGCAGGAGGCCAACAAGTACGTCAGAGCCTATGACGCACGAGCGTATGACGTAATACGGCTGGCAGGAGGCCAACTACTGCGTCATACGACGAGACCTTTTATGTCTCTGCGCCCCCTCCCACACCCACACCGCGTACCTCGTACTTCATTTTGGTTTATTATCTTCGATAATGAACCATTGGAATCGCCCAAAGAAAAAAAAATTTTAACCCCCCTCAAAATTTGTTGGTTTACGTTTCAAGATACGTAGATTCAGAAAATCGAATTAAAAAAAATCCGTCCGTCCGCCGTACGCCAAACGCCGTTCGCGGCACTTTGCCCAGTTAGCGTTGAGTAAAAATTCATTCATTTTTCATTCATTCATTCACATGGTATGACTATGGTATGGTATATTATTGTATGTATGATTTAGTATAGTACAGTACGGTATGATAGGAAAGAAATGGTATGAGTACGGTGAGAATATGGTATGGTGCCGATTTGCAACACAGTCTGGTATAGACAGAAGGGTGATCTGCACAAGGAAGATAATAAACCGTTGTGTAAAGAATTTGCAGAGTTTTATTACTTTCACAAGCAACTAATGAAATAACACGTACCAACATGTGTAGTAATAAAAACGTCTCACCATGGCGCCAGGTGGAGATTTCGAAACGGGTACGGGATGATTTTTTTTTCTCCAAAATTTGTTGGGTTGAGATAATGGGTTAAATCTTTTTAAAAGGCACTGGCTAAAGTTGAAACGAAGCTCTGTGCAAAACTTCAAGTCAATCGGTGAAGGTGGAGAGGCTGTAGCCTTGCCTAACTGAATAAGAAGAAAAACGTAGTAAGGGTTTTTGAAGTTCTATAACTCTGCTCCCTTTAGACCTAGCAACTTGAAACTTTCTGGGCTTTCTTTTACCTACACCAAAAAGATCCACAGCGAATTTCAAGCTGATCGGTCGAAAACGAGCCGAGATATGGATACCTGAAAAAGCGTCTCGTGACGTCCTGTAAACACACACTTGGTACTGTTCGTTTTACTCGACTTGTTCCTAGATATTCCTCTCCAACCGTCGTAGTTTATGGATTAATTACCGGTACCTTTTGTTTAATATTTGAAATTACCGTCTTACCGCAGAGTCGAAAAGTATTTCAGAACAAGAAATCCGAGCTGTTCCCCATTATGAAAATTGGCTTCATGTTTCACCATGTTGATGTTAATTGTGATTTTTCCTTCGACCCCACACCGTGAGGCTAAGCGTACAACCCGTACGAAATTTTCGTTCGTCATCTGTGGTCAAAAGAAGTTGAAAATTTCAAAACACCTTGGAAGCTTTGGATACCAAGGTGTATCCGAGGAAAAATTGTCGACATTAGCTTGAATCAGACGGTTGAGTTTTTGAAAACTTGCATATTAAGCATATATCACAAGCCTGTTCAGAATATGGTATTTCGGTAGGAAGCATCATCCGGAGATTTAGTTTAAAAATAAATTGATACCATCACTGAGCTAGTTATCGACTGCACCTTCAGTCGGAGATGGTCGCTTACTTAAACTGTAATTGTGTGGATAAATATTACAAGTTAATATATCGAGGGTGGGTGTGCACCTCCGCAATTTCGAAAAATTGTCCGAATTTGTGATCCGGAAAGTAGGAAACCCGGTCGACTTTTCTCCAGGATATCCCACGAATTTAAAACAATTACGAGGAGAAACCTTCCCAGAAATACAAATTATAGGGACACGATAATATTAAATTTTCACATTCCCAGAATCGTGAGATTGGCCTTTTGCAAGTCACCAAACCGAATGATGTAATTTCCTGAAAACAATGCGCAGTTAGTTCTTGGTATTGCCTAACTCCTGGAGAGCACTGTTCAACATTCCACAGATGCCAAAATAATATTCGGAATTACATTGTCGAACTGAGCTATTTGAACTCCTCTATAAATTGCATTCTGTAATTGCATTCTCAGATTGTGTTTATTGACATTTCAGATTTCACAGAACCCAATAATCCAATGTTTTTGTTCGAACTCTATTCAAATTCTACGATCCGGTTGTTCAAGTCTCAAATTCAAAGTTTTAAAATTTGAAAATGCATGGAACTGTTACGACACAAAATTCAAAAATTCTTAATTGAATAAGATGTTGTTCGACTCTAGACGTGACGGAATTTCGATAAAAGGAAAATTACATTTTACCACTTTTTGCCAATTCATTCGTTGAGTTGTGAGAAATTCAAGGGTATAGCTGACAGAATAGTGATCTAGACACTGGTGATCTATTCAGGGAATAATAAACCGTGGCTGCGAGGAAAACGGAATGCTGTTGTTCTTAGTCAACCCCTAATGGAATAACTAATTCCTCTTAGTTGTTTTATCTTCTACAGGTCTGTATTCCCACCCTGAGGTCTGGATTCTGTATTTGTTTTAGACTTCCCTGACGAACAAACAAACCAGTAACATTTATACCAGAGTAAGCTCGTCTGTAAAATCGGAACCAGCATGAAATAACCATTCAGATCCTCTCAAAGATGAAGGGTAAAAAATCTACCCTCACGACCACAATAATCAGTTAACGAGCCATGGCCATAACCATTGGCTATAACCATCGGTCGTTACAGCTGAAAGTGGATGGGTTAGGGGGTGCAGTCCATTCCGACCACTTCCTACAAGCCCCGCCACGCTCCG
The DNA here is from genome assembly GCA_963920205.1 of Stenodema calcarata. Classification (NCBI taxonomy): domain Eukaryota; kingdom Metazoa; phylum Arthropoda; class Insecta; order Hemiptera; family Miridae; genus Stenodema; species Stenodema calcarata. Next base: position 7,625,305 of record OY986050.1, read on the forward strand.
CTCTATTGTTTGCTAACTTTTCCTTGATTTAATTCATCTGAATCGTTTCTGGGGGGACGCTCGGCTTATTGTAGTGTAATTCGGGACATCACCGCGAGACAAACGTCGACGGGGGTTTGTGAAACACCGAGGGAAAAAAAATTCCTCATTGGCGCCGCTATTGAGGACAAGAGTTGGATGGAAATGTCCTTCCTGTTGTTCCAAGCCGCCCCACCAATACAGCTAACGATCCTTGCTTGGTGTGCAAATACAGGACTAGCGGCTCAAAAAATCAATATGACTCGATCCGCCGTGATAATCCGGATGTTTTATGTTTGTTTACACGTATTGTCACCTTCAGGGCTTATCCTTTGGGCGACATAATATGTCAATATTATTTGATCGAGAACAGGTTATCACCATATCTGCTCCAACATCCAGCTCAGACGTGGATGGAATTCCACACCGGTGTAAATTCAACTGCATCAAAGGATTATTACCAACTTAGTTCTATTTATTAGAGGTATATTTTAGCGTACGTGTAGCAGTGCTTTCTAACCGTAAGGACTTACCACGATATATTCTGAATCCTGGTGTACTACCGCACCCGCCGTAGAACACTGCAGCAACTCGAAAATTGTCGTTTTTGAGTTAGGGCCGGTATAGCATAGTACGAGTGGTCTACTTTGTCCGTCGAAAGTAAAAACAAGGCCAGTTCTGTCCTAATCTTCGTGAGAGCCCGCGCGTCAGTGTTCGACGGACAGAGGAGAAGTGTTACTGTTCGTGGAAGAGGGGTACTTCTCAAAAAAGCCTACAACGGACGAACACCAATAGCAGAAAACAAGAAAAGAGTATTTAGAGAGAGTATTTGGTGGACAACCAATACATCAATCTCCTGTTATAGTGTAGTACCTAGTAATTATGTAGTGAATCTACCTATGTACCAACGATTTTTTTTCTCTTTCATTTTGAAAACCGCCATGATCTTTCCTTTAAGTAAATTTGCAAAATGTTTCCCGTTGGTTTTCATACTACCTACCAGTGATTATACAGTAGTACCTAGTAATTATGTGAAAATACAGTTCCTCAATTTCTAGTTCAAAAGTATAGGTAGTGTAGAGTAAAAAATCAGGGTATTAAGTAATTTGTTGGATATTATACGTGACCAAACAGTTCCTCAATATACGGTCTTTCTTAATGATATACATTTTTGTATCTGTTTTCACGTTAAGGCCTATTTTAAAAATTTACCTTATTAAAAAGTGCTACTTTGCCCTCAAAAATGCAGTTCCCTCATCATTCTATAATAAAGATTATAGCACCCCCCCACCAAGAAAGTTGAATAGTTTTCTTAATTTGTTTCTATTGAATGTTTTTTATAAAATTGTGTTTTTGAAATTGTTAGGCTGGTAATGTGTGGTAAGACGAAAACATCTCAAAATATTCTTGTCATGTATCTACGAAAGAAGGACACATCTCAGGAGGCTGCTGTCCAATGAAGAAAGCGGCCCACCTCAAGAAATCATCAAAATTCGACCCGAAAATCCCCCCCCCCCCCTATATCTTGTCCTCGGCGGGAAAGCCTCCGTTCCACAAATGATTGGTTAGGCAAGTACTTGAACCAACGACTCATTAATAAATTTTATGGAAGCAGTTTAAAGCGTTCAATGAACAAGAGGCCAAGGAAAAGAAAGTAGAAACATTGAGCGCGATTTCCCAAAAAGTACGAATTTTGAATTGTTATAGTGTTCTACGATGGGTGCGATATACGATAATTACGGTTCCATTCCAGACGAACTCCTGCTATTCATTCACTTAGGATTCAAAAAAATCTCTGTACACATACACGACCATAATCGTCTTACAGGATTCGTCAGGATTTAGAGATGTCGAAAATTCTTCAGAACTTGTCTCAAACGTAAGTTGTAATAACGGGGACAGACACTATAAAATTTTGATACCGCGCTGGAAATCGGATAGCTATAGAAAACGAAGGAGGGGAAGCCTTCTTATACTAAGAATAATGAGGGCTCACGTCGAATTCCTTGATGAATCCATTAAATGGTAAGCCTGTGCAAAAGCCTGTATGTACAAAACAGCCACAGTGCAAAAGCCTGTATGTACAAAAATGAAAAATGTTGAGGAAACGACAAAAACTGTTTTCTAACAGTAACTGTAACCGTGTAACAGGTTACTTCAAACATCCATTGAGGAGAAATGAAGCGCTGTAGCTCAATTCTGTTCCTATTAGCATGTACACAAGGCCCAAATTTATCAGTGAAGCTCAAAACCTTATTTTTGGAAAAAACAGTACTTACAGGCTTTTGCACTGTGGCTGTCCACTTTCGATCAAATCACATTATTTATTTTATTCTATCTCTTCAATCATCTAGCACTTTATGTTATAATCAATACGTATAACTTGGGCTGTGTCAGTCAAATAGGGCGATTTTCAAGACACTGAAGAGTGGAAAAGCAAAGAAATCGTCAACGCGTCAAATCGTGTTAATTGGTGATAAACTTCAAAATCAATTTAACAACATAATCTAAATCTCGAAATTCTTCAACGAATTTCATCGATGGGTACAGTACAAAGGTTGATTTTAAAAATAGCCATTATTACAGTGTTACCACAAATTCAAGGGGGAAACCATTAAAAGAGGATGAGGATTGAGCTGGGTACGTTCCATCAAAGCTTCTTGAGGGACTAAATTTGTAGGTACTAACTTTTCAAAGGGTGGGAGAAGAAAAGTACTTAACTAAGCAAATTCCAGTCCCCTTCGATGATTCGTTGGATTCAGGAATTCCAGACGAAGGAAGGGGATTGAATAATTGCTTTGAAATACGACAATGTCTGACTCGTTCAAGGCTCCTAGGCATAAAAGTCGGTAAACTACGGATAACGAGTGAAGAGGGTTTGGAATAGGATTTCAGGGTTTTTTCCTCTCGATTTTTCATATAAAACCCTAAACCTGCCTGAAAAAAGGCCTAACGTTTAACTTGTAAAGAGAAATGAGTTAATTCCATTTCTTCCGGATATAAAAACTCGACGAGGGAGGCCCCGTATACGGAACAAACTGAAAGGGATTTCAACTTACCTCGGTCGTTTTAAAATTGACATCACAGTGAACTCCGGATGAAGACTCTTACCTGGAAACGGAAATATACGTACGGTTACAAACGAATACAAGTTTCATTTAGATTTCACATGGACTGAGAATCCGACATGCCTTTAACAGGATGCCTAAATATGAGAAAACAAAAAATTATAAGAGTGCCGATACTGACGATGGTTTAATCACCGAAACTAGTCTAACAGTGTGCTCATATTTCAGTGGAAATAAACAGTTTTTTTTTTTTTCAAGTACTCTTGTTTTCCTTAACATGGGTTTCTACGATTTCGTCGCAAGTATTTAGTTCGTAGAAAACAATTCCTGCATTTTTCTCTAACTAGGTTTTCTCGTTCTTCTAATTTACTCCAGTTTAGGATCTATACATTTAGACCTGGTGATCTAGACAGAAGAGTGATCTGTACAAAGAAGATAATGAACCGTTGTGTCAAGAATTTTTTATATAATGAAACAGTTTCATTATTGAACAGTTACTGTTGAGAGTACAAGTAGATTCAAGATTACGTTCCGTATTTACATAATGCTTATTAATATTAGTAAGGAAGAAATGGAGGTTTAAAATATTTGGCTCCCCTTGACCCCTATGACGTCATCCATCCCTGCCGGTCCACGTACGTCATATCCTGTGAGGTATTCTTGCCGGCCACTTGTCTGACGTCATCCACCCCCTGCCGGTCCACGTACGTCATATAATGTGAGATGTTCTTGCCGGCCACTTGTCTGACGTCATCCACCCCTTGCCGGTCCACGTACGTCATCATATCCTGTGAGGTGTTCTTGCCGGCCACTTGTCTGGCGTCATCCACCCCCTGCCGGTCCACGTACGTCATCATATCCTGTGAGGTGTTCTTGCCGGCCACTTGTCTGACGTCATCCACCCCCTGCCGGTCCTCGTACGACATATCTTGTGAGGTGTTCTTGCCGGCCACTTGTCTGACGTCATCCACCCCCCTGCCGGTCCACGTACGTCATATCCTGTAAGGTGTTCTTACCAGCCACTTTCTGACGTCATCCACCCCCTGCCGGTCCACGTATGTCATATCCAGTGAGGTGTTCTTACCAGCCACTTGTCTGACGTCATCCACCCCCTGCCGGTCCACGTACGTCATATCCTGTGAGGTGTTCTTGCTGGCCACTTGTCTGACGTCATCCACCCCCTGCCGTTCCACGTACGTCATATCCTGTGAGGTGTTCTTACCAGCCACTTGTCTGACGTCATCCACTCACTGCCGGTCCACGTATGTCATATCCAGTGAGGTGTTCTTACCAGCCACTTGTCTGACGTCATCCACCCCTGCCGGTCCACGTACGTCATATCCTGTGAGATGTTCTTGGCGGCACCTGTTTGACGTCATATCTTTTGAAGTAGTTGGTCGCTTGTGTTGCGACGTCATATTATCTGAGAGGCCCGTGGATGAGGTGAATCAAGGAGACAAAATAGACTTCATATCGAATCGAGGTGTTTATTTGAATTCTTCTTCTTAGATGATTTGGCTTCAGACATGTCAGTCATAGCCATTGGATTCGTGATTCAAAGCAACCATAAGGCCCGCCGCATATTGAACCCAGCCCACGCCCAGCCCACGTCGCGGCCCTACTTCTTTAAACAGAATCCCCCACGCGTGGGCTGGGCGTGGGCTGTGTTCAATATGCGGCGGGCCTAAAGTGGGTACAGCTTTCGTACGAGTTGTAAAAATCGTACCTGTGTACCTGTGTGTACCTGTGTAAACAGTTATTTAAACAATCACGCTCATACCGCAGCTTGTCGGCCACGCACTCCGCAGTGGTTAACGCAATATGGTTAGGTAAATCGAGAGCTATCCAACGAGTGGTGAACGATTTTTGTATGATGATAACTGGCGAAGTTGAAGTTCCGTAGCAACGAATCGTTTGTACGTGAAAATCATTATAAATTTTTCATAACGCTTTCTTCGTCACACCGTCATCCGATTCTAAATACGACGTAGTATTTAGGATCCAGACATTTAGACCTAGTGATCTAGACAGAAGGGTACAAAGAAGATAATGAACCGTTGTGTCAAGAATTTGCAGAGTTTTTCACACTGAATTCAACCTATTTCACATTAAGTCCAAATTGTTCCTCTTTCACTACAACATTTTTCACATTCAATTTAACCTTTTTCACAATGAATACAACTTTTTTCCCTTTCCGTACAACCTTTCAATTCAACTTTGGGAATTGTGATGAATTCGCGAATTTATATACAAGTATTGGATGTATAATATACATATTTTTACATTTTTATACTTGAAAACTGTCTACTAATTTATTTTATTTTTTATATATCTTATATATGTTTTCATATATCTTTGTACTTTATTTTATATGTATTTTAGAAAGAAATTGGTAGGTAGTTTTCGAGTACAAAAATGTAATTTACGGAGAGAAACAATAAATATTCAAATAATAATAAATATAAACCCAATAAATTACAAAATACCCAGAAAACATGCAACATTCAAATCATAATGTAATATAGAAACGAAATTGAGGAACTCAATGCAGAGATTGACCAGCGGCTGCAGTTAGTAACACAACATAACATAATAATATTATAATAATAATAATAATAATATAGTTATTTATAAAAACCTACTTAGGTACAAACTTTCAACCATAAAATTCGTCCTCTGTACTTACTTCATCTCGTATATAACAGTAATTTGCTTCCACCCACCTTGAGCTGCCCCGTACAATATTCAAGATCCGCGTACAAACTCTCAGTATTTAGTTTGTTAATTAAACTTGATTACCCCGATTGTGACTCCCTGCTTAGAATAATTTTATTATTTATTTATAGAATAATAATATAAATTTTATACACGATAGATAATTATTATATATCGTGTATAAAATTGATAAAAATGGCGTTATTGGTAAATTGTACCGCTAATTACTCCAATTTTCGCTATTACTATGTACCTATATTTAGACCAAATGTAATGAATTTACAGTGCTCTCATATAATGTTGTAACGTATCTCTTCGTAAAATAGCAACTTTGGTCGCCACCACTGGTCCGCCGACGGCAAGCAATGTTTATTCTGTTAAGTGGCTGTGCAACCGAACATTATTATTACAGAAGAATAAAATTTACTTTCTCTCTCTCACTCCCTCTCAATGGCATGACTAGTGATCTTCCACTTTGTCCGGAGAGCCATTGGATGTTTTACTACTTCCATGGTCACGAGTGAACGTTCGAAATTACGGTAAATATTGAATAATAGTTGAGGTAAATAGTGAAATGGTTCTGAGAAATGGGAGTAAACCATTCGGAGCGATGGAAAGGATTGAGAGAAAAACAGCCCAACATAATTTCAATTTTGTCAACTGCAGATATTAACCGTTGTTTTAGGGTAGGAATCACAACTAGCGGTAGATACGGTGTCTGCTTGGACCGCGACATTTTAAATTCATAGTTGTTCATACATTAATGACGTCGACAACGGCGGAACAAACAACAGCAATCTCTTGCCTCACTGACCCACAAGTCCCGCCCTAATATGAAGTTTTTTCTCCTACATTTGGGAGCTTTTGTTCGCAGATGGGTCCTAATGCTCGGGACAGATTCTCTCTCTTATGACGCATTAGAGCGTGGTAGGTATGTGCCCTAATGATACTCAACTCTGCCCCAAGCTAAGACTAACTCACTTTTTCTCCCTTTTCTTCCCACTCTTTTTTTTCTCGTATTCTTCACCGCTTTTTCACCCACAAAAATTGTTCCATATTAATGAGCACACGGCCACCATCTTCGTTTTTATTGAAATGACCCGAGACAAGTTAATTTCTTTTATTTAGTCTCGATGAAAGGAAACCCCGCGCATTCGTTCGAGTAATTCATCGAGCAATCGTTCTAGCAGTTAAACCGTACAAAAAACTCTGTAGATTTTTCCACAACTGCGCTAAACAGCAGGACCCAAATTCGCGAAAATAACACAGCTACAAAAAAATTAATAAAGTATGCCTTTTGAGCAATGTAATATACCTGTTGTATAATATAATATACCTGTTGTATAATATAAATATACTTAACATAATACGTTATATATCGTCGGCCAAGATGTGATACCTCGTAAGTGAAAAACTATAACTTTTCAGGGGAAGCAAAAAACTGTTTTCTCGGGTATATTATGACATTTTTTATAATATACTAAATAGATTTAATAACCAAGGACATCGAAAACAATGTCATAATATACCTACCCGAGTAAACAGTTTTTTGCTTCCCCTGAAAAGTTAGGGTTTTTCACTTACAAGGTACCACATCTAGGCCGACGATATAATATAATATACCTAATTATATTATTATTATGTTAGATGTTATTATGTTATGTGTAGAAATATCGCCTCCTGAACACGAATTTGCTATCAGAATCCATCTGTAGAATTGTGTCAGACCATTTTGCTTTTTGTCTAACCTCAAAAATCATGAATTTTTGAAAATGGACTCGATTTGAGCCAAATTTGGTATAAAGGGGACTTTTGAGCCGCAGATCACGAATCTGAAGTCAGATTTGGAAAATTCAAGAGGGCGGATTCAATATGACGGACAAAACTGTCGAAAAGCAACCGATTTGAACCAAATTTGGTAGGTTTTTGGTTTTCTATATTGGTATTTGGTTTTTGGTATTTGGTATTTGGTTTTCTATAAAAACCTATAGAAAGGTTTTTTGGGTCGCTGATCACAAATCTGGCCGGATTTTCAAAATTCAAACTGGCGGATCCAATATGGCGAACCAAATCCCAAGAAGACCTCTATACCAAATTTGGCTCAAATCAGTTGACTTGTGATAAGTTTTCTCCGCACAATAGATCAAGCATCTTGACTTAAGATTCTGACTTAAGAATCTGACTTAAGATTCGTGTTCAATGTTCCAAAAAAAAAACTCTATACAAATTTGACTTTCGAACGTTTTCTCGGCTAGTTTTTTAACGTCAGTCCGAATCCTTTAAAGTCACATCAATCAAACATCATCGTCAAGTCAAAATTAATATCTACAGGGAATCCACGAAGTACTTGACGGCAGTCGGTATTACGGGGGCGTGACACAGCCAAATACTTGTAGCCGTAGCTCATCAAAAAGCGCGAACGATTTGCTATTACCTGGGAAAGCCTGAGATATACAGCTGGAATAGTCCGTTATTACTTCGACCACTCCCAGGCTCGGAGTACGACTCCGGTGGTCCTCTGTTTCTCATTTTGTCGAGAAGGATTTGGGAACGGTTCAATTATAGTTATAATCCTTATCATCATATAATCGATTGCTTGGGGGGTAGATCATAATTGAGCCGCTTCTTCAAAATTATATTGCTTCCCTCGCCATCAGTTCCAATAAGTAGAATAATAGCTCACTGTAATGGGGTCATATTGAGGAAGGTTAGTTTGAGTCAATAGGCGAGCAACAGCCACTCTAAACTCAGCGAACTAAATTCTTACATTTTGATCACTTTGAAATCCGGTTAATATGATCCGGTTTATATACTACGTCCAACCAAAAATTAATTAAATTTTCATATGGAGAAATTATTGTTCCGTTTATTTTATGACTTGACGTTAGTTCTTATGGTGTGGGTGATCGCCTACAGTTCATTCCGCAGTGACCATGGGTGATCTAGCAACTGCAGAGGGTGCTGGCTAGGCCCTACTTGGCAAAGAATGCCAGCGCTCAGGATGTCCGAGGGGATGGAATTCTGATTAATTTAAACGAGATGAAGCTGGACAGTTTCAAGGGATTTTTCCCCCAGGTCCTCCATGATCGTCGAATTTCGGCTGAATTTCTACAGGATGCGTGGGGCCTCGTAATCGACGGTAAGACACAAACTACAGGAATGCCATCTCAACAGTCTCATGCTGCTGTCTCATGTGTCGGTACCAATATCCCGGAAGTATGTGAAACTCTTGTCAAAACACTACCTACAGGTCGTCTTTATATGTACTGAGGGGCCTGAACATCCCACATGCAACGTAGCTTTCGATATTCTTTAACGAGTTTTTAGTATTTTCTTCAAAAAGTATGATCCCCACTCATTTCACCCACCAAAATATCAACAACTCGAACCAGGATGACAACAGAGCAAAAGTAAGCGTCAATAAACGAAAGCTAACAAATCCTAAAACAAAATATAATATATAGGTTTATGGTTTTTGATGTTTTTGTTGGCAGTGAATTAAGGATGTTCTTGAACGAATTTTGGTATGAAAGTTTTTCAAAAATTTGGGTTTAAAAAATTGTGGACCGAGAACAAAGCTCTTTTTCTTCGAAAATTATCTAATAGACAAGTTTGTACCTACCTATCTATAAAAGTATCTTTTTAGGCAAGTATCTATAAAATGAATAAATTAATTAATAAGTTGTGTATATGACCGTTTTACAAACAATAAAAGGCATTGAAAGACGGGCTAGAGGTAAGCTTATAAGGTTTTTCAACCCGAGTCAAAAATAGTTCAGTTTGAATAGCAGAAGAACGCGGTCTCCGTCAAGAAAGGTTTCTTCTGTTTTATACCGCTGATTAGACACGTAGCAAGCGCCTATCTAAGCCTGACTATATGTGCGTTCAGCACATTTCGACCAACGAGACGTACGGTATCATAGAAGTTCATACTTTACACTTCCAGCCAATAACATTTTCTGAAGTAAAGCCTTCACAACTTCTCCGGCTGCGAATTCCCCCTTCTTGAAACTTCTACCAACAGTTAAATACGTTAGATGTGATAAGAGGGTTTATAAGTAGTATTTCACACAGAAGCATTTCATACTTCGTAGTTCCTCCAAAATGAATCCAAGCAACGTTGGTGAACTGTTCTCATTAAGGACAAATTTTAATGAACTTGGAATGAGATGATTCAATGTAATTATCGGCTTCAATAAATAGGAGCAACTCTTAGAAAGCACTACCTAGTATAGTGTTTGTCGGAGTTTATTCCAGTTCACCAGTCTTTTCTTCAATATAATGGTGAAGTAAGTCGATATTTATGGTTATAATGAACCATTGGAATCGCCCAAGAAAACAGAAAACAAGAAAACAGACCATCCGGAACAGATCAAAATCAGTTATATTAACGTTTCATCTATCATTTCGTGAATGAGACAGAAGGGTGATCTTCACAAGGAAGATAATAAACCGTTGTGTCAAGAATTTGCAGAGTTTTTGTCTCTGTGAGGTGATAAAGAGTGTTTCGCCGACATACGTATGTACCGTCTCATGTCATTGATCCTACAAACTAATCCACACTACTACGTGCAACGGCTGGGTTTGCCTGCTTGTGAAAAGTTATACGTTTATCCTTATACGTGTATCCGATTAATCACCTGTACCGTTCTGCGATCCAAGAGCATTTTTCATATGCCAGGCACAGCTAAAAGGTGTTCGGGATGAATGACAAGGGGTAGCGAGAGTTATTATACCTATTAGGAACCGAAAGAAAAAGATGACAGAAATGATAAGAGAAAACGCCGTAGCTCATGTTTTGTTAGCAGGGTGCCAAGACCGACACACAGAAAACCTCTGTTGCCAGACCAGACGGCGTTGGGAGGTGCACGGGGACGTGCAGTCGGGATCCTCTGGACGGCTGCCGGAACGAGTTTCAAAACCCTTGCGAGAAGGGCGAACGAAACGTATAAATAGACGAGGACCGATGCAAGCTAAATTGTCCACACTTCATCTCCCATTTCTATAAGGCGAATGGAAGATCAAAGAATGAACGAGACGCCGCTAAAATCCCCTGACTAAGTATGTACCTACGTAAAAGTTAACGAGCTGTTCTGTATCGCGATTGTACGGTACTCCAGAATGTAATAGAGCTTGAACGAATCGAGTAAACTCAAGCGAGGTCGTACTTGAGAATATCTGTAGAAAAAGAAAATGCCAAGAGAACAAGCACCAAAGAAAGTTCTTATAATAGAGTATCTTGAAGTTTTTCATGTGGCAGATTTTTTTTTTCATGGATAGTACTCGTAAGTAGTACTTTGTAGTCTCAAGTTTATCAATAGTTGATGTCATGTAATTTTATTCTGAGTAATTTAATGCAACGTGTAGTTGAAATAACAATAATATTTGATTTTTTGTTGTTTTGTTCATTTCCTCCTTGGTTGAAAAACCTTTGTCTATTTGGAGGGTTGTAGGAGGTTTTAAAGAAAACGGAGGAGAAGTTTTTCCGAGCTTTCGGCTTTAATAAGCCATCTTCAGGGGTAGGTATTGTAACCTGACGAGTAGTTTATTCAGAAAGAAACAGAGACTGGGTCGAGGAAACAATACCTACCCCTGAAGATGGCTCATTAAAGCCGAAAGCTCGGAAAAACTTCTCCTCCGTTTTCTTTACAACCTCCTACAACCCTCCAAATAGACAAATAATATTTGAGTCAAAACAATAATTGGATTTAAGATTTACGCCCATTGTCGTCCCTCGAAGGTTAAAATGAACAGCTATTTTCCTCTTGAAGTTTTACGGGTCCATGCGGATGTGGTATTTATGGATGCGACAACTCTGAACACATCTGGAGATCATTAGACTGTCGTTCTTATTTTGTTTTTGGATTTGACTTTTTCACTCCTAGAATATGTTTTTACAGTCACGATCAATAATACCTATTGATCATTAGTTGCAGAGCAATTACTGATTATTATTAATATCCTCCAGATAAATACCACTCTGACTCACATGATGTTTTATACATCTCTCCATTTCGCCTCGCAATCTCAATTTTTTTTTTTTGTGTTGCAAAATAGGTGTAGTGAGGGAATTGCTTTTCCTTTGTCACTAACAACTAGCACTAAATCGTAAATGAATTAGATAGTTCGTATTCGCGCAATCCGTCGACAACTTAATGGCCACACGATAAGGAATTTTGAGCTGAAAATTGGCATACTGTCCCTGTAGAAAGCGCACGTTCGATCAATTCTAGATTATGGCTCCACGATATGGTCCTCTTTTTACTCAAATGCAAATGACAGTAAACGTATGAATAATTTTGTCGACAGCCCTCAGCATCTTCATGTAATTTGTTTCCATGCCCCACAGCACTGTAGTCTAATAGCCTTTCATTTAATGTACCTCCTACAACCACCAATTACCTGTTAAAAAATCCTCTGCTCAGAGCACAGAGGATTTTGAATCGCTTGAGCAGTGATGATGGTGTTGATGTTCACTCGGTTTCGTTGAGTACTATTACTAAGTACACTTGTTAAAGTGATATCGAGTGTCAGAATTTGTTTTTCGTTTTAATTAAGTACATGATTTTCATTCCCACAGAAAGTCGTTTATTTTTCTATTCTTTGCAATTTTTTATTATATTCATATATCATGGCCGTCATGGTAATAGAATAGAATAAAAATTAATTTAAAAAAAATACTGACCATTCTGCTCAGCCTGAACACGTTGGCGAAATGATCTTGGCACTTGACCCGCTTGACAGTCTCATTACCTCCACGTCAATTATTGCAATAATTTACACAGTAATTAGACGTTATTACATGAGTAGTTTAGTCAGAGTACAATACCTAGGAAGGTGTATTATACATTCTGTATAACATACATAATACAATGTATTATGTATTATTACCTAATACCTATGTCATATTAGGTATTATACTTCTTTATAATAATACACCAATAATTGTGGGCTGAAATAAATGTGAAATCATCGCACTATTAACAGATTTAATTTAAGTCTCATTAAAGGGGATCTACGATAATCTTGTAACGGAACCAACAGAGTTCTAATCGTTCCTGACTGCGGCAAATATCGGATTACAAAAGCTGGCATTATCGCTTGATCGCACCGATCGCTGTCATTGGGGATAACTACTGCGAACAAGCTGGAGGATAATGAATGCAATTGCAACGAGTAAGGAGTGATAAAAGGTTCATTTCCGCGTGTACATTGTTCGATGTACACAAGCTTGTAAAACCGGCATATACACAATACCGACTTTGCCTTATACGTACATATTCGTTTTGCATATTAACTAACGGCCTGTTCTCGTTGGAACTAAGGACAAATGAAGGTGTTGAAAGATCAAATCTCTCCTTGATGTTCGTTAGTTCGAAAGACGGCGTTAAGGCCAACGGAAGAGACGGTAGGAGCTCGACTTTTTCATCAGATAATACGGATGTACAACAAGTGAGAAGGTCATAATGGATTTTACTGTGCAAACTGGAGAATATTTTTCCCGGCTCAACTGAATAAAACTTTTGAATATTTTCAACGGAGATCATTGGAATTGAAAATAAATAAATAAATAAATAAAATTTAACATTGGTCTTCTTCGGACAGAGTTCAGAATGAGCAGCAACATCGTTATCAAACCTTTGTAGTACAAGAACGATCGCCCACCGCTGTTATTCCTCTTCGGAACTCTCAACGGCTTCTGACTGGCGACCGCCTTTGCTTGCGCCGGTAGGCGATTAAAGGAACGTGATGACCCGCGGAGAGCACGAATAGTCGACCGTCAAGTGCAGCCACCGTCAGTAAAGTGATGGTCATTACGATCCCACTCCGTTTGTTGCTTTCAGAATCCCTGCGCTCCGTGATTATGCGTCTTTCATCCCTCAATGAATATCCGTCTGCCCGCGTGCCTTGGGACCTTTCCATCAACGGAAAGAGGTCCGGCCCTGATGGAAACTATTATTTTACGTTCACAGTGCAACGGAAGGCCTGAGCAGCGGCGATATGTGGCGTGGTCATATTATCAGGGCGGTTTTCACTTGTATCATCTCAAAAAGTAAAAACCTCATTATTAATCATCCCAAACCTCAGTATCATCTCAAAACCTATTATGTTATTGACTGTTGACTATACGTAATTTCAATGTTTCTTATTCTCAGTGATTTGCTCACAATATGCCATCGTCTAGTACCTAATCGTACATCTCGCCCGGACATAAAACCATTCATCTTTGATGAAAATATTCGCTAACATTATTCCATTGAAATACGAGTATCATGGCCCTTTCAAGACATCATTATTAATAATTGCTGAAGTTGGGTATAAATCATCATTAAAATAGGATTTATTGGACCTGAAGTACTCAATTCGAACTCAAAATACCCAATTATTGTTACTATTGGCTTTAATCGCTCGGAAACCGCCACGGGAATAGTTCCGTTTTTTATTTTATTTGATTTTTTATTTATCTTTATTATATACCTAGGTATTTACATAGGTACAATATTTTTTCATTTGTTTATTCATTCTTTTCTCATCAATTTATTGACCTTGTTGTAATATACTTAACAATGAATAAGAATTCCGACTTGGCAAAATTTAATGCTGGAAACTAAAATTTTAATTTTGTCGAAATGTTTATGATTCATCCTTTTTAAAAATTGGTATTTTTCATTCTATGATATTAGGGTTAAAAAATGTTTTTCTTTGGTCGATTCCAATGGTTCAATAAGGTAATGAACGAAGATACTAAATCGAATATAATAAAAGATATTAAAAACGAAAATAATAATCGAAGATAATAAACCAAAATCGAGGAGCGGAATGGTGCCCAAATGTAAATTTTTGTGGCTCATGGACAGTGAACAATTTTCAATGAACGCAAATAGGATTAAAGGTTCTTTATAATCCGTTTATTGGGTCAACGTATTATTTGAACAAGATCAAAACGTGTAAAGTGAAAATGTACAGGTTTCACCTACTACGCTACATTGTTGGGGCTATTTCGTTTTATAACTCACTACTCACTCCCTGTTGAGTTAGAATCCGGTTTAAAATCAATCGGTGTGATGAATGAACTACCCTTCTGAGGTTAGCAATTAAGAGATTGTTACAAGGCAATCAACCCACCCCTTGGTACTTCATGTTCAAGAGCTCCTTTCCTCAGACCCTTGCGGTGTTTTATTTATTACTCAGAACATAGCGCATTCGAAAACTGAAAGAACTCCTCCTGGGAACGGAAAGAAAAAAATGCTGAGGGTTGGGGAAAAAAGACGCTAGGTTTCCAGCAATTTAGGGATGATTTGTAGCAAGGGGTTGGGGAGATTACATTCAACAGATGTTGTCGTCATGAACTGACGTAGAAAAATCGAGAGGATGGTAATAAGATAAGGAGAGGGTCCTAGAGGATCACCGCAGCGGCAAACGGAATGCTAAGAAGAAAGAAAGGGTGAGGCCGCCTTGAAACGGGAGAACAGTAAAAAGCCGCGTCAAAAAGGGTAATAGATAAAGGAGCTTGGAAGGAAACCTTGGCAACCTCGCTGAGATGCACTGTTTCGAAAAGAAACTCAATACTTGTCGGTCAGAGAATTTGAACATCCATTCGATGTTAAAATTGGTAAGTAGCTACTTACCTAGATACCTAGGTATCTATAATTAACATGCATACAGAATAGGAGACACCCACTGGTTGAGAGGAAAATAGGAACTTGATTGTATGTGTGTTCAAACTGCTAGTCGTGAGATGGACCGTCGGTTTAATGTTTGATGACAAATTAGTGAGATTTGTACGAACCACAGAACCTACTGATTAAACAATACAAGCTCACGCCATCCTCGAGATTAGGCATCCCGACCCCAGCTTTTCGTTAATTGTACGATTAGTCGATTTTGTCCTCCCTCACTACCCCCTTCCTGGTATATGTATCGAATTTGTTGAATAATCAGACTGAAAACGTTGTCGACCGCCAAGATGAGGAGTGATATTCTAATGAAAAATGCGGCTCAAACATCACACACAAGTTTCGTAATACGGATCAATCAGAGTTAACAGACGAATGGATTCGGTTTTGGAATGGCCTGAAAGGGATTTAGGTGTTGTAATTGAGACAACAGTACATGTTCCAAATCCGCTTTTCGAGATACTCGCAAACAAAGGTTTCGTTATCCGCGGAATCACAAACAAAGTGTTAACGATTGGTCAACCATCAGATATCATACAGGTCCCATCAACATTACCACCATTTTTACTGCATTTAAAAAGAACTTGAAACGGACATATGAATAAGAAGTAAATTACTGGACTTGTAATGTTTTCATTCTCAACAAAATAAATGAAAACATAATCAATATTATCATGTTGAAATTTATTCAATATTATCTTGTTAAAAACATGTTAATGACTCCTAGGTATGGAAGTTCTTCACAAAAAATATATCCTCTACTAATTTTCGTTTTCTTCCTGTTCATTTGTCTTCCATTCTTCAATGCCCTGGTAGAACTCGAAGAATGGTTCTAGGATGTATTTTATAAGTTTTACAACATCTGCAATCCTTTTTGAATTGATTCCGATTGGTTGTTCATAGCTTTTCTGTGTAGGGAGTTCTTGTGAAGCCCTGTTATTCGCAAGTTTCCTGTCCATTTATGTACTCGTATGTTTTGACATACCCTGGCAAGGAGGAATCTTACTCAAATTCCCTGTACTCTGATATGCCGGATGGTTTGATGGATCATCTCACATAATATAATAGTATTATAATATTATTTTCTTTTAGATGGATAGATGGAGAGCAAGAACAGTTTCGCTCATTCGTTTTCACTCTTGCTTAGTTTAGGGGCCAGGAGCATTGATAGCGTACTGTTCTTGTGCTCAATGGCTAATTCTACAGGTTTCAACCTATAGAAAATGGTTTTTATAAAAGGGCCAAAATTGGACTGGTACTTTTTATTATCACCGATTCAATTACTTCCCAAGTTTTAGGTTACCAAACTCATGTCTTGAAATGTGACAATATTTACAGGGGCCAGGTTCTGAGGGATACGCATGTAATGTTAAAAATAATAATAATAATTTTGTACGTATTCCGAGGTGACTAATTGTGTAAATCACATATTTAGCGTACTTAACTTGAATACTATTGAAGCCGCGAGAGATAACGTTTTATGTGAGTGATCACAGCGATCCAGCGATTCCACGACGCATAATGACAATTCCTCTGTTACCAGAAATAAAAAGAAGAGAAACATTAAAAGAAAGTGACGAGATTGAAGGAAGATGCAAGTCAGTCATTAATGATGCCACACTTAACAGAGGGAGAACAAGTAGCGTAAAGGACCGAAACGGGAAAGCAAAGGGGAACACGGTAAATGCACTTCACGTAAGGAGAAATGTGCGGAGGGTAACGTGCAGGGTCTTGTGAAGGGTTAGTGGAGTCTATTCAGAAAACTCACGCAAGGGAGCTCTTTCCACGTATACACCCTTGATCTAGTGAAGCTGTACATGTTTTAGGTGTCTTTCCAAAGTGACTCCACTTGCTTGCTATGCGAGATGCATAGCAAAAAACAAGACGTCTAAAGCGTGGTTTGACGCAGTTTTCTCTCCAAGTATGGACCAACCTGTATAAGGTGCCTGGTGCTAACTAACAACGACTATATGAGGTGCCTAGTGCTAACAAACAATGACAAGTCTAACGTACTATCCCCACGATAATGACACTCAAACTTAGTACTTCGAATACTGAGCCAACTTCATGAATCTTTGAGAGGGAAAATGAAAATTCCTGAAGGCAATGTCATTAGTTTCACCCACTTCAGCAGGCGAAAGGTAGACGCACGCAGTGATTGAGTGGGCAACAGTAACTAACAACGGTTACCAGCCACTTCAAATTGGAGCCATTATCTTCTAACTATTCTGCTCAGATTGCGCTCCACTTTTTTTTTACATTGTATGCATTTATTTCAAGAAGAAAAAAAAATTACAAAATTCATGAAATTTATGCTTACAGTTGCAGAACTGTAATCACTTCTTTCACATTTGAGGACAACCTCGTACTAGGGGAAGGAGTTGCTCACTTTTCAAAATATCTTAATGAAATTTCCGAAATAACAATAACCTATACAAAACATTTTGCATAGTTTGAGGTACACCAAAATCATTTTTTAACATGATCATATATAACATTTCAAACTCTATCGGACATAGAACCACAGAATACAGTACAGAGGATGAATTTTCACATGAGTAGATTCTGGATGGAGAAGAGCAGTTAAGAAGAGAAAAGAAGAACACATCAAACTGATGTGAAAAGATGATGCTTCTTAAAATGGGGCATTGTTTGAGTTCAGTGGGCAAGTAATTGAATACTATTACATCCTGGTAACGATAGGAATTCTGCGCTGCAGATGTTCGACGGAAGGGGACTTTCAAAATTGGCATTCCTGCTGTTCGGGTAGGATTTTCAACAAGCTCAAATTCGTTCATACTTCGCTCCTTGAAAACATATATCAAAGCTATTTTGTTAGCAATCGATCTCAGGCTTGGTATGTTGAAAACCTTTGAATAGTTCTTCCGTTGGATGTTTCTGTTTATTAAGCTATATTTTAATGAAACATTTTTTTAGTGACGTATAGTGAGTGACGTATTTGAATGGGCAGTTGGTATAGAACAGGGAACTGTGGGTACAATTATTGTAAACTGATGGAATCCCAACGGACAAAGGTTTGTTCAAGGAAACACGCACAAGTGCTCAGAGTGTTTCTTCGTTATGCTTTACCGTAGGTGTCTAAATCGGCCATTTAACCCAAACAATGACTAGCTCTGCATCTGAAGTGACTAGTAGGTGCTGGGATTTCATTCAAATGATAAATGATAGGGCTTATAGAAGATACCACACGTGAGGATCAAAATGTACAGAAAATAATAAAGCGAAATGCGAGGAAAACTCGATGGCGTGAAGCCTTGAGTTGCTCTCAAGAAATCTACCTATCTTCCCTTCTCATGTATTGTCATTGGTGAAATATATCAATGGAACCATATTCATGAATATCAATATGAAATGTATCAAATGTCAATATATCCATCCCTGATCTAGCTGTACACAAAGTCCGTACTCGAGATGTATCCGATCCTAATCCGTAGAACAGCCTTAGTTCATTCTGAAAGTATTTCAATGATTATTCTTAAACCAACGTTTAAACCACCGATCAGACTTTCTCTTTCTAATTAACACCTAATATCGGACCAACAATACCAAAAAGACGACACGTCCCCCAACCAAATGTTTCTTCAAACGTTACTTCAAACGTGATAACGATCGAGAACCAAGTAGTGGTGTATGTTAATGGGAGGATACCTTCAGGGGGCAACCTCCAATGTAAATGCAGAAGGCTCCTCCGAGATTTATGTACTTCTAATGAATGAGCTCATTATTGTAATGTAAGCTGCATATATCAACATAAACCTGCCTCGGCTACGGAAAAAATTGATATATTGTTGATGTTTCTCATTACCCCGAACTTCATTCACGGCCCGTCGAATAATCTTTCGAATGAATTGAGATTGACTTCATGTGGTAAGTCGGGGCGATCTGAATAAGGGTACGAGGAATGGGGTCAAATCGACCTAAACACAAAAACAAAGTGATGTACACTACTCCCTGAGGGATAACATCTTGTTAACACACCTAACTATCTAATACCACGATCTCTGTGGACATATAAAGCGCTTAATTTCCAATCTCTCTCCCACCTTCCTTCTCTCCCACGTCATCACAACCGGACTGAGATTCGGATATGTATCTATTACAACCATCTGCGTGCGTAGTCACCGCCATGCACGACTTGCAATTTACTTGGTGCGAGTTGGTTATCAGTTGGTGTCGTATAAAAGTCATCTAAGCTCACATCGTTTCCTCCGTTATGAAAAGTTTTCTAGGATCATCACAGTTCATCATCGTGGGACACAAATGGAGTCCTCACGCCAATTATAAGTTGTACTTAAATTTCGAGAGGGGTATTCCGTGTACAGCGGATTGCTACGATTTTCAAAATATTCTTTTGGACGGAAGGGAGTAAATTGGTCGACTCAGTGTATTATGTAGACAGTTGGAATTTTTATTTTATGAGATCTTCTTCCTAGTGCTCTAGAGCTGGGAGAGGTGACGATTATGGTGGAACCAAAAGAAACATCGGAAAGGAGCATCGAGATAATTGCATTTTTGGAAATTACCATGTTGATAAATTACTTCGAATCCTTAGCAATAGGTGTACACATGAATAATGACTTTATATAAGCCATCTGTACTACAACGGGAGGAAAATCTCGCTAGGCAGATACGAGTATAACGTTTTCGGTCCAAAAAAAAAGTTAATTATTCCTCATCTAGGCGTTGTAATGAAAAAGAGCATCAAGAAGTTTTTTCTCGCCTGGGGCATAGAATCTGTAAATATCTAGTATGAAGGGGATGGTAGTCACGTTCCACTGTCCGACCAGGGAAAAAATGGGTAGAAGGAGGAAAACATGCAATTAGGAGGATGGGAAGGCCAATCAATACTTGTCCATCAGGGACAACCCTTGTTAGGAGCCCTGTAGAGGGAGAGAGCGTGATCTTTGTGCAACGTCCCTTTTGATCAAGACTCGAACGTGTAGGGATCTCAACGAAATCACACACGTCTCTTCATCGCGTACTCAACAATTATTGTCCCCCTCCATATACCAACAATAGATAGCATAAGGCTAAGTACAATGAATTACAAAAGGGTTGAAAAGGGTGAAATAAGTGGGAACCCGAACAGCTCTATACGATCAAAGGTTGTCGAGATATTCAAAACTAACTTGAATGTTTCCAAGATGAATTTAGAGACGTCTGTAGACTCAGGATCAACAGTAACAGGAATTTTCCTTTATTTTCAATTTCTATATTTAATGTTTATTAATAACATAACTTTGTTAGGAACAGCGATTTATTTTAAGGTACAATGTGTCGATTGACGTAGTGCCGATGTGCCATTGAACATAGAATTTTATTTACTTAATACTTGATGATATATCGTAAATAGGAGAAACAACATGAATTTGCAAAATTTGTGGCCATTGATACAAACACTTGCAATAGGCCGGATTAAATCCAAATCCCAAATTACTCACGAAAACCATGTGGTTGCCTATTACACGGTTAGGCAAAGCCAACTAGATGAGCCTTGTATTGCACAGAGAATTTCAGTTACTGTTATAACATAAATATAAATATTTCAAAAACCGCGTATTTGTGAGTTTCATCAGAACACTCGTGTAGCGGTGATGTACGAACAAAAAGGAAAAATTGCTGGCAACCATATATATTTTTTTTAATTCATAAAACTTTATTTTGAGACAAATTACATTATAGTTATGGTAACATATATAATGATTGTAAACTAACCTTAACAAGGAGAACACAACATTGATTAAGAACAATAAAGATCGAAGAACAAATTATAGGAACAGATTATGGTAGTAAGTCGGGTGGCCGTTTCCTCTTTAATCTCTGATGATTTGGCGGGGGTGGTGGATGTCGCAAACTGTCGGATTTGGATGATCCAAAATTTTGCTGTGAAGTTTTCCATACGCCTCCGTAATTACGTCTGTGACGTAGGGGACGTTCAGATCTGCATGGAGGGAGGCATTTCTGGCGTACCATGGTGCATTGGTAATCAGCCTTCGGGCTCGATTTTGCACAGTCTGCACTTTCATTACTTGGATTCGGAAGCAGATCCCCACAACCGCAGCCGTACATCCTGATGTGCTTAATAACAGAAAGGTAGATTCGTCGTGTTAGGTGCTGTGGTAGCGGTGATTTTTTGTTGAGCGAAAAATTCAGCTGTTCTAGACGGAATCTTATTTTCTGGACAAAGTTTTTAATATGGCTCCTCCAAATTAGCTTTTGATCAAGTTCTAGGCCAAGGTATCGAGCTGTGGCTTGTTGTGGTACTGGTTCCCCTTGAAGAATTAATTGTTGTTGTTCCACGATCCTTTTGTTGGTAAATCTAACAACTTTTGATTGACGTCCCACCTCGACTGTGAATGCCTGCAGTTCTGTAGATGCCGATTCCGCTGTTCCATGAGTTAGGACAGCCACATGGTCAGCAAAGTGGGGTATACTCATCAGAGGGGATGTTGGATAATCAGATGTGTAGACTATGACATAGTCTATGCTATACATTGTATAGCAGTGGCCCCCAGACACTTCCCTGCGGTACACCAGCCTCAATAGGTTTGACTGTTGAGACAGACTCATTACAACGAACTGAAGATATTCGGTGGTTGAGGTATGGTAGGAGTAACATTTTGTGATTTTGGATAGAAGGTCTGTGTGCCAAACCCGGTCAAACGATTTTTCTACATCTAGAAACAGTCCGTAGGCAATGCTGTTCCCCTCATAGGTATTCAGTATAGACTCGACTATTCGGTGTAGCTGGTGGATACAGGAATGCTGTCTTCTAAATCCAAACCGAGTTTCTGGGAGAACCGCTTCGAAATGTAAAACGCCTGTAAAACGAAACAAACCCCAAACATTACGAGCCGAACCGATCAACGATTGGTCACTTCAATATTGGTCTGCTAATCGTTATGTTCGTCCGGACACCAGTGAATATCTATTCCTAGTGTATTTTTAAAACTCGTGTGTTTGGGGTAGGGATGTTGTAGTAATATCTCACCCATCAGTGGCCTATTTCATAAAACTACAATTACAAGTGTACAAGTCTACAGGCAACAGGAACCTGTAATGCTCAGTGTAACGGGTAATGGTAACTGAGGACGATGAATGTGAAAAAAAAACTTGATGACGCTATCCTGTAACTTAAAACCCCTCAATCTACAGTACTCAAAAGGTACAAAAGGTAGGTTAAAAATTTCGTCAGTTTTTACAGTTGTAAACTTGTCACTTGTAGAAAATAATTGAGAAACGCCTGTACAGTTGTCATAAATTACCTGTAAACCTCTGATATTCACTGGAACTTACAAGTCTACTGGTGTAGCTTTATGAAACGTCTGTACGTATTTTTCGCCTGTAAATTGTGAAAAAATGCCTGTAAAATAAGACTTGTAGTTTTATGAAATAGGCCCCAGGTTGTTTCTTAATTTCAATATGGTTTTCTGATACGTAGCCATTTCGTCAAAAAATATTCTGCAAAACCGAACCTGCCGAAAAAATAAACCGACATCCCTGCGAAAGACGTAGGTAACGGGAGTGGCAGAGGTGCTGAGAAATGCGAGTGAGAAACGGTCACTGAAATCGCTAAGTTATGGGGTGGAATGGAGTTGGGAGCCATCCAGACAATCACTTTTGGCAGTTGAAAAGTTTGCTGAAATATTGCTTTTATAAGGAAAAAAATGAGAGGATAAAAGATTTCCCCGAGGACCGACAAAGTCGGGTGGAAAACCATCAGGCTCCATGTTTTCTCCAGTTCTTCTTTTCTCTGTTGTATTTCCTTCAAAAGTCACCTCTCATATCATCAATTCGATGGAATGAATATATTTTCACTCCTGATTAGAACGTTCCTTCTTCTGTCCAATGAATACTTGAAGGTTAGGACCGAGAAGATGGTGGAAGGATGAACACTACATCGTACATCGTACTATGGAGTTGCTAGGGATTTCACCATTCTTCGCATATTTGTTTGGTCTCACTCACTCTGGACCACCCTGTAGTTTTACAGTGCCTTGCGGATGAATATGAACGGAAAACGGCAACATTTAAATGAGACTTTAGCGAGGATGTTCATCATCACGATTCGTAATAACCTGGCTCTAGGATCCGCCCAGTGAGAGATGGAATATTCGGTCGTTTGGGTGCCTAATGGCCCTCCAGCTTTCGCACTTTATTTCTGAAAACTCAGACACTGGCGAGGGCACGGTCTCATTAGTTTGACAGCTTCGCTAGCTACCCCGCTCCGACAGTGGAGGGAGATTGAGGGATTTTCGGATGTAGGAATAACCGGGGAGAGAGACCAGTGCCCCCAGTCTTCACCTGCTAGTTAAATCGTTTGTGAGGCACTTCACACCCGTGTTATTTCAGATGGGTCCTAATGAGCCATCGCCCTTCCCTGTCCGCCTCTTTTCTTGAGAGAAGATGCAGGGCTCGGTTCCAGAATACTGATTCGGCTGACTACCCATCATCCCGTTTTCTTCCGTCTAACACAGTCCCATTTCTCACAAATACCTTTACCTACTTCATCTAACGTCTACAAGTCAAAACTAACCGAGAGGAGTCGCCCTAAATTATACATAAGCTTCCTGCAAGTCTCATATACATCTGTATCCATAGACATGTAACCTTCGGAATACTCAGGAAGGAGAGCTTTGGTTTATTTCAACACGTAAAGCTCTGTATTGTGAAATAAAATACGAGTAGTTCGAGTCAGGCATCACAAAGAAGCTCATAAATACGTAACGTACCTACTCGAACAATCTTCAACTAAGTAATCATTGTCATTTTATATAATTTACAAAACCATAAAAATCCCACATTTTCACTGTCAATTATTGGTTATTGCATCAATAGGTTCAGGATCTTCTTTTTTTTGGTGAATTCGCAGCGTTGATTCTAATGTTTAACAAAAACCTCGATACTTACTATTACTTGTGCAACATTATTTTTGGATATTAAAATTCTCTGCCCATCTCTCGGATGCTTTTTTCTCGCAATTTTGAGAGTGACTGGATGCTTTAGGTTTCTCTTGTCATTATTTATGCAGTAATCGCTACTCCTATCAGTTATCTACCTATGGATAAAGACTGGACCCTCTCACCACCATCATATTCTCAAACCAGTCATGCAGCGTGGCTATAAGAGCAAATTTTCGAAGAAATAACTGGTTTTATGTAAAATGTGATGTTTGGAACATCTCATTCAAATATGGGCAATCTTAAACATATTGGGTAATTATAGGTGTTTAAGTACGAGTATGAAGCTATTCGGTTAATTGGGTATGGTAATGTGTGGTAAAGATCGGTAGGTACCAACTAACAATAGTCTTCTTAATAGTTACTTGTCATCTTGGAACGAAAAGATTCTTCCACTTCCCTCAAAGCCGTTTGTGTTAACACTATATAATATACGTTATAGTATATATTATACTATATTATAGTATATATAATACCTATATATTTTTCATATAATACGTGGAAAATATGCCAACTTCATCTAACTTACTGCCTGACGGAGGTGGTGGATTCATGCGAGGAAATGGGAAAGCTGAATCAATTTTTTTTTTTTTTTTTTCCTACGCCGATTGTCTAGGCTCTTGAGCCATAAGACTTCTTGCAGCCCAATACAATTGTATTGGGCTGAATCAATGCTACTGCAGATTTTTGCATATCTAGGATTTTGATCAGGCGAAGCATGCAAGAAAGGTTTAGCGTGGTGACAGTACCTCTGGAAAAAACCTCAACCAATTGAAGGCACAAAAGTAGAGTTCACCCTGAAGGTACACTACTTTCCACTCCAAGGTACGGAGAGGACGGGAACATCAATGTTTAATTTTGTCTCATTTTGGTTTTTGCTCGTTTTTGCAGAGTCACACCATAGATTTTTCAACGCTGAACTCGATGGTGAAGTCAGAATAGCGATATCTCATTCCGTTATCAGATTAGAGCAGATGAACCGTGAAGAACGTCTCAAGTAACAAACACTTTTCTTCATCTTCAACGTGCTCCAGTTCCTTTTCTTTGAAAATTCGCTAAAAACATGGAATTACTTTCAACGTAATACGGAAGTGTATTTTGCGCGTACTGCTTGAGAACTACAACCTGGCATGGATAGGGATAGGCTACTTCAGGGACGAGATTTGCAATTAGGCCATATAATAGGTTCAGGCAGTCAGGACAAGTGAATTAGCGGGTAGACGAGACAGGGAATTGATAGAAACACACTGTGAAGCCAATCCAACCAGAGGACCTCATCCATAGGGTTATACTCGGATTGGTTGATCGTCAAATTTACATATTTTTTAGCGATTGAAAACATCATACATTCAGAAGAATTTTATTTATTTTGATCAAAGATTCAAATATAATTTGTCATATGATGGGCTCATTTATCTCAAATAAAACTTGTAATGAGAAGATGATCGATGCTCAACATTATTGCGTGTAAAAGAAATAAATGGTAAAATAAGATTACTAATTAAAATTATGTGTACAAAATGAAAAATTAGTTAAGTACTTCTTCATTCTGTTCAATTATTCCATCCACATCCAAGCAGGACACATGATATATGAGGAGTTCTTTATTTAAATTATTCTTTCATTGTTTTTGTCCACCGATCATAATGGCTACAGGATGTTGACGAATCACATTGTGAATTGTGATGTATGAATTTTGAGCTGTAGGTATATTATTGTTTGGAAATAAGTAATTCAACTTATGAATAGGCTGTATGTATCGATGATTTCAGCAATAGAGAAAGCAGCATCTCATTGGTAATGCAACCTTAGGCTACAATAATCTACCACTGTAGGAATACTTTCTACCGTAGAACAAACATCATAAAGTGGGTAAGGAGCACTTGAATAATCTCTCGCATGACAGGCCCGCATTAAGGGCTGAGACTATCTCCCAGTTGTCGCACCGCAATGTTATCTCAGGCTTCACCTAATGTTGTCATAAGAATGAGAGCGTAATTTAAACCAACAGACCAAGGAGGCGTCATTGTAATTATTTATAAAATGGAAAGAAAATACTTGGAGGGAATGTACGTGTCACGATGTGGAGAAGCTTCGAAACCAAATGCGGATACAAACCTGAAACGAAAAACGAAAATTGTTACACAGGTGTAGATACCAAGTGCTGTCAAGATCAATATTCTTCATCGTCAAAGTCAGCGTTCAAAATGGTTTTGCTTCGGCAATATGATTGAAAATGATTCCTGGTAATATTATAAAAATGAACTTAGTTGCTTAGTGGGTTTTCATGGTGGCATTTCCCAATATCTAAGCAGCGACTGGCAGATGACATACTATGACATACTCTTATGGAGTTAGAGAGCGTTTTATGAACGTTGGACGAAAAACTTATAAGTGACGCATAATTGTTAAGAAGTCAAAGACTCCTGTACAAAAACTAAGACAGCATTTATGTTACCAGCTGATGATGTTCTGGGTCGAGGCGATTCAAGCTGGTTTGTGGGAGTTGTCACAAACTTTGGATTAGGGAGTGGGACATAATATTATTATTTGATATTGTATCAATTGATTCAACATGCACTCACTTCGAAACCTGTAATAAAAATTCTCCTCGATCAAAGTGCGGTTCCACCGGCGAAAGTTGCAGTTGGATTTTATTGAAATGCAAGAATAGAGTGTGAAAAACATGTTCTGAAAAGTGAAGACGATGCATACGGTCAGATTTTGATTTCATTCTGATTTCATTCATATGAAGCCATCAAGGGACCGATCTATAACCACCCTCAATAATCCATCCCCCTTCGAGTATTATTGCAGAGGGATTTATGCAGGTTATAAAAATTGCATACGGTTCAGTGATGTATACTGATGGATTATTGTGACCCATACGGATAACAATGAAGATTTGTGAAAGAATGTGGAGTTGTTCTTTTGTTTTGTCCTTCAATCAACTGGGCTTAATGGTTCAACGCATCGACGTCAAGTATATCATCCAATTAGCGATGAAACTCAGATACGGGATAGCAACAAAACTTCAATCGAGAGGCGGATCATGAAGGTAACATTCAGGGTTGAAAACATTGTTCGCTGGAGGCAACATGGCATGGCCCGGATCTCATGTGCTTGCTGTACTCGTATTTTAATTGAAACCAGCTAAATGCAATTCCGAGTCAGGCAACGCAAAATGAGAGATAGACGTTCCCTCCGGAAAATTGCATCAACTTGAAACAGGGGGAAAAATACGGAGCTGGACGGTGAAATATGATAACTTGATAACCAGAATGCTGTATTCATGTAAACAAAGGAATAGTTTACAATCCATCTAACAATAGAATGCACAAAAGTTGCCATTGGAATACGTGGAAGACGTGAAAAAACACTAATTATTATTTTCTAATGATTTATTTTCCGGTCGCGCAATGCCATCAAATTTAGCAAACATTTGTGAGAAACCTCCATTTTTATAATTTTTTTGAGCACGCCAGATGGCTTTAATTGTGTTCCTGTACCATGAATTACCAACCGAATGTATGCATATTGATATCACATTATGATGCCTTATTATGCTCGTATGCCTTATTATAGATACATTAAATCATTAAACGAATTTTGTTTCTTATCTTCGGGTCGCGCTACCTAGTACAAATTGAGTAAGATTAGTAGTTTTTGCAAAATTTAAAAGTTTGAATGTTTATTACATTTTAATCATACGACTTTTAGAGATGATATAGTTTAATTCTATTAGAATAATATAATAAAAAATTCCAAGCATATCATATAAATTTTGATATTCAAGTGGAATTCGGTCGCGTTTTAATCCCAATCGATTACGAGATTCCAAACGAGTGTATTCTTAGCAAGGACCAATTGTACTTGCTCGAGATATCAGAAGTTATCAAGTAGTACGTGATTCTGGCCCAATGTCACATTCAAGATGATTTTTGCGCCCCTGCATCAGTCAAAATGTAGTAAACAGCAAACTTTGAAATTTTGCAAAAACTACGAGTACTAATTTCACTCATTTTATACTATTTCTCCGAGTTTCTCCGTTTGTACTACGATATGAAACAAAATTTAATCTATAATAAGTGTATATAATATATATTATGTTGATTTTCGTACTTTCAGTACCTAGTTAATTCATAATATAGAAACGCAATTAAAGCCATCTGGCGTCCTCAAAACAAATGATAAAAAAATTAAGATTTTTTTGCTAAATTTGATGGCATTGCGCGACAAGAAGACAAATTAATTTAAAAAAATAGTAATTCGTGTTTTTTTCACGTCTACACCAATGACAACTTTTGTGCACTACAGTAATCTGGAAAAAAACCAGTCTATAACAGTCATGCAACATGTCTATAAGAGCGAATCTTCGACGAAATAACTAGTTATAATATAACTAGTTATAGACATATTATGTAAAATGTCTCGATTTTACTGGTTTTTTAACAAATTTGGTCTCCTTTTTTGCTGAGTAACAACTCAGTTTATATATTTTTCAACGCTGAACACAATGGTGAATTGACTGTGAATTCAAGATGGTCTGAAACTTATTATGGTATAAAATGTTTTCAGAAATTCGAGTTTTGATAATCTTGGACCGTACAATTATTCTATGGTCCAAAATTATTAAGATTCGAATTATAGGGGTTTGGCAGAAAGGTTCATTACAAAAGAATTCAACATCTTTTCATCAATGAACAACAGTGGATTTCCTTTCCTTCCATATTATCTGCAGGAGAGATTATACATTCCCTAGAAGAGATTATTACATTCCTTCCTTATTATATTTATTAGGAATTTATATAGAAAGAAGAACCCGTAACGTAGCCTTCACTTCATGTAGGTAGGAGGTATAGTTCCCTGGCATTACGAATACAACCAGGCCCTCTACCTCGTCGAAATGTTTCATCCGCTGCCTATACACGTTAACGAATAACATATTATTTTAGCCGCCCTACTACCACCAGTTCAGCCGTCTATAAAAAACAATAGAAATATATATTTCAGTTTAAGTTTATATATAGTTGTATATAATTATATGATGTGATTGTTGATAAAATGTATAGGGAATGAACGCTGAAACAATGTTTCCAATTATTCATAACAAATACAATTGATAAAAGCAGCTAGTAACATCAAATTGTTATATATCCAGAATCTCATGAGTTACCTTGTAATTTCATGTAAGAAACAAGGGAAATCTGTAAATATATACACACAAACAGCTAGCATCGCTACAAGAAGTTGGGAGAAACACAGTAAGGAATAAAGACATAATGAACACTGTGAAGTTAGTAATAAGAGAATTTCAAGTCTGAACATAACTAGATTCATCAATGACACGAGCACTAATTGGAAACCGTGAAGTGGCCACATGTGAAGAGAAGTGGACAGGGTACTAATAAAGCGATTAGCGCCCTCGAGGGGCCCATTCGTCAAGCCCTCCTCCTTGACAACACGGCGTTACAAGTCGGTACATTCCTTCGATTCTGTCCTAACACATAGATTCTGCTTAGAGAACTCCTATCTTATCAGATCGGTGTGGAGGACAAGCGCCAATCATTATCAAATATTGTCTTAAAGAGGAGCACCAGCTCTTACTGTTAGTACTTAATATTAATAGATCAAAAAACCCTCGAGCGAACGTACAGAAATTAATTACAAGTTTATCTTGAATAGTAAATCATTGGAACCCATTCTGAACCACATTCACATTTTAAACGAATTTAAAATAGGTAAACTGATGTTGAGTATCTCCACAACATGAAGATCCATCTGTACATGGATATGTCTCATTATCTCCCTGTAAAATATGTGTTTTCTTTCTCAAGTAAAAAAAATAACGATAACAGCTAAACCTGGGCCTATTCCTATTCTGCTCAAAGGGTAAGTCCTAATGTGGCTACATACCAAATTACTGCCTCATAGTGTGAATAGCAAAGGAATTAGCTTTAGGAGCCACTCTGCTGATCCGAGGCCTGGACAGCCTCGTTTAATTCCTGAGGAGGCTACATACCAAATTACTGCCTCATAGTGTGAATAGCAAAGGAATTAGCTTTAGGAGCCACTCTGCTGATCCGAGGCCTGGACAGCCTCGTTTAATTCCTGAGGAGGCTACATACCAAATTACTGCCTCATAGTGTGAATAGCAAAGGAATTAGCTTTAGGAGCCACTCTGCTGATCCGAGGCCTGGACAGCCTCGTTTAATTCCTGAGGAGGCTACATACCAAATTACTGCCTCATAGTGTGAATAGCAAAGGAATTAGCTTTAGGAGCCACTCTGCTGATCCGAGGCCTAGACAGCCTCAAGTTTAATTCCTGAGGAGGCTACATACCAAATTACTGCTTCATAGTGTGAATAGCAAAGGAATTATCTCCAGGAGCCACAGCTGATTCTGGGCCTATTCTGCTTAAAGGGTCCTAAGGAGGCAACATACCAAACAACAACTCCATAGAGTAAATAGCATAGAACTGGCGGTATATTTGCCTGTTGCTGTTCATAGGTATCGCGTTATTTATTTTCGTGTAGCAAAATCCATGTCAAAAGATTGCAAAAACCTATTGTGGGCACTTGATAGGCAATTGATTACAATTAATTGAATCTATTCGCGCAATATTAAATTGTAATGCGGTAATTAGTTTGAGAGTTCATTTCTCGTTTAATGTTATATTTGTAGTTGAACCACAATTCTGAACATGCTACGTTTGCTCCCCACGCGTATTGGTTCATTATTTTCAATTATGAATACCTACTTGGAACCAACCGACTGAAAAATATTCTCTAAAGCCCCTCGAATTGGTCGGTTTTCATTTCAAGACACGTTTAACCCTAATATCCGGCATGCGGGTTCCGATAGGGCCTGTGGTTGATCCTTGAAAATATTCAGGACCCAGACACACCCTCCTTGACGGCTCTTGAGACCACTGTAAGGTCCTTGGAATCGTGCGATACTGAAAAACATCAAGAGGAGCCGCACCAGACCGACAGTGACGCTAGCCGTACACTCGCCGTGAGTATTTCTGATCTGAGTATTGTAGAAACGTTTAATAACAAGAATTGTCAAGAATTTGCAGAGTTTTTATTCAGGAAAATAGTTGGTACACAATACATATAACAAACATTTTTTACGGTCAAAATACCTAATGATAGTTCCAAAATTAAGGTGGATTTCTGAGCCTAAGGTCCTGTGACCCGTCCAGGATCGTCCAGGATAATGCTGTAAATTAGGAAAACATTCACATTACTAGTAATTTGTCAACTTGGAGTAGTGTTAACCCTGGATTACCACCCTTGATTCCCATCGCCTATTACCACCCATGGGTCATTTCGACCTACATGGAGAAAAATCGTCGTTTTCTTGAGGAATTTTTTTTCCCTCTTTCTCTCATTCCCTCGTTGAAAGTAGAAGTATTTCACCCAAATAATTATTTCTGATCCCCTCCATCAGATCTCACAGATTAATGGAAACAAACCAAACCTTCTAGAAGTCCAATTTTTATTTACAGCAGAACGAAAATGGTAACTGTGATTGACTAAAAAAAAGTAGTTTTTCATCATTTTGTTGTCAACATTGTGATCATAAGTGTTACTGAGGAACGAAGAGAACTATTAGTATTCAAACTATGATAGTTGATAATAAAAAATCAGGAAGAGGAACGTCAAAATGTTGAAAAATGTCCACGTAACAGGCATTTGGCAGACCGGTGATCGCAGTTCGCATGGTTACAGGTTTCACAAAACCTTTTTGTCTTTTTCCCATTTGCAAAAAAAAAAAAAAAAAAAAAATCTAGTTTTGGTTTATTATCTTCGATAATGAACCATTGGAATCGCCCAAAGAAAAAAATTTTTTAACCCCCCCTCAAAATTTGTTGGTTTACGTTTCAAGACACGTAGATTCAGAAAATCGAATAAAAAAAAATCCGTCCGTCCGCCGTACGCCGTACGCCGTACACCGTACGCCGTACGCCGTACGCCGTACGCCGTCCCCCGTCCGCCGTCCGCCGTCCGCGCCACTTTGCCCAGTTAGCGTTGAGCTAAAATTACGAAATTTGGTTTCTGGGTTTGGACCAGCCCCACAATGATCCTCGAAACTTTTCATAACCCTAGGTCAAGGGGAAGGGGTTCAAAACGAAATTTAAAATTTCGACAATGTCATATCTCCAAATATTTAACTGAACCGTGTAATTTGTAGTTCACTTTTGAATGACCCAAAAAATTACGAATCTTTTAAGACCAACTGGATTTTTGTGCGACCAGCCGTTCGTTCACAGTGACCGCGCAAAGGTCTAGGAAAAACACTAAACTTTCGCGTCGAAAACGGCCGTTATGTGATCCAACCCCCAGACGCCCAGAATAAAACTACCTTTTTTCATCTTCCCGGTAAACTACAGTCTAGAAATTTTAACCGTGAGTCGGGGATAGACCACATTGCAATATTTACTCGGTTTCTCATCTGTAAAATTGTTTACATAATACCTTTTTGTAATAATACAAATTAAATTTTGATGATGACTTGAAATTTTAAAAATAGGTCAGAACTGGATCACAATGCAATGTTCACTCGGTT
The DNA here is from genome assembly GCA_963920205.1 of Stenodema calcarata. Classification (NCBI taxonomy): domain Eukaryota; kingdom Metazoa; phylum Arthropoda; class Insecta; order Hemiptera; family Miridae; genus Stenodema; species Stenodema calcarata. Next base: position 7,658,338 of record OY986050.1, read on the forward strand.
TCTTGTCTGTAAAATTGTTTAAATAATACCTATTTGTTGAAACAAATTAAATTTTGATGATGAGCTAGATACTTGAAATTTTAAATATAGGTCCGAAATGGATGACATTTCAATATTCACTCGGTTTGTATGACATGGTATGAGTATGGTATGGTATATTATTGTATGTATGATTTGGTATAATACAGTTTGGTATGATAGGAAAGAAATTCGTATGGTATGGTATGAGTACAGTGAGAATATGGTATGGTGCCGATTTGCAATACAGTCTGGTATAGACAGATGGGTGATCTGCACAAGGAAGATAATAAACCGTTGTGTCAAGAATTTGCAGAGTTTTTGGTTTATTATCTTCGATAATGAACCATTGGAATCGCCCAAAGAAAAAAATTTTTTAACCCCCCCTCAAAATTTGTTGGTTTACGTTTCAAGATACGTAGATTCAGAAAATCGAATAAAAAAAAATCCGTCCGTCCGCCGTACGCCGTACGCCGTACGCCGTCCGCCGTCCGCGCCACTTTGCCCAGTTAACGTTGAGCTAAAATTACGAAATTTGGTTTCTGGGTTTGGACCAGCCCCACAATGGTCCTCGAAACTTTTCATAACCCTAGGTCAAGGGGAAGGGGTTCAAAACGAATTTTGAAAATTTGAAAATCTCATATCTCGAAAAATTCATATAGAACGGTATGTTTTTTATTTCATACTTAGATAGAGTTTGTTCCGTAGAATTTTTTAAGACCATCTGCAGCTTTGTACGACCAGCCGTTCGTTCACAATGACGGCTCAAATTTTGTGCCTCACAACACGATCGTGACTCAAACTGTTGAAATACAGGTCCATTTTCATACTAACAAGCTCTTTGGAACATCATATGGCTTAAGTGATGTCGTGTTTGTTGTTCTGAGGTGCGTTTCGTGCTACGGAAATGAAGGTAATTTCGAATGTTTGTCTGTAGGTACTTCTTTTATAGAAAAATTATTACCGACGTAGTATTAAAAACCCCAGAATTATATCGTATTAATTAATCATAATTAATAATAATTATTATTAATAATAAATACGAATTATTAATACCTAACAATAAATTATAATAATTTTCACTAGGTACTTGATAAAATTGTTAATAATTAGTGATAATTAATAATAATAATTAATCTAACATTTACGATCTAGACATTTAGACCTAGTGATCTAGACAGAAGGGTGATCTGTACAAAGAAGATAATGAACCGTTGTGTCAAGAATTTGCAGAGTTTTTTATCTAGCTCCTCATGAACGTAAGAAGTAGATTCCGTGGCGGAGGGGTTACCCAAAAATTGTCGAATCGTCTCCTTGAGGGGTGTTGATAATGTGATGCATGATGTATCGAGAGCGTACTTCTACCCAGGGTTTGACCAGTGAATTTCTTCAGGATTTGAATACAAACATTGTGAAGCCATTGTGGACAGAAGATGAGAAGAAATTCATTAAGAAACTGAGGAGGAAATAACTACACAATGCCGAAAAATTCAAGACTAGGACAGAATTGACTAGTGGTTAACTACACCGAGGGGTCTTTTGGACCCCAGACCAACTTTGGGGCCACACAGTTCAAAGACTGGACACAGACTGACTGTCCCTCTTGCACTGACGGGTAGGGGAGTAGTGTTGATGCATTTAGGGAGGAGGGAGAGCGGTCAGAGTTCACAAGAAACGTGCCGCTCACGTGAGAACCAAAACACTGGGGTCCTCAGGACCCCAAGTGTCGTTCTAGGGTTAAAGGTATAACCACCCATTACATTCCATGCGACGCTCAGCATTAGCCATCGTACAAGTTGATATGATGCCTGAAGGGTGTCTATAACGAAAAAAACCTCCTACTGACCCAGAGATAATCCATTCAATAACGACTTCTGCGCATGCAATTAATAAACACTGAGCAAGACTCGATACTAAACATAACACCAGCCGAGATGAGCGAAGGTTAAATTATATACTTTTCAAGTTTCTCCCCCCTCGTTATATTGTTGAGAACTGCAATCACGAGGAGGGTTCGAACTTCCCCTTTTACGATCTTGGAAAAGAGGATTACGTCAAGGGATTTGGAGGGGTGACTGTGATCTGCCGTGAAATATCCTTCCCAGCCGCTGTTTGGTAAAATCAAACTTCATTTCACCTGATATCTCTTAGATGAGATGTCAACGGAATAATTGGACTGTACTTGAAATAATATAAAACAGTTAAACAAGGATTTCGTATTCGGGCTTTCAATGGAAAGCATGGAGAGGTTTCATAAATACAAATGGTTCTTCTTCATATTCCTGAGACGATGGTAAAAGTATTATACTTAAACCTGGTATTTCACTGTTCATATTACGCCCGAGCGAGCGTGCAATATCTTATAAGCACCATGAGCACAAAATTTATTTGAAATAGTTGTGTTTGATTACTAGACGATGGTTGGCGATCTCTTGAAATAAACACCGCTAAAGTTATCTGTAACACATGCACCTAAATTAACTTTTGGTTTATTATCTTCGATAATGAACCATTGGAATCGCCCAAAGAAAAAAAAATTTTAACCCCCCCTCAAAATTTGTTGGTTTACGTTTCAAGATACGTAGATTCAGAAAATCGAATAAAAAAAAATCCGTCCGTCCGCCGTACGCCGTCCGCCGTACGCCGTCCGCCGTCCGCCGTCCGCCGTCCGCCGTCCGCCGTCCGAGGCACTTTGCCCAGTTAGCGTTGAGTTAAAATTACGAAATTTGGTTTCTGGGTTTGGACCAGCCCCACAATGATCCACGAAACTTTTCATAACCCTAGGTCAAGGGGAAGGGGTTCAAAACGAATTTTGAAATTTTGAAAATTCCATATCTCGAAAAATTCCCATCAAACGGTATGTTTTTTATTTCATATTTAGATAGAGTTTGTTCCGTAGAATTTTTTAAGACCATCCGCAGCTTTGTACGACCAGCCGTTCGTTCACAATGACGGCTCAAAGATTGTGCCTCACAACCCGATCGTGAATCAAACTGTTGAAATACAGGTCCATTTTCATACTAACAAGCTCTTTGGAACATCATATGGCTTAAGTGATGTCGAGTTTGTTGTTCTGAGGTGCGTTTCGTGCTACGGTTTATACTATATTTGTCGAACGTTAAACCAGACATTTTGAATGATCTAAGCAGATGCTTTGATATATTATGACTAGGTAATAATAACCCTTCAAGTATAATTAATAAATTTAATGAGGTTAGCATTAGTTCAGAAATCAAACTGTATGTGCAGCGTCTATCGCCAGGTTCTAATAAGTTATTTCAAGCTCAGGTCCAGAGCTGTTAGAAAAGTATCTACAAGAGATGTTGATGGTAGCATATATGGTTCATAACCATACACCTGAATGATACATAGTGATTTCGTATCTCTTTTGCACATATCAATGATTTGACTTCAAAAACTACAGGATTGTGAATCAAGTTGTGGAAACAGCTATAAGCCGGCAAATGGTCAATCAATAATTTGAACGAGACGATTCTCAATGAGCACTATATTCCACGATGTAGGGTACCTAGATTTGGAAGAAAAAAATCGGCAAGCAGCATAGATCGAATGAATGTTTTCTACGAACACACAGAATACAAGAATCCCACCATTTTTGCAGTATTTCATGGATTATGAAAAAATAGTTACAATGACCATCATTGGATGTGTCAAACACCCTTTCATGCATTTGTACTTTCCTCTACATTTATTACAATGTTTAAATAACCCGAGAATAACCTTTGAGTTCCAAATATATCTGGTGATTAAGATTATCTGTGACACGCAATTTCTCTACAGTCGTTCCAACCCCATCAAACCGGTCATCACTTGATCAGAATCGTTGTTTCGACTTGAAAATGGACCTACGGGCGTCAATCATGTCAATGCTATCGCAACCCACTACGCAGCTCCCATAACGCCTTGAATTCTGTTCATCCCTTGGGGGGGGGGGGGGGATGCAGATGAATTTCCGGATTTCAAACAAATCATTCATGGTAAATCAAAGTCCTCATACAATGTTTTCTGTTATACCGAACATATTGGATAGTACCTAGGTAACCTATAATCACCATTTTGGCAATCTAAAACTGATCGTTTCACAATGTCAGAAATATGTAGAATAGAACTACTACAAAGTATTCGATATGAAGAATGTCTACCACTGTAAGCGAATCTTTAATGCAGAGATTTGACGTCTGCACATGCGTCCAGTCCGAATTTGTATGCAAATCAAGTATGATCATATTGCAGCTCAAACTCCACATCCGACTGCAGCTCATCAAGACAAATCTTTCGAATTGTCATGCGCGTTGACATAAGAATCGTTAGGCTAAGCGTTCAGAACGGTTCAGAACTGACCACGCTCCCTTTGGGGCGTTCGTTTAGTCACAGAACTCGTCCAGTATCAACAGTCCGCTGTTCATTTAGTCCGTTCAACACCGGAATTCTGTGACTAAACTAACGCCCCAAAGGGAGCGTGGTCAGTTCTGAACGTTTAGCCGAACGAACCTATAGACAGACAAAGGAATCAAATTCGTCCTGAAATCTGTGAAACGCAAATAGCGACAGAAATTACGATTCGGAGTACCACTAAATTATAATCAAATCTTTGGTCGATTCCAATGGTTCATTATCGAAGATAATAAACCAAAAGCTATCGAACATAGATGACTTTTTCAATGTCAAAGTCATAACAGAACAATTATTGTTTTTCAAATATTTGGGCGAGTTGATCACAATTAGATAAGTAGGTACGTTGATTATCTGAAGTTTTGTACCTATCTCGAAATGTTGAACATCAAATTTTTTTAAAGGCATCAAAAATATGTATTTATTCATTTTTAAAATGTATTGCACAATAATAATATTATAATATAGTAACGAATATAGTAAGCTCCTGATTAACAAGGAATTTTAATACAGGTACTAGCCCTCAAGTCCGGGTTTAGACCTTTAGTTTTTCGATAACAGTGCTTTTGAAAGAGATGGTACCTACCTAACAAAATGTGGACAATAGCATTTGGATGGGTGTTAATAATAGATTTGGAGTATTACACGCAGAACTGATCAATTTCTTATGCGCGCAGAGTAATAGTGGTTACCGTAAGTCCAGGTGGGTACGTTCTATATCAATGTGTATTTTTATTTTTTATTTATTTTTTTAAATTGTTTCCTGGCACCTTGAGTGAAATAAAGAATTAAACGATGACTTCACGCTCACAGGCGGACAGACTATGATTAACTTGCCAGGAATGGGAACGCCAGTTAGAGACGCTACCTAGTAGTTTTCACGGTTGGGAATCACTCATCCAAACCACAGCCCACACCTTCAGCTTCATTTTAGGAACCCTCTCCCACCAATTTTTCTGGCATCAAATGCCACGCCGTCGGCTGCAGGAGTGTGAACGGTGACAGGGTTGAGGGGAAGTGTTTTTGATAAGGTCAGGCTTGTGGTGTGGTGGGTCTTTGACGCCGAAAACCAGAGGTGAACCCTGCGAGGGTAACAAACTTAGCCTAACATTCTCTAAAAGGGTATTCTCACAACTTCAAATGACTGAGCACGTAAAAGAAAAACATGAATTATACGCCACAAAGGATATTAAAAGAAACACGATTATATGGGAGCTACGTTAAAAGAGTAAAATGAATAATTCATTATTATTTGCACTGAGAATTGAAACGCGTCAGCATGTTATGTGGTAATATTTATATGGCAACAGAAACGAACTGCGAATTTGTCCGAGAAATGGTTCCTAATTTTCTGTACAGATCATATTCCTGTGCATTATACGAGTGTATTTTTCACGATTTGTTTTTAATCCATTTTTTGTGGTTAGAAAAAAATTAGGACGCGATGGCTCAATTCTGGTCGTGGATTCGAGCTCAGCAGGCCAAAATAATACGGATATGACGTATCGCATCAAGATTATACCCCAGTTTTTCTCTTTTGTAGACCAGTGTAATGAGTGAATTTAAGGGTGGATTGAGTAAGGAGGTTACTTGAAGTTGGCCTAGGTAGGTACTTCTGTTTTTCACAGTACACTTACCTACTTACCAACACCTAACGTTCCCTACAGTAAAGCACCAAAAATACCGTGTCCTTGTTTCAGAAAAAATAAATTGATGAACAAGTTGAATGGTGATTGCCGTTATGTAAGAAGTACAGCGAGTTTGGGGGAATCTACGGAAAGACTCGAGTGTAAACTAGGGAGGGGAATTTTAATCAACGACAGAGTGGAACATCCTCCTTTTAGGAAAGATGTGGATGTTGTAGAAGAAGAAACCCGCATAAACACTTCTACGACCACATGGAAGTGAATTCCTTAGAATGAATGGCCTGTCGAGGGGTTAAAGTGCTACAGAATAAAGAAAAGAAAACAAATAAACTTTCAGTCCACTTCTTCCAACTGAGTCACTCGAGGCGAATCCGAAACTTTTTTCTCGACGAGGAGCTCGTGCGGGGAGATGGAACTGGCCAGTAAATGAAAACGATTGTTCCGCTGCCTGAGTACTCGAATTGATGGCGTTTGAAATGTACGCACGCATATTTCGCCCGGCAATGTGTGGCCGCATGTTACCGAGCAACTCCCCGGCATCATGACGGCCGCTGTTTAGGTCGCAACTGTCAATGTCACGCTCAAAATTCCCCCAAGAAGAGAAAAATCTAAATGAGACCATACCACAGAGGAAAACATTTTACGCCCAAGAATTGCAACTCAACAGTGTCCTGTTCGGAAATTTTGCCCGTATGTCGAAGACTGACTGAGTTTTCATGCAACAAAGTTGGAACTTCGATCAGGAAGAAAAAGAGGGACGAGTAAAAATCGACAAATTTAGCCAATTTTTGAAGAGAAGGAAGCTATAGTTCTCGCCCATCAACCCACCCACCAGTCCCCACCAACTAGTTTCACATGTGTGTGGTCAGTTCAGTTCATAATAGTTTATTCAAGTCAGTTTAGTAGGCCTAAGTATGGTTGAACTTGTTCCCTGCGGAATCCAATATACAACAGTAAAGTAATGAGCCCTTTCTGGCTGGCTGACATCGCAAAAGCAAGGCGTCTAAGAATTGTAAAAGTACTACTGGTGGTCACGAGTAATCAGTGGTGGTACAACGACAGTGAAGTAATGCTTCAATTCAGGCTTGTTCATCTGGCAAAAAGCTCCTGCCAACAGCATTGAAATAAGCGAAAAGCTCCCTGCAGGTGAACCAGAGGAGGGTGAAAGGGGGGTTGTGGGCAGGCGCAACTCGTACGATAATAATTATTTTTCTGACCACGTATTTTTGGCTGTGGATTAGCCAAATCGATTGAGATCTAGTTCAAAATAATTGACCATAATATTATACTAGATATCCCAACGGACATTTTAGGACCAACCGCACCAATTTCGATAAATGTTTGCGTCAGTTATCATTGAAATTAGGAAAACCATCATAACTCTTCGTTTTTCTTCTTAGGAAAAACTTATATTTATCTCAAATTGATGAGTTTATCAAGCCAAATAAACCTAAAGAAGAAAATCTGAAATGGCTCCAATTTTGAAAAAGTTATGAACATTTGAAATTCCTGCAAATTATTCTTTCCCCCCTGATACGGGGAGAAATGGGAGGAGGGGGACTCCCTTGGCACTCCCTAGGATGGGAACAAACGTGTGTGCGAAATTTCAGCTCGATCCGTTTTGTCTGCTGGGCTGTAGCTCCGTGAATGAACAACAACGAGAACGAGAAGAACACGAAAAACGTGAAAAATAGTGATTTTAAAACTGCCATACCCCCGACATCTGATGGTCCTGAGAGTTGAAATTTAGTTTACGTCCTCACAAGCACCTACAGAATTGGTGTACAAAAAATCAACTCCCGATACACCCTGGGGGCCGAGCAACAGGGGGGTGAATAACCTAACTTGTTCCGTCGCATAAGTGTTTTACACCAAATACAGTAATTCATTCATTCATTCATTCATTCATTCATAATCAGTGTCTCAGTCGCTTCAGTTTTCAGGGCTTCGGTTTTCTTGGCCCGCGTCCCTAGGTTACTTCAAATTTCGGTTCTATTAGTACAAAAGAAGGATGAGTTTGGGGCACATCAGTTTTGGATCAGTTTTATATAAAATATACAGACTCAAATTCAACCGAAATTGTGTAGACTACTACTACTTCAACCGAAAATGTGTCTACTATAAAACTGCTGTGCTCGAAACTCAACCTTCTTTTGTAATCATTGAAATGAAATGTAACGTAATACTGATTCCTCCCAAGTGAAGTTTTGAAGTTTGAATTTTTTCAATAATTCCATATGTAATAATTATTCCATATCACAATATCAGGTAAGCGGTTACCGACAGTACTAAAGTGTGGATACAGATACGTTACTCGTAAAAGGATGAACGCAAAATCCGTACATCTGAAAAAGCTCACAGTTTTCTAACTCTGGTCGGCAACGCTGGTCGGTTCCGGACAGATCGAACCCGGTGGGAATTACAGGGTTCTGGATCAGCCCCAGCACAAGGATGATTCCCCCTCTCGTTCCTTGGCAGCGATTACGTCCGAAAGGATCAACCGATTCACGCGGGCCAAAGGGCAGATAAAGGCCATTTGGGAGGATCTCGCCCCGTGGGCGTGGGCTTGATTGAAAAAGGGCGTAATCTTTTTCCGATTAGGCTTTTCTTAATAGGGACGAACTAAGAGCGTATGGGGACTGCGGAGGCAGGATGAGAGCTGGAAAGTCTGGATCTTACGAATTCCAAAGCCTAAGCTTAACTCACCCCTTCCCAACCTACTCTTATCAACCTAATGTACACATGCCAACTACGAGAGCTCGGATTGAACTGAGCGGATCCTTGTCAGACTCACGATGCCGCGGTATAATTTAATCGTTCGTTCAAATGATTATACGTTGCCCATCCGCATGCGCGAAGCCCAAATATAAGGAAGCTGTGGTTTCATTCTTAATATCATATATCATTAAAGAATCAATTTAATTATGAGATTAATTTACCTGTTTTGTTTAAATGTAATAAAACAATCGTTCGTTAAAAAAAATTTAATTATGAGAAGTGTACAGGAATGCATTCCTGATACCTGTAATTCGCAACTCCGACGTCTCCAGTATGCCTGCCTCGTTTAGCTCCACTTTCCGCCATCATCTCTAATCCATTTCGTATACACTTTTCTCCCTTTCCACAACATATTCACTAGTTTTCCGTAATTTCCACCACCAAAACCACAAATCGATATCCCAGTCGATCCATTTTATAAACAAACAGTCTCCGATCATTCCTCTCAGCTGACGGCTCCGCAAATATTCGCAATCCTGCCAACCTGTTGATTCCAAGTTTTCTATGTACGCCGTATTGGCTTTATTCTTTTCGCCATTTTAGGGGTCTTATTGTTAATAAAATCTTACTGTAATTTTTGTTACAAGTTTATTTATTTGTAAAAATTAAGTTGAAGCTGTTGTGAGTGAAAAAAGTGAATTTTCCACGTGTTCAATTCTCACGTATGAGTTGCTTTGTTCTGGCACCGGGGACTACTCTTCACTTCGTTTCGCCCTGACCTACGACAACTATCGTCTCCCCGCTTTTCTCCGAGAATCGTCCGTAAAAGCCAGTCAGTTCCAGTGTCCCGCGTTTTCTTAAAACCCAACTTCGATTACGACGGACGGATTTCGGTGCAGTAAACTGCAGTACTCACCGGAGAAACACGGATCGTCTGAGAAACCAACTCCCAGACTTGGCCTACCAGAATCCCATCGTCTACCTACCTGGTATCGAACCGGATTCGGTAAGATCTTTCCATATTTATCAACGTAATTTTCTCGTCACCAGAGAAAATTAATACCTGTTTGGAGTGATCTCATCAACTTTTCCCATCAATATCTGACACTGGGTAACTTTTCCCCGTCATCTTCGTCGAGCAGTCTACCTCATCTACCTACCTCTCGGAACCTGGAGATTTCAACTCAAGTACCTACCCCCTTAATAACAATTATAAACTTTTCATACTCATCGGTTGTGTTAACACACTATCTAGTAGTTTGTAGGTTCAGTGGCCACTGCATGCTTCATTGTCATATTATTTCAGTTTTAAACTTATTATATTGTTGAATGTTGAACCAAATAATCGTTTCACAGTTTTATTGCACTCCTAAACATCTTTCTGGTATTCCAGTGGTCCTTCGAGAATATTAAACAAATTTAACATCAATTTTCAAGTCGTGTGTTGGGTAAGAGCCTGAGCTATCCTATCTTGAAGCATCAAGGGCCCCCCTACATACGCACATTTTTGGTTGCTTCGAGCCGGATTGATCAACATATCTCCCTACTGTGATCATTATTGCAAGTGCAATAAAAATAGACTGTGATATCGAATAATCTGTGATATTATATTTATAAAATTTATAATTTATTTAATACTAATTTATTTAATATTAATTCTATCTTTCTAGCTCATAGCAATGTCACCACCAGAGGTTAATATCACAAATAGGGGATTTCTTCGTATTAAGGCTAAATATGAGTCTTATGGTTCAGAAATATCTGATATTTATGCCAAGGGGTTTGCTGCAACCACTTCATCTGCTGAACGTAATCTCTTTCGAGGAATGTTTGCCACATTAGAAAAATTATATGATAAATTCACTGACAAATGGGATGAGGCTGTAGAATATGCAGAAACTAATGAACTTACCCCCACTTTTCCTTCTGTGACAGATCAAGCTTATTTTCATAGAATCAAAACTTGCTATTATAATACACATGGCTATCATATACAGGTAATGGCCAACATGAATAAAAGTTCTACGCCGTCAGCTAATTCCTCCTTAAATACCTCTAATTCCATTGCTTCTACCTCACGAGCAATCCTTCCTAAAATACCAATCCGTAAATTCCACGGAGACTTATCCCTCTGGCCTTCTTTCAAGCAATTATTCACCTCACTGATCAAGGATGAGCAGTCCTTATCTGATGCTGAGAGGTTTCACTACCTCATTAGCTACCTGGATGGCGCTGCTTTGGATGTGGTCAAGCATCTTCCAGTTCTTGGTGAAAACTTTGAGCAGGCGTGGACTTCATTACTACAGGTATATGACAACAAACGTAAGCAGGCTTGTGTATATCTGGACAAATTGTTGAACTTCAAATCACCCACCGGGAGACCTACCGCCGACTCCCTTCAGGTTTACCTAGCACAGGTGACTGAGAGCGTGATCTCACTTCAAAATTTAAATATTACTAACTTTGCTGAATACTTACTTTGTGAATTATCCTTGCGTGGTTTGGACCCATACACCAGAGAAAATTTTGAGACGTCAATCATAGGTACTACATTTCCACAATTTGCCAAGTTGAAGGAGTTTGTCCAAAACCGCTGCCAAGTTCTTCGCATTGCTGGGGTAAAATCAACCACATCTGAGCCCTCTGTGTCATCTCACCCTGCCAAACCTGCTATTAAGTCACCAAACTCATTCACACCAAAACCTAGCCCACGACCTGCCTTGATGGCTCATGCGTCTGATCGGTCAAAACCCAACCAGCAACAGGTAACATCAAAAAGCTGCTTCATCTGTAAAGGTGATCATGCTATCCGTTCTTGCCCTACTTTTCGCAGCGCTTCACCCAATGAGAGACTTGACCTATTGAAGCAATTTCCTGGCTGTCGGAATTGTCTCCATGTACAGCACAAAACCAAACAATGTACCTCAACTTACACCTGTCGTGAATGTGGTGGTAGACATCACAGCGATCTACATCTTTCCAACAAACCATCTCAATCTGAACAGCAACCAGCTCCCATAGGATCCACTAATCAACCTGGATTTTCGGGTGCGAGTACCACTGCCAGCAATGCAGGGGTGCTTTTGGGTACTGTTATTGCCCACATCTCTGATGCACTTGGTAACCCTCAATCCATTCGATGTGTTCTTGATCCAGGCAGTCAATTTTCATTTGTGACTGAGAAGTGCGTTAAAAAACTTGCCAAAACAACCCGTCCTTTCAGTGGCTCTATAGCCGGCGTAAACCAATCGCCACTTCGCAATGTCAAGGGAAAAATTACCCTGACTTTTTTACCTAAACACTCATCCAATCCGCTTGAAACAGAAGCAGTAGTTGTACCAACTGTAACACCCTATCTACCGCAATCATCATTACCATCCAACATGTGGGATGACTATTTAACATATGATCTCAGTGATCCTTCCTTCACCACGCCAGGCCCCATTGATTGTCTCATTGGAGCTGATCTTTACCCAGAAGTGGTAACTGGAGCACCAATTACCATTCTAGCTGATGGTCCTCATCTGCTTGACACTGTGTTTGGGTATACGGTTATTGGCAGGTTTAAGTGGGATTCCAACCCATCCCAAATGGTAGCATTGTTGGCTCATGAGGATCTTGCTCCACTCATGGAAAGATTCTGGGAAGTTGAGGAACCTGATTTGTCCACAGTTCCCTCACCTGAGGACGAAAAGTGTGAGCTTCATTTCCTTCAGACTCACCGTCGTATGGAAGATGGCCGCTACATGGTCTCTTTACCATTCAAAACCAATAACCCCAATATCATTCCCAACACTAAGCAGGCTATGAACCGGCTCTATTCTCTGGAATCTAAGTTGGCCAAATCAGATCCTCTCAAGCATGAGTATTTGACCTTCATGGAGGAATATGAGAAGCTTGGGCACATGAGCCTGGCGTCCGGTCCAGCTTCATACATTATACCGCATCATCCAGTTTACAAAGTCAATGGAGATGACCGTAAGCTGCGGGTAGTGTTTGACGCAAGCTTCAAAACACCAACTGGGAATCTTAACGATCATTTGTACACTGGACCCAAGCTGCAAGCTGACGTTACTGCAATCCTTCTAAATTTCCGGCGTCACAAGCTAGTCTTCAGCTGTGACATCGTGAAGATGTTTAGGCAGATATGGGTGGAACCAAATGATCGCAAGTTTCAACAAATTGCTTGGCGATCAGAACCCAGTGAACCTGTCCAGCTTTATGAGTTAAAAACCATTACCTATGGGCTTCGATCATCTCCCTACCTTGCCCAACGAGTCATTCGTCAACATGCACTCAATTATCAACATGAGTTCCCTACAGCTGCGCACGTGCTTCTCAACAATACATACGTGGACGACATAGTGGGAGGTGGTGAAACACCAGAAGACCTGATTGCTCTTAAACAGCAACTCATCATGCTACTTGATAGGGGTGGTTTCCAACTCAGCAAATGGAGCACAAACTACCCTCCATTGCTGGAACCTGATGAGAAGTCACTCAGACAAGTGACGCTGTGTTCAGGAGACACTCCTACCACTAAAATCCTAGGTATGAAATGGGATCCAGCTACAGACGCCTTCTCATATGAGGTTGCACCACCATCAACTGGTCTTACCAAGCGACTCATCCTCTCCACTATTGCACGTTTGTTTGACCCGTTGGGTTATATTGCTCCAGCTGTCTTTTATGCCAAGTGCATTATGCAACGCACGTGGCAGCATAAGCTTGGTTGGGACGAGGAAGTTCCACAGGAGATAGGTAACATGTGGATCCAGTTTATTGAACAGTTGCCACTATTATCAACCATATCAATACCCCGCCCATTTCCAAAGACCGATACCAGTTATCAGTTGATTTGCTTCTCAGATGCCTCTGAGCAGGGCTTTTGTGCAGCCATCTATCTCCGAGCCACTAATGGCCCCAAAGTTTTTCTAACCCTAGTCAAAGCTAAAACACGGTACATCCAAGAAGTTTACGATCTGTGGCACAACCCTGATGTCCAATCATCCATTCTCCAACACACATCACATCTCGGTGTACAATGGACCTTCAATCCACCTTCGTCTCCACATTTTGGAGGGGGATGGGAGATTTCCGTGAGAAGCGTCAAGGATGTGTTGTACAAATCCTTTGGAAACCGTCCGTACACTTTACCTGAACTTTGTACCATCTTCACCAAAGTCGAGGGTATTTTAAATTCTCGCCCAATCCTACCACAATCAAGCAGTCCAGACGACCTAGAAACATTAACACCAGGTCATTTCTTAATTGGTCAGCCAATCACAGCCTTGCCCGAACCTGACCTGAGTGATGTGTCACCAAATCGCCTGAATCGATGGCAGCTGATTCGTGAGCGAATCCATTACTTCTGGACAAGATGGAAGACTGAGTATCTCAGCAATCTACAAGTCCGCCAGAAATGGACTAAGAAGTCGCCAAACTTGAAAGTAGGGGACCTTGTCATCCTTCTGGACTTGAACCTGCCTCCAACTGGATGGCCGCTTGGCAGGATTATTGCGACACATCCAGGTGAAGACAACATTGTTCGAGTTGTGACAGTCAAGACTCCGCATGGCACATACAAGCGACCATCAGTGAAGATGATTCCTCTCACTCTAGAGGACATCCACGCCTAAATGAATTTGTCCATCTCAACGCGCTCCATTGCGAATTGGGGGAGTATGTACAGGAATGCATTCCTGATACCTGTAATTCGCAACTCCGACGTCTCCAGTATGCCTGCCTCGTTTAGCTCCACTTTCCGCCATCATCTCTAATCCATTTCGTATACACTTTTCTCCCTTTCCACAACATATTCACTAGTTTTCCGTAATTTCCACCACCAAAACCACAAATCGATATCCCAGTCGATCCATTTTATAAACAAACAGTCTCCGATCATTCCTCTCAGCTGACGGCTCCGCAAATATTCGCAATCCTGCCAACCTGTTGATTCCAAGTTTTCTATGTACGCCGTATTGGCTTTATTCTTTTCGCCATTTTAGGGGTCTTATTGTTAATAAAATCTTACTGTAATTTTTGTTACAAGTTTATTTATTTGTAAAAATTAAGTTGAAGCTGTTGTGAGTGAAAAAAGTGAATTTTCCACGTGTTCAATTCTCACGTATGAGTTGCTTTGTTCTGGCACCGGGGACTACTCTTCACTTCGTTTCGCCCTGACCTACGACAACTATCGTCTCCCCGCTTTTCTCCGAGAATCGTCCGTAAAAGCCAGTCAGTTCCAGTGTCCCGCGTTTTCTTAAAACCCAACTTCGATTACGACGGACGGATTTCGGTGCAGTAAACTGCAGTACTCACCGGAGAAACACGGATCGTCTGAGAAACCAACTCCCAGACTTGGCCTACCAGAATCCCATCGTCTACCTACCTGGTATCGAACCGGATTCGGTAAGATCTTTCCATATTTATCAACGTAATTTTCTCGTCACCAGAGAAAATTAATACCTGTTTGGAGTGATCTCATCAACTTTTCCCATCAATATCTGACACTGGGTAACTTTTCCCCGTCATCTTCGTCGAGCAGTCTACCTCATCTACCTACCTCTCGGAACCTGGAGATTTCAACTCAAGTACCTACCCCCTTAATAACAATTATAAACTTTTCATACTCATCGGTTGTGTTAACACACTATCTAGTAGTTTGTAGGTTCAGTGGCCACTGCATGCTTCATTGTCATATTATTTCAGTTTTAAACTTATTATATTGTTGAATGTTGAACCAAATAATCGTTTCACAGTTTTATTGCACTCCTAAACATCTTTCTGGTATTCCAGTGGTCCTTCGAGAATATTAAACAAATTTAACATCAATTTTCAAGTCGTGTGTTGGGTAAGAGCCTGAGCTATCCTATCTTGAAGCATCAAGGGCCCCCCTACATACGCACAAGAAGTATTTATGTTTGTTAGTTTCGAATTAGCTCATTTTAATTATTACAAAGTATGTCTAATTGTAATTTTGTCCTGTAACGTGAGCCATAAAAGCTGATGGCTTTTCCGTCGGGAGGTAATTTTTTATTTGTTTTGTCGTGAGGTAGGTTTTATTCACAACATAACATATTGTGAATAAAACCTACCTCTTGACCCGTCGACTCGGGCTTAGGCCTTTAGACGGCCAATATTATATCATATTATATTATATATTATAATATAGATAGGTATTATAATATACAATATTATATTATTCTAATTAAATTGTGGCCTTCATGTGTCAATGTTTTTGGTGAATAAAAATATTTTGAATTGAATTGAATTGTTAATAAAAGTTATAGGAAAGATGACGAATATAATATATTATTATGTGGACGTAAACCACTACATCGTACGGTTGCAAGGATACTATCAAAATCATCACCCTCGTGTTGACACTACCGATTACAACCCGATAATCAGGAGTCAATAATAGAAAATGTTGATCGTTATTTTCTGTATGTATACGAGATCATACCCTCGTAGATCAATCTTCTGTGTATTTTGATAGTTTACGAAAACTGTACGAAATAATTGTATACGGGATTTCATGACCCTACTTCATTAGGAAGGGGTTCAAAATAGGGTTTGACATTTTCCAAACGACATAATTATCTCGACAATTTCAATACTAAACTCATTATATAATGAGTTTAATATTGAAATTTTCATGTGGAAAATGTCAAACCCTGTTTTGAACCCCTTCTTAATGACGTAGGCTCATGAAAAGTTTTTAAAATTGTAGGAAAATTCCGTAGATATGAATCATTCATTATCAGAGAAAATAAACCAAAATGAAACTTAGAAATAAATTTTATGAAACGCCGATTCTACTATACCTAACACAATCATTCGATAATGAACCATTGGAATAGACCACTGAAAAAAATTGTGACCTTCCTCCAAATTTGAGAGTTTACTTTTCAAGGCACATAGATTGAAAAAATCGACTAAAAAAATGTTTCCATCCGCCGTACACCGTACATGCCAATTTGCTCAGTGTTAACGTTGTCCTTAAATCATGAAATTTTGGTTAGGGTTCGTACCAGCCACACAATGATCCTTGAAACTTGTCACAGCCTTAGGTCAAGGGGAAGGGGTTGAAAATGAATTTTGATGTTTTGAAAACGTCATACCTCGAAAATCTTCAGATAATTTTTTAAGACCATCCGTAGCTTTCTACGACAAGCAGTTCGTTTAAAGTGAGTGCTCAAAGGTTGAGCCAATTAGATACCGTCAACAAATACGAAACGGCGGCAAGTCGGATCAACGGTCTTTCTATGGAGCAGATGATAAAATAGCAGTGTTTTGTCCCATCGAGTTGCTTGTTCTGAGATAGTTTTCGTGTCTACCGTACGAAGGATATTACGAAAATTTGGAGGTAGGTACTTCCTGTTGTTATTTATTGCTGGCGTCGGTAAGTACAAGATGAAACCCCAGTATTATACCTATACAAATTAATTCTAAATAATGTTTCATCACATGTAAATTTTGAATTTATCATTCATATAAATAATTAATTAACCACCACTGCGCTAGTTACCAACCACCCATTCCCCCTCCCCCTTTATTCGTCCTCAACTTTGTCCTCATAGTTATAGGTCTCACAAGGTAATTGTACACAAAGCAGTGATCTAGACAGGAGGGTGTGATCTGTTCAGAAGATAATAAACCCTTGTGGAAGAATTCGTTTCTTTGAGGCTTCACATCTAAAGATCACCTGTCCTCGAGGAGTCGTGAGGAATCCTAATATCACGGAAAAGACGGAATAGCTGTTTCTAAATGAATTGTCGGATTTACGATTTTTAAATATAAATAATTGTAAGGGACGCATATTTTTCAATCTCTTGTGATGAGTGTCGGGAGGAACAATTTCAGATCCGAGGCTTCATCCAATCCAAGAACATCCAAGAAGGTTGTTCCAGGTTAGATTAGTTAGAGGATGAATTATGGTCGTCTTCAATATGATTGGTAGTTCTGGGAAGGAACACGCACGTAAAAGCAATATGGATTTTAAAATATAGGTTTGATGAAACTATGTTAGAATGGAGCTCTACGGAGGCATCCTTAAGTATTTAAATCCAAGTTTCTATTCTGTAGAAAAAAGGTACAGTTGAAGCAACCTGAATGTAGGTATGCATCTCAACTTTAACTATGGTGTAGTTATAATGTTCATAATACAGAAGTCATTAGGCAAAGAACCAACTGAGTGCGGTTTGCCAGTCTACAACCACAATATCTGGATACCCCGTTCCACACTGCAGTTGTATATTATCACTTCACCGTGCAGCGCATTCATCCGGTCCCCCTTTCGCCGAGACGTATTTCCCGGTGTTGAGGTGAAAACCGCCCTTCATTGGGAGTAATTCCAGTTTCCAAACTCAATTTGTTCATTTCGGTCACAAGCAGGAAACGACGTAATCCGCACTTCGGGAGCGATAAGTGGATCCTTTGAATTCGAAACTGCAGTGAACCTCCTAACTTGAGATATGAAAACCGGCGCCAGGGGATAACTCATATATTGATTGAATTTGCATGCAGTCGTAAGAATCTCCAATGAAAATAGAAGATGGTGTTTAGTACATCGGGTATAAGGCCAGCATGAATATTTTCTTCCAATAGTTACTGGCAAGTTACTGGCAATAGTTACTGCCTTGACATTTATACGAAATGTTAACTGCCTTGAAATGAGTAGGAATCACAGGAATAAACCCTCAGATGGAGTAGATGAAAGAAATGTTATGAGGAAAAAATAGATTATTACGATAGTGATACATTTTGGCTAGAAATAACAAATATAAGATAAAGGCATAAGGTTCTCTCCACGATGAAACTTCTTTGTAGGATAACATCACGCTTAAAGCAAGAATATTTGAGTTGAGCTCGAAAGAAGAACATATACTTTAATCATACCTGACATAAGCACTACAATTATCTCGCTACCATGTCGAGTCAAGACCCCATGAGGCCAATGAGTACGTGTCAAGTGGTTGAAAGTTTCTGTGTTGAAGGGCTTATCACGATTTACGAAGAAGTTGAATGAGGTAGAAGACTCGAGGGCAACGTCTGTGAAGAGATTACCAAGAGCAAAAGCTTCTGAGGTCTATACCAGGTTTTAATGATAGGTTTACCTCCTCCGTCAGTTGTCAGCAGTCGGTACACGGTAGTAACACGATAAGAATGTAAAGGAAAAGCAATTACCGACAAGTAGAACCCAGAGAAAGTCCAAGGTATCACAAGACATAATCAGTGCCCCATAACCATGCCTAACGCCGTGTTCACGCCATTCATCGATACGGTGTAATAAGGTTTATCGTTCATCCGTTCTTAACATTTAGATGAGGAATAAAAATTACCTTCATAAATCAACAAGACCACTGAACAGGATCGGTAACATATATGGACACACACCCTGTGAGTTGGCGGTAGCTTGCGAGAGAGCTCACAGTTGCCATCGAAAAAAAGCCAACGAGAACCATTTTTAAAATTGGCACCTCAAAATGTATGCTGCACTTCAACGCAATGCAAACTATATAATGATCAACGCGTGTATCGTCTAATTGCTAGGGTACGATGCGAGCAAATGTGGCTAAATGCTAAGTTGTGGAACAGGGGCACAAGAGAAGCAAATTGCTCAATGTGTAACAGGAATCAGGAGGAAACCAGCTATCATTTCCTATGCACCTACTTGTCCAATAATTTCCGAATACAGGATGAAATATTTTAGCAGGGGCATTTTGGAGCCTCAAGAGATGCTGAATGCTCTTCATTGGACACGATTGTACAATTTTCTGAGGGAGGCACTAAATTACAACAAGTATAACTGTTTGAATGAGGTAGGCGACATTATTTAATGAATTATGTTTTGTACTGTAAGTTAAACTATTTATGAAATTATTCATGAAATTATTTATGAAATTATTATTTATCGTTATTACTATTATTATTGTTAGAAATTGCGATTATTTATGCAATATGATTTGTATTGTACTTAGATGATTGTAAATGGGTATTAAATGAAATGAAGTGAAAGAAAATAAATACAATTTCGTCCATGGTTGTATAGGTAAAATTAATTATTCTTACTATGAGAATGAAATTATTATTACTAGTTTACTCACTCTAAATTGTCATTGTAACTGCAGTGCTATAAGTATGAAATAATATGAAATCGCGAAGGCCAAGTCATTTAGTTACATCAAGTAGTTGTGACTTTATTCTGCAGAATACCGTAGATAAGGGTGCTCGTAAAAAGTGAAGGTGTTTCATCACTTTACTGGATTTATTGGACAATCAATCGAAAATTGATTTTCGTTGTAAATTTAATTCGCTTGGGAATCAGGCGCTAAGGAGGGAAAGAACTCTGGAATTTGACGCATAATCAGCGATCCACGAAGTCTCATATCCCCAACGGAACGCGGCTCCCCTCGAGGACTACCGAAGTCCCAACATTCGAGAATTATTCAAATTGGTGACAGCCCCAAATCGTCTTCATCAATCAAAACGAAAAAAAGATAAAATTGGGGGAGCGAAGGATTGCGACGAGAGGGATTGTCAATGTAGTTCCAGGCGTCCAGGGACCACAAGTTATCAAGGATGCGTCGTTTTCCTCAAGCTTGGGACGGTACTGCCTCATCATTAACCGCGCGGCTGCAGTACATAAATTTGTACAGAGGGGTGGTTTTATTTCTGATTGGTGCTGGACTGGGTTCGTACATAACGGGATTTGAAGGATTGAATAACGACAGGTCGCGGGTATTAATTTAGCGAAGTACATGGATGGAAACCGACAAATGATGTGGCTCGGAGGGCGGTTTTTGTGTGAATGGGGCTCAACCGGCGGGTATATTTCAACGGCTTTTCCAATACACGACGTGAGAAGAGAAGGGTGAGAGCACCACGCAGTGATCCACCTAAAACAAAGCGATTACTTCACCAATCATATTCAACAGTCGAACCATACTTACAATCGATCCATAAATATCAAACAATTAACCCTAGAAAACATCCCAGCTCTTGATTTTAGACTCTTGATTTTACAAATGTATTTCCTGTTTGTAGTAATCCACACTAAAACTCAAGAAAAGCAAGAAAATCAGCTCATCCACTAAATCTGAATTGTTCTTACACATATCATGAATTCGCAACCTCAGCTGTCCATCACCTGTAGTTTCCTGCTCGTTCCTACGATGTTTTTTTTTTTTCACCATTAGGGATGAGAACCGCAAACTCTAGTATCGATACTAACGGTATCGATACTCGTTTTTTGTTTCAATACCAGGTATCGATACATTGGTTAAAAAATATCGATACTGAACAATATTGAAAGTATTGAATCGAAGAATTCCCGGGTAACCCAAAGGTGCCCTTACTGACAAGGTAAAATGGAAAAACCGCGGGTTAAATTCAAAATGTATTTATTAATATGTATATTTTATCATACATACATTTCACATGTAATAATATATTATGTGTATGATATAAGTCAAATAAATAAAATCTAAAATGATTTTTCCCCATAGACTACTTTTAACTGTTCGGACGGCAACGACACATATATTATTACAAGTCATTTATTCAAAGTCAAATAAATATAATCTAAAATGAATTTTTTTCCCACAGACTAGTTTTAACAGATGCTAAGAAAACTCTTTGAGATAAATGTGTTGGCGTCAACCTGTTACCATAATCATCCATTATTCGGCCACACAGGGAAAACAAGCGTTCGGACGGCACCACAATTATAGAAGTATCCCGTGTTCAATACTCGATATTTTTCTAAAAAAGTATCGATACTCCCTAGTATTGCTTTTGAGCAGTATCGATACTAAATATTCGATGTATTGAATCAAAAGTATCGATACTTCAAAATATCGAGGCAGTATTGCCCAACCCTATTCACCATTATGCACATCAGTTTATCTAACCACCACCTTTTGCTTAACCAATTATTATTAGATGTATCCATTGAAGTTCCTGCGTTAAACCTCAAGTTCATAATCACTTTTATACATTTATCTGTTATATTATATCGTTCAACTCTGTCAGTATCTGTGCAATACTGAGTAGGTTTGATAATGCGAGTATTTATTTGTGCAATGTTCAGAATTTTGTACTGTTTACAAGCTCCACACAGTATTGGCTTTCCACCCATCAATTCTCAGCATCACTGATTCCAGGAGGAGAGGGACAAGAGATCATATCAGACAGCAGCATCACAGTAGTGATGTATTATCCAAATTCATCCAACTTTTAGTTACCATCATCTAGTCACTCTCATCTTTGATCACATCATCGTCATCGCAGCCACATTCATCCGTATCTTCACGTTATTACTGTTAAGCTGAGTGAAGTTTTCAGCCAGTTGATGAACTTGGGAAATCTAACCATCTCTTTTCACGATCTTTTTTTTCAAGTCTTTTAACCCTAAAAAATCAAACTAAAGAAGTAATCAAAGTTTATTTTATTTTGTTCATTAAAACAATACAACGTCAGATATCCTTCTTCATGCCCTGTTATGCCCTGTCATGCCCTGTTATGGCCTGTTTGTTAAGAAAACAGAATGCGATGCAGATTCAGATTTTCGATCCAAGTTTAAAATTTCCACTCTCTTTCTCACTGGCCAATTTATTTAAACAAGTATTGTTTAAACAATTTTGCAGACAAGAAACCAAGTGAATATTGCATTGGCATCGAGTTCTGACCTACCTACGTTAAAAATTGCAAGTCTCTACCTCACCGAGAAGTTAGTTTAAACTCGCTTGCAAAATTCCACACGGACAGACAGATACGAACCGGAGCTAATATAAGCGTAGTACTTAATAAATGCTAGTAATTGTTGGTGTTTTATCAATATCCGTTAATATCTATTGATTCGTCAATATATTAATCATTAGTTAGTTCCTTAGTTCCTATTTCTAATTAACCAAGTTTTCCTTCCAGTAGGTGGTCCTTCGAGTGTTATCATGTCTTTAATAATTAAAGACCTACTGTTTTGGACCCTAAACCTATAATTATTATAGGTCCAAAACAGTAGGTTTAACCGCTTAACCGCAACATGCATTTTCTCCTAAGTCTCCAGGTGACACATCCTCATCCAACTCTAACAACACCTCGTGAGATCCTGAGAACTGTTTGGGAAAAGACCACTTAAATCACAACCACAGTTAACACGCCAGTGGGGTGTCGGACAACCCCACACGAAATTCTGATGTTCGGATACCTAACAGGAACGGACTCGCCTGGAGGCAGTTTCCGAAAACTGGGTTCCTGATAGTTGTTTACATGGCTGCTAGACATCGTTAGGTCGATGTTGGAGTGTCCAGTGTTGTATTTTAGGGTTAATTGCACTGATCAAATAGATCGGCGACTGATCCGTGAGGGGAACACTTGAAAACCTCTCATTTGAATACCCAACTTAAGCAGCTTCTTCGCAGTTCTTTGAAGTAGGGACTTACATTAAATAAGTCAACAGCCAAAATTTTATGGAGCCAGAAAGGTAAAAACATTTCATCTAATGTGACTCTTCAAAAAGTATGTTGAAGTTTAATGGACATGAAAAGACGAAGGACTCATTATGTAAATGGTAGTGCCCAAGGGTCAAACCACCCTCATCACATAATGTTGCATTTTATAGTCAGCCGATAACCCTCTTAACTAAGGTAACCTCGAAGCTCGAGATGCCACAGGCGTTAGGGGTGCATTACCTTTGAATGGACTTTCTCTAGATAAGACCTCCACTATTTCAATTCGGGGTAGAAGGTTATAAAACGACGAGTAACCTGAAACCACTCAGCCGCGGGTTCTTTGCTCAACACATTAACAATAATCTTATCAACCGGAGACATTTCATCATGAATGCGAGAAAGAGGCATGGCAGCTGGAGGAGATACGAGTGTCGTTGGAGCGAGTGGGGGATTAATGTCGGGCTTTATCAGGCGGATGGACAGAGAACGAGTCAAAACTTTCTAGTAATTCCTGCTACTTGGGTTACCGTATGCTTAGAGATCATGGGACCCGAAGTACTTAGCATGTGAGACTGTCACTTATCACTAACATCACAGTGACAGAGTTTTTCAACGCTACGATGCTTGAACCTTGATCTCCAAGATTCACAGGGTAAGTAGTTATTTGAGCCTTTCTGTCATAGAAGTACCTCCTTATCAACACCCCCAACTTGGGAAGCAGCGCCTGATAGCAGTCTGTTTACCTTTCCAGCTCTAACACCTGCCTTCTGAGAACCGCGTGAAAGATGTAAAATTCCTCGTTTTAATGAGAATTCAAACGAGAAGTGAACGTCGTAACTTATTGGGTGGACATATATAAAAAGATTAAGTAGGAATTTAAGGCCAGGATTCAATATTCCAATGAGAATTGGATATTTTCATTGGATAGTATCAAAACCTCCAAGATGGATTATCTAAAAAGGAGCAGACTTCCAGTATCCGAGCGTACCAGCATCGGAATGTCGAAGAAATTAATTCCAGGTCAAAAAGTTTATCCCGCATTATCAATTATTGAACTCCTACTGAAAATTAAAATTGATTAAAAACAACTTTTTATCAAGTAACTTGAAGTGGTACCACCATTTCTTCAAACTTAATATTACCAGGAGTTTACTCCTGATCAAGTTTTGATCAACTCTTGATTAATTTTGTACAATCATGGCAATTCATTTTTTTGATACATCCATGTTATCTGCAGCATATTGCATTTTGGTATAGAATTCAGTATTTGAAGTAAACAGAATGAAGGGAAAAATCCAGGCGTATTTTTAAATTTTCAAGAGATATGTTACCTAAATTACAAGCAATCCCCAAATTGGTGTTAGTTCACAATTATTTCAAATGTACTTAATAGAGGAATATACTGAAATGCTATGCCGCTAATCCAGGCGTATTCTTAAATTTTCAAGAGATATGTTACCACCTAAATTACAAGCAATCCCCAAATTGGTGTTAGTTGACAATTATTTCAAAATTTGAAATAATGTACTTAATAGAGGAATATACCGCGTGGAATTGTAGTGTTTGTAATGGTTTGCTGAGTGCCCCTTCCTGATGTTTTGTTTCAAGTCTGGAGATGGCCAGGTCTGTAAATTCAGACCAGGATATCCCTCTGGGAGGACATAATTGCCTAACCTCCTTGGGAACAGAGGTAACTCAGCAAACCATCCATTACATTGTAGCAGAACGTGATTGGTAGGTACGCGCTGGCATTGCCTCGGTACCTCCTCCACTATTTTTTTGGAGCTCTAAGGAGCCTTCCCGGAAGTAACTCCTACATAGGGATCATACCCATTTGCGTATAAGCATTTATATTGGTATTATTCAATTTCTTTCTCTCCTCCAAACTCCCACATTCTAATTTTCTATGCTTCTATAATTCATTGGGTAGGTAACCTTCTATTTTCAAATGTCTCTATTACATTTCTATTACATTACGGAGCCTTAGTCCCTACTTCCACTCCATTTTCAATAATGATTCTCGCAGGAACTCTGGTTTTGGTCACGCCATGCCCTCCAGCGGTGTAGTCAATACCAAATACTAATACAGCATCGTTTCCAAGCCTCGACGTTTTCCAGAATCGCGCCGTGTTAGCCACGAGCAGGAGCCGTAAATTCCTCGGACAGCTGAGTTAAGGTGGGAGACTTGTCCAACTGGAAATGACGGAACTTCCACGTTATCGAGGAAGTTTGTAGCACCGAATTGACAGTCTCGTGTCAAACAAGTTAGAAGAAGGTTGTTGCACACGAACAAAGTTCTTTGCGGCCGTAACATCCAATATATCCAACAACGTAGGTAGGTATATGATGAAAACATCACATTTTCATTTGTCTTCAAGTATTTCGACTAGTAGGAGGGAAGCAGCGGGAAACAGTCAAAAATCCATGAAATGGTGTAAGCGGCTGTTGATATAATCGTACGGTTCAAGTTTTGAAAATAATTTCGTTATACGAGGGTTGTCTCAAAAGGAAGTTGCACTTATTTTTTAAAAATCGAAAAATGCGTTTGAAAATTCCAAACCAATTTAATTTTATTAAGAAATGTCTTTATTGTTTTACATAATCGCCTTGAACATCGAGTTTCTTCTGGTGAAGAAAAACAATAATAATAATAATAATTTCCCCATTCTTGTCTGAATTTATTCACTTTGGTCATTGATTAAGCAAATATTTTGTAGTATGTTATAGGGATTAATAACCCCTATAACATACTTCAAAATATTACGACTGATCGCTTGACCCACTTGTACAAGACAAACCGAAATACTCGTAACTTGCATTTTGAGACCCACTGGAAGCTTCCGTTTCAAAACTTTGTCTTCTAAATTGTACCTAGTCCATAGTATATCAACGAAAGCAGCGCCTGACTAGTTCAAAGTGAGAATAACACCAGAAAAAAGGAATCATACATTGCATTATTTTCCATCAAGATTTTGACTAATGGAGGCAAAAGAAGAAGACGTACAAGATTTTTTTTCGGGTTTGACAGATCAATTTCCGGCCGAAGACATTCCTTGTCGCGACCTGATTGGATCTGGTAGTATTGTGATGCGATGTTTCAATGCATTAAAGGGGACCGGGACAATGCTTGACATTTCATTTCGCGGGTCTATACAACTTGCTCCTCCAAAATGACAAGTGACAAGTCACCTTTCGTTTTCCAGGTGGAGAAGAAACAGCGTTTTTGACAAACTATTTTCATCTGTGTCAATTTGTTGGTATTAGTGAATACACGTTCTACGTATGTATTAAAAAATGAAAATTGCGCAAAAAGAAAGGCCTGGACGGATTTTTCCATTGCTAAATCACTCAGTGAACAATATCGGTGTAGTTCGTGGAATATTAGTAGGCACAGAACAGGTTGTCAAGGAATGGCTATAATCAAGTCTTACATGCCAGATCTATTCACTGGTGGATTCCAGTCAATTCCATTTGAACCAATCAGTCCAATCCAAGTGCTAAGTAATTAGTCAAAAAGCCCCAACGAAAAAGTTTTGTGTTTTTACTATTGTTCTGTAGTTGTTACGTTCAGTAATACGAGTACGTATTGTACAGATGATGAAAAAAAGTTCACTAAAAGATGTTTGAATAATTTTTCGTGATGATTAATAACAACCACGGATGATTCAGAGGAAGTCTACGGAGATACAAACGGGAGTAGTAGGAGAGAATATGTGGTTCTCTAAGGCCACTATGTGTGACCACAAGAGAGCCCCAGGGGAGAACAAGTTATGAGGTCGAAATGGAAAAAACATCAGGAAGCGCCGACTCATCCGAAATAACTCGACTATTAAGGTACAGGTCCTGTATAGAAAAGGAAGAATTGTAATAAATAATATCTCACAAAAACCAGCAAAGCTAGTTGAGCTTAGAATTCCAAATGGAAAAAATCGACAAAACCAAATATTTCCCTTTAGACACAGAGTTGTCTGGGATCTGAAGAGTGATTCAGCCAAAATATACAAAAGAGCACTAGTTGAGGGCAGGACAATAGATTATGCACTGGAATTCATACGTGCACAAGTGCCCAATTCTTTAGTCGCCTATTCATCTCAAGAGTATTTGGAGCTTTCGAGAAATTGGACCATATAGTGTAATTTTAATCGGTTATAATTTAAAGCGAATCATACTTTGGATGGAGGAGCATGAGTTGCAGCTTGCAGTCCAAAAGACCGAGTGCAGCTGACTAAGAGACATATTGACCCTGTCGCAAAATTTCAGGTGGACGACCAAACCATCGACTCGTCTCATTCTGTACGGTATCTACTGTAGGCTGACCTGATTGGAGCACATCAAGCGAGCAGGAGAAAGGGCAACGGCAGTGACAGCCAACCTGAGCCGACTAATGGCAAACATTGGTGGCCCTGGACTCAAGAAAAGGAAGATACTCATGAGAACAACTGAAGCAATCATGCTGTCTAGAGTGGAGGTGTGGGCTGGGGCTCTCCAAATTAAAAAGTACCGAGACCAACTGCGGTCAGTGCAGAGGAGGGGAGCTTGCGAATAGCATGTGCTTATCGTTCGGTCAACTTCCCTGCTTTCGGGGTCATTGCTGCCACTATTCCGATCGACTTCCTTGCAAATGGAAAACAAGCGGATCTACCTCCGGCGATCCTCAGAAGAGTCACTATTCGATATCAGGAAAGAGGAAAGAGAGACAACACTGCAGCATTGGCAGAATGAGTGGGAATCTGATGTCATGGTGCCTGGGCCCACGTGCACGACACCGCAAATTGCTGGTACTGCAATGCACCAAACGACGATGCTGAGCACACGTCTTTCCACTGCGTCAGATGGACAAGAGAATGAGAAATCCTGGAAGAAGAGGAAGGCGAAATCACACCTGCTAACATGATCAGGAAGATGATCTCCAACCAGCAAAATTGGGAGAGGATTGTGTCCTACATAGTCCGAATCCTCAAGACAAAAAAGCTGGAAGACCCGTGCCTTAGGTGAAAATAAACTGGAGAACGCGAGAATGCACCAGATGGGCGCGTGACATTGCCCAGTGATCGCCCCAGCCCGAAGTAATGCTGAATAAGTGATGCTGATGGAAATTTCCACATCACAACTCAACTCAGATCTAAGCTGAAAATATGGGACAACTTCTGAACAAGGACCAGGTCGATATCATATATTTTATTACCTGGGACAAGGTTTTGTCATTTTTGGTTTCCCTGACAAATTCATCTTTCCTAGCTCAGGTTTATGATCAGTTTATATAATCACATCGCGTCCATATGTGCAATAGTGGAAATGTCCCATTGCATAACAAATGACTTATACCTAATTCTTTTTCTACGTAAACCTCAATCCAAATATCCATGATAGTAGTTTACATAACAGTCCCTTCAAAGCGTGAGTCTTCGCGTAAATCAATTATAATAAATGGATGAAAGACAAAAATACAGTAGGAGGAATGAGTAAATAATAACATACTTCATTGAACGACACAATAGACGATTAACAACGATAGACAAATAGTCAAACATACGCTTAGTTTCTCACTCAATTCTACTGTTTTGGAGCAATTCCAGGATTTGTCAAACTCAGTTCTCTGTCAAATGTGGCAGAATCAATGGCTCTACCATATCATATGTATTATGTAACTGAACCAAACTTAAAATCCGTAGTGGTCGAGCGAAATTCGAATATTGCTCGACGTTTGACGGCGTTTAGCATATTGACGGCCTAACTGACTAGTCGCAGAGAATTGACGCTGACACCCATCAAACAGAAAGGCCCATCCCAGTTCATAAACGGCCTCATTAGAATTGCGATGAGCCTTTTCTTTGTTCCAGATGTTCTCAAGTTTGCCGAACCCCCTTCCCGTTCCTGGGCCTTTAAAGCGGCACGCTGAAAGTTTCTTTGGTGGCGAAGCTCTAACTACCAGTGTTGAAACGAAGAAACGTTAGGGCCACAGACAAAATGAAAGTCGTCAAGAACAGAAAGGTGGGTTTTTGGCCTAAGACAGAGGTCGTATAGCCCGTTACTTGACCTTTCACTCATTGAAAATAAAATATAAGAGTAATCCATGGATTACTTAGTTAGTTCCAAGTGGTTCTGTTCTGCAATCATCACTCAAACTTACTTCATTATCGATAAATCAGTACTATTTAATAACACCGTTGCTACCAACCCCATTGACATGAGTATTTCGTGGGGTGACAGGTAAAGTGACCAAGTGACACTTTTGAGAAAATGATGTTTTGAGTGAATATGGTGCAGAATTTGTTGATTTATAACCTGGTTTATAATGATATTTTACTTCCATTTGGAGAAAAAAGGCAAAATAATTTTTTCTAGCCAGATATTGTGACATTCACATGATCATCTGGCACATGATCACATTAACCCGTACAATTGATTCCAGTGGTGGGACAGAACTCCGCTGTTAAAAGTGATCATAAAGGGAATGCGCTCATTTCGTTTCCGGGTAAAATTGATTAATGGTCAGTTTTTCTTCAATTCTCTATTACAGGGTATACAGAAGTTTGTTTGGTAAAACTGACCATGTGCCAGATGGACGTATGTAGAGGATTCCTATTCATACTCTCAAACAAAATTTGGGCTAGTAAGTCCGTTTTCTGCAGAAAAATCACTATAATTTTAATATTAACATGATTTTGGATAAAGGCTCTAAAATGAATTGTAAGGCACTAAATGCTTCATTCAATCATATAAAAGGGATTACGAAGGAAGATACTGATTTCGCATGTGTATTTCTCGATTGAGAAAGACGGAGAAACTTTGGTAGGCTCTCCTGTACAATTTGTAAAATGTTTCTGGGTCACTTTTACCCATTACCCCACGATTTGAGTTATTAAGGCTGATAAATCTCAGTCATTGAAATGTGAACGTCAACGTGTAAAGACGTTTAGTACCACAATCGCCGGAACGAGGGCCCATTATGCGGAAGCCCGAACGAAAGTGACCAACTTTGACCGTACCAGCCGCTCGACCCGCTACGACCGCACACCTTCGCGCCAATTCTCCTCTAACTACTCAATCTCTACCCAACTCCCTCATAGAGCCGAGAAAATAGCTGGTAAATCACCACACATCAAAGAAACCCTCGGTTTTGAACAGGTTGAACGGTGGAAGTTGAATTTACGAATATTGAGCGAATATTAAGAGATTAATTTTCCTAAGTATCACAAGCACCACGACGTAACAACTACCTCGACTCGATACACGATTATTAGGTACTTACTACGAGAGACAAACTCATTTACTTCCACATATAATTTATAGCCGGAATGTCTGAGTTAGCCCTCACAATTAAGGCTTACATCCAGTACATCGTGGCATGTAGTGTGGTTCCTAAATTTGGTTCGTAATCGATATATTACCTCCAGGAACGTATTCAATTTTCTCTTTCGGATTGAATTTAATTAAATATTCACAATCCGTTCATGTAAAAAATATTTACAGAGCTACCGTTCGTTGAAATTCGATACGCTCCAACTTCTAAAGGCCTCTTTGAGCTCGATAATGTTAGTTGAGCTAACGGTATTAATTTATATTAAGAAGCACACATCATGTGTAGTTACAACTCTCCACCTAGTTTTTTTTCTTTATTTCCACAAAGATAATACAAGTTATATAATTGTTAATTCAGGAAATATACTTCCTCTGTATGGAGAACCGTGTAGTCATAGTACCTACATAGAACAAAAAATATATACATTTTAGCAGTATTACAATAAGATTATATTAGATACCGCAAAAGAGGCTTAATATAATATCGAGAAAAAAACCATAGATGCTTCTAATTAGGGAAATTGATCATCGACTGGGTTATGTATAAATGCGCAAAGTTGTGATTGATATTATTGTTATATTTTGAAACCACAAGAGAAGGAAAATAAGGGAGAGGGGTACATAAAAACTTTCTAAAACTTTGTTTTGGATCAAGAATTCAGAAATGATGGTTTTGAAGTTTTTTTTTAATTCTTAACAATTTTGAGTTCTAATGGAAGTTTGTTAAAGTATTTAACACCAAAAAAAAAGTACTGATTCTGGGTCGTTGAAAATTTTAAATGAGGAATAGGCATTGTCCCATATTCTTTCTAACGAGTAGGTATTTCGTGCTTAATGACGTTAAGTTTAGATTCCTTTTCAAGTTGGATTATACAGGATTTGATGTACAATAGGCGGAGATTACATATTTTGAGTTTTTTGAATAGATGTAAAGTATGTTCTCGGTATGGTTTTCCTTCCATTATTCTAATGATAGTTTTTTTGAGCTTTAAAAACCGTGGATAATATAGTTTGAGATGAACTTCCCCAAGCTAGAATCCCATATTGTTAAAGTGGTTGTACCAGCCCATAATACGCGGATATCAAAGAGTTCCCTGAAATAATAGGCTTAATCCTAGCAAAAACATATATGAGTTTTCTGATGCGTGCTGTCAACCTCTCAACGTGGATATGCCATCTCAAATGCTGGTCAATGTGAATACCAAGATATTTAATAACATTAACTCTAGATATTGAGGAACATGAATTACAGTTCCCTACAATACAATAATTTCTATGTATGAAAAGTTTATCATTAGATGGTTGGGTTGCAATATTATAAGTATATATCATGAAGGTTGTTTTTTGCAAGTTTAAAGTTAAGCCATTTCTGTCCAGCCACGATTTCACAACTGATAAACCATGATTCGCTCTGCTATAAACTTCCTCCCAAGATGAATCCGAGAAGACCGGAGCAGTATCATCTCCGTAGCAGATAACCTCACCCCCTGTACTTAAATATGTGAAAACCTGGAGAATTGTAACTATACATGTAATAATATTACATGTAATATTATATTATATTACATTATGAGCATAAAGATATTAGATACTAATTATAGGTCATTTATAGCGATAAAGTAGGTTAAACCCCAGGTATTACAGATAAGAATTGGGATTTTTAATAATTTTTGAGCTGCGGTGAGGACTAAATAAACCGATGGGCCAAAAACGGTGCCCATGCCAAAAAAAGTGCCAACATTTCGAGGTATTGTAGGCGCAGATAAATCAGCCGATGATGTAAAAATTCGAACATTTGAATTCTACATACTCTGCCACCAGGACTTCAAGCCGGGGGATTCTCAGTTGAATTGACACGAGTACTGTACCCAGGACTCACAGAAAGTCTCACCTTTTCCTGAAAATAAATCTCAAATAGATAAAAGTCCCGATAGTCCCGATTTTCAGGAGGTCGAAACAGAGAAAACCAAGTTAGGAGAGATGAAGTTTTCCCCAGTTACCCA
The DNA here is from genome assembly GCA_963920205.1 of Stenodema calcarata. NCBI lineage: Eukaryota > Metazoa > Arthropoda > Insecta > Hemiptera > Miridae > Stenodema > Stenodema calcarata. Next base: position 7,690,894 of record OY986050.1, read on the forward strand.
ATACCTTCCAGGTTGCCCGTGTCACCCACAACAACGAAAGGAACCTCAATCGAACTTTTCGTATTATAGAAAGGCGAATCTTGAGAAAATTCCGGACTCGTTTTTAGTGCTCCGCCATTCTTTTCCGATCCGCCCAAAGACCATCCAACTTTTCGAGGTAGTTTCATGATCATTTGAGAAGACGTGCGCGACTCCGATTTCCTCGGTTTTCGCGTGTTTTTGAAACCCTGGTCACGGCGGTCAGAAATGCCCGGGGGAACAAATGAACGCCAAGGGAGCAGCAACTGGTCGAACAAACTGTTTGGCTCTCAGTCCGCATCCGAATCGGCGTCAGGAGGGAAGTTGGAAATGTTTTCCGATAAAGGCCGTCGGCATTCCGATAAACCTCTCTACTAGGTATCTGGCATAATGTACCATAGCGATCATCGGCAATATATTACGTTTTAGGAGCACAGACACCGAATAGGCCTCCAGGGAGAGAAAAAACATCGTACCCAAACCTGAAATTACACGAAGCCTACATTTATTTGTTTATGGGAAAATGTACCACAACCTTCCATTTTACAAAATTGAGGTAGGAGTAGCAGAGAATTCTCTCAACACGCTGGGTTTTTTTCTTCAATTTCCTATCTTAATTCTGTAAAATGTTATGAAGTTTTGAGTTTTAGATGCAGCGTTCGGAGGTAATATATGCAGCTGTATTGAGACTTTATTGTTTTTAATTTTATTATTTGTGTAACATACACCGTTATGATCATACTACACGCGACTACAACAAGGAACGTCCAGAAATTAAGGCTACTCGGGCCCTGTAGGGCGGAGGGAATTTTGTTTTTCAGATTTGTCACCTCTGGTAGGTAGAGACCTTTTTACCGGTCAAAACAAATCATTGAACGCTTCAGTCCGTTACGAAACGTCGTGTCTGGGGATGACAATCATACATCGATGTTTTTGCGGGACACATCGATGTTTTCTGTGTCGATGTTTTTGGAACATCGATGACGGGGTTTCGATGCATCAGCACATCGATACATCGATGTTTCAATTTTTTGCCATAGGCTGCTGAATGTTTTATTCTAACGTTTTTCTCACATACCTAGGAATATTATTTCTGAATTTTTATTTCCTTTCAATGAAAATATCGAGGCGTGTTGGCTGAAAAGTATCGATACTTCCAATATTTCTTCCGAATAGTATCGATACGGATATCTCCGATGTATCGGAAGTCTCGTGACGTGCCTTATAATAACCTTCTTTTTCTCTTCTCTTTTCTTGTCCTGACGCTGTAGCCTTATAATAACCTTCCCTTCCCATCACATCTTCTTTTTCCACTTTTATTGTCACAGCATCGCATGGTTTCGCTTTCGTTTCTCCTTCTCGTTTCTGGCTTCGATTCCGTTTCCTACCCCGTACGTTCACGTTAGGTATACGATTTTTTTTTCTTGAAACTGAATTATAATGGTAACAAATAAAATACAATTGGAAATAAAAGTATTGTTCTTTTTCAGAGCTTATATTTTTTTCTTTCCGTCTTGCATGAAAAAAAAGAATAGAAAAAAAAATTTATTGAAAACCATCGATACATCGATGTTTTTTTCCATCGATGTTTTTGGAGCATCGATGCCGGCCTGTCGATGCATCGATGCATCGATACATTGATGTTTTCATTTTTTTTGCCATCCCTAGTCGTGTCAGCAGCCAAACGCGTCAAACAGTTCGTCATCCAGTCGCTCCACCCCCAGGTTTTGGCTGCACGTAAATTTCTTGAACGGTATGAAAGCCCTGGGTGAAACTTCTTTTGACTCAATTGAGGCTGGAGACGAAACTTGGGTGTGTCACTATACTCTTCAGTCAAAAAGGCAGTCTCTACAGGGGAGCCATACCCATTCACAATCAACCAAATAATTCAGTCTAATAATTAGAAGACACGAGTGGAAGAATGTGCTATGTAACATTTTTTCGAAAATTCATGTGGTAGCGCGTAGCTCAGATAATCCTCAAAATATTAGGTTTATTGTCATCAGTGCATGATTGACAACACCTTAGCAACACCTTGGAGAAGAAAAAAAAGAGAAAAATTCCGAACCAAACGAAATAGGCAAGTATGCAAACTCAATTTTCTTGACATTTTACTTTTGCTACTTAGCACCTTCATCCACTTGATGATGCTATGATCTTCCTCTCTGACAATTATTGTCAGAGAGGAAGATCGTAGCACCTGTCTTCTGGGTCGATTTTATTGGTCGATTTGATGCCTAAAGGAACCACCATAACAGTAGACACTCAAAAGGAGATGAATGCTGAATCGTGGTGTGTCACTCCTTCATGACAACGCTAGACCAATGGCGATTTTGTAGAGAAATAGTGACATCGTTTGACACTTATCCTGTAAATTTCATTTTTCAATTTTTAACACAATGTGTCATGTAGTTAAATCATGTCATGTTGTAAAATTACATTCTGGACGTCCCACGTACTACTTCTTCTACTAATACTAATACTACACACGTATTTACTTGACCTATGGCGCAGGCGAGCATAAATCAACTAAACAAAAGGTATTCTATATCTATTCAATCATTGATTACATATTTCATGCTCCCTCAAAATGCATACAACAAAGTTATGTTCTTACTGTCACGAAATGATACATGTCCCAGGAAAATTGTTGAGCTTCGTCGAGAGGAAAGGGTTCCATAACAGATAAAAAATAAATAATTGGAAGTGGGCTGAGTCGAAGAATTCAGAATTTGCGTGATGATTGATCTCGTGCCCCGGAGGCTGATCAAAGAGGACGCGAGGCAAAGCAATCAGCTAAAAGGGGCTCAAGTGATTTGATGATGGGGCCCAGAGAAATAATGGTGGGAACAAAACAAAGGGATTGGAGAGAATTTCAGGTAACGAAACGGGGAGCAAATCGAAGTGATTGTATCTTTACTTCCTCGAAATAACAGAGAATAATAATAATTCTCTGTTATTTCGAGGAAGTAAAGATATAATTATTATACGCCTTGAAGTGGAAGAGTGATATTGCTTCCCCACGCATTCACTGGGATGTACCTTTATAATTAGTCGGTATACCCAAAATAGATGAATAATACAAAATACAACACCGAGCATACACAGAAATTCGTCTTGGATTAATAACAATAATTGTTATTAATCCAAGACGAATTTCTATTATTATTGTCAGCAAAGGGACCAAATTAGTGGGGTAATGGCTCAAAGTTATAGTCGTGGAACCCTATTCACGTTATAGACACTGAAAAGCTGAGGCTTCAATAACTTCAATCGCTATGCGCGTACATGATTATACTAGAAATGAGGAATTACGGACAATTTAATTTGGCGGAAAAATAAATGTACAGATTTATATGGGTGCTTCTCAGGTTACGGGACAATCGCCGTCCTTAGTTAATAAAAAAGTGGCAGTCCAATTTTTTCGGTATCAGTGCGGGGACCGGGCCTATCTATCGTAGTAATTAATGTTGGTTTTTCATATTTTTAATTGCCTATAATTGAGCCATTCTACCTCAAATCTCATGTCCTCAGGTCAACTGTTGATCGTTATATGAACCTCTGCCTTCCTCAAAGCCGGAAAAAGTTGCATATTATGACGTAATAATAATATAATGCATAATATACATATTATGTACTTTTTAGAATCAGTAACTAAACAACTGTTGTTGGATACTTCTGTGCTTATGGACGGGACTACTTTTGGTATTATCTTCATGAATTGAGCTCGCAAAGTTTGTCCCCAATTTGTAGTCTCAATGTCATGGCTGAGATTGATACTATCATACTTCTCCCAAAATAGGGAATTTTTGGTCCATTTAAAGTGGTTTTTTTTTTTTTTTCTGATGTGGTATCCCTTGCCCTTGAAGGAACCGCAGTACATTCGCCCTCTTCTTCAGTTGGCGCTCATCTATTGAGGATGAACGTAGAATAAACAGGTTTGTATCCTTCATGCGTTTTAAAATCAATGCCTAATGAACTAATTATTAATTTGTTCAGCATTATATGCTGAAATATATTATATTTGTTCAGCGCAAAAGTTGATAGTTAGGTTGAAGTCAATTTCTCGTTGTCGTGGCGATTTGGTATCCCATTGTTGTGGCCATTTCAAATGTCACGACAGTAAGGAAAGACAATGCCAGTGAGTTTGAAGTACATAACTCGTTGTTAATAATATCAATAATATTCTATAAAATAATATTTTCATAGTTGATTCAAACAGATGGTTTTGTAAGGGCGTATTTCTCACTCTGTGTCATTTTAAATATCTGTTGGTAGGAACTCCATGATATAAATTATTGCCGGTTGGTAGGTGCCCATAAATATATAACATGAATTATGCTGGTCGGCGAGGTATTCATTTGGAATATTGCCGGGACTATGACTGACCTACGAGTAATTAACCCTATTCGGACAGGATTATTAAATAATACTCTCCGAATAGGGTTTGTTACTCGTGAATTTTGTTCACCTACTCGAACATATCATGTTCGATATATTATAATAATGCACCTCATTACTACTATTATTTCTCATATTACTCGATTTTCTCAATTTTACTCAATTTTCTCTGGACGAAGTTGGAATAGGGAAAGATAAAGTGGAAAGAAATTTCGCAATTGATTCCCTACCTCCCCAGGTTTATGGTCCAACGTTCTGTAAATAATTTCCAGTACTGCTTTATTGTATTTTGAAAAGGGAATATCAAGTGATACTGTCTCTTTTATTACAGAAATAAGTGTTATAAGATTTTCGTGGTCTACGACATTTTAAAAACTCATTTTTGACAATAGAAATGAAATTCATGAGATGGCTCAACACTGTGCCTTTAGAATGATTATTAAAAACTGTGACGAAACAAACAAACAAAATTAAAACGTGAGCATAAGGGTGGGGGATGAACCCACGAAAATAACGGAACGAAATTACCATAGGTCCTACAAGGTTGGTGGAAAGAAAAATAATCTATATTTGACAAATGAAAATAAACTTTTGAAATAAATGAACTTTCTCAGGGTATCTTATCACAAATAAATCATGCGGCAACGAGATCAACTCGGCGGTAGGGAAGCCTTCGAGCCTGTACCTGAAACTGATTGAAGAAACGGAAAGATAAGTTTCTTCCTGATGACTAAAATCGGTCTGCAGTTTTCAGCCATTGAAGAAGCATACCGGTACGATAGATGTATTGCGAGACGGTAGTTGTTTGCAGCAGAAGTGACGACGATACAGCCTCATCTCCAAGGAACTTCTTGATCTTCAAGTGTCAGATGGCGAATCCACGAAGAAAAGGGTCAGATACGATATCCAAATATCTCGTAAGGTAATTTTATTCACGGTACAATACATACTAAAAAAAATTGGAATTTTTGGGTAGCAAAAATACTGAAATTCCAAACCTTCGATTGTCCCTTAAATTGAGAATCACCCATATAATGTAAACGCAAACTCTTTCCTGCACACGTGCTGGTCATTTGTATTAGGTACTCTCTACTCTGTCGTTCAATTTCCTTACTTCCACCAGTGGAAGGATTATGATGGACATCCCTATAAATCTTCCAAAACATGTCAGAACATGAGATCACACGCTACGATCACATTTAGCGGAGGTGCTTAGTTATATTTCGTGGCATAGGGAAGAGATTGTACATCGTGTAGAGCATACAATACAAAATAATACAGATTAACTCCGGCGACGCAAGTCGGGAGAGGGGAAAGCAGCACAATAGGTGCATGACCACAGTAATAGCACGAAGACCTCCGAAATTTATGCGCGGCCCCACTCCGATGACCCAGCATCCAAGCCGTTGAGACTTAGTGTCACACTCGCATAAATAATGAGCTCGCTCTTAGTCCCGGCCGTGACGAAAACTCTCGTATATAATGGAATGTCGTCTGGCCAGTAGCGAAACAATGGGTGGGATCCGGTAGGATAGTTGAGGATATTCATGTTATCACAGAAATGTATGCTCCAGTAGATTTGTAATCAACCTGTTTCTTAATTACAAACCTCCGTAGAAAGGGTCCTAGTAGGAGGTTATTTCCAGAAACTTGCCTTAGTACTGATTAGCTCCAATGGTGTTCAAGTAAATTAATCAAACTATTGTTTTAAGACAAAGAATACTGTTGATGAAAAATTATATTTTTATAAAAACCCAAACCCATATGCAACAGGTAAATTACATGTGAATTTTGAACTGGAGTCCTTTATATATTGCCTGGGGTAGGGCGTTCGGCGAATCGCAGGGCCCGTTAGGTGCAAGTAGGTAAGTATGTTCATGAACATACTTACTGCACAAAGTATGCATTGTCAGCGAGGTTTTGATTTGACAGATGATCCAATATAAAGGCTGATTGGCTCCGGTAGGACGAGCTAATAATACTTACTGCACAAAGTAGATAATAAGGTAATCGAGTTTGCGTTGGAGTTGAAATGGTCCGGTAAATGTTTTTATCGGTAAGGATATTATATCGGATGGAAATCGGTCCAAACCTATCAAAAAGCTTTTCAATAGTCTTATCGGAGAATTTCGGGAAACAATCGTCGTCATTGGTTCAAAATGTCTTTACAAAATTAACTCGCGACGTCAAACAATACCCCTCCAGACTGTTTCAGCGATAAAAGCGATCGTATTGACAATGAAAACTCTCGAATCCTCTCTTTAGAACCTGTCATCTTTCGAGAAAAAAGGACCGAAGCGCTGCCAGCGGAGAAAAAATGTTCACACTTGATTTCACTCGCCCTTTCGGTTAAATAAATTGACTCTCGGGAAGTATTTTCTGAACCCTTCAACTACCTCTGGTGAAGAACGTCAGTTTCTTGACATAAGTTTTTACCCCGTTGTCTACCCTCATTGTGGCGTTTATCAGTGATGACCGCCCTCTACCCTGGTATTGTCTAAATAGGAGATGAGACGAGAAGGCAGTTTCGGTCCATCGCCTTCGTCTACTTCTTTTGTCCACTTGAGATATTAGAGCATTGTTGGGGGCCTCGGATACCCCTCAGCTCTTCCTTGGTTCGTTCGAGATGTAATGAACCAAACGGAGTTACCCCCTCTTTTCAGTAATGCTGCGCCCTTAGGCCCCCTTCTGCCGGGATCGTCATTTTCTATTGAAAATGCTTCATCATCACATCTTCCGAACTCTCTTTCGAGAGGCCTGCGCACGTGGATCACTCGCAGTATTTGCCATGGACGGGTATAATATCAATCAGACCATTCCGAAAACGTCACCAAGTGCATTTAACGTCAGGGATACTTGGCGATTGTTGATTCTACAACAGCGAGTGAATATCTCTGAACATTCTGAAATGCATTACTTTTGGACAAGACCTTTTGGCCTATTCCACCAACGTACTCTGCAACTCTACACTCCTAACTCTGCAGTATTCCGCAGAGTTTTTTTTCTCGCCATATTGCAGAGCTAATTGAAGAGTCAGAGTGAAGTGCAGAGTGAAAACTCTGCAAATCTTCATAAGAATAGTTTGATTTTGTTCCACCAACAATAAAATTGAATCGTTATCTTCATTGTTATCGCAGAGTGCCCTCCGGTGTCTTCAAGTTGTTATTCCAGGTTTCTTTTAAAGGCTTATCAAACACTGGAATAACATGTTATGTCGGTTCTTCGATATTTCTCCTCAGAAGAAAGTTCTGGAGAGGAATCCACCATTCCACGGTATAAAATCAGAACGAATTTCTCATTGAGCAATATGAACGTGCAGGAAGCTTTTAGGTTAAACGCAAGACAAATTGAGAACGTATTGGAAGGACGGTTTTTAATGCCTTTTAACACCGCCAGAAGCTGTACAATATGTTTCCAATTGCAATTACATCCAACAAAGATGTGTACGAATTGGCGGTACACAACCCAAAATTGCACGGCCTTTTTAATTTCGAATATTAGTACGAACAAAATTCTACATAAATTCAAAAGCAGCCAAGCTACTGGACAGTATCAGGTTATTTGAAGCGGTTACGTTAAATATTCCCCTCCCCTAGCCGGGATCAGCTGAGTGGCTTCTAAAACTAATTTCTATGCTATTCACTCTATGAAGCTGTAATTCGGTGTGTAGTCTCCTTAGGAGTTCAACTTGACGTTGCCCAGGCCCCGGATCAGTTGCAGGGCTAAAACATGTTTCATGCTTAGAAAGTCGTTGTTTATCACCTGAGATCTCCGATTTAATTATTAAACGTTGATTAAAAACGTTGGTGCAACCGGCCCTAAGGCTCAAAACGAAAACGGAAGGGGGGGGGGGGGGGAGGAGCGCCCTTGGCGGCTAGAGTTTTGTATAATATTATATTTTGTATTGTAGGTACTGTCCGACCCTGCGTTGTTTTCATGCCTTCTCCAGTCATCACATTATGTTAGCCTGCTCAATGTAGATTGTTAGCCAATTCCTGACTTTTAGAAACAGGTATGGGTAGGGATGGCAATCATACATCGATGTTTTTGCGGGACACATCGATGTTTTTCCATCGACGTTTTCTGTGTCTATGTTTTTGGAACATCGATGTCGGGGTTTCGATGCATCAGCACATCGATACATCGATGTTTCAACTTTTTGCCATAGGCTGCTGAATGTTTTATTCTAACGTTTCTCACATACCTAGGAATATTATTTCTGAATTTTTATTTCCTGAAAATATGAAATTTATATGAAAATATCGAGGCGTGTTGGCTGAAAAGTATCGATACTTCCAATATTTCTTCCGAATAGTATCGATACGGATATCTCCGATGTATCGGAAGTCTCGTGACGTGCCTTATAATAACCTTCCCTTCCCATACATCTTCTTTTTCCACTTTTATTGTCACGGCATCGCATGGTTTCGCTTTCGTTTCTCCTTCTCGTTTCTGGCTTCGATTCCGTTTCCTACCCTGTACGTTCACGTTAGGTATACGATTTTTTTTCTTGAATTATAATAGAAATAAATAAAAAAAAATTTATTGAAAACCATCGATACATCGATGTTTTTTTCCATCGATGTTTTTGGGGTCTTATGTTTTGGGAGCATCGATGCCGGCCTGTCGATGCATCGATACATCGATGTTTTCATTTTTTGCCATCCCTAGGTATGGGAGAGAAGCCATGAAGAACCCAAGGTTCTGAACTTGTATTCATCTGTTTTGTATTTCCTCATTTCTCGGAGAGCCTCAAGATATCCGCTTTTCGCGTCAGTAAAATAATTTCAACTCGTAATTTTCAACTCGAGTTCATCGAACACTCGACTGAGAAACTTATGGCATCCCTCATCTGTGTTCTGGTCGCCCCTGATAAGCTACAGATATAGGTGATTTCAATTTTGGAAAGGAGGAGAAGAACAACCAGTACCTAACTGTTATCTTTGTTCATTGGTCCCAAATTGATGTCAATTTTACTCACTATCGGTCTAAAATTGATGTCAATACCCAGACCCTCTCTGCTACTCTTGACCAGAAAAAGAAGACTCACTGACGAAAAAATCAGCCTTTGTGAATTAGGTGTCAGGTTAAGTTGTGATTTACATACCAGTTCAACTCGGGCAGAAGGCCCGAGACTTCCGCACCGAATGCGTGAGCATCGTCTGGAAAAGATTCAAACTATATAAGCCCGTATGACACGCGGATAGGAACATGTAAACCCACTCCATAAAAACGAAAGGAAAGGCGAACTCAAACGGGTTGCCAACAGTATACTCGGCACTTCCAGGAGCGAAGACGCACCCAGGGCGGTCGTAAATCTCGCGGAAATCTCACGGGTGAGTTTTATTACTGGGATAATGCCGCTTGAGAGGTGGAATGATGTTGGGGATGGGGGTAGATGGTTTTCTTCGCTGTGGGTACCTGAGTTGAGATGTCTTTGGGGAGTGCTCGTCATAACGGAGTGATAGCGAAGAGTTTCTACAGCGTGGAAATATCCTCTAAAAGAACCAACCCCTTCAGCATCAATGAGCATGAAACGTGAGAGTATGACGTAAAGGGAGGGTTATAAAAACGACACTGAACTAAAAACTCTTTTCTAATTGCCTCATTAACCGATTGTCATAACTAACTGATTAGAAGACTCACCAGAGAAAGGAAAACAATAATTTTAATTCACATTTTTCTTCATATTTCATTTTGGGAATTTATGGGTAATGTTTCCCCCTAAAACTCCCATAACCCCCCCCCCCCTTTGGTGTGGCCCGACTAATGATGTTCGGAACCTAGTGTTATTATGAGCAAGATGGGGGGAGGGGGATGGAAGTTAAAAACACACTAGGTACATTGACCTAATTGCCAACGATAGTAATGTTTAGCTTGACCTACCTAGTCTAACAAAATTACCATACAAATCAACAGAAATTAAGACAATTTTCGAAAACTAAATTGGATAAGACATCGGTGACTGCTTATTCGTGAAGTCTTGTCATCATTTGACTCAGCGAGACAAAGATTGTGAACAAGATTGCAGTCATAAGCCGTCTCTAAGAAAAAAAAAACATGTAATTTAACGACATTTTCAGCAATATTTGGGGCCCAAAACTTTAAACGCGTTTTCCCAACATTTAGGATTTTTGATTTGTCACACCTCTATTCTTGAGGTGCGATATGTTAAGGATACAGATCTGGCGAAACTGTAGCATTAAAGTGGCGTTACCGGCACCTCTTTCGAAGTGACATTTGAATCCAGAGCGTTTAAAAATAATGAAAATGTGAAAAATTTTAAATTTTTAAAAATCTACAGTCTATGATTATAAGAGCGTTTACGTCTATCGTTATAATGTTCGAAGACATTGCTAGTTTTATGTAAGTAATGTCTTAATTTTACTGGTTTTATAACAAATGTTGTCTCCTTTTTTGCCGAGTAACGTGAAGTCATGCGATAGGTATCTTATTCCGTTCTCAATTATTATTCCCTAAAACATATGCTTAACTTAGCTTTCCGATTGCCAAGACAGATTTTTTGTGCAAATGGTTAGGGGCCCGCACCACAATTAAAATTACTAAATAATTTCACTGGTCATGTTTTATTATGGTTTTCAGACGATACAAAATATTTAACGCAATTTCTCTTGAAAACCACCATTTTGCACCTAATGTTTCAACATTTCACGGATCCCCCAACACAAACCGCGCAGGTGGAGCCGAGGGCCAGCACTTTTCAAATCCGGCCCTGGTGCAGATCACCTTTCTGTCTTGATCACTAAATGATAGATTTATTATTATGACTTATCATTCGTTATTAATGATTATAATCAATTGATGTAAATTATGATTAATTATTGTTAGCGATTGCTAATTATTGCTAATTAATGTTAGATTAGGGTGATCTGCTCAAAGAAGATAGTAAACCGTTGTGTGAAGAATTTGCAGAGTTTTTTTTATTCGATTTATTCAGCATAAACAAACGGACGACAGATGCCAATAATACGAGAGAGAACTTTGATTTAAGTCGACAAAATACTATTTTACTCGATCACAATGCTTCCACATTCCATTGCAATGAAACAATAGGCTTAGACCTTAGAACCTGCCGCAGTGGGGCAGCTGTGGATCAGACAGTATTCTCCAACTCTATAGGATAATTTTATCTGCCGGTAGGGCCGAAGAACTAATACGGGAAGAACTGAAATAGCACGACCGATGTTTAGTCTTGAACTTGTAGGGACGAGTCCGCGTTGAATGTGTTTCCAAAGGATCCGGAGCTCTCAGCCTTTTCCCACTATTCGAGAAATAGACGCGCGACGTCCCACTCCAACTCCCATGTACTCGTAGAAAGACAACGCCGCGCATCGGTTCGGCTTTGACACCGCGGGACTGTTTGGCAGAAGTTCGGCGAGCACCTGCCAAGCTTAGAGGTCTTGCGGGTTTCAGGAGCAGTTGATCCAAACAAACATGTTTGTTTGCATGAGCCCAAAAGACACAAAGCAAGTGAATTGTTTTTAGCAAATACCTACGAGAAAGCTATGGAATTAGACCTTCCTCGTAGGGTTTGAGTGATTTATAAATTACTAGCTACACCCGCTCGCTCGGCTCAATATTATATGAATTTATTCACTACTCGTCCCGACGCCGAGTAGGCCGACTGCCCGGTCGTAACTGATTCAAGTCCTACAACTGTAGTTCATTAGTTGTATTTGCAACTATTTAGTTCGGTAATTGTTAGTTGCAACTAACAACTGTTTAAGTGTTTATGTTATACTAGAAGTGAATAATAAAGGCGATTTTCTAACTTCATTATTTTTTTATTTTGGTTTATTATCTTCGATAATGAACCATTGGAATCGCCCAAAGAAAACTCTGCAAATTCTTGACACAACGGTTCATTATCTTCTTTGTACAGATCACCCTTCTGTCTAGATCACTAGGTCTAAATGTCTAGATCCTAAATGTTAGATTAATTATTATTATCAATTATCACTAATTATTAACAATTTTATCAAGTACCTAGTGAAAATTATTATAATTTATTGTTAGGTATTAATAATTCGTATTTACTATTAATAATAATAATTATTAATTATGATTAATTAATACGATATAATTCTGGGGTTTTTAATACTACGTCGGTAATAATTTTTCTATAAAAGAAGTACCTACCAACAAACATTCGAAATTACCTTCATTTCCGTAGCACGAAACGCACCTCAGAACAACAAACTCGACATCACTTAAGCCATATGATGTTCCAAAGAACTTGTTAGTATGAAAATGGACCTGTATTTCAACAGTTTGAGTCACGATCCTGTAGTGAGGCACAATCTTTGAGCCTTCATTGTGAACGAACGGCTGGTCGTACAAAGCTGCGGATGGTCTTAAAAAATTCTACGGAACAAACTCTATCTAAATATGAAATAAAAAACATACCGTTCTATATGAATTTTTCGAGATATGAAATTTTCAAAATTTCAAAACTCGTTTTGAACCCCTTCCCCTTGACCTAGGGTTATGAAAAGTTTCGAGGACCATTGTGGGGTTGGTCGAAACCCATAAAAAAAATTTCGTAATTTTAACTCAACGCTAACTGGGCAAAGTGGCGCGGACGGCGGACGGCGTACGGCGTACGGCGGACGGCGTACGGCGTACGGCGTACGGCGTACGGCGGACGGACGGATTTTTTTTTATTCGATTTTCTGAATCTACGTATCTTGAAACGTAAACCAACAAATTTTGAGGGGGGGTTAAAAATTTTTTTTCTTTGGGCGATTCCAATGGTTCATTATCGAAGATAATAAACCAAAAATTTTTTTAACCCCCCCTCAAAATTTGTTGGTTTACGTTTCAAGATACGTAGATTCAGAAAATCGAATAAAAAAAACTCTGCAAATTCTTGACACAACGGTTCATTATCTTCTTTGTACAGATCACCCTTCTGTCTAGATCACTAGGTCTAAATGTCTAGATCCTAAATGTTAGATTAATTATTATTATCAATTATCACTAATTATTAACAATTTTATCAAGTACCTAGTGAAAATTATTATAATTTATTGTTAGGTATTAATAATTCGTATTTACTATTAATAATAATAATTATTAATTATGATTAATTAATACGATATAATTCTGGGGTTTTTAATACTACGTCGGTAATAATTGTTCTATAAAAGAAGTACCTACCAACAAACATTCGAAATTACCTTCATTTCCGTAGCACGAAACGCACCTCAGAACAACAAACTCGACATCACTTAAGCCATATGATGTTCCAAAGAACTTGTTAGTATGAAAATGGACCTGTATTTCAACAGTTTGATTCACGATCCTGTAGTGAGGCACAATCTTTGAGCCTTCATTGTGAACGAACGGCTGGTCGTACAAAGCTGCGGATGGTCTTAAAAAATTCTACGGAACAAACTCTATCTAAATATGAAATAAAAAACATACCGTTCTATCTGAATTTTTCGAGATATGAAATTTTCAAAATTTCAAAACTCGTTTTGAACCCCTTCCCCTTGACCTAGGGTTATGAAAAGTTTCGAGGACCATTGTGGGGTTGGTCGAAACCCATAAAAAAAATTTCGTAATTTTAACTCAACGCTAACTGGGCAAAGTGGCGCGGACGGCGGACGGCGGACGGCGTACGGCGTACGGCGTACGGCGTACGGCGGACGGACGGATTTTTTTTTATTCGATTTTCTGAATCTACGTATCTTGAAACGTAAACCAACAAATTTTGAGGGGGGGTTAAAAATTTTTTTTCTTTGGGCGATTCCAATGGTTCATTATCGAAGATAATAAACCAAAATCCGTCCGTCCGCCGTACGCCGTACGCCGTCCGCCGTCCGCCGTCCGCGCCACTTTGCCCAGTTAGCGTTGAGTTAAAATTACGAATTTTTTTTTATGGGTTTCGACCAACCCCACAATGGTCCTCGAAACTTTTCATAACCCTAGGTCAAGGGGAAGGGGTTCAAAACGAATTTTGAAATTTTGAAAATTTCATATCTCGAAAAATTCATATAGAACGGTATGTTTTTTATTTCATATTTAGATAGAGTTTGTTTCGTAGAATTTTTTAAGACCATCCGCAGCTTTGTAAGACCAGCCGTTCGTTCACAATGACGGCTCAAAGATTGTGCCTCACAACCCGATAGTGAATCAAACTGTTGAAATACAGGTCCATTTTCATACTAACAAGATCTTTGGAACATCATATGGCTTAAGTGATGTCGAGTTTGTTGTTCTGAGGTGCGTTTCGTGCTACGGAAATGAAGGTAATTTCGAATGTTTGTTAGTAGGTACTTCTTTTACAGAAAAATTATTACCGACGTAGTATTAAAAACCCCAGTATTATATCGTATTAATTAATCATAATTAATAATAATTATTATTAATAATAAATACAAATAATAATAATAATACAAATACAAAATAATAATAATACAAATAATAATAATACAAATAAATAATAATAAATACAAATTATTAATACCTAACAATAAATTATAATAATTTTCACTAGGTACTTGATAAAATTGTTAATAATTAGTGATAATTGATAATAATAATTAATCTAACATTTAGGATCTGGACATTTAGACCTAGTGATCTAGACAGAAGGGTGATCTGTACAAAGAAGATAATGAACCGTTGTGTCAAGAATTTGCAGAGTTTTTTCCAAAGGTTACCAGGCAGAATCCAGGCAGAATTCCGACTTGAAAACATAATTTGATTAGCCCACCAATGACGAGTGTGACGTATACGTCACAGTAAACAAGTTCTGACAAAACCCAATTCCTGTCGCTACAGGTCGACGTTTCTGCCTATGTCCATGGTCCCCCCTTGAAGGGAAGTTTGGTTTGTCAGTTCATTGTGTATTCTATTTGAAAGTTTCATATTTTTTCCGATGGGCCCAAATCATTCGTAATTTGAATTTTTTGCTTATTTTCTTCCCAAATCAATGTATCCTTCCAATATCGTTCTCTCAGATAGTTGAGACCGTAATGTGGATGGTTTAATCGAATTAAAAACTAATTCTGATAGGTGTGGATGAATGGAAAGGACGGTGTGACATATACGTCACACTCGTCCTTCCCCAATCCATTTTACGCCTGCCCATAGTTTTCACGTTTTTGTCTTATTTCATTCGATTGTTGTAACGCAAATACGAATTTTCATTAGTATTCTTCTTTTTCCGTAGTAAAGGACAAGTTATTCACAAGCTTGAACCTTTTGAAGCATTTGAAAGAAAGGGGATCTTCAGGCACTGAAACCATTTCGAAAAACAGGATTCCAAAAGACTGTAAATTACCATCTCATGAAGAAATGAAGAAGATGGATCGTGGAACATTTCGAAGCACTATAGAAAAAAATGACAGTGCGGTAACAGTTGCATCGAATTTGCTCGGTGAATCTCCAGCAGAGCCCGTGAAGAGATAATCCTCCAAAGAGAAAGCACATACAATGTATATACAAGGTACATACAAGGTACATGTCATGTACGTCAGCCAGCAATCATATCTGCCTACAATAGAAATATGGGAGGAATATAAAATACCGATCCGATGGATGGAATTACACTTTTTTATTATGAAACGTGTTAAAATTAGTGTAAAACCCTCTATATGGCACCCTATTTTTCAACAATTTTCCCCTGGTTTTGTACCCCCCCCCCCCCCATCCCTTTTAGCCCCACTAATCTTTAATATGTCCTCAGTTATAGATGTTTCGAATTTCAAATAAGGTCCGTTTCATACGAACTTCATAATAAAATTTTCCTAGTTTCATGGACCATACTAGCAAGACAATGCCAGGGGAATATGAAGTCGAATCTACCTCAATACAAATGTTCATCCAGGTTATGGTCGAGCATGGACGGGTCACAGGACCTTAGGCACAGAAATCCACCTTAATTTTGGAACTATCATCACGGATGATTCATCAGGTACTCAGACTGTAAAAAATGTTTGTTATATGTATTGTCTACCTACTGTTTTCTTGAATAAAAATAGAAACATTGAAAAATTAATGTACCTACCATAATAGAACATAGGACAGTCTAGAGCCCGAGAAGATGAAAGTTTTACGTTCTGAAAAAACATAGAATGAGACGGGTAGTTGATAAAATTAACAGAAAACTAGAAACTAGGGATCACTAGGGTTCAACTAGAAATTAATTAAATTAACAAGGATCACAACCTTCAATTTAGAAGCGAAGTGCGATGTCGAATACTCCTGCGGGTTGCTTTAAACCTGCGACATTCAAAAGCAAACTAATCATGGAAATAGCGGACTCCCCGAACAATTGTTCTCTTTAAAGAGAAAGCACTGTAGGAGTTCTTTTATCTTTGATTCTGGTTTGGAGAGGAATGCGCGAATCCACCAACCAATATAGCAATTCCACTCAGAAGGAGGCCCCGGAAAAGGAAGAGAACACAAGTCATTCGAATGGGAGGCGCAAATCGAGGTAAAAATACCCCAAAAAAGTCCCCTCACATTTACATCCCAAGCCGCTAAGTAGACAGTATTGGAGTTAAAAAGCTGAGTGAAAAAAAGGGATTTGTGAAGGTGTGAGACAACAGAAGGGTGGAAGGAGAAGGATTGTCACGAAATTAAACTTCACCCCTGACACTTGATTAAATCCCTTCAGCTAAGGCTTAGCAAGGCGAAAAAGGGGGTAGACGACAGGGGGTTAGATATTGTGAATGGAGGAATTGCTAAGTGAGGGGAGATTTTTCTAGGGTTTATTGAAGCAAGAACTAGGGTCGGTTGGGATGATTCCGGAGAAAAAGAGCACAAAACACCGGGAGAATTCCACCTACAGTTCCAAGCGCTCGGAATCCTACGGAAAGCGCCCGCTAGACGACAACCGTTTCATCGACCGGATATGGTGATATTTGCGTTGTGATGTAATACAAATAAATTCAAAGGACCGGCTGCCCCAAACAGCAAAATACAGTAGAATATATCAGTGCGAAGATGGCAAAAGGTGATATATCATCATATATGATATTTTTGTTAAGGCTGGGTACGCACGTTGAGGATTTCCCGTTCAGGCCAACCTCTCCGGCTGGACGGAGCGTGTGGACCAGACTTTTACTTCAGTTGAGGTGGACTGCACAGGCCGCCAGGCCATTCCAAATAATGGAAAGGCCGCCTGAACAGTCCGCCGGAACTGAACCCTTTTCCTCACAAATCCAATGGCGAATAACGCCCAAACACGGGATTCCGCACCTTGTCAATTAGCATAATTTCGGCGGTTCCCTCGATGCTTCCGCGACATACCGCTATTCCTAAACTTTTGATCCTAATTATAACTTCGTTCACGTTCGTTCAACAACATTCACCATAACCCATAACTCACTAACTAATATAGAAAGAGAAAATAAAAAATCCGCAAAGGGTCTAATTAAAACAGAAGTCGCACAAGTCCTCTAAGCGTTGCCTGTTGCATTTTAGTTTCTCAATGGTGTAGTCGGTTTTATTTCTGCAGTGATATATAGAGAAGAATATTGCGTTTGCAAGTGTAAAAAAGTGCAATTACAGTCTCAAAGGACTTTCACAGGTACTAAGTATCTGAAAGTACTACAAGTTTCAGTTGGAGATGATTTGAATTGCTATAATTGCTATAAAAACCAAAACGCTCTCTCTCCATACTGGTTTATTATTCTCACCATAAATCGCTCAACTGCCTGGATCACTGTTCTATATGCGAAGGTTTCACCCATTTAATAGGCTCTGTGCTTTTTAAAGAACTGTAGGGAGGAGTCTTACGCAGATTCGTGTTACATCAAACTCACGAGGAGTGATTACCACTAGGGTTATATTAACATTGAAAAGTAAGTGTAGTGGATATAGGTAGTGATCTACATACCACAAAAACGCACTAATGTATTAGAAAAACGTTGCTAGATGTTGTAATACAGTTGTAACATAAATAAATAAATGATTAAAAAAATTGAAAAGTAAGGCAACACCGAACACCAAGTACCTACCGGCCCACAAATATCCATAATTATCATTTTCGGTTCGATCAAAGAAAAACGTTTTTAACCCCCCTAAAAATTTGAGGGTTTACGTTTCAAGATACGAAGATTCATACAATCGAATTTTCAAAAATCCGTCCATTCGCCCTAAGCCGTCTTTGCCACTTAGCGTTGTTCAACCCCACAAACTTGAAACATTTTGTAACCGTAGTTCAATGGGGATAGAATGGCATCGTTTTTGGTTCACATTTAAACGGAGTTTAATTTTGGAGACCATCTGGAGCTCTGTAGAGAGTTTTTCAACATAATATGTTATTATTATGCAATTATGTACATAATACGAGTATTATCATGCATTTTTCTGTTTTCTTCTCCTGGGCTTATTCACACTAACAACTCCAACATAATATTATTATTCCAGGTTTCGGGATCTTAGCAGCTTTCACTTTCTGAACACTTCAAAGGCTCTTCATTCCATTTCGTTCTTCGAAGCTATGATTTCTTCGATGAATTTCGGGAAATGTTGGAAACGATTGCTATGAGGCTGGCTCCATGATTGCAGCGTGGGGGCATCGAGAGAATTGGGATTTGAATGTCACAATCAGTCAGAAACAAGACGAAACGAACTGAAGAGAATTTGAAGTGGGCCCTCGAGGAAAATAAAATTCCACATCAAGATGAGCGATTTATTTAGGGTAGAAATGGAGAAAGGCTGTGAGAGGAGAGTGAAAGAGGAGGGTTAAGGGTTCGAAAAAAAAATTGAAATCCGCCACTCAGGTTGATTGGACCGTGAAGTGACTAGACTCCACTGATTCGGTTTGTAGGGAGCACTACCGCAGCTCAACCCTATGAAAAAGAGATCTATCAAACCGAGTTCACGGTGAGATGAAGACAATTTTTCGTTGAAGTGGGATCGAAATTTCATGAAACGCGATTACGAACTATTGGATTTCCGTTGAACGAGTTATACACAAATCTACAGTCTTTTGCAATATCTACAGCCATCTCTTACTCCTGAAAAAAAAGCTGTACTGAGACACTTCAATCTTTCATCCACTGCTACCGGTTTTTTTCTAACAAAAAATCATAATTAAGTTTGGAATTACTCGTAAATAATTGCCAGCAGGTTACCATATTGAACAATGCCTAAAGGAACAGTACGTTTTTGTAATCATTCTTTAGGATGATGAAAATAGGGAAAAGACGACAAAACACTGGAAATTCTTGACCCAACTTTTATTATCTTCTCTATACAGATCACCCTTCTATCTTGATCACTAAATAAGTAGGTAATTGATTTATTATTACGAATTGTCATTATTTATAAATAATTATTACCAAGTAATGTAATTATTAATTATTGTTAATGAATAATAACTACTGTTAGTTATTAATTATTATTAATGACCACTAATGATATTATCAATTATTATTAATTATCTTGATATCTGAAAACCATGACATGAAACCGTGACATCACATTGTGCTGTTCGAATCTGCTGGGCCAGTATGAACATTGACCCGAAAGGCTGCCGCACTATTCACCCGCACCCGACTTTCGATCTGCTCCAACGTTGAGCCCTCAGAGTGAACGAACGGCTGGTCGTACGAAGCTGGTCTTGTATATTGTAAAAAATAAGCTGTATTTAAATGTGAACTAAAAACTTTAACGTTCAATTTGAATTTTTCGAGGTAAGAAATGTTCAAAATTAGATCTGCTCCAACTTTGAGCCTTCATTGTGAATGAGCGGCTGGTCGTACACAGCTCCGGATGGTCTTAAAAAATTCTAAGAAATAAAGTCTGTTCGAATTTTAACTAAAAACTATACCATTCGATTCGAATTTTTCTAAATTCGTTTTGAACCCCTTCTCATTGACCAAGGGTTACGAAAAGTTTCGAGGATCATTGTGGGGTTTGTCCGAACCCTCATACCAGATTTCGTAATTTCAGCAAACTCTAACTGGGCAAAGTCCTGCGGGCGACGTAATTTTTTTCGATTTTCTGAATCTTCGTATCTTGAAACGCAAACCTAAAATTTTGAGGTGGGGTTGTTATTTTCGTGGGCGATTCCAATGGTTCACTACTGAAGATAATAAACCGAAATGGACGATATGCTCAGAAACTGTTTTGTGTAACGTACACATTTCCATTGTTACACCCCAATGCGCAAATCATATCACTGAGGAACATGAAGTTGTCAACGGACCAACTCGACCTGTGACAAGATGGTAACGACAGTTTTTCTCCCAATCACAGTTTATCAACAAACGCGCGTCACCACATCCGGCCGGCAGGACCAGACACAGTAGGGAAGCAATAAAAAAGGGCGAGGGAAAGGAAGTAATCTAGATCGGGTGAACCCCCCCACGCAGAGAAGTCTTAACAATGGGCGGCTTTCCGGGCTATTACATTTTTCATGTCTCGGTCGAGTATCATAATTGGCGTCGAGCCTCAAGGCAAATAAATAGCACGTCAGTAAATAGAACGATTGGTAAAGAAGGAAGTTTGTCCTTCGTAGTATTGATTTTGACCTAAAGGGAGAAAGAGGATTCTGATGAGTATCCTCTGAATTGTATACGAGTGATTGCTTATTGACAAATATGAACTGTTTATATTGTTTATTAAATAATAGATCGTCTATCAAGAAAGTAAATATTTTGACACTGCGACTCAGTTCCACAGGTCTATGATGATTGACATCATCATGGGAGACGGTTCAGAAAAACCAAAAACACTCTACCACAGAACAAGTGGATGGCGGCCCGCGAGGGATTTTTATCCGGCCCTCAGCCTTTTTTTCTCAATCAAAAAACGAAGAACGTTGTCATAACTTGCATTTTTTTCATTTTCTTTCCATATCTCATACAGCATACATGCATACGATATATTATATCGTAGGTAACTACTTCGTCCATTCTAAAATACAGTAACACTTTTTTAAGATTTCGACAAAACGGGCAAACTTTTCTTGTCATGTTCTCTTCTCCAGCTTCCTACGTTTTCGTTAATACATCGATTAAGACGTGATTCTACGTAATAAACAAGTAAATTTCCTTCACCATTCAATAAGAGTATGTTTTTTAGCGAATTTTCGAAGAAAAGGAAGCTATTGTTCTCGGTCCAAAATTTTTAAAACTCGAAATTCCGCAAAATTTTTATACCAAAATCCGTTTCAGACCATCCTGAATCCACTGCCAAAAGACACAAAAAATCATATGTATATATTTATGTATTTAGTGTTGATGGGATTGACTAGTGTGAAGCAGGTTGTATTAAAATGAATTGTATTAAAATTAAAAGTGAGAAAATAAACACGAAAAAAAGACTAGCTTGGTCATTTTAATACAACCTTTATGTATTTATATATTTATGTATTTATGTATTTATGTATTTATGTATGTGTCATTCCAGACGATAACTCTCGATAGAATTGAGATAAAAAGTTCAAATTTGCACACAAAATCTGTCTTGGCAATCGACAGGCTCAGTTCGAAGATTTGCATAATCGGGCCACTCTAAGGGGGTGTAGGGGAGGTTTAAGGGGGGGAAAATTACCCATGAAGTCCAAATTTGAAACAGTCTGACATGTGACACCTCATTTTAAAGGTTTTTTCATGCTGAACACGATGGTGAAATCAGAATTGCGATATCTCATTTCATTTCCAAACTGGAGCATTTTGAAGATGAAGAAACGTGGTTTTACTTGAAATGATCTTCGTGGTTATTCTGCTCTAATCTGATGACGGAATGCGATATCTCAATTCTGACTTCATCATCGTGTTCAGCGTTGAAATGTACAAAAGCTGAGGGGGGTTTGGCGAGTTTGGGTGGAGGGGGAGGATCACTCAAAAAATGAAAGTCTGACAAGTGACACCTCATTTTAAAGGTTTTCACACGCTGAATAAGATGGGGGAATCAGAATTGCGATCCCTAATTTCGTTCGCAATCTTGAGTACTTTGAAGGTGAAGAATACGTTCTTCATGGTTAATCTGCTCTAATCTGATGACGTAATGCGATATCGCAATTCTCACTTCTCCGTCGTGTTCAGCGTTGTAATGTCCAAAAGCTGAGGGGGGTTTTGGGGATGTTGGGGGGGGGGGAGGTTCACCGATAAATTTCAAAAATGAAACGGTCTGTCAAGTGACACCTCATTTTTAAGGTTTTTACACGCTGAATAAGATGGGGGAGTCAGAATTTCGATATCTTATTCCGCTCTCAAATTGGGGCACTTTGAAGATGAAGAAACGTGGTTGTTACTTGAGATGTTCTTCATGGCAATCATGTTCTTTAATGAAGATGTTTTACATAAAACTAATTACTCCTTCGAAAATTCGCTCTTATAGTCATGCTGCATGACTGGGGATTTTTTTTTTTTTTTTAGTTTGTTCGTTTAACTTTTAACAAAATTTTTGAACCCATAAAATTACTTGTATTCTAATGTAAACCATGTCACGACTTACCTCGAACGGTGTACACAAACAGAAAAAACAGCCAGTTGAAATAATTGGAACAGGCAAGTTTGGGTGTGAATCACGTCGCTTTAACTGGCTTTAAAATTCTAACTGTTTTGTTTCCAATACCCTCGGACGTACCGTCGGACTCAATATACCGGTCATATTATGACAGGTACAATGTCCGAGGGTGTTGGAATCGAAACAGTTAGAATTTTAAAGCCAGTTAAAGCGACGCAATTCACACCCGAATTGCCTGTTCAATGTTTACATATCATGTAGTATTATAAACTTTTAAAACAATAGTTTGAAATCTATTCTGAAAGTAGGAGGAACGAGATTTGAACCAAAATGGGTAGAAATTGAGACTAAAATCTAGTTTTAATTGCATATTATTTTTTACTAAATTTCATGATTATTGCTCACCTACAAGCAAATCCTAAAACATTTGTTGACGTAAGGTATCAAGCTCTGGGGCTGCACTAAAAACACAAACCAGAAAATTATTCAAACACTTCAGAACATAATGCTTAGGAGTATTGTCAGCGTCCCTTGGTACATCAAAAATGATGACCCCCATCGAGACCTCAAGATGGAATCTGTCAGCGAAGTAGCAAAGCAACATGAATCCGGATTGATCTTGAGATGTGACAAGTGTAGTGATTGAGTGTCGTCCTGAGTTACAGCCACTGGGCTAAAAACCCCACAAATCACTTTATAATCGTAATATTATGAGAAATTAACTTGATGGGCCGAAGCTCAGTTGTTACGTTTTTGATAATATCATATATTATTAAAACCATGTCAGTAAATAATAATTAATTATAAAATATCAATTATTAAACCAACGTAGTTAATTGGGGATATGGTAAATGTTTTATTTTATCGTAACTAATGCGTAGTCTGAAGATAATGGAATATTTTTCTTGCAGTAGGTAGACAATAAACGATCATTTAAATCTCACAAAACTACCAAATTGTAATAACAAATTAATGTTCCAATTTGGGTTTATTTCGTTCAAAAGCCATGACAAAGTTGTTTCCGTGACTTTTTCATCCCTTTTTTTCTTGACAGAGGGTTGTGCAAAGTTTTTCAGCGTTTGATCGTGTACCTGCATTCGTTAACATACATTACACAGGGGTAATAATGGGGATAGCTAATGCATTTATTTATTAATGCTTTGATGAAGGTATCCTCACTAACGAAACTGGTTCATTCTGGGAGTGAAGTGCTTCCGTACGATCTAAATAACTGGGTGGTGTTAGAGAAGGAATCAAAGGAGGTTTAAATAACTACCCAGCTAAACCACGCAAAACGGAACAAGCGTAACGATGTTGGTGACAAAACAATAGCCCCAAAGATAAAGCGGTATATATTGGGTTTCAACGGAGCGAGGGGTTAAAGTTGGTTAGTCTGTTATAAGTTTCATTTAGTCGATAAAAGCTCAATCCTACATAACTGTACAATAGGGATTTAGGCCTGAGGCTGTTGTTTTAATCTTCGACTTGAAAGGGGAAATATTTTCAACGGACCCCTTCACATCCTTTTTACCCTTGTATTCCAAAAACAACGTATTCCCCAATCTCATTCCCCAAAATCCGGCTGCCCGATACCATTTCGACAGGAAATAGAAACTGCTTGGAAGAGGAGCGAAGGGCCGGGAAGCAAGAAACCTCTCGAAGGGACCAAAATGAAATTCAGCGGTTTTATTTTTAATTAAAAACCCGCGCCCATATCTATTGTACCGCTTTCAGCATTTTCGCTCTCTTTCTCTTAATTAAAGTAACGGGTTTCAAATGAGAAAATCTTCCCAAATGCTTCGAATCGAGGCTTCAGGAGTTTTTTTCTCCCTCTTTATCAGAGGAAATTTGAAGGGTCTATTTCTCTCAGGGGGGAACTCCATTAAAAATTACTTGTCGGCTGAACCCGAATGTTTTCCCAAAAGGAGAGTGAAAAGAAAAAATCGGACGGTTACGTGGGGGCCAGAATTTCAGCAAACGGGTTATACTGTGGAAAAATGAAATTTCGATGTACTAGAAAGATTTCTTGAAAACTGTATGACCATAATTATAGATCTTAAGTCGTTTCTATACAAGTTCTAAGACATGAGATTGGCTGTTACTAGAAAACCGTACAACTCCGTCGTGGCGCCAAAAACCACACAAGCCACTAGGAATCGACTCGAACTTTTTCGTGGTGTCGTTTTTGAATCGCCTAACCAATTGCTAAAGCTAAAGAATTGGCAATGTATTATGTTGTCAATACCCCAAAAACCATATTAGTCGTAAATCACAGAATACGATAGACATCTGTAGGTTTTCCAAGTCAGATTAAGAATTTTCCAAGTCAAATTGAGAATTTTCCAAATCAAATTGAGAATTTTCCAAATCAAATTAAGAACTTTCCATTTCCAATGACGAAACCAGTGATCATCCGTTAGTATTCATAATGAAAAGATTGTTCATCACAAAGTAATCGCTTGTGGGAACTGTAATGAATCAATCAGTTTGAGGAATTCTTAACAGAATTACCCGAGAATCTGCTGGAGGTTACTAATACCTACTTAATTGGGGATAACGCCAGAATTCTCCGTGCAGCTACCGTTAAAGCGAGAATATATACGATACAAGAACTGGGTTTTTCAGTAAGTACCTACCACGTTATTCGCCCCAACTCAGCCCGGCCGAAAAGGCTTTTCCAAAAACCAAGATTCACCTCAGAAATGTACTGTTTCCATCTTGCATTACTCATCTTTTTTCTCTTCTACAAAATATACCTGTGTCAAAAAAAGTTCAATTAGAAATGAAAAACCATCAATTTGATTTGGAAAGTTCTCAATTTGATTAGGAAAGTTCTCAATTTGGTTTGGACAATTCTCAACCTGACTTGGAACACCAATATATTTCCCCAACACACTTCTCATGGTGACCATATAACTGGAATCCAGAAACGGTCTGTAGTGTCACGCCCAATAATTATATTCTACAAAATCTTATATCCATTCAAGAGTTTGAGAGAAACGTTTATCACCATTGCTCAAGAGTTGGTTTTTGTTTAGTGGGATTTTCTGTCTGATAATATGAAATGTAAGGTAGAAGAATGATGATGGTTCACTTTTGAGTTATGGAACTTCAAATTCACCCTTATTATTTACGTGTTGGCTCAAGAAGTTCACGACTCCCTGATCGTTTTTAACCAGCGTCTAGAGAACAACAATAAAAGTACTCTAATACTCCATTCTAATACTGATGAGGTGCAGAATATAACAATAATGAAATACATCTTTAGGTAGAGTGTGGAAGAACCAGCTATAAAAACCCTTAACCTGTCTGGATGTTAACTTCGTCTGTAGTGGCATCCCCAAGTCCTCTTTCAAATAAAAGGTCAGGCTAGCACAGTTCATTCGTTTGAGCCAAGAGAGAGGTCGGATTTTTCTTCCGTGAGGCCTTCACCTATATCACGAGATCGAGTCCCACCTCTACACGCCAGTTACAGCAACGTACACCAAATCTGATGGGGATGCAGTGAGATAAGATGTACCTACACCGTAGCATGGATGATGAGGTACGCAGGTGTTCTTATCTCAAACCCAATCATGCAAGTAGGTGGTTAGAAAGAACAGAGAAACTACTCGATCGTTCACCTACGGAGAAACTCAAGTACCACTCATTTCGACGGCCTGGTTTAAAGGCATTAGCCGGTATAATTAGATTTTCTTACTTAAGGTGATAATTTATCAATCAAAAGATTAAGTCGAGTCGTTTAAGATCGCATAATGTCGTAACACCTACAACAACACAACATAATATTACGAGTATTATGTGATGAATTAAGCCATCACTGCTCAATACCTACAGCAGCAATGATTCATAGTGGTACTGCATTGTCGTGAATCTTTCGATTGGAGGAGCAGTTATCCCTAAAGAAAGTTCTGAAACCAGTTTTCTAGAGAAGCTCCGAACGGTTTAGTAGACGTGGTTCCAAGACTAGAGATAACGTGTGACGTATAATAAAGTGTTCCGGTCTTTCCCTCGACATTAGAAATGTGTCATAAGCAAATTCAGGAAAAGATTTACTGGATTGCAAATCACGCGCAACAATCGATACAACTTCCTCTTCACTCACACTGATTTACATACTTCATAGTAAATTTGAAAAGAGAAATGGAGATACTTCGTTATTTGCCGTCAGCTGAAAATATTTTTTCAAATAAACGAAGGAACGAGGAATAAAGAGGACGTCCCATACAAAGAGAAGTTAGTTGGTGGGTTTTATAGCACGACCGACAACTAAAACCTTTGAACAAAAAATGGTCTGATTTTCAAAGCAATTCATTAGGTGGATACGTTCCCCAAGAGTGAAGAAAAAAGTAAAAAAGTGCCAGCATGGCTATAAGAGCGAATTTTCGAAGAAATAACTGGTTTTGTGCAAAATGTAATGTTTTGAACATCTCATTCAAGCATGGGCAATCTTAAACTTATTGGGTAATATTAGGTATTTAATTATGAAGCTATTTTGTTAAATCGGTATGCATCAGGTGTGGTGCTCTCTGACTAAAGATCGGTAGGTACTTACTATAGCCTTCTTAATGTCATCATACTTGTCATCTTAGAAAGAAAATATTCTTCCAGTTCTCTCAATGTCGTTTGTGTTAATTATAAAATCTTATTACGACTATAATCATGAAAAATATGCCAACTTCATGTAACTTACGAAGCTAGTGGATTCATGCGAAGAAATGGGAAAGTAGGATCAATGCTACTGAAGATTTTTGAATAAGTCGGATTTTGATCAAGTGAAGCATGCATGAAATGTTTAGCGTGGTGACAGTGCCTCTAAAAAAAAACTCAAACAGTTGAAGACACAAAAGTAGTTCACCCTGTATACAGTGCCGTACATGGCACAGGCGTAAATGTTCAATTTTTTATGTTTTTGCTCGTTTTCAACGCTGAACACGATGTTTAAGTCAGAATTCCAATATCTCATTCCGTTATCAGATTAGAGCAGATGAACCGTGGAGATCATCTCAAGTAACAACCACGTTTCTTCACCTTCAAAGTGCCCCATTTGGAAAACGGATTAAGATATCGCAGTTCTGACTTCACCTTCGTGTTTAGCGTGTTTACGGGGTGTCACTCGTCAAACTGTTTCATTTTTGGAATTTGAGAGTAACTTTTCCCCCCTTAACCCCCCCCCCCCCCCCCTTAGAGTGGCCCGCTTTTGCCCATCTACGAACATAGCCTTTCGATTACCAAGAGAGATTTATATGATTCTTTGTGTCTTCCGGCACTGAATACAGGATGCTCTGGAACGGATTTCGGTACACAATCTTTTCGAGAAGTCGAGTTTTAAAAATTTAGGGCCTAGAACAATAGCTTCCTATTATTCGAGAATTCGCCAAAATATTGCTACTCAAAAAATAGCTAGAAACAGTAACATAAAAGCAATTGTTTTATTCATTTTTAAATGTACATTACAGCAGTGGAGAAGTTACATTCTTCTTCACTGCTGTAATGTACAACACAAGTTCTCATGAAAACATGAAACACCATCGATACCTTTCAACTATGGCGGTCGTTGCATCAATCCCAATTCCTAGATTAAAATATTGCGTATATCGATAATAATTATTGTCATCTAATTATTGATACCTATTATCAATACGTGACGGTCGATAACCATCCCTATTCGAAGGGGAGCTGCGTCGTTTAGGAAGCCCCTCTGAACCGACAATGGTCGACCAATGAACGGCTTCACCTGTTGGTCAGTCAGGACGATCAATATTTTGGTTAGTGTCGAAAACCTGTTTGGCTAATTGAACGGGGACGAACTTTCAAACAAAGGAAACCGGATACTAGTCTCGTAATGCCTAGAAGGACCCCATGATCCAATTTATGCCAACATCGAACGGAGCATCACGTGATAGTAGTAGTACTACAACGAGATGCTCATATTAAACCACGTAAACAACTATAATAAAGTAGACGATTGAAAAATAACAAAACATATCAAGTAGCTGCACAAAATGGCACTAGTGCTGGAATCAAAATTTTAGAGGTGCGATACAACTGTAACTCGTACCGTGTGCTGATTTACCTAATTAATTGATTACAGTTGGGAAATTAAACCGCTCTAAATAGCGGTTGCGCTAATCAGTTGCAGAACAATATTTTTATGATTAGGGTTTTCAAGGGTCTTCGATTGACTTTGAAAATTGTAAAAAGACACAACGAATTAAGGGTACGTGAATCGAAAAATGATTTTGATGGAGTATTATCGGTTGGGTTGTAGTCGTGACACTTTTGGCCTTCTTCGGATCTATTGGACCGATCTATCTGATCTATTGGACCAAGCTCCTTGTTGGATTTTCCACTCACCGCAAGTTACACTCAAATAACGCCAAAATTCGAATGACTTTGATTGACTGTAAAATTGTAAAAAGTTACAACGAATTAAGGGTACGAGGATCGATATTTCACAGTTATGGAGTTGAGAATCACTGCCAATTTTTCAACAACGTTTTATTATTTTCTGTTCGGATCGCCCAACTCTAAAAGCAGTCACCTTTTCGGATTTGGCACCCGCGAAACCGCCGGGAAAATACCAAATGAAGCCTAAACCTCACCGGCAACTTTCCAGCAGACGATTTGTATAGGAAAAACATTGGCTTTTAAAAAACAAATGGATCCAAATCAATTATTTAAATTCACTTGAACGTTCTTGGATGCCCGAGTTGTTGTAACTGGACAGAGAACAACAGTGTCTGGCAATGCAAGTTGGTTGAATAAGTTACAAGTGAATTTTAACATAATTTACATTGAAGTATTTTTTTAGTACCTGCCACTGACTTCAACATCTAGAAACATTAGTTTCTAGTGATGGCAAAACCTATTTATTTATGAATTAATCGAAATCCCCTCAAATTAAACATCATATAACTAATAAAGTCTTTTTCCACTTCTGCCATATTCATCAGTATGGTACGATTTTTGAACATAATTTATAACTAAGATCATCCAAGTTAATATGATTCTTGTATTTTTGATCGTTTTATATTTCAAGGAAGGGCGAGGAACTTGAAACTGCTGATAGCCCGGTGCAGTCAATGTATGATTTATAGTGCACAAAAAGAATGTTTGAGATGGGACGGAGAGTTTCGAATTTCTTGTAGGATGCTCAAAGGAAACGGGGGGAGGGAGTCAGTTTCACCTATGGGGGTTCTGTGGAGCAACACAGCAAGATTTGGAAGCAATAAAAGCCCCTCGATATTTATTGCCTCAGTAAATATCTTCGAAGGCAAGCAGCCATGAGGGTCTACGAAGTGGCTGCTGGGTTGAAAAAAAAGAAGGTAAAATTAGAAAAAGAAAGGAATTTTCGGGAACGGGAACGGCTTAGCTTGGACAGAATGGACCAAAAGGGTTTTTTTCCCCGATCGCATATAAAACCTTCGTTTTATATTAGGTTGTCTGATTCCCGATCGCGAAGAATGGCCCTCATTTTACACGCCGTTTTCCGTAGCTGTGTTTGTTGTCGCTCGTAAAATCTTGTTGTGTATTTGTTGTTAATGGTTTTAAAATATCCACTCAATACTTAATATTTCTAGTTTCTTCGAACTTCAAATTTGACGAGAAAATGGTTTCCCCCTATGGCCTATGGCCACCGTAATGAGTATACATACGCAATCATTTGAGGAGAAGGTGGAACATGTTTACGATTTCTTATTCTAGGGTCTAGGGTTCTAGGGGATTTCCACCTTCAAAATCCCCTCAACCCGTCATAAAGGCCAATAGAAATATCATATTATGATAGTTGTCCCGTAACCTTCCACCTCTTGTTAATTTGTGAAAAACACTTGCTTGAAGAATCGAACGAACATCCTGACAATATACTGATGCTAAAATGGGAAGCAGGGAAGGCTCCTCCAATTACCTGGGAGGTTCTTGGGGCCTACCGGACCAAGGGAGGTTTACGACTCGGCAGTAAAAGTTGGTTGTACTTGAAGTAGGGGTGAGACGGGTCCACGATTCTTGTATACGGCACAACTTTGGGATTCGGGAGGTTAAGTTGAAGTGTAGTAGTGGGGCGTCAACTTTACACTTTCAAGTTAAGATCAAGAATGTTTCTCAACAGTAAACGTGCCAATCGTTTCTACAAAGTTGAAGATATTTTTAATGAGGTTCCAAGCCCCATTATTGGAGAGTTCCAAGGAGGTAAGTCCGCTTCGATAGGACCATCTTAACGTTCGATACGGTTCTTAACGGTCTTAAAGATAGGGCGTCCTTACCGTGTGGATCTGTTTGGTCATATCGCAAAGACACCTTACACGTGGATAACAGTGATTGGTTCTCCCGCCCGTGTCAGTGTTCGTTCGCCAACTGTCAAGTTAACTGAGAACTGCGTCGACTGAGTTGTCATGTATAAAATCTAAGTCCAAGCGTTTGTTAAAGGTGAACGTGTAAAAAACGGAAAATCACAGAAAATTCGGCGTTGCTTAACGTCACTCTTAGGTAGATAACGCTATTAACGTCACTCTAGAACTGAGCAATTTTGGGCTTACTGGGTTCGGTCTTGCTCTCCCTAGGAACTGTTGGAACTCTGCTGGAACTCTCTATTATATCAAACTCTTCCAACATCTTGATGGTCGTGGACTCATAAGTGAACCGAAAGCAGCGTGGAACTCAAACAAATCCATTACGCATTTTGATTTTGCAGTTGCCTGAATAGTTAAAATTCCTGATCGGTCTACTTGCCAATCCTGGTGGTCAGTATCT
The DNA here is from genome assembly GCA_963920205.1 of Stenodema calcarata. Lineage (NCBI taxonomy): Eukaryota > Metazoa > Arthropoda > Insecta > Hemiptera > Miridae > Stenodema > Stenodema calcarata. Next base: position 7,722,523 of record OY986050.1, read on the forward strand.
CTGTGAATAACGACTGACTTCAATCGTATTAAAGTAGGTTAGTTTTCAGATTACCTCATTTTTCCTCACAGAAAGCCGTTCTGTCGAGAAAGTTGAGTTATGATGAACTCCTAAATGACATCAGGAACTCAATAAAATGTCTCAAAGTGGCCTCAATTTGTCAAATGGGTAGGATAATAATATATTTGTGTCCCAGCCCAGTGAGTTACGTCATGACTGATGGGCGCCGGGATCGTGCGAATAATATATGTCGAAATTAATCTCTCTACATTTTTTTGTGGACTAATCTGCCATTAACCGCTATAATAGCTCTGTTGACATGGGGAACTCGTTCAGAGAATGTTTAACCTCAATTAAATACTCGCTCGAAAGAGAGGCGATATGATGAATTAGCGGTAGAAATAGGTTTAGATCACAGATTCCATTCGTTATCTGTAGGCTCATTACATAATTTTCATACGAGTGCTCGACCAATCTTGAATATACGGATATTGAGGAATTGAATAGGTGGGATATATTCAGGTAACTATCTCAAAAGGATATTATATATAAAATAGTAATCTATACAGAAAACCATAAACCGTCGCGTTAAAGCGTTATATACCAAATTAGAGCGTTTTTTTAAATTTGCTCATGAATGGTTTTTAAAATCGGTTTTCATTGTTACACCGAATTCTTCATAACATACTGTAATATTATCTTACTGATCAGTATGTTATGTGACTTTGTTTCAACAAATCGTACGTTTCAGTTTCGCACAGATGTCAATAATTTGCTAGTGCATCATAAGGGCCGGATCTACATAATCTACAGTCATGCAGCATGGCTATAAGAGCGATTTTTCGAATCAATGACAGGTTTTACGTGAAATTTCTCTCCATTTTACTGGTTTTATAATAAACGTTGTCTCGATTTTTTGGCTTCAGTTAACAGATTATCTATTAACAACTCAGTTAATTGATTTTTCAACGCTGAACTCGACGGTGAAGTCAGAATTGCGATATCTCTTTCCGTTATCGGATTAGAGCTGATGAACCGGGAAGACATCTCAAGTAACAACAAGGTTTCTTCATCCTCAAAGTGCTCCAGTTTGAGAGCGGAATAAGATATCGCAATTATAATTTCAGCATCGTCTGGCCTGAAATATTAATGCTTCGTCAGTTATAACATAATGTTTGTACCCATATGGATGAGAAAATTCAAGACATTTCAAGACATTAGACAACTTTAATACCGTAAATTTATAAGGTACAATGTACAACCTACAATAATAAAACATGATCAGTTACTTTGTTTTGTAATTTTAATTGTGGTGCGGGCCGGCTAAGCTTAAATCCAGACCTGTGCATCACACTACTATCCAACTTCACTCGCAACTACCGCCGGTATAAGTGTAGATGTTTTCTGGACTTACACGAGTAGAAGGGCAATTCTTTCATTCACGTCAAGGAAAGCCTTACCTGAAAAAGACAGTAAATAGACGATTAATCACTGAATTAAGTGGAGCTAAAATCTAATTATTTTTTAAAGTGACCTGATGTTTTGCGTTTTGAACTTGCACCAACCAGCAGTGGGGTGCAGTTTACGTGTAGTTTGCAGATGATGAGATTAAACTCCGCAATTTGCTTATTTAAGAAAATTCCCCAGATTTGCTATTCAGCGACTATCATACATTTGAGACTTACTCATTCAAGTTTTTCATTTTTTTTAAATTTACCTTCCTAAATTATATTCAGAAAGACTACATAAAGTGTTGACTATCGATTGGGTTTGATTATTGGGTGGAAGGAGGAGATTATTGCTGTTGGTAGTCCGTACATTATGCACCGATCAATTATGAAACAATTTGTATTATGGTGTTCTGTATCCCCAGGAACGAGTTATATTCAACGGGAAAAGAAACTACAAACTATTTGTATGCATTACCTACCCCCGATCCAATTTGTCCCTTGAGAGACCCCTCTGTCTGAATGATGTAAACACCTCGAGCTAGGTCCTCTGCAGTGCTAATAACACCTGTACGATACGGCCCAAGGGCCCTTGTCCGCATAGCAATTTTCATATTAGAACAAGAGAGCACAAGCTCGCGAGAGCAGATGGATTTATAACTTGCCGCATCCCCGGAGCCCCTCCGCGTCACAGCTTTATGAAGCTCCTAATCAACGAGGGGTTGACCTTATCGCGGAATTATCCACAGGAAAGGGATCCACATGGCGTGGGACGACGAGCCAGGAGATAGATTAATGAGCTCCCTCTGATGCAGCTGACTTGGCTTAGTTATTGCTTTGATGGACTCTTCGCTGTTTTCTTTCTTTATTTTAGTTCTTTTCCACTCCCCCTCCTTCCCATTTATTATTACTTTTTTTCAAACGGCCGAGAAAATACTACGATCCCGTTCCTGGGAGAAAATTAAGAGAGAGGAACATTTCTTGTCTATTCTCTTAGTTGGCTTAACCAAATAAAATCCATTGTTCTCTTGTCGCCACTCTATATTTAACTTTCATTGACTCATTTTTCTCTTTTGAGACACAATGCAAAGCCAAGGCTCGCCAATGGGCTTTAATCCCAAACTTCTACCACCGAACTAGAGAAGCAACCAACACCTCCAAGGTTGAAATAAATACAGGGTGAGGCAAGTTGATTTCTCGTTGTCAAAGCGCAATAAAACCCATTTTATGTATTAGAACTCGTTTATATTATTATATTTGTTTAATACCTAATGTAGATAAGTATCCAAAGTTTAGTTTTAGTCAGTCTTGAAAATCATGACCGGTAGCTGACGCCCTAATTGTGTACACATCAATCGATTTCTAGCGCCAAGGTTGTGGTTCTGAGATACTTTTTCTTGTGATTTCGGATATTCGTTGAAACATATGAAATATATAACTGTAAATATTGCTGATAAATTATATACCTAGTTCAGTCAGGAATATTGTCGATACAATCAGTTATTCGTTGACCAAAACTTTGTGATGTTTTATAATTAATTAAAATTTAATTGAAAAAAAAACTTTTTTTTAATGTTCTGAGTGAACTTTATTGTGACATAAGCCCCCAATAATTAGTTAATAATCGGGTCTCGTACTCCTTTTCGAATGAGACAAAAATAATGAACAGGGCGAATCAGTAGCGCATAGAGTTTAATCTCTACTTTTTCAGTTAAATTCGCAAAACCCTTATCTAAGGAATAGTGGTATATTCGAATAAGCGTGTCAAATGAATGAGAGTTTGATGAACATCTTGTACAATTAGAGTAAAATTACAAACTTGAACCATCATTTCAGTGTTGTGTATAGTCGCAACATCAAGACACAAGGGGGCCATGACTTGGAAAAACGTTACTGCGGAGGCAGGAGTCGGCTAATGAAAATTCAATTAAGGCCCAACCAGGATTCCTACTTCAAACGAGACTGGCCCAGTAACTTAATCCAATAGGAAGGTGGGAAGGTTATCAAGTTAATTCGCAGCATAGAAAATGTTGTATTTACCAAGTGGGACGAACGGTTCAGGGAGAGTCCCGTTTTCAATAGAGCACTCAGCCTAATAGCGTAACCCGATATGTGCGGGATAAGCGACGGGTGTTTTGCTACGAATGACAGATGCAGGCAGGCCTTGCATACTAGTAATTTGGTAGTCGTCTGAAAGTTCCACAGAACATATTGTACGCGGCCATGTGCGATACACGAGAACGACATGTTACTCGAAGGAACAAAGTAACACGAAAAATCCAGAGTCATGCAACATGGCTGTAAGAGCGAATGTTCGAATGTTAAATGTCTCAATTTTACTGGTTTAATAACTAATTTTGTCTCCATTCTATCATAATAGAGCAGATGAACCGTGAAGAACATCTCAAGTAACAACCATACATATTCTTCATCTCTAAGTGCTCCAGTTTGAGAACGGAATGAGATATGGCCATTCTGACTTCACCATCGTGTTCAGCGTTTAATAAAAAACCTTTAAAATAAGGTGTCACTCGTTAGACTGTTTCTTTTTGGAATTTATGTGTCACCAAACCCACCTTTGAGTGGTCATTCTGCACATCTAAGAACTTAGGGTTTTAATTGCCAAGACAGATTTACCCACAAACCGCCTCAGCCATTGGTCTTCACGTTGCAAGATGCAAACTTTGTCAACAGTGCTTGAAGGACTACAGTTCACATCACCAAATACCCCTAATATCTATAAATGTCGAAGTACCGCTTCTTGCCAAACCAAGAATTGCGTGTACGAATGGTTGTTCCAGCATTGCCAGGCGTTTTATGTGGGGAAAACGATTACACCCCTGAACATGAGGATCACCCAACATCGGTCATCTGTCACCAGGGGACTGAACTCTCCGATTAGCCATCACGCAGCCACGCACGGATCCACATTGGATGACTGCTTCAAGCTAGAAGTTCTCCGTTGCCTTCCACCATCAGCCTCAGATCTCCATGTGAGGCAATCGGAACAAGCTCTTGGGAGCCTATGCAAGGCCTCGTCTGAATGAGTACCGGAAACGACGGCAGTAACTCAATTTTTTTACTATTATTTGAAACAACATCAAAATTCCCCACACAACTACCATCATTCCTCCTTTACTTCTTTCTCTCATGTGTAACTACTCTGGTCAGGAACAATGGCATCACGCCCATCATTTGACCACTTCAACAAGCTACAATTTATACTCGGACGAAGGCGTTTGCCGAAATATTAGTATCAAATTGTGAGTTTTTCTTTTTGCATGTTAAGTTTCGTAGCCGATCTGTGCCTCAAGAATATTAAGTTCCTCTGGAACCACGTTTCCGCCATTCAAATTGAATGATTTGATACATTTCGCAATAACAGAACGTAGGAAAATGGGATCATACTGTTTGTCAATGCAAATATTTCCCTGGATCGTCGGGTGCTAAATTATCAAACTCGCTCTCAGAAATATCCCCCTAAAATCTTCAAGCAGAGATAACATGCCAAATATTAGCGATAGCCCTGATGGACGATCTTTGGGATCAAACATAGAGGATGAGCGTTCGAAATTAAGGTTGACCATGGGAGGCAGCTATTGTCTATATACTTAGGAGAAGAAACCCATCTAGACCCATTATAATCTACCACATCAAATAGTAGAGTAAGATTGAAGGAAGGGGTGGTCCTTCGTTGTTTTTAAAGTGCATTTAACGACGATTCCGAGACTAAGTCTATCGATAAAACTACAAAAACACGAGACAGCACTGGCAGGCAGTCGAACAATACGTTCACTTTTGTATAATCTATTGACATACTGATCCATAATGCATAGTTGAATCAATGGTTCACGTGTCAGGTTATTGGTCAATGTAATGCAGTCAATCGCAGTAGAATTAATCCAATCACCTAATGCGCTCACTGCATGATTCAACCAATCATCACAACAATTATAATTTAAATGGAATATCCAACCACAAACATGAGTCTATATCAACATACACACGTCTTTGAAATGCGAATCAACACAGTTGTAACGCCACCAGTCATCACCTCTGTAAATTAAATACTTATTCCTAGAATATATCATTTTGTATAATAGTATTGATTAGTAAGGTGACTGAAATTTCCGACTAATTTCAAGTGAATTCAGTATTTAGTTTAGATTTAGTTATTTTTGGACTCTGAATTGTAAACTGAATGAACAAAAGGGTAAACAGAGCTTAATAATCCTCTGCCTCTATCGCTCAAGGTATCAAAATGTGGAATCAATAAACCAAGTTGATGAATCAAGATGAAAACATAAATGTCATGTTCCCAAAGGGAGGACACTTTTGAACAAAAAGGAGTTAATTATACGGGAGTGGATAGAGGCTTATTTTAAGAACTAGGGAGACCAGTACAGAAAGGCGAGCTTTGCCGCTGATGTGAGCAAGAAATGCATAATGTATTTAAGGTAACCCAACGCAACGCGACGCCTGAGTGTTCAAATCCCTATACCATTGATCCGTCTTTGAAACGAAACCATATCCTGCATACACGATTGAGCTCCAGTGAGCAGAGAACTTGTCGGAATTTCGATGGGGTAGCGAGTAATCCATCCATTGAACGACCAACCTGCGTGCTGTATAACCTCCAGAATATCATGAGTAGGGACAAGACTCAGAACGGTTTTTTGCATCCATGTGAACACTGTGAGAGCATATACCCAAGTCATAATGAGAGACAGGACGAAACAGTGGTAGGAATGTACTCTCATGTTTAAATCCTACTAACTGGGATGTCAGTTTCCGCATGTAAAATATAATGAGAGGACAGATAGCGAGCACAATGCGTATGAATTGCATATTCGTATAATAAGTCTTATAGCTTATGCACATTTTCAAAGTCATATGATAAGTTGGAGTGTGTAGCATTGGTTAGAACACAAAGACGATTGATAGAGTTCAGTCCCTGCTTTTGTACGAGGACTGATAGTAACTGTTAAACATGACCTCAATCTGCCAAGAATTTGCCCACTAAAATTAATAGTTTCGATGAAAAATCTAAAGGTTTACTAGAAACCATGACCCTAAAGCTATGTGAAGATTATTGACAGGAACCGGAACTACGATTCTACGTTCACCTCTGATAAATCACATTCAACTGTACTTGTACTTCCTTGTCAGCTATCGATACTTTCACAATCTATTTCGCTTAAGATTTGGTATCGTACGCAGTACACATTTAATTTAATTTTTTTTAAACGACAATTTACCGATACTTCAGAATTACTTTTTACTTTACATTGACATAAATTATACTGAATTAATTTTACTCGACGTGGCACCATCTTCCTTGGATAGGAACTCTTGAACTGACGAAAACCGTTGAATTATAGAACCGTAGGCAAGAGAATAACGGGACGTGGTGGAAGGAACGTAGCGGAGGCCAGCACAGCATGGTTATTAGGCGAAGATTCCGAGCTGATTTAAGTTGCCTCTGACTCCAAACTGGAGAAACAAACATTTGTGGAAGGAAGTTTGAACCGTTCATCATTCAAGTACTGAGCAACTTGTACCATGGTCAGAGATGGAGACGCGGCTCAGGTCATCACTCAACACAAGTTGGACTGGAGGAAGAGTACGACTTGGAATCACTTCAAGTCACTCGAACCAATGAAGGAGGAACAATCTCTGGAGGGCTCATCTTCATTTTGTCGGATAATACTGTCCCGGCGGTATGGATCTTATGATTGGTCGACAGGGCAAGAATTAAATATCTGGCACAAAAATTATTCGAGTATGAGGTCTGGTAGGTTGTAAGTGCTGGATGGACTATTTCGTAACCCCTACCCTCTACTTATATATACTTATAGATATTTTATATGTGTACGCGTGTTTACATCTTCTTTGCGTTTGAATCAACACCTTTCTATCTACGTATATTAACTTCTATGAAAATCGATGAGGGATTTTTAATACTTACTCATTTACAAATATTATATACCAGTTGTGTACGAGCATTTCCGTAATATTAAATCATTTAATGTAAATTTTGTCATGTAACATAAAAAGTACCTACCTACATAACATGCCAACCTATTACTACTGTGAAAAAACTCATCTAATTCTCCATCCAATATTAACACCAACGAATGAATAATATTATAACAACAGTTCAAACAATGGAAATCTAATCCATGAATTCAAAACTGAGTACTTACATTATTTTGTAACCAGATCTTACTCTAAAAATCGAAATAATCGATCTTACGTCCCTTCTATACGTGTTTTTTTTTTAATATAAGGGATATAAATCATGTTCTCCACTTCTCGAAAATTTGAGTGAAAAACTATATAAGCTAGGCCAAACCTAGAGCTTCCAATTGTCAGATCCTCCAAAATAATGTAAGGCAGACAGTCGAGCACTTCCCTCGAGTAAAAATTGCTGTAATAATCATTTTTAGGAAGGTAACCTGTTTTGTCTATGGTTTCATGGTCATGTTACGGATTCTTTATTGTATACAAAAATCGTCATGAATGCAACTGACAAATGTGAAAAAAATCTGGGGGTTTTCTTTTATACATGAAAAAACTTTCATTGTAAGGATAGACGGATCATATTGCATTGATTTCATCAGTCGGTCGGTTTGATGCTAAGTGAGACGAATAGGTCGCAGACATCCTGGGTTCACCCAGCACCGGATCTACGGGCGAATGAAGCCCTAACTGTCTTGCCCGGGATGGTTAGAGATTGCAAAAGAAGGATGGTGCGGAAATGATTATAGGTATGAATGCATAGTGAAATTGTTAACTCATCTACATTATGAAAACTTTATGAAGGCTTTATGAAAATAAAGTCCCAAACGGACAAACAATGGTGTGGTAACGCTACTACCAGAAGTGTTACGGCGTGTTTACCCATACTATGGTAAATCAGTAAGGACCCTACTGTATTTAATTTTAAACAAAATCCGAATAGCTACGAGCGTCCCAAAGTAAATAATACCGTCCAGGTTCCAGGTCCTTAGACCCCCTCAACACTCCATGATAACTCACATTTTCGTTCCCTCTAGAGAGGGAATACATAATTTGTAGTGAATAAGCATTTACCAAACCAACCGGATTATCTAGAAAATAACCAGGCGATTTAGACCAGGGTGGTCACTACTAACTAGGGGTGGGTATCGGTTGGAAAAACATCGATGTGTTGAAACATCGTATAAAAAGTCTCTACAGTTCTTGTCAGGGGTTCATTCGGAGTCGTCGAGTAGGTCCTGGTGATGTTTCCGCTTGAGGCGTCTTGAGGGGCGTTCTCGTTCCAATTCATTTGGTATGCTGGATACAAAGGGTTTTCGTGGTGCACGAAAGACCTGACCAGTTTCCCGTAGGATGTTTTTGAGTACATTTTTGACAGAGGGCACTTCTTTCACTTTGTGGATGTTTGCGTTTGTTATGATTCGTAGCGCGCGGTTTTGAAACACTTGAATCCTGGCTATTTGTGAGTTGCTGGCTATCCGTACTGCCATACCGGTCGTAGTAGGGAGAGATACAGCAGCCGTTTAGTTCCCAGTGACAGTGGAGAGTATTTGCCAAGGAGGGAGTAAAGGGACCTAAGTCTAAGGCCTGAGGGAGCGTTGTGCTTGTGAGCTTGGAATACATTAGCCGTTTGTCAAGTGTGATCGTTAAGTATTTCACTTCATCTTTGGGTGGGATTCGTCGGAGTGAAGGCTGCGTGTAGTTCCTTAGGTAGGTGGACACCACTTTTTGGCCCACTTCTCCAGCCGACTAGTGAAATCTTCCAGAATGTCGGATTCGACTCTTGGGGAGCGGAAAAGAAAGGCGACATCGTCGGCGAACTGAGCTGTAGTGATGGTCTGTGAAGTGGGCAATTCCTAAACAGACAGCAGGTACAGTAATGGCCCCAGGACACTCCCTTATGGCACTCCTGCCTGAATTCGGCGAGGACTGGAGACTGATGAGTTGTACTTGACGGAGAACGTTCTTTTTCTGGAGTAGGACTGTATTAGTAGGTAGTAGATGTCTGGCAGTACACTTTTAGCGAATACTTTGAAGATGAAGAAACGTGGTTGATCCTTTATATATTCTTCATGGTTAGTCTGCTCTAATCTGATGACGTAATGCGATATTGCAATTCTGACTTCGCACGACGGCGTTGAAATGGCCAAAAGCTGATGAAGAAACGTGATACTTGAGATGTTTTTCATGGACATCATGTTCTTTAGTAGAGACATTCTACATAAAACCAATTATTTCTTCGAAAATTCGCTCTTACAGCCATGACTGTGGATTTAACTGTGGATTTAACTTGTGTAGGAGTCCTGCAGTAGGTAAGTAAAGCTTCTAACAAGCCACTTCTAATAAACGTATACTTAGTATGTTTGTAAGTGTAGGTATTTGGGAGAAAAGAAAAACGTCGATGATTATAAAAATCGGAAGAAAAACATCGAATCATTTAAAACATCGGGCATTTGATAGTCACCCCTACTACTAACCTGGTGGTATTAAAAGAGAGAAAAAACATGTAGCGAAATACCAAAAATTCATATACTAAAAACAGGGATTTTACTGCAACTACTCATCTTTAAATGAAAGTTGTGGAACACACACAAAAAAAGCCTCCTCGTTCTGACAATAATGACGAGTTGTAAAGAAGTTGGGAGAATACAATATTTGGTAATAATTTCCACGCGTAAAGGGCCCACCCAGCCCTTTGGATGGCTTAAGACGAAGGTCCTCGCAGCAGGACCGCCCCGATGTAACTTGATCTCGGTGCCACGGAATGGACCGGTCACCGGGGTAATTACCTCACAGAACAACACTCTCGGTGTGGGCGGTCAGTTTTTGTACCGGATGCGTGAAGGTCTCAAGAAACCCGGGGGCCGAGAGGGGCGATCGCCTGATGCATGTGGGACGACTTGAGTTGTGGAGCAAACTGAAAAGCTGAGTCGTCGATCATGACCCAGTGTGAGATAAGGAATGTGCCGCTCGTACCGACACTAGGAAGGTCCGATCATTCCACTTCTCAAACACACCTGCACATATACTTAATAGAGACGTGGTCATGCTCATAATAACTAGGAACACCGCACTGGGCGAACGAGTGGAAGATCATTGTTCGGTTTTGGTTAATTATCTGCAATGATAAACCATTGGAATCGACTTAGAAAAAATTTCCACCACACCCCCATCCAAACTTAGTTGTTTGACGTTTCAAGATAAGTACCTAGATTCAGAAAATCAAATTTATTAAAAAAAAAAAATCCGTCTGCCTGCCATACGCGGCGATTTTCCTGTTAGCGTTATGCTAAAATGACGAAATGATCCTTGAAACTTAACTCTACGTCAATGGATAACGCTCAAAGAAAATTAAGAAATTTCTGAAAATTCATATTTCGAAAAATTCAGATCAAACGGTGTAGTTTTTAGTTTTGAGAATTTGTTAACACCATCCGGAGCTTTCTACAACCAGCCGTACGTTCACAATGTGGGATCAAAGTTGATGCTAATCGAAAGTCGTCAACATGAAAGTAAATCATCCGGTAGTCTTTCGGTTCAATGTTCATACTGGCCCAGCTGATTCGAGCAGCACATTGGTTTCAGATATCGAGTTAATTAATAATAATTAATCATCTTAGTGATCTAGACAGAAGGATGATCTACACAAAAAATATAATAAACCGTGGTTTCAAGAACTTACTGAGTTTTCTTTCGAATTTATTGGCATGGAAAAGTATTATTCTTTAAATAGAATTTGTTGCCAAAGTTTGTATAATTAACAAAAAATTATGTTTTGAATGTGCTTCATCAACATCAGGAATTCGTATTATATAATTTTATCATCTTTGCTAACACTGGGACGATGGGGGTCTTCAAGATCCCCCAAATTCGACGTCGAATCGTCGAATCTTAGACACCTGTGTTTCGAAGGGAGCCAATGCGCATGCGCTACTTCTAATTCGACGTCTCGATTTACGACGGCTAAAGGCGACGTAAGTGAAACATTCGATGTCGAATAATCAAAATGCAGCAGCAATCGATGCGGCAACTTTCCGAAGCACGTGTTATCGGATAACAACTCTCGAAATAAGGGTAGGTAATTCTTAATTCCAAAAAAACAAATTTTGGTTTTCGCTGGAAGCCGTGTAGAGCGCTAGCACATTTTGATTATCGACGATTAGACGTCGACAGTAGAATCGAAGATTCGAGATGAATACCTCTAATATGATTAAATTTCTAGGATAAATTATGATTTAGCCTTGAAATTTAATCATATAATTACTTGGTTACAATGTAGTTCATTTCTCATCACCATATTTACATCAAAAATCATATAAAAAATTGAGGAATGAAAGTGAAGGAGATGACAGAAAAGTGTAAAACTCGAGTGAAAGAAACATCATCAAAGTTTATGATCTTCTGACACGCCCTAAACTAATCCGCTTACCACCAGCCTCTGTGACGGACGGAAATACGACTGATAATAACGAACTGTAACGATAAGACCTTGGAAGATTTCCGTAATGAAGATGTCACGGCTGCCTTTGGGACTTTGGGGCAAGTCCCTTTGGAAAACAAGCATATTGACGTATTTCCCCATATTTTTCCTTTACTGTTGGATTGTCATTAAAAGCGGAAGGCCTTTCCTTCAAGAGTTTCTCTCAATTGGGTAAAACATTGAGAACAGATTTGAGTTTCGTACAAAAAATGTGGGAGGCACTAACAAAGAGTAAAGTCCTTCTGATGTTGACAGCTGATATCTTAATAGGATACAACTTTCTTAATCTGGAGTGACGTTAATAGTTTGTCTGCTGAACAATCGAAATTTCATAACAAATTTTTCATCATCAAAACTCATTCGATTCTTCACTACTAAACTCCATGACGCCACACATACCTAGTGCAAAACCAGGAATACTCCGTCTCCCCTCCACAGCTGGAATGTTCTACCCTCTGAATATGAGCAGACTGAGAAGATCCTTTGTGAATTTTTTATCTCACTTTGAACACCAAATAGGAGATATGTACCTGTATAAAGCAACTAAAATAAAGAAATCGAACCAAGGGAAACTGCAATGGTCTCTGTAGATGGAATATTTGTGGAACTTGCAATTAGATTAATAATTACTCGTTATTTCCTACTCGTAAAAGTTTAGTAGGTTTCACAAAGTCTGAGGCAAGAGACCTCAGATCATCTTAGCTTGTTGCATTCGAAATGCAATCATAACCTTTCTCACCTTTCTCAATAGGAAACAATTTTGGTGGACAATTCCTCGGCCCAAGTAGTATTACACTTCAGTAGGTGCGGTCAAACACATGATCATGACATGATATTGTGCTTTCCTCGAGGCAGGATGGTTGGAGTAGTTCCCAGTTAGAGAGATAAAAACAGTCACAAAAATGAGTCCATTACCGTAACTGAAACCATCAAGCTCGTCCGACCTTAACTCACGGGGATGGAAATAAGCGAGCGACTGACTGCCTTGCGCCCCAAGGGAGGTCCTCAACCCTCCGCTGACAAACACTCGGTTGATGTATGAAACGGGGAATCAAAACTGAGACATGCGTCATCCATCCTTCCTCATTCTTCACTTTCAGACGTCACATAGTGTTACGAGTGTATGTAATGTGTGTATGATGGTCGTGTTGAGAAAAACTCTGAATAACTCCTAAAATAACGGTCCATCCACATTATTGTAAGGAATAAAAGTTGTAATAGATCAAATTTTGAATCCATTAAAACTTAATTTTTGTAAATTTCAATGCAACATAAGGAAGTTGCAGCACTATACTGCCGTCATAAGGAAGAAAGTCCTGTCTCCATTTTGATAGTTTTGAGAAAAACGAGGTTTTGTGAATCGCTGAGTATTTTCTATACCGTTGAAGTTAGAACTGTCGTTAGAACGTTGATTTGAAAGCACTTCTGATGGAGATCCTAGTCCAATCGATAGATCTCGTCCAAATCTATAGGAATATGTCCTTACCTCGAAAAGCTCAAAAATGGAGTTAGGACTTTCTTTCTTAGGACGGTAGTATAGGTACCTACTTGATCATTTCACTCAAAATACTAAAACAATTTGCACACCGTTGTTAAAGAGGTTTTTTATTTATGTTACAACCGTATTGGAGCGTTTTTGTGGTCCAATGGTTTGATCCTCTTCAGTTGCCCATTAGGCTCAATACTTCAACATTTGGATGTTTTTGGAGCCGACGTTAGTGCTCCATCGCAAATTTTCTCATAGTTTCGCCAACTGTCTCTATCTGTTGGTCACGACGGAGATCAGCCGTTCTTACGAGTATGTACCGAGGTGCCTTCACAATACACCGCAGGACTTTGTTTTGAAACGTTTGTACAGGTTGTATATTGCTTTTCTTTGTGACACAGTTGGCAAGCCCAGATTGTAAACTACACTGAAATTGTATGAGCTATACCGTGAAGTGTGCGTATCTAATGACGAAACCACCATGCACTTAAGTACATATGTTTGAGTCAACGTGCGAAGTTTGTAGACAATTCGTGTTGAGAATAGTGACGTTCCGATATCACCGATATTAGTAATATCGATACATTTGTTTCGATACTTCCGATATTTGTATCGATATCAAGAATTCGATAATATCGGGATATCGAATGAAGCTTTACAGTATCGAATCGAAATATCGAATCCAGACAACATCGGAAGGAGGTTACTTACCTACGTCCAACATATCACACCTAAATAGAAGGGGAAAGTAGAATAAGAACGAAGAGGTTACATTACATTATACAGGCTACCACCATTGTCTTTTACCGGAACATTTGGGCAGATTGTTGTTTTTGGCGAACTTTACTTCTGAAGAGTGGGGTTTGTAATTTTTTTTAAACATTCGCCACAATATATTTTCCATTCCACTCTTTGTACTTTTTGGACTTTACTTCCGAAGATTGGGGTTTATAATTTTTTTTTTTTTTTAAACATTCACCACAATATGTTTTCTACTCTTTGTACTTTTTGATATAGATAACAATAAAAACTTCAAAATCTACCCAAGGGTTTATTATTTCCATTCCTATAGTATGTGCCGAAACTGATCATAATGCTGAGGTAGGCCTAAACACGATTTATTTTTTGAATGGAATTACTTATATTATAAGTATTGCAAAAAAAAGTAAGAATTATCGATATCAAATGATACTTTCAATATCGATATTTCCTTTCGATAATATCGGAGTATCGATACCGTGCTTTCGATATTGATTTGATACCAAATATCGGATCGAAAGGAGTATCGGAACGTCAAATTAGTTGAGAACCTTCGGCCACTTTCTTGATCGATGTCACACTTTTATAATTGGCAAAGTTAATGATACTGAGCATAGTATCAAATACACTAATTTGAATGCTATGCGATAAGAGAGCGATGTATAAATTGGCCCCATCTAGTACCGGACACCAAGCCATTAGCAAGATCTCCAGCGCTACACGAAATTATTATTAGCATCATTAAGCTAAGTAACATAGTACGGAAGGCCCAATAAAAGTCAGAGAGATAGGAGGAAAACAGCGTAAATTAAACCGCGCTTGATTTATAAGTTGAGAGAGGCAACTCATGAACCGGTGGGACAAGCTGGGGCCGTTTGCACCTACGAAATAGAGAGGAACGTTAAAATAATTTACTAACCGGGACTTGAACCCCGCTCACCGCTCATTAGACCGCGGGGTTTCCATTTTAATGATAAAAAAGAACTTACTTTAATGAAAGAAGGTAACCACAACGTTCTTTTCTCGAACAATATAAAAGAACACTGGGGGAAATGATTTACTATTAATGAAGGTATTACAGTGAGGTATTACGGAAATTCGCTGAAGTAGGGTATTATTCGAAAAATAGCCGCTTACTCAACTTCTTGTTGGATTAAAAGCAAAATTGAGTGAAGTGTCAATCGGAAGAAACGAGAACACCAGTCATCAATTAGTGCCACGATTCCCAACTGTATGAAATAACCCTCAAGCTATGTCCCTGAGGCTTTCTGTAACTTGTCGTCAGATTAAAAATTGGGGATCTGCATTACATTGAGGGTGAGTGGATTCGTGTAACGTGCGTGTCGAAATGTGTAGAGGACACAAAATTATGAAATCAATAAAACACAAAATACGAGGGCTTTGAATACAAATTGCACAGGGATCTCCCACGACAGTATTACTTAGTCCTTAAATCCTATTATTCCCCAAGACGACGAACATTCCCAATGATCATCCCCAAGATGACGAACATTCCCCTTACTGACTGACACAAACACCACAACGCCGGAAGGCTTATACAAATAAAACATTTCATTTCATTTCATTTCATTTCATTTCAAACACCACTCCCTCCCCACATTAGCCTACCAGGCAATATTGTGAATAAATAAATATACGTATAGTATACTATTATTCAGAACCGACATTTTAGAGTGAAGCAAGATGATCATTACTCCAGCTTGAAGCCTATAAAAGTTATATTAATATTAGGATGTTTTATTTTTTATTTTTATTTTATTTATTTATTTATTTATTTTTTTTGACATGGATAAATTTAAATTTAAATTTTAAATGTTATATGCAAAAAAGTTATATTAATATTAGGATGTTTTATTTTTATTTTTATTTTATTTATTTATTTATTTATTTATTTTTTTTTTTTTTTGACATGGATATGTCTTTTGGCTGGGGGTCAACGAGCTTTTCGCAATACTTTTCTTTCTCCACACGAAATGCAACGCTCCGTATTACATAATATGTATAACATGTATAATATGTATAATATGTATTACATAACCAAGCAATTTCGCAATAATATGAAAACATAATATTATTATGTTTTCATATTATTGCGAAATTGCTTGGTTACTATGACAACATATTAGGATGTTTTATTAGGATATAACATATTAGGACGTTTCCATTTAATGGAAACCTTCTGTTAATCATTATTAAATGATGAAAAATGTATACACTCGTATTAGTCGAGGGGAACTGTTATGAATATCAGTTTTCTGAGGTTTATGAATATCCGTGGGATTTGCAAATCTATCCCCAGTCAAACAAGCTGACACCTCTTTTGACCAGGGACTCCTTTGAGGATACCACTTACTCAAACCATTCGTCCATTTGAAGGCATGGGATGTTTCGAGTGGATCCGTTTCAAACCGTGTAACCAGGTATATAGTAGCAGGCCGCCTGACGATACAATGGCAGGTATGGAATGGTGGAACCACCCAAGTGAAAGAGATGTTTGATGTTCAGAGTGGGTGCTTGTTTAGAGTAAATAATGGTTTCTGGTTCTGAGAACGGTACTATCTCAACAGAAAGCCGTAAATAGATGTTATGGTCGCCTGAGATTTTTTTTTCAAATATTTCCCAACACGTCACCGAAACAGTACCGCGACGGAAAAATAGTTTATATAAAATTATTTGAAAACTAGTAGATATTAAGGATACTGCCGAATAGTATCAATACGTATTACGCCTTTAAAGGGGCCTTTCGACTAAATAGTAACCCATTCACCTCGAACTAAGTTCATATCCAGACGAAGTGAGGACGTAAAAATTACACGTAATGTGGATCTAAGTCATTCGCGTTACTCTGTCATGTCAATATTAGTTATTACCTGATAGCAGCCAGAAGGAGAATTCAAATGATCCTGATTATGCGAATGGCGATACGAGTTATTAATAAAATTTTTAGTGCCGGTAAATTCCCAGTGTACTAGAATTAGCTGTTGAATTAGGTATCTAGTAAACAAGTTGAGAAGAAATTTCAGGCTAATAGTCCACTTGGCCAGTATACATACAGCCGGGGTAACAGGACCAAACGACTTGAAAATTTACACATACTTTTCTCATAACATGATCCAGTGCCATTTGAAAGATATAATCCAAGAAAATTTAAGGAACAAAGCACGAAATTTAGGCCAAATCAAGGCTACAGCCTCTCCACCTTCACCGATTGACTTGAAATTTTGCACGGAGCTTCGTTTCAACTTTCAAGATAGGCGTAAAGGGAGCCGATTTATACAACTTAAAACACCCCGTGTAAAAAATCAACCCCCCCCATCAATCGCAAATACTATTCTATAGCAGCCAGAAAAAGTTATGATATCCACTTTCCCCGCCCGCTCTTTTCGTTCCAACTAAAGAGATGTCCTAACCACTTCACAAGCACCGTACCCGTTTCAAAATCTCCCCTTGGCGCCATAGTCAGACGATTTTATTACTACCGATCTAATACGTGAGGTGTTGTAATAAAAAAACGTCTCGCCATGGCGCCAAGGGGAGACTTCGAAACGGGCACGGTGCTTGTGAAGGAGTTAGGACATCTCTTTAGTTGGAAGGAAAAGTGGATATAAGTGAAAGAAGGATAAAAGTGGAAAAACGCTGCAAATTCTTGACACAACGGTTCATTATCTTCTTTGTACAGATCACCCTTCTGTCTAGATCACTAGGTCTAAATGTCTAGATCCTAAATGTTAGATTAATTATTATTATCAATTATCACTAATTATTAACAATTTTTATTAACTAATAATTATCACTAATAATTTTATCACTAATTATTAGTGATAATTCATAATAATAATTAATCTAACATTTAGGATCTAGACATTTAGACCTAGTGATCTAGACAGAAGGGTGATCTGTACAAAGAAGATAATGAACCGTTGTGTCAAGAATTTGCAGAGTTTTTTTATTCGATTTTCTGAATCTACGTATCTTGAAACGTAAACCAACAAATTTTGAGGGGGGGTTAAAATTTTTTTTCTTTGGGCGATTGCAATGGTTCATTATCGAAGATAATAAACCAAAATGAAGTACGAGGTACGCGGTGTAGGTGTGGGAGGGGGCGCAGAGACATAAAAGGTCTCGTCGTATGACGCACTAGTTGCCTCCTGCCAGCCGTCTTACGTCATACGCTCGTGCGTCATAGGCTCTGACGCACTTGTTGGTCTCCTGCCAGCCGTCTTACGTCATACGCTCGTGCGTCATAGGCTCTGACGCACTTGTTGGTCTCCTGCCAGCCGTCTTACGTCATACGCTCGTGCGTCATAGGCTCTGACGTACTTGTTGGCCACCTGCCAGCCGTCTTACGTCATACGCTCGTGCGTCATAGGCTCTGACGCACTTGTTGGTCTCCTGCCAGCCGTCTTACGTCATACGCTCGTGCGTCATAGGCTCTGACGTACTTGTTGGCCACCTGCCAGCCGTCTTACGTCATACGCTCGTGCGTCATAGGCTCTGACGCACTTGTTGGTCTTCTGCCAGCCGTCTTACGTCATACGCTCGTGCGTCATAGGCTCTGACGTACTTGTTGGCCACCTGCCAGCCGTCTTACGTCATACGCTCGTGCGTCATAGGCTCTGACGTACTAGTTGGCCTCCTGCCAGCCGTCTTACGTCATACGCTCGTGCGTCATAGGCTCTGACGTACTTGTTGGCTTCCTGTCAGCCGTCTTACGTCATATGCTCGTGCATAATAGGCTCTGACGTACTTGTTGGCCTCCTGCCAGCCGTCTTACGTCATACGCTCGTGCGTCATAGGCTCTGACGTACTTGTTGGCCTCCTGCCAGCCGTCTTACGTCATACGCTCGTGCGTCATTGGCTCTGACGTATTAGTTGGTCTCCTGCCAGCCGTCTTACGTCATACGATCGTGCGTCATAGGCTCTGACGTAATAGCCCGCCGGTCGCTTGTGTTCTGACGTGATCTGAGGGAAAGGGTGAATCAAGGGAACAAATTTTTCCCGTTTCAGTTTATGTGCCAAAGCAAAGACATGAAAATGTCAAAAAAATGTGTAAATAGGTACCTAAGCCCAACTGTAATGTCAATTTTCTGACAATGAGTTTTCGACTATAGTTTTCATACCTTTTTACTTAAGTACTTATTGCAATTTGAGACTGATAATGAGCTGTTTGCAAATAAAAAGTCTGATAACTACTTTATTACATCTTATAATCTATTTTCAAGTTCCGATTCACAGTTGAATGTATTTTATTTAGATGTCGTAAAATTCGAAAACGATGGAATGACGAAACCTGTCGACTATTGACTCAAGTGATACTGTCGACTTCTAACACATGTAGGTCGACTACTAGTGCAAAACCATGTCGACTACTGAAGAAAATGTTGGTCACTGGTATCGACTACTACCTAGAGGATTGGGATTTTTTACAAAACTTGTTTTTCCCTTTTCAAACCATGTTGAATAATATTTCCCGCTGCCAGGTATTTTAGGGAAGGATCTTGGGTACACAATGAACAGGTTTGCAATGAGAAAAAAACCGAGTGAATATTGAAATGTCATCCATTTCTGACCTATATTTAAAATTTCAAGTATCTAGCTCATCATCAAAATTTAATTTGTTTAAACAAATAGGTATTATTTAATCAATTTTACAGACAAGAAACCGAGTGAATATTGCATTGTGATCCAGTTCTGACCTATTTTTAAAATTTCAAGTCAATAGCTCAGCATCGAAATTTAATTTGTATTATTACAAAAAGGTATTATTTAAACAATTTTACAGATGAGAAACCGAGTGAATATTGCAATGTGGTCTATCCCCGACTGACGGTTAAAATTTCTAGACTGTAGTTTACCTGGAAGATGAAACACTAGGTCTAAATGTCTAGATCCTAAATGTTAGATTAATTATTATTATCAATTTTATCAAGTACCTACTGAAAATTATTATAATTTATTGTTAGGTATTGATAATTCGTATTTATTATTAATAATAATTATTATTAATTATGATTAATACGATATAATTCTGGGGTTTTTAATACTACGTCGGTAATAATTTTTCTATAAAAGAAGTACCTACCAACAAACATTCGAAATTACCTTCATTTCCGTAGCACGAAACGCACCTCAGAACAACAAACTCGACATCACTTAAGCCATATGATGTTCCAAAGAGCTTGTTAGTATGAAAATGGACCTGTATTTCAACAGTTTGATTCACGATCGGGTTGTGAGGCACAATCTTTGAGCCGTCATTGTGAACGAACGGCTGGTCGTACAAAGCTGCGGATGGTCTTAAAAAATTCTACGGAACAAACTCTATTCAAATATGAAATAAAAAACATACCGTTTGATGGGAATTTTTCGAGATATGGAATTTTCAAAATTTCAAAATTCGTTTTGAACCCCTTCCCCTTGACCTAGGGTTATGAAAAGTTTCGTGGATCATTGTGGGGCTGGTCCAAACCCAGAAACCAAATTTCGTAATTTTAACTCAACGCTAACTGGGCAAAGTGCCTCGGACGGCGGACGGCGTACGGCGTACGGCGGACGGACGGATTTTTTTTTATTCGATTTTCTGAATCTACGTATCTTGAAACGTAGTAAACCAACAAATTTTGAGGGGGGGTTAAAATTTGTTTTTCTTTGGGCGATTCCAATGGTTCATTATCGAAGATAATAAACCAAAATGGAAAAGTGGCGGGAAAGTGGATATTATAATATTTTCCGGCTAATGTAGAATGATATTTACGAGGCGGGGTGTTTTTACACGGCGGGCTTTTGGGGGGGAAACTTGAAACGACTTATAATCGACGGAATATGGAAAAGTAATTTTAAATTTCAAATTTAAAAATTTACAATGTAATACTAATTGATTCAACATTGAATTGACTTGGTATATCCAAAGCTTAATAATTAAGCTGTTAATTATTAACAGCAAATTAGCTTCGATGCTTTCTGAAACATGCATGCAAACAATGTGCAAGCTATGTCCAAAAAATGTAGTATAGGCTCTTTTATTTTAAAAGTAAAACATATTTAAAGCAATCAACATCATCATCATCACAATCAAGCATCACACCGAAATAATAGCATTGGTGACGAAGGGGTAAGAAGTTTTGTAGGTGAAGATAAAGGAGTTTTCCTGGCACAGGTTTATGATTTTTATGTCACCAAAGAGACGCGTTACTGAGTTGGCTTCTGTGTTCATCGAAAAAATGTTCCTATGAATAGATCTTGTTCCCCTTACATTTGTATTAGCTAGAGACCAAAACCATAGAGGCGTTAATTTATTCTCAATACTTGGCTGCAGTTTGGATCTTCTTCAACTCGACGAATTCTACAGACATCAGTTTGGACCTTTATGTCCATGTCGTCGTAAGAACCACACGATTGCAGAACCAGGAAATAAGGATGAGTTTATTTATTTATTTTTTAATTGAACAATTAACAGAACTTTTCAGTAATACATTTCACTCTATAGTTGAGTTAATAAATATAACATTTATCCGTACTAAGTACAATGGCACGAGGGACAAGGTTTCTACCCAGTAGTAGTACTTGTAAAATATTATAAATAGAGTTAATATGTTAATAAAATTTATCACATGTTATTATTATGTATATATATATTTTTTAAATCACAGTTAGTAATCGTAGATGACAAGGTGGATCGTTGGACCTTAGATTTTTCTTTTTAGGTGAGTGTCATGAGAAGATCAACTGGTCGTTTTCTCTTGAGCCAGTCTACCAGTTCGTCGAGCCAATAGGCGATCGGTAAATCCATGGAAAGGGTTTGGGTGGTCTGAGAGGGCTTCATCCTGCAGTTGGAAGGTTTGAGAAAGAATGAGAAGAATGAGTTTATGAAGAAAGAAAATTTCGATAATAAGTTGGTGTGAAAACGCATCTGCGACTTGGAGCGCGCTGTAGTTTGTGAGCACTTTCCGACTATCTCATTTGTGGAGGGAAATTGTGTGAATTAGTGCCCTCTGAGGGAGGTCAAACTGGTTGACTATACTAACAAGTACCACAAGTACTAACAAGTACCACAAGTACTAACAAGTACATTACAATTACCATCAAATCACAGACGGTGATGAGAAACAGGCAGGGCGAAAGGTGAGATCGGGCGAAACCTTTCGTAATCCCTGATAGGTGCCAGCTCTCTAATTGATACTTAAGCGATAGCAATGATCTATAGGAGCCGGTAGAAGGCAGCGGCTCAGGAAGAAAGGGATACCCGCACCGCCGTCTGCGCTTCATTCAATCACACCGATCAGTCGAGATCGTCTCTGAAAGGTGCGAGGGAAAATCGGCTCCGAAGTTTTCAAGGAGGAGGATCAATTGAAAAAGATCAGTTTATATCAAAGTAAATAAATTAGCAAGTGGAATAATCGATAGTCAAACAATTTTCAACCGAAGGCAGAATAATTCTAGCTCGTGACGTCACCAAATACCACTCTGAACCCTATAATACAGGGTTTATCTTGAGATTTGTTTTTTTTCAAATAAATTTATTTACATTTTAATGAACCATAATGTTTGTACCGTGATTTGAGATGTGTTAAGTGAGAAATAGCAGAGAAATAAACCATGTATGTTTAGTAGAAAATAATAAATGAGATGCTCTCGCTGACAGATAAGAAACAAAAGTTGTTAAGCCCCAACCATCCAATCAATTAATACAACAACACTGCTTACAAAAAATCTTAATGGAAGTCGTTGCCAGCTATAGCGTTAGGAAGCTTGATCATGTCCATGATGTAATTGGCACAATCTGTGCTATTAAAAGTAGAGAATCTTCAATTCGGTTTGGAAAATCTTGAATATGGTTGGAAAAGTCTTGAATTCGGTTTGGAAAATCTTCAATTTGGTTTGGAAAATCTTGAATTTGACTGGGAAATGCTATAAATCACCTTTAATTTAAAGCAAGTGGAGATGGCGAAAACCGTGGGAGTTCATCGGAGGTACGTGGATAAAAACTGCGGCCACCTTCCTATTAGCCCCGTTCCGCCGAGGCTATACATAGACTTTATATTGAAGGAAGGTACAGACAGGAAGGTTCAACGGCTAGGTAATTACCTTAGAATTAACGCTAGTGTTAACAAATAGAAGGACATTCAAAGAGTGTCCCATCGATTACATTACATTTCTTACATTTCAGGGAGTTTCTTCTTAATCAAGGAACGTCAACGAAAGTCTATGTTTTCTTTCACGGGGAATATAATGAATAGATGAAGCAGTGGTAAAAAGGGCGTAAGTGGTTTTTGAGTGGTGAAAATCCGTATTGTAATTATGGCTTTGCCACTAAAAAAGAAAGTTACGTCGTTCTTCAAAACAGAAATTTCACGTTAGAGCACCTACAATAGGAACCTAAAGCACCATCTGAGAGTTCTCAGGTTAATCAAATTAACGCCTGATCTACGGGGTTATAGTGGCTATAAGGAAAAATAGTCAATGAACTGAGGAATCCAAATAGATTTGGTTCATTAATTTTTTTTCAATTTTACATGGAATTTCTTTTTTTCCCAGCATATCAGAACTTACTTTTGAAACGACCCTCGTAGCCTAAATCAATGGAAAATGGGATACAATTCGACGTTCCCAAAACACTAAGTTGTGCGATAGTTCCACTATAACATTATTTTTAACATTAATAATCATTACGTAGTCAAACAATCACATTTGATAAATTTGATTCGTGGAACAGAAGAAAATTGAATAACCATCGAATAATCCATATATTTGGGGTTTTTGCAGGAGTATTGGGTGGGAGTACATAAGAAATTACCAACTGATCAAAAGGTACAGGGACTTGGGGATATATCGTGCAAAATAAGGCCACCAAATATTTTGTGTATGCTAAAAAGTAAGTAGTAGGTAATGCCTGGTTAGAATTGAGGCTTGTGACCAAAGTATTAGGGAGGATGATCGACGTTTAAAAGACATCGACCAATCAACCGATATGGCTGTGACAAGGACACCAGCGGGGTCTTGAAATATTCTTCGTTGGAAAGTTGTTGGAAATAGAGGGGGCAGCATGCCGGTTCTGGCTCTTCAGGGAAGGAAGGGTGAGGTGCTCCTGAGGGCATTGGCTTCAGTACTGCGTTGGGCAGGCAGGGAAGAAGGCAAAAAGACTGAAGAGAAAGTGTAGATGCCCGTCGCAGGAGACTGTGGCATTGTGGAACGCACTTGTCGTGACCCCTAGACCGCCTCCTCATGAACCGGCCGGTAGGACCAATTCTTCAGGGCTACGCCGGTTGGAACTCAGCGCTAATGAGGTCCTCCAACTCCGCCTTGAGGAAGGATCACATCGTGGGGTTCCTAAAGAACGACCGAGCAGGGACTCACTTCGTCAACTCACCCGCTTACATAATTAGAGGCTTCTACAGCCACTCAACCAGCACGAGTTGAAGTTATAAATATCACTTTCCAGCTATATATCAATCTAATTACACCTAACACTGAAATGTTCATATGACAGCCTCAGCTCAGGGAATAATCTCATATTGCAACATAATCGGCAGCTCAACGAACCAATTCCTATTACTAAAACTTATTTCACAGTTTGTCTTTAAAAAAAGACCGATACACGATCCATGTTAGCAGAGTTGGCAGCAAAAGCTGGTTGAAAAATTCACGCGCTTTTCCCGGTCTGAAGTATAAAATTCCCAGCATGTTTTGAGTCATTTTAAACTATTTTTTTTAAATATATCGATGTATTTCATCATCGATGTTTTCGGTCGATGCTGCAGCCCTATATCCGACCGCCTATCCCCAAATGTGTTGAAACTTGGGGTTTACCTTGGGTTATTATAACGAACGGAATGGTTGTACTCATAGATAGGTAATGAAGAAATTCCTCTTTCGACTTTAGTAATTTCACGCAATACCTTCCCATCAAAATCAAGGTTTCTAGTTTAATTAAAACGAAGGCCTACTGGCAAATTATAATTAGGAGCCTCCTTTGAATCTTCTCAAGTTGGTAACAAGCCCCTGGGGGTCGGTTTACATCTTTCTTCTTTGTCTTTGAATAACAACTAGATTGACGTTCATTTCCACGGGATCCCTTGTGGGCAAGCTGTGAAATTTTTCTGTACACGCACTGAATTCGGGGTAGTACATAAATACAGATAGAAACTGTTTACTTAACCGCTCAAACAATGTAATGTATTACGCACGGTTGCATAGCAAATCTGTGTTGTGGAATTACGATACTGTTTTTGGCTCCCAGTCTTGATTTAAACTATGTGCAACTCGTATTGGCGAAGGACAGAACGAATTATTTGTGTAGAACAAATTATTCATTACAAGTCAACAAAATTTAATAGTATTTTAATTCGATCCGTACGCTTTATTGTATAATATTACAACCTGAACAATTTGTTAAATTGATCAAATCAACAATCGTTTCAAAGAGACTGATATTTGCTGTAGCATCCCATGTCAATACAGAAAGGCAATTCTCAGACCACCCACCCGTCCCTCGCCGTTGTACATTCTGAAGATCCTTAGCTCAATTCATCGCTTTGAGCACCACTCGACAACGTCGTATATGTTTACTCCCTGCGACAGAAAGCCATTGAAACATGCCGTTCCGTAAAACAGTTTCGTCTAAAATGCTTACTTTGTCAAGTTGGAAGGATCCACGGGGCGACGAGGACCGACGTTAGACAAATAGTGAAGGGGACATGATATCATACACTGAACTCTTTGAGATTAAAAAAACGGAAAACCTGTGAACATTTGGAAGAGGTATTTCGAGCTAGCAGCTCGTCCTACCAGTTACGATGCTGCAGTTACAAAGGCGGTCGGCAGTAGGGGATAATTGAAAATATTTAATTTATATAAATAAAATATATATTTATTTGCCGTACGGAATGTGCGGGTAAGGCAGATTGGCGTAGATCGGCTACGGATTTAGTAAGTGACCAGGTTGCTCAACTTTATGAATATATCCAGTTTAATATTTAGGATTATACAAATCCAAAAGTGTAAGTGAAATTATTGTATTTGTATCAAAGGAGGCGTGAGCAAGTGTCAATTTTGGTGGATTCAATTTCGAACACTAATTTCTAGTAGATGTAATTTTTGGATACATTTTCCCTACCTAGAGGTTTCAACAAAGTATATAAAACTGATATAAATAATAAACTAAATAAAAAATGTTTTTTTAATATTCCATGTTTTTAAAACGGTCTAAAACGTAGAAAATAATATTTCATCGCCCTTCTACAGTTTTGAGGGAGGGTCGTTAGTGGCTGTGGATATATTTGGAATACTTGGAGAGCAATACAGGGCGCAGCCAGTAAATGTATAGCCAACGCCAGTAGATTGCCAATCCCATTTACAATTCACTGAAATTAGCTGTGAATTATCCGGATTGTCCACTTGTATTATTTACAGGCTGCGCCCCACGTATTGCTCCAAGTATTCCAAATATATCGATATCCACTATCGATCCTCCCTCAAAATTGTAGAAGGGTCATGAAAAAATGTTTTATACTTTTTTAGACCATTTTAAGAACGATACATGTATAGAAGACTAAAAGACATTTTTTATTTAATTTATTATTTTCTGTTTTTAAGTCTCATGTACGGAAGATTTCAATCGGGGTTGTATAATATTCTTCTTTGTATAATATTCCTCTCAGAGTCTCATCAATATATTACACTGCTGAGAGGAAATTCCCCATGCTTTGTACATCCTGTTTAGCTGCCAATGTCTGAAATTCAAAATACTAATTTTTACTACCAGAAAATTAAACTAAAGAAGTAATCGAAATTTATTTTATTTTTGCATGTTCTTGAATCAAAACAATGCAATGTCAGATCCTTCTCCATTACAGAGCAGAATGCGATGCAGATTCTGCAGTGAGAGAGGCAAAAAAACGGAGTGAATATTGCATTGCCATCTATCCTTGACCCATGTTTGAAATTTCAAGGCTCTAGCTCATCATCCAAATTTAATGTGCTCAAACAAATACCTAGGTATTGTTTAAAACAATTTTAAAACAAGAAACCGAGTGAACATTGTATTCTCATCGAGTTCTGACCTGTAAGTAGTAGAATTTCAAGTCTGCAGCTCATCAGTCAAATTTAATTTAAGTAAACAAATACCTATTCTTTAAACAACTTTACTAACAAGAAACTGTATGAATATTCCATTTTTATCCATGTTCAAAATTTCAAGTCTCTACCTCATCTCTACCCACAGACACGAATCGGAACTAATAAAAACGTTGTAAAAAACTATGCAAATTCTTGACAACGTTTTATCATCTTCTTTGTACGAATCACCTTCTGTTTTGATCACTAAATGATGGATTAATTATTTTTATGAACTATCATTATTTAATTATTATTATTATCAAGTAGTTTAAATTATCGTTATTTATTGTTAATGATTAATAATTATGTTAGTTATTAATAATGTTTAATAATAATTATTAATTAACTCGATATCTGAAAACCCTGTGCTGTTCGAATCAGCTGGGCCAGTATGAACATTGACTGGAGATGTTGCCGCATGATTCACCCTCATGTTGACGACTTTCGATCTGCTCCTTTCTTGAGCTCTCGTTGTGAACGAACGGCTGGTCGTGCGAAGCTTCGGATGGTGTTAAAAAGATTCTAAAAATTAAACTCTATTTAAATGTCAAATGAAAACTATACCTCAAATTTTGAGGAGCGAGAGAGAGAGACAGAGGGGGGGGGGCATTGGCGAAGTGAGTCGAGAAGAAAAGGGACGCCTTAAGAAAAGAATAATATCAGTTTGTAAGAAATAATTTAAAACTCCCATGTTCCTAATCATAGAGGGGCTGAGATACACCAAAGTATGCTGAGCGTATGGGAAGAGCATGATCGGGGTTGAGGGAATAAAATCAAAGAGATAGAGACTGACACAAACATAAAACTACGGTTCTTCATCAAAACTTCTCGTACCTGAAGTGCTGAACTCATCCGTGACAGATGTATCAAGCTGACACAGAGGCAAGAGGGCTGTTTGGAGAGTTCTTCGGGAAGGTTTATTTACATAAGGGAGGAACACGAGACTGTAATAACGAGGTATATGGACCTTAGGGGCGACCCTGATTGTCGGATAAGATTGCTTTGAAACATCGATCTCGTCACATGATACTTTACTTACCACGAAAGGATTTTTTTTTCAGTTACCCTTTAGTAATGAACTGATTGTTAGGCATTCAGATTTATGTTGAGGTATTCCCTCAGATTGAATACATTTAGATGGCGGTAGTGTTAGAAATCGTGTGGTATTTTATGATTATCGTGCCCAGTGACAGGCATGTCGTACTGTCGTTTAATATTAAACAAATTTTGTTTGTACAGGAAATAATTCATATGTGTTACCGAACCTACGAAACTATTGTGTGTTGTGTTGACGTCGAGGAACTGAATTCAAAATTGGACGAGTGAGTAGCGAGAGCGTTTTTTCCATTTCTCCAGTACATGTTAGTCAGTCCCTGTATGTCTAACGAACTATGAATGTTCGGGTGAGGAGGTTTAAGATACACACGAACGATGTCGATGATGTTTTGCTACTGATCAGTAGTTAGAAACTGGAATCTGATGGCTTAATTGGCTGCCTCCACTCACTGGTAGAGAAAAGCATGATTTACCAATGAGAACTACATTGCGCCTTCAAGTACTAAAACCAGGTTTATAAAATAGTTTAAGTAAAAATGATGAGTCATTTAAACAAGTGAGAACTATATGGGAAGCCCTTATGAGAACATTGTAAAGTATAAATAAACTATAATTTTCTCATTAGGTCTTTCCACATAATTCCTACTTATTTAAATGGCTTACTTATTATGGCGTTTTTAGGTACGATTCTACACCACGATGCTCTACTGTTTTCATTCCATAAGTAATAACCTAGAACCTGATTTATTAAATTATTTATTAAATAACCACCGAATTGTTTATTAGAGATGCGGTCGTTGTGGGATAAAATCGAGAAACTCTGCAAATTCTTGACACAAAGGTTATTATCTTTTTTGTACAGATCACCCTTCTGTCTAGCTCACTAAATGATAGTAACTTTATTATCAAGTAGTGTAAATGATGATTAATTATTGTTAGTTTTAATCATTTTTATTAATTATTATTAATAATTATAATTAATCATAATTATTAATTAACTCGATATCTGATATCGATAGCGATAGCCAGTAAGAACGTAGGCCCGACAGGCTGCCGAATGATTCACCCTCGTGTTGATGACTTTTGATCTGCTCCAACTGTGAGCACTCATTGCGAACGAACGGCTGGTCGTACAAAGCTGCGGGTGGTCTTAAAAAATTCTAAAAAATAAACTCTATCTAAATGTGAACTAAATACGATATCGTTCCATTTGAATACTTCGAGATATGAATTTTTCAAAATTTCAAAATTCGTTTTTTACCCCTTCCCCTTGACCTAGGGTTATGAAAAGTTTCTAGGATCATTGTGGGGCTGGTCCAAACCCGTAAACCAAATTTCGTAATTTCAGCACAACGCTAACTGGGCAAAGTGCCGCGGAGATGGACGGATTTTTTTTTTTTTTTTTTTTAATAAACCAAAATTGTGCGGTGAACAAAATTTTCGATCATAAGCCTCGTCCAATGGGTGTCAATAATATGTTCCACTTAACGATTAGGCCCGGCTTATCAATAAATATTTCGGCAATCTAAGGGTAGAAGTGCGAACCCACTCGAGTATTTGAAATCACATAAATTCAGGACTAATGTCTGGCGGACATTTAGGGTTTTAATGTAGGTAAGTATTTTCATAATATATAGGTATACATAATATATATTTTCATAGTATATTATACTTCGGTGAACCATCACCCTTTTGAACCGACGTAAAAAGTACACCACCGATTCATCAAACTTCACCGAATCCGACTGGAGCTGTGATCATGCATGGACTTGTCCCTCTGTCGCCTACCACTACATCCTCATGCATTACACCCTCAATAAGGCTTGAATGCCTAATCTTACACTGTTATGAAGATTATTAATTATCCCTTTAAAGTTTGGTAATAAGGCATAGGAAGTATTGTCAATATGCCTATTCAATTTCGAAACACCATCTTAGTACCTATCAATTAGTTTTTAACCCTTAAAGCCCCGCAGTATCTTTTTAGATACCTACACTTCAAAGATTTTTCAGGGTGAGGATATACGATTTAATCGACTTTTCCCACCTTCGTGTCGAGTCGGTGTCTAAACTGCCTTGTAATTTTTTTCGTTGTGACGAAAACACAAAAACGCGGCGAGTAGTTGTCAGCTCCATCCACTAATAGGGGAATTCCCCTATTATTCCTATTTTTTTGTGAAGCTATTGTTATGTTCGTACCTATGTATGTTTATTAGAAATAATGACATTAAAAAAAAATTTAGAGTAAATTGAAGTAACTCAACGCAAAAATAAAACTTAGCTGATGCATATAACCAGTAGTATTTACAGTGCTGGTCCAACCCACGCATAAGTTACCCCTATCATACTCAAATGCTCCAATATTAATTTCACCCGCTGCATGGTTATGTCTTGTATTTATTTATTTTTTTTTTTATTTTTTAAAATGGTTGCGCATCTACTTAGCTGATGCATATAACCAGTAGTACCTATTTACAGTGCTGGTCCAACCCACGCATAAGTTACCCCTTTCAAACTGAAATGCTCCAATATTAATTTCACCCACTGTCTGGTTATTTCTTGTATTTATAACTCGAACATTTCAACATCTTCATTCATGAGCACGTAATTTTCACGTACCTGGTGGACAAGCGCAGTCAGGCCCCTCAGCACCGAAGGCAGCTTCTCGTTTGCCCCTCGACAGATGGGAAACGCTGATCCCCTCGCCGCCAGCCAACTTGTTCATCCTCGTTTCCAGAGCGTCCATACGAGAATTGAGCTGGACGTTTTGAAATCCGAGAAAAACTATTGCCGTCAAAGACGCCGCCAGACATCCGTACAGAATCACCAGGTGGGGGCCCTTGGGCGCCCCTTCACTCACGATCATGAGTCCTCGGAAACCGGAACCCGGCAATTAAATCAAATATCCGAGTGGGTCGAATGAACGCGGAAAAAAATTTGAATCGTCGGTTTCGGAGCGAAATACAATTTTTTTCCCCTTTCTACGGGCGGTTGTTTTTCAATTGCTCGAAATGGCACCGGTTTTATTTTATTTTTTTTGTCGGTTATTTGGAAAACCCTAAGAGGTATTTCCGGTGTATTTTCAAAGGTAGTGAAACTCGTGTGAAATTCAAGGTTGACAATTTTTTCAACTTTATCAGGTTTATGTGATTTACGTACTAGGAGAATGTCGAACTCGAGCGAGTACGGAGGAACAGCAAGGAAGTGACATATCAGACCGACAGCCGCTGCAAGACTGAACTCATCCCCTCTTCCACCACGTTGCCCTCCCCTCTCTGTATTTCCCCTCTCGTAACCGCGGCCCCTACTGTTTCCAACCCCTTGCCGCCTCCCACAACGAGTTCCCACCCTCAACCTTCTCATTATTGCGATGTAATTATCTCTGTATGTATGAAAATTTGAAGTCATCGATTTTGGTTTATTATCTTCGATAATGAACCATTGGAATCGCCCAAAGAAAAAAAATTTTAACCCCCCCCTCAAAATTTGTTGGTTTACGTTTCAAGATACGTAGATTCAGAAAATCGAATAAAAGAAAATCCGTCCGTCCGCCGTACGCCGTACGCCGTCCGCCGTACGCCGTCCGCCGTCCGCCGTCCGCGCCACTTTGCCCAGTTAGCGTTGAGTTAAAATTACGAAATTTTTTTTATGGGTTTCGACCAACCCCACAATGGTCCTCGAAACTTTTCATAACCCTAGGTCAAGGGGAAGGGGTTCAAAACAAATTTTGAAAATTTGAAAATCTCATATCTCGAAAAATTCATATAAAACGGTATGTTTTTTATTTCATATTTAGATAGAGTTTGTTCCGTAGAATTTTTTAAGACCATCCGCAGCTTTATACGACCAGCCGTTCGTTCACAATGACGGCTCAAAGATTGTGCCTCACTACAGGATCGTGAATCAAACTGTTGAAATACAGGTCCATTTTCATACTAACAAGCTCTTTGGAACATCATATGGCTTAAGTGATGTCGAGTTTGTTGTTCTGAGGTGCGTTTCGTGCTACGGAAATGAAGGTAATTTCGAATGTTTGTTGGTAGGTACTTCTTTTATAGAAAAATTATTACCGACGTAGTATTAAAAACCCCAGAATTATATGGTATTAATTAATCATAATTAATAATAATTATTATTAATAATAAATACGAATTATTAATACCTAACAATAAATTATAATAATTTTCACTAGGTACTTGATAAAATTGTTAATAATTAGTGATAATTGATAATAATAAATTTCGCTAAGATCACGCAAAAAAAAGTCATCGATTTTTTTTGCGTGATCTTAGCGAAATTTCGGTCCAAAATTTTTAAAGGCGGCGTGCACCACTGTCTCGAGTGAGCTAACTACTCAAGTACGTACTCTAGAAGTAAATTACTCTGGTAGTATATTTTTATGAGAGTACATAACAGGAGAATCTCATTAAGTCAATTTTTGGCAAAATTCGGATTAATATTCTACTTACATCAATTTTTTATCTCTTTTGCGTCTAGAGATGGCCATCGATAAGTACCTAGTCGATAGTATCGAAATATCGATATTTTTATATCGATAGTGCATAGTCCGATAGTATCGGGTATCGATACTTGAGTAACCGATAGTAGAGTACTTATTTTTCCGGAAACATAAAATCGTGTAAATATTTCCGAAAGATTGGAAAGATTGTGACAAACGCGAAAACTGGTAGGTATTTAGACCCCCCGTTTCACGTTTTGGCTTATTATCTTCGATAATGGACCATTGGAATCGCCCAAAGAAAACAATTTTTTAACCCACCCCCCCCCCCCCCCGCAAAATTTGTTGATTTACGTTTCAAGATACGTAGATTCAGAAAATCGAATAAAAAAAAAAATCCGTCCGTCCGCGTCACTTTGTCCAGTTAACTTTGTGCGATATTACGCATTACGATATTTTTTTACGGGTTCTTACCAGCCCCACAATGATCCTCGAAGCTTTTCATAACCCTAGGTCAAGGGGAAGGGGTTCAAAACGAATTTTGAAATTTCGAAAATTTCAAAACTCGAAAAATTCAAATGGAACGGTATAGTTTTTAGTTCAGGGGAGGGGAGTAGCATTCGGATATTATTCACATAACGTATCTACCGCGATTTCGGTAATAATAAATGCAATCCGTTTAGGCCGGAGATGATTTAAGGAATATTTCATAACCCTTAGTCAACAGTTGAAAAAACCGGTCTGGGGTTAGTGGAACGTAGTGTGATGGTTGACATTTGTGAAAATTCGTAAATCTTTCAATTCGTTACTCTTTGTCAGGTAGGTATTTAAAGAAATTCCAGTCTCCCCCGACGACTGGTTGGTTTTAAAATTCTGTGCGGTCAGTCGTTTATTCACAAGGACATAAAGTTTGAACCGATTAAACTTCATGTCCTGTCCATGTTATGTCGTGTCCATTGGGAAGAATGTAATTTCGATCTTAAATCGTAGGTTATTCTTGAAAGAGAGTACCTACCATTAGTTTAGTAACGATCCCATGTCCAAACATATTTCAATTTCTTAGCAATAATTCATCTTGAAAGCTCACCAAAATGTTTTCATGGTCTTGAAGATTAGCAGCTAAACTTTTCTAGTGTTCAAGTCGGCTGCCGAATGTGTGGAGTAGCCGAATTTCGTACAGAGTCTAAAATAACGTTCCGCGGAACAAAAAACATTTTTCAAAGTTCTCCGGGGCCGCATTCGTCTGGGAACTGAAGGCAAAGTTTTCGACCATAAACTATGAAGAAATAAGCCCCTTCAGAGCAACTTCGACTCAAAGTCGCATTTGTTTTGAGATTAGAGTTTCATTGCGGCGCAGGGCTCGCTGATTGGTGGGATTTAATAATGAAGCTGTTGGTTAATATCTTGAGCGATGAATTTACGACTGTGACCGGGTTTTTCGAAATGCCTGAACCCGCTATTTTGAACTTGTGTAATCTTGGAAGTCCAGCTTTCGCGAGTTGATACGTACTCGTATTTCTCCTAAGGTGGGATAGTGCGTTTATCCTCAACTAAAACTGGTATTACTTGCACACCATTTAGTGGAAGCTAAGTGGGGTTACCAAAGTCACAAATTGATATGAATATGAGGAAATAATTTAATTAACACGAAAAAACGGATACCAGTCACTGGTTACTAATTTTCATCCTGGGGGAGAGAAAAAGTAGCAGAACCACTTCACACTTGGGCTGGTTATCGGTTTTAGACCTAAGCTGTCTTAAGCTGAAGGGTTACTGAAGTTTGTCGGGTATCCATATCTCGGCCCCTATTTGACCGACCAACTTGAAATTTGGTGTGGATCATCTTGATGTGAATAATAGAAAGCCCTGAAAGTTTCAAGTCGCTAGGTCTAAAGGAAGCCGTGTTATATAACATCAAACACCCGGTTTTTCGCGCTCACCATCCTTCTTCTTGTTCATACAGACAAGGCTGCAGCCTCTCCAGCTTCACTAATTGACTTGAAATTTTGGGCAGAGCTTCATTTCAGCTTCAGACAGAACCTTTTAAAAGATTTGGCAGCAATTTGGCAGCACTCGCATAATCTCAATTATGCGAGTGCTGCCAGGCATAGCCCTGAATAGACACGTGTCTTTACTTACCCATAACTATGGACGATTCGATTGACTTTAAAGTAGAATTTTGAAGATATCATGAGGTTCCAGGGATCCTAAGGAGAGACTGAACCATGAAAAACGGCTGGAGGAGTTTCCGCTTCATCTTTTACCCAAACCTACGGGCGTAACTTCATTTCATCAATTAGTCCCTTCCATCCCACGTTTCTGCTCCCTTTTACAAGGGACTTCGACCAGTGCTATTCACAAAGCGATCCCCCAATTTCACTCGGACCCCTCTCTTCAAGTTCCCGTAGGTTAAAATATAAACATTCAAACCGCTCTCGCACCTAATTTAGATCGCTCACCACCTGATGGTTGTAAATATCTGACGACCCCCTTTTAGGATGGGGTTTCGGTGATGGTGTAGGGGAGACTACCACACCCTCTGCCTATTGAGAACTTCATTTGGGATGAGAGTTTGTGTCCAATGGTTGGGAAATCACAAAGTAAAAGAGGGGATTTTTAAAATACTTTGGGAGACAACACAAAAAGCTAATGAATAAGTAATGTCTAATTAAATTAAGTTATATAAAATCGAATTTCATTGTCTAACAATTGTACCTACACGTCGATCGTATCAGCCATAAAGTAGGTATTAAACACTTTATGGCTGATACGATCGACGTAAAAATTTTTTGTACTTCACGTTCACGGATTCTATAGTATCAATGGAATATTGCTCCAGAACAGTCAGCTGACCGTCAGAAAAGTATGTGAACAAAGCTGTTATAAACAAGCGGCAGATCGTACAAGACTCTGGGTGGTCTTCAAAAATTGTCTGAGCCAAAATCTATACAGATTTGAATAAAACACTGCAAGTTTCCGATATATTGGCTGGTACATCCCTCTTGCCAAATTCCATAATCAGTTCTTAGTTCATTTTAAATGGGCGAAGTACCGCAGTAAGTACCTACGCTTGGGCTTTTTTAAATTTAATTTTTGGAGTTTTGCGTATCTTGAAACGTATACTCACCAATTTAGAGGGTCAAACATTTTTTGGTTCACTATTTTCAATAATAGTGAACTACGGGCATATCGATCATGATGTTTAAATTTTTTATTTAACCCCTCTTCAGAATTGGTGTTCCAATTGGTGACCACACCAATGGAACGCGCGGTTCCTCAGCTTCGATTTGATGTGGTTGTACGAATGTCCGCATTCGAAATGGGGGGGGGGGGGGGGCGACATCAGCGACAGCGCTAACAGCGCAACGTTCCTGAAACGAGGGTTTTGTGCGCTGTCGATGTCGCCGTACACCTCAACCCTGAACTTTGTCAGATCGGAAAGATTAACCAATTTATTTATACCTACATAAATTGTCCGCTTCGAGGGCAAGTTGGAACTAGCACCGATGGCCAAGCGACCCTCTTCCAATGTCCTATGATTAGGAACTCTAAAACCCGGCGTTTCAGTGTCGCTACTTCCGATTCATCAGTTTAATTCACCCCCTAAAAAACCCTGACTAGGATAAAATAACCCTAAAGAAAACCCCTATACATGCCTTCCTCCAAAAAGTCCCTGTCAGCGAAAAAACCCTAACTGTAAGGGGAAAATCCCTGACTTGGCAACCGTGCCGACGACGCCTGGCCATCGGTAGCCCACATATCGATATTTCGATATTCAATAGTATCTGAGGTAATGTATCGATGGCGATATTTATCGTATAGCTCAGTTTCGATACTTTTTGCAACCGGTAGTGACGATAAAAAAACGGTGGAGGTTAGGGGTAGGAGGATCAGGTTTCTATATGCACACTCAACAGCGAGGTGCGAAGCACCGAGCATCCTATATATGTGGCTGGCGGGCAAAATGGATATCATTCCTTTTTGCGGCTGAGGTTTTTTGGCGGGTCAGTTTTTACAACGGAGTTGTTTTTGGGGGATCGATATTTACTAAAATGTCGATTGAAAAAAAACATTCAATTTAAAAACTATGTAAATAGGCACCTAATGAAACCTCTCATCATACCTATTGAAACATAAGTACTTGTTTACGACACAGACAAATTAAACATAAATTACGACACAGACAGGGTTCCCCTTCTTCTTTCCATTTTCCTGTCCAGGCCACATTTGAAATTCATTCACAGAGGTTAGAACATCCATGGAACTAGTAGTGTTGTAGAGCTCTGCTAGTTCACCCACAACACTAAACTCAGATTTTTTCATTCGACTCAAGAATTTTGAAAATGTTTGATACATCGGATAAAAACAAATATCGTCGGAAACTATCGGTTAGAGTACTGACGGTCGGAAATATTTCCAGAAAAATTGGAAATATTTCCGAGGCCTCCGAAAAATTGGAAATGTTGGAAAGATTGCTTTAAACGCTCCAACTTGGCCCGCTGCGAAGTGCGGAGGCCATACGTATCTTTAAACATAAACCGAAATGTACCTGCAATAATAATACAATTTCAACAACCCGTGCCGTTTATAAAACCTGGCCGTTATTTGGGTCAACGAATCGTTTATTTAAACTGTTATTTTATTCTGTACGGTTACATATATACGGACCCACTGGTAGCTATTCGCCCACTACTGGGCCAACGTTCCTTTGATATTCCTGTGATTCGGCGAAAAGCCCTCTCTGGCCTTTCCTCACTCCCATGAATATTCCGTACAACTGGGGTTTGGCGTCCGTCGGTTCGGTAATAGCCAGTCAGCGTTGTCCCTCAAGACTTGTTCAATCCCACGTCCTAAAAGTAAGACTGGTCCAACGACTGGGTGGTGGATCACGTCACGTTTCCTCTCCCTGTCCACCGATTATGTTGCGGTTTTCTCCTGTCATTCCACAGAACTTCCAGACGCTTACACGAATTTATATTTGTACAATATATTTGTACAACATGGGAATTACTGAAAGTTGGATGATGGAAAACCTCCTTAAAGCTTGAAAAAAACCAAGAAATTCGAATTTAGTAATTCTCATCCTTGTAGAATTACCTAGCCCATTCTACCAAAAAATAATATACCTAATAAAATGTAGAAAAATGTATATTTATAATCTCAAGTTATTTGGTGAACTGCTTCTGTGTCTATTCCCTGCAAACTTGTTTTTGTTAAATTGTATACCTTATTATTATTGCCTGTCGCGAAATCCGAAATCTATATTTGAATCGGTACATGCAAAACGGGACTCAAGTCCAATTACTGGAAGAAATAAGAAATGGCTTGTTTTGGGGTTTATGGGGATCGTTTCATCGTTTATGCAGAAAGGATCCTTCTACGGGCACCTCCTGAGTGAGAAAACGGCAATCAATGTTTTCGTTTCGTGCAAGAAGTGACCCTAGTCATAGACTTGGGTCCCTTTCTGCACGAACGGAGGGAGACACTCGCCATATGATTTTTGACATTTTATGTCTTTACTTTGCTACATAAACTCGAAAATGTAAGGGAGAAGCGTCACGAAAATATTTCTGATGATTTTCGCTTACAACCGATATGTTGCTACGGAACTTTATCTTCGCCAGTTATCATCGTACAAAAATCGTTCACCACTCGTTGGATAGCTCTCGATTTACCTAACCATATTACTGCGGAGTGCGTGGCCGACAAGCTGCGGTATGAGCGTGATTGTTTAAATAATTGTTTACACACAGGTGATCATTCTCAATCATTTATATTTTCAACACGAATGCAAGCTTCATATAAGTTTCTGATGGGAGGGGGCGCAAAGACACAAAATGTCCCTCGTGGTTTCGTACTTGTACGAAAGCTGTACCCACCGTTTGTGTTTTTACATAGTTTTTGACATTTTCATGTCTTTGCTTTGGCACATAAACTGAAACGGGAAAAATGTGTTCCCTTGATTCACCCTTTCCCTCAGATCACGTCAGAACACGAGCGACCGGCGGGCCACTACGTCAGAGCCTATGACGCACGAGCGTATGACGTACTAGTTGGCCTTCTGCCAGCTGTCTGACGTCATAGGCTCTTACGGCATAGGCTTTGACGTACTAATTGGCCTCCTGCCAGCCGTCTGACGTCATAACCTCTTACGGCATAGGCCTTGACGTACTAGTTGGCCTCCTGCCAGCCGTCTGACGTCATACGCTCGTGCGTCATA
Source organism: Stenodema calcarata (assembly GCA_963920205.1). Lineage (NCBI taxonomy): Eukaryota > Metazoa > Arthropoda > Insecta > Hemiptera > Miridae > Stenodema > Stenodema calcarata. The sequence goes on from OY986050.1 coordinate 7,761,586, forward strand.
GGCTCTGACGTAGTGGCCTGCCGGACATATGTCTTTGCGCCCCCTCCCATCAGAAACTTATATGAAGCTTGCATTCGTGTTGAAAATATAAATTATTGAGAATGATCACCTGTGTGTAAAAAATTATTTAAACAATCACGCTCATACCGCAGCTTGTCGGCCACGCACTCCGCAGTGGTTAACGTAATATGGTTAGGTAAATCGAGAGCTATCCAACGAGTGGTGAACGAGGAGGCCAACTAGTACGTCAAAGCCTATGCCGTAAGAGCCTATGACGTCAGACGGCTTGCAGGAGGCCAACTAGTACGTCAAAGTCTATGCCGTAAGAGCCTATGACGTCAGACGGCTGGCAGGTGCCAACTAGTACGTCAAAGCCTATGACATAAGAGGGCTGGTGGTGATGACGTCAGAGGGAGGCAGATATCTGAAACCCCAATTTCTTCCTCACTACTTTCGTGATCACCGTGAAATTTTTATTTTTTTCAGTGGACTTAAGTCCCTTTCTGCATGAACCGATTCATTTATTAAAACTTGTATAATCCCACAGTAGGTACTTTCTGTTTGCTGTTGAAAGGCCTCACCGTAAATGTTCATTGAGAGTGCATGACTTACCTACTGTAAGTGACAAGTTGACGCCTTACATGCCAAGTCTTGATCTGCCTTCGTTATTGGCAGTTCCATTCGAGTCAATGTTACCAATGGTCGCATTAGAAAATTCATAATTATTCTGTATTGACTGTCCCATTAAATAAAAGGGCTTTTACTACTACAACTACATACCTTAAAAAAATTTCCAAACATGCAGCATGGCTATTGAGCGAATTTTCGAAAAAACAACTGGTTTTATGTACCTACGATGTCTTCATTTTACTGGTTTTGTAATGAATTTTGTCTCGACTTTTTACCGTGTAACACCTCAGCTTATAGAATTACGATGTCTCATTTCGGTATTAGATTGGAGCAGATGATGTATTTTGGCAGTGAATTCAGGATGGGATGAAAATGATTTTGGTATAAAAGTTTTTCGAAAATTCGAGTTTTAAAAACTTTGCTCTGAAAATAATAACTTCCTTTTCTTCGAAAATTCGCTAAAATCATGATTTACATTCAACAGTTGATTGGCTAGACAATTGAGGTTATATGAAGAGCCAAACAATTTGGAAAAGGTTCAATATATTATTCAAACATAATCGAAATGCGTTATATGTTTATATATATTTGAATTATGATATCTGTACAGCTTGGAGGCATATTTGGAAGCGAGGGTCATAGCAGAGGTCAACTACGCACATATTCCGTACCAACGGTTCTGTCAAAGCTGCTCTTTGCAAGGGTCGAGTCAACAATGTGCCCTTGGGGTGGATGCACCTGGAAAGCGATTCCTTCTCCCTCCATCGCAATCTGTGACACCTTGTGCATCTGTTCACCCTCCTTTGAAACCCTCCTGTGACGTCACGAGCTGCGTCATTGATCACAATATGCTAATAACCTCTGAAGGGACGGCGAGAAGAGACAGTCAATAAAAATCAACGTGGGTTACTGACAACTTGTCAAAACACATTCCTAGATGAATAATCGTCTGAGGGCGTCTCTCAACCATTGATCCGAGTTGATTATTTGCATTATTCTCAAAACCGCTCCTCAATGAATAAGCAATTTTAGTCGAGGTCTAATCTCGTAGGAACCTAATGGATACCGTAGATGTCAACGGAACATTCCTTATCCTACATGCTGATCATAAATTCTAAGAAGCACGAGAAAGCAAAAAGCTAGAATATTAGGAAACAATATAATAAAAATTTCAAAAATCCACAATCATGTGCAAATTATAAGAGAGAATTTTCGAATAAATAACAGGGTTTTTTTTGTACTATTTGATGTTTGAAACATCTCATTCAAATATGGGCAATCTTAAACTTATTGGGTAATTATAGGTATTCATGTGTGAAGCTATTCGGTTCCTTCTATCATGCCTGTGATGAATGTCGAAGAATGAGCATTCTTCAGGTTATAAATCGATACCTTAATTCACAAAGGGAATATGTCCATCATAAATTCTGAAGGACATATTCCCTTTGTGAAGTAAGGTATCGAAATGCAAAGTAAAATTTGGGGTGGAAAGGCGGGAATCAAAAATGTTTTGAATAGTAGAAGAGTATGAGAAACGTAATAAATTTTGACCCCATTTTTTGCTGAGTAACACCTCAGTTTATAGATTTTTCAACGCTGAACACGATGGTGAAGTCAAAATTGCGATATCTAATTCCGTTATCAGATTAGAGCTGATGAACCTTGAAGAACAACTCAAGTAACAACCACGTTTCTTCATCTTCAAAGTGCTCCAGTTTGAATACGGAATAAGATATCGAAATTTTGACTTCACCATCGTGTTCAGCGTGAGGAAAACCTTTAAAATGAGGCGCACTTGTAAGACTGTTTCATTCTTGGGATTTATAAATAATGTTTCCCCCCTTAAACTCCCCAAAACTCCTCTTATAGTGACCCAATTCTGCGAACTTAGCCTTTTGATTGCCAAGACATTTCAGAATGGTCTAAATACAGATTTTGATTCATAACTTTTCCGGAAATTCAAGTTTTAAACATTTAGGACAGAAAACAATTATTATAGGTAGCTTCCTCTTCTTCGAAAATTCGCTAATATAATATTACTGATAATGAAAATCGTTAAAATTATTATTTTATTTGAATTGCAGAATTTAGAGAAAAAAATAAAATAAAATAAATAATAAAGAAAAAAAGAAAAAATTAAATATAAAATGAAGAAAAAGATCTTGGTGGATTGACAGTAGAAATAGTCTTCGTCCTTCCTACATTGGAAATAATTTATTAGTATTACGATTAGGGTTCATAAAACTAATTCAATTAACACACTTTTCAATTTAAATTATTATTACTATTATTTTCTATTTATTTTATACTTTTGTTGTCTGCGTACAAACGTACACTTTCTGGCAGATGGTTTAAGAGCCGTGCACCTATTTGAAGAGGGTTGGCTCTATGAGATGCCGACCGAAGAGCAGCTGGAGGGAGGTATTGAGACGTTTCAATATCGGTTGTTGTACGTAGCATTGCCATGAGCATGAATGGAGCAAATGGCTTCAACGAAATGCTTTGAAGAACCGACTGCAACTCAGATGAAAGCTTTTGGTTGCATGGCCCGAACAACGACAATCTGCTGTTCGAAAGACAGTCTGAAGAGAACTGAGAGGAAACTAGATTTAAATTTAAATTCAAGTTTTTCCTTGACTCTTTGCACTGGTCTTTATATATTTAAAACTATTGTTTAGGCTGGAAACGGAATTTCGAGGTCAGGATAATCGGGATATATTCAAAAGATCAAGTAAAGATTGCGTTACCTGAAGAGGCACTAAACCAAATTAAACTTTTTATCATTTATCAGTCCATCGTAGTGGCGTATTGGTCCAAATGATAATTCCAAAATCTACCTGACACACGCTGACGAGCATGGGCCTGAGAGACTCAAGATACCAAATTTTCATATGTTCACTCGTCCGAACTAAAGTTGTTCTTGCAACTTTTCTATGATTGAATCATCTTCCTGTTCCAACGCTACAGCACTCATGTAATCATGTCTAGCACCAAGCATGTCAACCTGGCTCTTCGCACCCTCGCTCACCTAATCAACACTTTCACGTACGTATCATCCAGTTTGAGATCCTCAGTACAATCGTCTTCTGCTTCCTTATACTTACCTAATTCCATCCAGCGTAATGCACGATTTCCATACAATTAGGGATCAGTCGACACTAATCTTATGGCGTTGTTGTGTTTGACAATCGCTTCTTCACATTTTCTTCTTGTTTAAGAAATACTTTTCTTTTGTCCTAAATTCTTTGAGTAATTTTCCTACATGATCAGAGCCATATTTCTTATGGATGTCTCCGATGATGATGCCAATCAAGTCTTCAATTGCACACTTTACCATATTATTGCACTCTTTTCTGATGATTGATGCTTCAGTTTCCAAAGCTGGATGCATGTCGAAAATTGTCCAACAGTCCTGGCAGGCTTCTGTAATTTACCTTGGTATTTTCTGGCCAAAGCCTGTCTCAAACATGATTTGAATGACGTCTCCTGAGGCTTGGCTACGAACTGCGATTTATTCTAGAACAAGATAAAATGCCTAGAAGAGCTAATAAAAAACGAGCAAAAAATAAAGAAACGTGAAATGTGACTGGCCTGGTGTTTATCTGTGAGCCATTGGTTTTCAGGTTGCTCCTTGGAGATGAGATGATCGTCTGCTCCCTCTAACTGAGTAGAGATGGCAGCATGAATTATTTAGTGGAACTGTGAAAGGGCAGATGGCAGAGTTTTCAGAGCGGGTGTATTGAGGGACATCTAAAAAACGCACCAACTGAAAACACAGTGCGGCCTTTTACCTGAGAAAAGTTGTCTGTCGGGTTCGGAAAACACGTATCTTCTATCTCTCCGTCTTTCTCCCAGTTTCCGTTCTCGATTCCGTTCGCTTTTCCTGAAATTGATCCCGAGCTTTCTTTTGATCCACCCACGGGGACTTGGAGAGTTGGACATTTGGTTCTAATACGTATCAGATGGCAGCATAATGACGGCGATTCGACGGTCCCTGGTGCTTGTTGAATGTATCACCGAAAATACTTTTTTCCTATCACCATTACTGTGACCTATTCCATTTCTACGACGTTTTTTTATTACCTGGTTGTACAATCAGAAAATACGCTGGAAGAAGCTAGAAGAGGAAATACTAGGAGCTAAGTATTTCATACTTGTAAAAGTTACTTTGATGAAAACAAACCCATAAAGCACTTGAAGACCAACCATTTTCATACTGTTTCAATAAATTAATAGTATTTTGATAGTTTTTGAATTTGAATATTTCTCACCTTTCTTGGCGAAACCCACGATTTCGGCTGTCGGCGTAATGCTCTAATCTAACTGAATACTGGACAAGCTTCACTCCGTTCCATGAAAGCAAATTTTAAATTGTTCGAAGGAATTACTTTTCAGCTAAAAAAAGTGGTGGGGGGGAGGTTATATAATGTAGAGCTCGTTATAATTACGAAGTAGCATGTGTCCATCCTTAAATGCACATACGAGTACACACTCATATTAAATATGGAAGTGGCAGTTGAGGGGAATCTAAATTTTAGATTCCCCTCAACTGCCACTTCCATGTTCTTGATCATAAATGTCATGCATAACAAATATCAAACGTAACTTGAAAATATTGGAACCAGAAAGTTGTTGTGAAATGTTCACGTAAAGGCGACAATCGTTCTGAGGACCAAAGGCGTCTTCCATCTCGAGATCCAATCCGATCTTGTTCCTCTCAACATGAACCCAAGTGCTCTTGAACCAATGACGGCCACCGACCCGGTATCGATACATAATCATGGACATCCTCGTCAGCTCTGAGGCTCCCGCTGATCTCCTGATTGTTTGATTGGTCCAAAGAAGGATGATTCCACTCGACACTTCAACATCCTCCTTCTCCCGCTCACATCCGCTCAGCTAGGTCTCAACCGACTCTACTTAATTTATATTCATGAGGTGTGAGCCCCTATTACCTATTTAACATATTTAGCTAATACATTACGTTTGAAACAATGGCTTTATAGGCTTACTATCAGTGGGGGATATACAGAATATGGGGCGCTCGGACGGCTGTCGGTGGTTTTGAGAGCATATCTTCGATTGTCACTGCCCAGTTTGTTGTTTTTATTATTCACTGTCATTTTCGCGTGGGTTTTCCAAGACTTCTTTCCTCTAAACGCCATGGAATGTATAAATGGTTAATCCAACAGTGAGATGAAGTAGTTGTCTTTACCCGAAAGCGCATACCCACCATCCTACCAATAAGAATTGAAGGTGCAGAGGTTTGGACGAAGCCGGCCGGGAGATATTTGGGAGTCATGCTGGACACAAAGATCAGTTTCTGGAGCCGAATCAGGCAAGCCGTAGATAGGGCTGCACAGAGGACCTCTGCTCTGAGTCATCTAGTGAGAAATACGAACGGGTCTTGTAGACGCCTGATGATGTCGGTGGTACATTCGATTTTGCTGTATGGTGCAGAGGTTTGGGCAGATGCTCTCAGCGTTGCCTACTACAGGAAGCGCATGATAGCTGTACAGCGTAGGGGAACACTGCGGATTGCATGGACTTACAGGATCAGAACCAGCAATACTCGTCCTGGCTAGTGTGATACCCGTACAGCTGCTGGCTGCAGAAAGAAAGCGGATGTACGAGCGGAGAGACGAAGGAGAGAGACCTCGCGTCACCAGGGAGGAAAGAGAGCGTACAATGACAAGATGGACTGCCCGGTTGTTTCCTGACATGCAAAGGGGATAAGAACTGCATGGAGAAGTGAACTATTTCCTGACTCAGTTCTTCTCAGGACATGGGTTTTTCTACGCCTACTTGTACAGAATGGGGAAGGTGGTTTCTCCACACGTTCTTTGGATGCGCGAAATGGGCAGAGGATAGGAGCTGGCTCAAGGAAGCACTGGGCATCACGTTTCCCAATGTGACACCAGAACTACTAGTTGCCAAGATGTTGTATAGTGAGCAGCATTGGACCCTCACATCAGAATATCTGGAGAAGATGCTGAGGGCAAAGATGCTCCTTGAACGGGAGCGGCAACGAGTGGAAGGCGCGGACTGACAAAGGAAAGGAGAGTGAAGAGGACTGCCGAGGAGTCAGCCAGAAGTAATGTGGTTAACAGTCCCAGGCTGAGCTCCAACACGGTGACGGTAGGTGACGTTTTAGTGAGGTTTGATTCCCACATAACCTGGAGGTGCGGTCCTCTCCAGGTATCTTACGAGATCCAAATACCACCTATGGATCTTAAAGATATCCTTTCTGTCCTACGAAAAAGAAAAAAACAAAATAGTGAGATGAAGAGGATCAAGCTCTTAAACTGCATGCATGGGTAAAAGTAGACTCACACCTACATTCACGGTACGATCAGATCACAGTCAGAGACAGTCAAGTCAAGATTGCTTCTGTGGGTATCTATATAGGTGTGAATCTACTTTTACCCATGCATGCAGTTTAAGAGCTTGATCCTCTTCATCTCACTATTTTGTTTTTTTCTTTTTCGTAGGACAGAAAGGATATATTATACAGAAAGGATATATACTATAGTGAAGGCGTTCCCGACTGCCGGGGGGATGTCAGTCAGTCAGCAACGTGTTTCCATAGGAGGAACCAATTTGTTCCTCCCTTTGTGCGAACTACCATCTAGTATTCGATGGAGGACGAACAATTAATTGAGTGTGTACGTGAAGAGAGTCTACTTTATGATTTTTCGCACTCCGACACTCTTCGGAAATTGAAACAATGGCAAGAAATTGGGAAAATACTGAAACAAGATAATATGCTGATAATATTGTATTTATAGTTCTTAAATAATTGAATAGCAAGGAATGAACTGAAGTTAGGTACCTAGTATTACAAAAAATAATTTTTTTTTTTCAACTTATATTATTGTTACTGATTATTCTGCCATGGCACAGAACCCTCTTCCGAATTGAAGTAGGTCGTAAATTTTTCCTTTTTGACAAAAGCAGACTACCGCGCGTTCGTCTCAAAACGCAATCGTTCTAATACACAATCGCTCTCTTCTTCTGTAAGTGAGTTCTTCCAAGTAGCCAAGATTAGGTACGTTTGCTGCATTGTCTCATGCGACATACGCAAATACTGGAAGAATTTCGTCCCGTCATTCACGAGCTGTGGGTACAATTTGGCGAAATCCCCTTCATCTCTCCTCGACAAAAATATTTGATGTACCCACTCTTGTCTCGCTTCTTCTTCTTCTTCATCCAAAATTAAAGCTATTTTGCAAATAAAATTATTCCTGTTGGACGACATCACTTGCTGCCCGGAGAGAACTATGACGGTGACTGACGGTGGACTGACTGAGATCTGACTGTGCAGTGTGAATTGGTTGCCCCTGACTTGACGGTGACTCGACCGTGATCTGATCGTCCCGTGACTGTAGGTGTGAATCTACCTTAAATGCTGTCTCCGAGTATTGATAGACCGTCAACAGTGTTTGAATAGAGTATTTATGTGGCATTTTGGTCTCTTCTACTCAAAAGTTGGCGATTCATGATCGAGTTCCTAACCAATCGCATAATGATGAGGCTAACATAAACGAGAATTGCCACAAGAGATTGTCAAGTTTCAATATTTTCACTTTTGGAATCTCAACAACAAAAAACCTGAATTCTCGTATTGCATTTGAAAGAGTTTTCTGAAAAAATCTTCTCCACTATGATCTTCTCCACCAATTGATTTGACAGAATAGTACCTACCAAACTTAGAAGGTACGAGTACTTAGGTGCTGGTTTAAGAATAGTTTTGATAAGTTTCTTTTCAATTGTGAAAAAAATTCAGCTCATCCATCCAAGGGTATCTTGATATTGATCATTGAACATACTGTTTTCTCTCAGTAGATATTCCACATTCCTTCCAAAATCGATATTATCGTACGTTTGGTAACCATGAGGGCTGTAAGGTTTGGTAGTGTCTGTTTTAGCATTGAGGTTCCTAGTTGTAGAATCGCTACCCAATCTTAGATAAAGAGAGTTCATACGAAGCATAATCCAGTGGTAGAAAAAGCTGAATCGAACAGCTTATGGTTTCAGACGTCGAGTGAATTAATCATAACAACAATAATTAATTATAATTAGTAAAAATTATTAATAACTAACAATAAATATTAATAATGTACACTACTTGATAAAAAATAATTAAAATTAATGATAATTCATAATAATAGTTAATCTGTCACTAAGTGATGTACACAGAAGGGTGTTCTGTACAAAGAAGATAATAAACCGTTGTGTCAAGAATTTGCAGAATTTTTCACCCAGACACAACTGGGCGAAGTTGAGGAAAGCGGCGACTCCACCTATTTTCCCACAACGTTGATAAATATGACCACCGTGTAACAAATTTCAAAATTCGAAGAGAACATCTATATAGAGATAATAGTTCTAAATCCGAATTGATAATAATAAATTTTTATTTCGATTTTTCACAACATGGCAACTGGGCAAGGTCTTAATTTTCATTAAATTCCGAAATTTAAAATATCGAAAATTTGCTACATCATTTATTGAGCTTTTGATCACCAAAATCGATTCCCGTTTGCTGATTTTAAAAATTATTAGATCCAAAGGCGTGGCAACGGGGCAAAGTTTCGATTATGAATTTGTACACAGCTTCAGGGTGGTGTTTTTCGCCCTAACCTTGTTCTTCTTGTTCTTGTCCTTGTTCTGATTCAGACGGTCAAGGCTACAGACTCTTCACCTTGAGACAGTGTCTTTTAAAATATTTAACATATTATCTCAACCCCACAAAAAAATTTAGTAACAAAAAACGGAAATTCAGGCTAATTTTGGCTTCTTTGACGAATCCACAGCGGTTCTTCACCCTTACCATGCTCTTCTTCTTATTCAGTTAGTTAAGGCTACAGCCTCTCCTTTATTCTTGCTTAATTTATTTATTTTTAACTAGACTCACCTCACAATGGCTGAAGCAGCAAATTGCTGACACCCACGCTTCAACAGGTCATCCGATCTCTTATCTTAAAACTAAGCGCCTCCTTGGAACTTCTTCAGCTAAGTTTGTAATTTGTTCTACTTACCAACTGTAACTGTATTCAAACTATTTCATCCAAATATGATTACTAGCGCAACTGGAACAAAGCTTCAGAGATACGTACTTTTCTTACCTTCCACATCTTGTTGACTCTCTCAGAAAACCCAGGCCAGAATACCGTTTCTAGAAGTCTAGATCATTATAAATTCTATCCTCCGGCAATGCTCAACCAATTACTTTCAACAAAAACTTTTCGATCTGAATAAACATTTTTCGTGCAGAGTCGGCATAAATTGGTCGAACGAACTTCCTCCAAGCACTAACAAGAAAGTTTAGGTTTAAATTTGCATAGATCCACTCATATTTACAGTATTCCCTCTGCACCAAAAGTCAGCCCGTAAAGAGATTTAATGTGTTCACAGTAGCCTCCATTTCACACGGTGACATCAAAATAGTACAGGTTAATTTCAATTTAACGTCGGTACGCAGATTTATCACTGATAATCCAGTTCGTTATTTTTCCTTTACAACATACCTAATCGTTACATTTAACAGGTTTCACAGTTTGATAGCCTACCCCAAGTTAATAATTGTCACAGCTTAATGATTTGTGAAATAATACTTGAAAATACATGTGTTGGCCGCTTATAATTGGCATTGGAATTGGTTTAGCGGTCAAACTTCAGAATTTTACTGAATTCTACTATTCTCAGATTGTTTAAAATAATGCGTACCGGTAGATATTATTAGTTGAACAATTGAGTAAGTACTTGTAATTCGCAGTTTATCGACAAATTTGAATTTCTGATAAATGGTTTTTGAAACATGATCTATAATCATCCTTTCAATGCTCACACAACAGCATCATTTGTCGAATACACCGACTATTGAAACATTGGGATTCAATGAACAACAAAATTCATTGACGCCAGCCTACAACAGCCAGAGTGCGGCGAAACGCGGTGGATGGCTCGAAGAGTACTATCATCAGGCTTTGGACAATTCAATACCCAACATCCAACCGAAGATTGAAAACACATGATTCACCTGATATGGTTTATGAATGGACTAGTGAAGTAAACCTTATGACCCCCGTTCGGCCATACTCCCTCCTAGTTCGCATTACGCTCACGTATTGTGGGTTAGTATTCTCAACCTACTAGGCTGGGCAAACACCACATGATGATTTCATTTCCATTGTTGCCTTTTCGCTCGGATACTACAATAAGTTAAAAAAAAAAAATTATGTAAAATGTCTGTGAGACTGTTTAATTTTGGGAATATATGGGTAATTGTTGATTCAGGATGGTCTAAACCGGATTATGGTATGAACATTTTTCGGAAATTCGAGTTTTAAAAATTTCGGACAGAGAACAATTCGATAAAACATGATTTCTGATCAGTAGCGTGGGAACTTCAAAGAAGCCATAACTACAGCATGATTTTGTTCCAACCATAATAGATGTTTAAGAACTATTTTTTGTAAACTGTTAAACTGTTATTGAGATGTGAGTTGTTTTTCCAAGCGATGCCATGGTGCAGATACACCAGTTTGGTTCTTACTGCTATTGGCAGAAAGCGTCCGACGAGTAACCTCATACAAATCGATCATAATATTTTACGATATCAAGATCGTTGGCACAACAACAAAATTTGTTGTGTATGGGGGAGAGAATACTGTCAATAATAACACACATCATACACACATGATAGTGATCATTGAAGTAAATGCTATTCATCAACATCAGACGGAAGATAAATGAAGTTGTACGGTTTGTCCCTAATCACAGACTGTTCCGTAAATACTTCTCTCTACAATTAGTAATCATAGGGGCTCTATCTTTTGACCAGGATTACGGGAAAACGGCCTGAAGGAGACTGATAACCTGACTACGGGCTCAATAACAAATATTAATCTACTGTTAATTGACTATCGATTTGCGTCAATCGAAAGCTTCCAAGCGCCGACCGATGCGATGAAAATGACGCTGTGCTGATTCTGATGGACTAGCTCTTCTAATGGGTTGGGGGGTTCGAGGGGTTGATTGATGGGCGCAATTCACTGGGCGTATTGTCTCACTCGACCTCTTGCCATCTGTCTGTTTCATCGCTTCTAGACAAAATACCTTTTCAAGTGGGAGTTAACTATTTATTCCTTCTGGTTTGGTACTTTTACCTTCCCAACTTCTTGGAACAGCAAATCAAGAGTTATTCGGCTGTGGGAATTTCGCCCTCAAGCTCTTGAATGGGAAATATCATTCTCTCTTCCCATTGCATGATTCATACTTGTAATAAAATACATAAATTTGGGAAATTGAGTTGAATGAAATGAATTACATTTATCATCATTTTCAGGCAATAAAACTAAATAAAATAGAGATGTTCTGTATTTATCTTAATATTGTTATTAAGTATCTCATAATCTTATAAGATGATGAGATACTTAATAACAATATTAAGATTAGATTATTGGACGACGAAGGTTCTGAATAGTTCTGTTTTCCAAATTCACTATATAGTACAAGTTCATGTACACTGGAGACCAAAAAAACGGCGCAGTTGAATTGTTGTCGAAGAGTCAAGTTTAAATCGATAACAGTTGGGTTTGAGTCAATAGTAAGGTCAATAACATGGTTAAGAGAGATTACGTGCAGAGGTCCATCCCTGTTTTTCCTTAACTATCCAGTTTTTTCCTGTAATGCTCTCTGGAATTCGCGATAGAAGCCTACAGAAGCCTGCTGATGTTAGTCTTCACTCAAGAGTCCGTGCTTTAGGTCCTCTACTCACCCCAGCACACCGAACGGCTCGTCTTCAATTTGCTGGAGATCACGCTGCTTGGACTGAGCTGCTTGGGTTTGCAGCAGGATCCGTCGCCCTTGGATGCCGGCCTTCTGGTGTAGCTACCAGTTTCACGGTTTCCTGTAGGTTTCTATCGTGTATTCATAAGAGCATTACAGGAAAAAACTGGATAGTTAAGGGAAAACAGGGATGGACCTCTGCACGTAATCTCTGTTAACCTTGTTATTGACCTTACTATTGACTCTAACCCAACTGTTATCGATTTAAACTTGACTCTTCGACAACAATTCAACTGCGCCGGTTTTTTTTGGTCTCCATTGTATTTTAAATGTTGAATTTTTTTTTTTTTTTTTAGTTAGGTTAATGCAAGACCAAAATTAGACTACATTTTTTTTTTTTTGTTTTTTTTTGTTTTTGTTTTTTTTTTTTTAGTTAGGATAATGCAAGCTAAAATTAGACTAGATTTTTTTTCCTCTTCAATAAAAGAACTTTATTGCTTAGAACAGCATTACAATTGGGTGCGTTAATTATAAACAAAAATATTAACATGACACATGATTGGGAGTACAACTCCAATGAATTTCTCTCGCTGTTGTTACTTATTTACAACGAAAGGGAATGAAAATGGAAGTGATCTATGAAGTGTTGCTTTGGATTTCAGTGAGAAGATCAGTGTGGCGTTCGCGTTTCAATCTGCGGTTTGGACGGTTGGGTGGAATTTGGGTCCGAATGGTTTCTGACAAACCAGGGTGCGTCTGCAATAATTCTCAAAACACCGTTTTGCACACGTCTCACTTCTGAACCCGATGCTCCATCCCAAACATGGCTGCCATACTCCGAAATTGGCCCTATCAGCATTACGTAGATTAATCGTTTTACGTCAATACGTAGTGGTGATTTTGCTCCTAGGAGTGGTTTAAGTTGTCTAAGACGGGAACGACTTCTGCCAAGTATATAAGTAATGTAGCTGTTGAAGGTCAATCTTCTGTCTAATATTACTCCCGAATTCGGAAGGGACAACACCATCACCAATACTGATTTCAGGTTCGTCATAGATGCGAAGATATGTGAACACAGTACAGCAGGAGTTTTGAGGGTTGAGCTTGATTTTCCAGCGTATTGCCCATTAGTTGAGGTCATAGGCAGGTTGCTCCTCAAGCTCTAGTCCAGCTCCTCAAGCTCTAGTCCAGCTCTCTCCCCTCTAGGCGAGCTGCAGAGAAAAGAAATGTCATCCGCGAACTGTGCTGATATCACCAGCATATAGCAGGTACTAAAGGGGTCCTAGCACGCTCCCCTGCGGGACTCCTGCGCGAATTGGTCGCGACCGCGATATGGCATCTCTATATCTGACTGTGAATGCTCAGTTTGTCAGATATGACAAGGTAACTCGGTAGTACGTGTCTGGAAGAGCAGATTTTTTTTTTTTTTTTTTTTTTTTTTTTTTGGGGGGGGGGGGGGGTTGAGAAAATGGATTAAATCTTCTAAAAGGCACTGGCTAAAGTTGGAACGAAGCTCTGTGCAAAATTTCAAGTCAATCGGTGAAGGTAGAGAGGCTGCAGCCCTGGCTAACTGAATAAGAAGAAAAACATGGTAAGGGGGTTTTGAAGTTATATAACTCGGATCCCTTTAGGCCTAGCGACTTAAAACTTTCAGGGCTTTCTACTATCCACTCCAAGAAGATCCACACCAAATTTCAAGTTGATCGGCCAAAAAGGAACTGAGACATGGATACAGGAAGTACGCGTCTCGTGGCGTCCGGTAAACATACACTTGTTTGCTTGGCGGAGCGAACGCTCCCGCGTTCCTAGATTACAATTACAATTGAGAGTGAGATAATTAATGAGTTAAGTTAATTATAGTCACTGATATCCAAGTATTAATATAATAGGAATACTTATAATATGAAATATATAATTTATATGGATATCGGCAAACTGATCAAGTGGCTTCGCCATTCGGTTGAGAGGAAGTCCGATGACATAGCCAGAGACAAACCCTCTGCCCACCGAGTAGCCGGGCCCTTCATCGCCACCTGCCTGTCGCGATTGAATGAGCCAAGTGTCAAGTCCATTAGCTAATCAAAGGCGCTAATCGAAGGGTTTATAATCAACGGAGTGGCCGAAACTGGAACGGATACTGCTATTGACATCTAGTGGAGTTACCAAAAGGGAGCAGTAGGTACTGAATTCGGGTGACGCAAGTCCCTCCCTTCCCAGCACTCCTCTGTGTGTTGAGGTATTCAAATCGCGGTTTACAAACGATCCACAGGATGAATTTATAATCAATACGTTTAGAACAGACGAGGTACCATCCACCATTCCACTGTCATTTATTGGCCCTTGACCCTTTAAATACGCCAACTACGGTACAAATACATCACCGTTTATAAATAACTATTGTATAACATGCGTTCTGTCAGTTTGCATTGTTATACCGACGAGTTTGTAGCAAAACTTTACGCTATAAAAAAATATATATAAAAATACCCTTTCCAATGGCTTCAAAATAATTTTGAACGATGCGCTAGTAATTATTATTAGTAGGTACATCATTCGCTGAAAATTATTAGATACAATGCCTACATTAAATGTAGGCATTGTATCTAATTGTTTTTCAGCGAATGATGTACCTACAGAGAAAACATTTTTTTCTCGAATGTACGTAGTTAGCAAGACACCAAGGATGTTCTCAAAACTCTCGATATCCTGGACACCCTGGATGTACAGGGTGGTAGGGATTCATAATAGTGTCGATTGTGGTTTATTGTCTTCGACAAGACAAGAAAAAATAACAAGCTCTTGATAACATTTAATGTATGTCAATATTTACCTACTTCCTACTCCTGAGGAGGGAAGGGGAAACATCCAACGCATCCAATAGGTTAGAGCTTGCTCAATAACGTGGTTCTTTCATCTTTGTGAAATCACATCGATCCTATCCCCTCTTCTTATTTGAAAAAGGCGAGCTTGCCTTCTGTATTTCCAGGACTAATTAAATACCAGTAAAACGATTCGCTTAGGGGTTAAGAAATTCACTTCACTAACCATCTATCACACCACTGCTTTGCTTACGCCTTCTCCAAAAACGTTCTATACAAATACTAGTATTAGTTACTAATTCAATTGTTGTATCGTTCTTTCCGAACTCGTATCCACTGCTGTTAAACTTGTAAAATCATGGCTCATAACCCTCAACCCTTAGCACTCCAATCTCGACCTGCCATGGTTGATTATCTAAATTATCTTTCTAATGGTGTTTCAAGGAAATGCTCCAATCCCCAATCCCCAATCCTAAACCGACGCGTCTTTTTGTCGCAAAACTCTTCTACTCCAATTCAGTATTTACTCTTAGCATCTGAAACTACTGTGAAGTAGCAGGCTCGGGATATATTGATAGACGACGGAGATACCAAGATACTGTGACCGGAGTGTGAGCAGTAGGATCTCCAGGGGTTTCAGCGAATTTTCGACGAAAATGGAGTTATTGTTCTTGGTCCAAAATTTTTAAAACTCGAATTTCCGAAAGATTTTCAATGCAAAATCCGTTTCAGACTGAATCCACTGCCAAAAGACACCAACAATATATTCATATAATATATAAAATTACCAATATGAAACAGTATGTTATACTTATATATATTTATACAAGTAGTGGAGGTTTGTTGACTAGGAGTAGAGTAGTTTGCGGGTGGGGAATGACCAACACTAGTCGACTAGTGTAGGGCATTCTCATCCGCAAACTATATTTATACATTTATATATTTATGTATGTGTCACTTCGGACGATAGCTCTCAATATAAAAACTCTTGAGATAAACAGTTCAAATTTGCACAAAAAACCGTCCTAGCAATCCAAAGGCTATGTTCGTAGATGAGCAGAATCGGGCTACTCGAAGGGGGGGGGGGGCATTTAAGGGGGTGGAAATTACCCATAAATTACCAATATGAAACAGTCTGACAAGTGACCCATCATTTCGAAGGTTCGTTTTATGCTGAACACGATGGTGAAGTCAGAATTGCGATATCTTATTCCGTTCTCAAACTGGAGCACTTTGATCATGACTAAACGTGGTTAATACTTGAGATGTTCTTCGTGGACATCATGTTCTTCAATGGAGACATTTTACATAAAACCATGTTATTTCTTATAAAATTCGCCCTTACAGCCATACTGCATGACTGTGGATTTGTTCTTCAGAAAGCCGATTTCATCCTAAATGAACCCCTCAATTCGATTCAAATTCAACGTTTTTTTTCTTCAGAGTGCTTTGCTGTTTCAAGGTCGTCCCACTAAACTCATTTTTCCATCACACATTTGTGTTGATAAGTTCAATAATTTTCGCATGATTCATGCCAACCCTTAAGCGTATACTCATGGGACTCTCAGATGTTGCTATGTATAGCAACGCTATGTACTCGTATACAGATTTTGGTGCTACGCTGGTGCCAGGGGCATTGGAACCACAATGGCGACAGTGGTTCCTAACAAAAAATACAAGTTTCCATGGATTTGGTCATTTTCTTACACAAATAACTAAACCCTTCCTATAATTAATTAATATCATATGTTTACCATCCCCACCCCCTCCCCCAATCAAGTCCTTGAAATGATTAAAATCGCTCCTCAGGGACTCGTATAGTTTCATTGCATTCGTCTATACCATTTTTTAGTGTCAACAAGGGCCGAATTGAATTTCTTTCGATGGGGAGAAAATAGTAGGCGTTCGCCAATATTTGCAGAATCTCAATCGGCTTTCGAGATCAAAGCCCGTTTCGAAGTCTCCCGTACAATTCTTTTTCGATAATGAACTCAATTTCTTCAATTGCGTATTTTGCCGTAAAAGAGATCAGACAACTTTTCCTTTGACTGGCGTTCAATTTCCGTCCCTCTAATTGATTCTTTCCGTTTTTCAGCATTTATTAAGATATTTTGCATTGCTAGATAATTTATTGTAATTGGAGCAAGCTCCACCTCCACGTGCACAGACTTAGCATCCCACATCTAATAGACGTCTATTGGTGGTCGTAAACACGTTAGTAGACGTCTGTGGTAGATGATCTACTGAACGTCTGTATGGTTATTATTCGAAGTGAGAAAAATACCAATAAACTCTTTCTACTGTACAAATGCCGCTCTCACGCCTACATCTAGTCTACGGGGAGACGAGAAGTTGACCTACACGTAGACCTCACGTAATTAGGTAGACGAGTAATTAGAAGATCTAGTAGACGCACACAGATAATAGACCCCTTGGGTGACTGCGGTTGTCACAATCACTGTGCACCCAGTGTGAACATGGTCACACGCACTGTAACTGTGGTCACTTCACCTGTTTCCAGCAGCATGTCCACGTTCTCTCTAAATTTCTGTTCATGTTGAGAAAGTTCACGGGAAACGACTGCCGAACTATGTTTAATATTTTGAACATTATATGGATGTAAGTATTTTTTAGACTTTCGTTTCCTCTTTTGCAAAAGCCAGAATGCAAAAATAATAGGTATTATCCTCTGTGGAGCTCACAACTAATCGAGGGTATAACTGCAACTTCCCACATCGTCATTTTGGCGACTTTTCAGCAGAGCCCAAAAACCATCTGCCAATGACTATGTTTACTGAGTAATTCAGTAAAGTAAATACCTAGGTAGTGATATTTATTGTTACCTAACTTAGGTACCTAACTTATACTTGGTTAGATCGATCCGCCGGGGGTAGACGCTTCGAATGGTATGCATAACTCATTTTTGCCAAAAGTGACGATGTGGGGTGTTGCCGTAAGTCCCTCGTAATTCTGATGAAAAAACTTTGCAAATTATCTTCTTTGTGCAGATACCCTTCTGTCTAATTCACGAAATGATGGATGAAACGTTTATAGAGATGATGAATTGATTACAAATCATTTTCACCAATATCATTCTAGTGTTTCTTTTCCACATACCTACTTCGGCAATAATTTAATTATTACCCAAGCATTATTAATTACTCAATTACTCAAAAGTATTAGAACAATGATTTTTTAAATTATTATTAATTATTAATAATTGTTATTAATTATTACCTACTAACTATTATTATTCATTAACTCGATGTCGCAACACCAATGTGCTATTTGAATCATCCGGTCCAG
This sequence comes from Stenodema calcarata, assembly GCA_963920205.1. Classification (NCBI taxonomy): domain Eukaryota; kingdom Metazoa; phylum Arthropoda; class Insecta; order Hemiptera; family Miridae; genus Stenodema; species Stenodema calcarata. The sequence continues at coordinate 7,780,134 of OY986050.1, forward strand.
TATAAACGTGACCCAACAGGCTTGAAAAAATAAAATTTAAAAAAAAAGAAAACTTTGTTCAAACTTGAACTGAGATTTCAAAATTCGTTTTGAAAAGGGTTATAAAAAGGTTCAAGGATCATCATAGGTGTGGTCCGAACCCGGAAACCAAATTTCGTAATTTTTGCTATCGGACGGATTTTGGTTTATTATCTTCGATAATGAACCATTGGAATCGCCCAAAGAAAAAATTTTTTTAACCCCCCCCTCAAAATTTGTTGGTTTACGTTTCAAGATACGTAGATTCAGAAAATCGAATAAAAAAAAATCCGTCCGTCCTCCGTACGCCGTCCGCCGTCCGCCGTACGCCGTCTTCCGTCCGCGCCACTTTGCCCAGTTAACGTTGAGCTAAAATTACGAAATTTGGTTTCTGGGTTCGGACCAGCCCCACAATGGTCCTCGAAACTTTTCATAACCCTAGGTCAAGGGGAAGGGGTTCAAAACGAATTTTGAAAATTTCAAAATCTCATATCTCGAAAAATTCATATAGAACGGTATGTTTTTTATTTCATATTTAGATAGAGTTTGTTCCATAGAATTTTTTAAGACCATCCGCAGCTTTGTACGACCAGCCGTTCGTTCACAATGAGGGCTCAAAGATTGTGCCTCACAACACGATCGTGTATCAAACTGTTGAAATACAGGTCCATTTTCATACTAACAAGCTCTTTGGAACATCATATGGCTTAAGTGATGTCGAGTTTGTTGTTCTGAGGTGCGTTTCGTGCTACGGAAATGAAGGTAATTTCGAATGTTTGTTGGTAGGTACTTCTTTTATAGAAAAATTATTACCGACGTAGTATTAAAAACCCCAGAATTATATCGTATTAATTAATCATAATTAATAATTATTATTATTATTAATAAATACGAATTATTAATACCTAACAATAAATTATAATAATTTTCACTAGGTACTTGATAAAATTGTTAATAATTAGTGATAATTGATAATTATAATTAATCTAACATTTAGGATCTAGACATTTAGACCTAGTGATCTAGACAGAAGGGTGATCTGTACAAAGAAGATAGTGAACCGTTGTGTCAAGAATTTTCGTTTTCACGAAGTATTTGAGTCGACAATTGCTCTTCTTCAAGATCCATTCGAACTCAAATAAACACCTCGAGTCGATATGAAGTCAACTTTTTTTCGTTTTCACGAAGTATTTGAGTCGACAATTGCGCTTTTTGAAGGTCCATTCGAACTCAAATAAACACCTCGAGTCGATATGAAGTGAATTTTTTTTCATTTTCACGAAGTATTTGAGTCGACAATTGCTGTTCTTGAAGGTCCATTCGAACTCAAATAACCACGTCGAGTCGATATGAAGTCAACTTTTTTTCGTTTTCACGAAGTATTTGAGTCGACAATTGCTCTTCTTGAAGGTCCATTCGAACTCAAATAACCACGTCGAGTCGATATGAAGTCAACTTTTTTTCGTTTTCACGAAGTATTTGAGTCGACAATTGCTCTTCTTGAAGGTCCATTCGAACTCAAATAAACACCTCGAGTCGATATGAAGTGAATTTTTTTTCATTTTCACGAAGTATTTGAGTCGACAATTGCTGTTCTTGAAGGTCCATTCGAACTCAAATAACCACGTCGAGTCGATATGAAGTCAACTTTTTTTCGTTTTCACGAAGTATTTGAGTCGACAATTGCTCTTCTTGAAGGTCCATTCGAACTCAAATAAACACCTCGAGTCGATATGAAGTCAACTTTTTTTCGTTTTCACGAAGTTTTTGAGTCGACAATTGCTCTTCTTGAAGGTCCATTCGTACTCAAATTAACACGTCGAGTCGATATGAAGTCAACTTTTTTTCGTTTTCACGAAGTATTTGAGTCGACAATTGCTCTTCTTGAAGGTCCATTCGAACTCAAATAAACACGTCGAGTCGATATGAAGTCAACTTTTTTTCGTTTTCACGAAGTATTTGAGTCGACAATTGCTCTTCTTGAAGGTCCATTCGAACTCAAATAAACACCTCGAGTCGATATGAAGTCAACTTTTTTTCGTTTTCACGAAGTATTTGAGTCGACAATTGCTCTTCTTGAAGGTCCATTCGAACTCAAATAAACACCTCGAGTCGATATGAAGTCAACTTTTTTTCGTTTTCACGAAGTATTTGAGTCGACAATTGCTCTTCTTGAAGGTCCATTCGAACTCAAATAAACACGTCGAGTCGATATGAAGTCAACTTTTTTTCGTTTTCACGAAGTATTTGAGTCGACAATTGCTCTTCTTGAAGGTCCATTCGAACTCAAATAAACACCTCGAGTCGATATGAAGTCAACTTTTTTTCGTTTTCACGAAGTATTTGAGTCGACAATTGCTCTTCTTGAAGGTCCATTCGAACTCAAATAAACACCTCGAGTCGATATGAAGTCAACTTTTTTTCGTTTTCACGAAGTATTTGAGTCGACAATTGCTCTTCTTGAAGGTCCATTCGAACTCAAATAAACACCTCGAGTCGATATGAAGTCAACTTTTTTTCGTTTTCACGAAGTATTTGAGTCGACAATTGCTCTTCTTGAAGGTCCATTCGAACTCAAATAAACACCTCGAGTCGATATGAAGTCAACTTTTTTTCGTTTTCACGAAGTATTTGAGTCGACAATTGCTCTTTTTGAAGATCCATTCGAACTCAAATTAACACGTCGAGTCGATATGAAGTCAACTTTTTTTCGTTTCACGAAGTATTTGAGTCGACAATTGCTCTTCTTGAACGTCCATTCGAACTCAAATAAACACCTCGAGTTGATATGAAGTACACTTTTTTTCGTTTTCACGATGAATATGAGTCGACAATTGCTCTTCTTGAAGGTCCATTCGAACTCAAATAAACACCTGGAGTCGATATGAAGTCAACTTTTTTTCATTTTCACGAAGTATTTGAGTCGACGATTGCTCTTGTTGAAGGTCCATTCGAACTCAAATAAACACGTCGAGTCGATATGAAGTCAACTGTTTTTCGTTTTCACGAAGTATTTGAGTCGACAATTGCGCTTCTTGAAGGTCCATTCGAACTCAAATAAACACCTCGAGTCGATATGAAGTCAACTTTTTTTCGTTTTCACGAAGTATTTGAGTCGACAATTGCTCTTCTTGAAGGTCCATTCGAACTCAAATAAACACGTCGAGTCGATATGAAGTCAACTTTTTTTCGTTTTCACGAAGTATTTGAGTCGACAATTGCTCTTCTTGAAGGTCCATTCGTACTCAAATTAACACGTCGAGTCGATATGAAGTCAACTTTTTTTCGTTTTCACGAAGTATTTGAGTCGACAATTGCTCTTCTTGAAGGTCCATTCGAACTCAAATAAACACGTCGAGTCGATATGAAGTCAACTTTTTTTCGTTTTCACGAAGTATTTGAGTCGACAATTGCTCTTCTTGAAGGTCCATTCGAACTCAAATAAACACCTCGAGTCGATATGAAGTCAACTTTTTTTCGTTTTCACGAAGTATTTGAGTCGACAATTGCTCTTCTTGAAGGTCCATTCGAACTCAAATAAACACCTCGAGTCGATATGAAGTCAACTTTTTTTCGTTTTCACGAAGTATTTGAGTCGACAATTGCTCTTCTTGAAGGTCCATTCGAACTCAAATAAACACCTCGAGTCGATATGAAGTCAACTTTTTTTCGTTTTCACGAAGTATTTGAGTCGACAATTGCTCTTCTTGAAGGTCCATTCGAACTCAAATAAACACCTCGAGTCGATATGAAGTCAACTTTTTTTCGTTTTCACGAAGTATTTGAGTCGACAATTGCTCTTTTTGAAGATCCATTCGAACTCAAATTAACACGTCGAGTCGATATGAAGTCAACTTTTTTTCGTTTCACGAAGTATTTGAGTCGACAATTGCTCTTCTTGAACGTCCATTCGAACTCAAATAAACACCTCGAGTTGATATGAAGTACACTTTTTTTCGTTTTCACGATGAATATGAGTCGACAATTGCTCTCCTTGAAGGTCCATTCGAACTCAAATAAACACCTGGAGTCGATATGAAGTCAACTTTTTTTCATTTTCACGAAGTATTTGAGTCGACGATTGCTCTTGTTGAAGGTCCATTCGAACTCAAATAAACACGTCGAGTCAATATGAAGTCAACTGTTTTTCGTTTTCACGAAGTATTTGAGTCGACAATTGCGCTTCTTGAAGGTCCATTCGAACTCAAATAAACACCTCGAGTCGATATGAAGTCAACTTTTTTTCGTTTTCACGAAGTATTTGAGTCGACAATTGCTCTTCTTGAAGGTCCATTCGAACTCAAATAAACACGTCGAGTCGATATGAAGTCAACTTTTTTTCGTTTTCACGAAGTATTTGAGTCGACAATTGCTCTTCTTGAAGGTCCATTCGTACTCAAATTAACACGTCGAGTCGATATGAAGTCAACTTTTTTTCGTTTTCACGAAGTATTTGAGTCGACAATTGCTCTTCTTGAAGGTCCATTCGAACTCAAATAAACACGTCGAGTCGATATGAAGTCAACTTTTTTTCGTTTTCACGAAGTATTTGAGTCGACAATTGCTCTTCTTGAAGGTCCATTCGAACTCAAATAAACACCTCGAGTCGATATGAAGTCAACTTTTTTTCGTTTTCACGAAGTATTTGAGTCGACAATTGCTCTTCTTGAAGGTCCATTCGAACTCAACTAAACACCTCGAGTCGATATGAAGTCAACTTTTTTTCGTTTTCACGAAGTATTTGAGTCGACAATTGCTCTTCTTGAAGGTCCATTCGAACTCAAATAAACACGTCGAGTCGATATGAAGTCAACTTTTTTTCGTTTTCACGAAGTATTTGAGTCGACAATTGCTCTTCTTGAAGGTCCATTCGAACTCAAATAAACACCTCGAGTCGATATGAAGTCAACTTTTTTTCGTTTTCACGAAGTATTTGAGTCGACAATTGCTCTTCTTGAAGGTCCATTCGAACTCAAATAAACACCTCGAGTCGATATGAAGTCAACTTTTTTTCGTTTTCACGAAGTATTTGAGTCGACAATTGCTCTTCTTGAAGGTCCATTCGAACTCAAATAAACACGTCGAGTCGATATGAAGTCAACTTTTTTTCGTTTTCACGAAGTATTTGAGTCGACAATTGCTCTTCTTGAAGGTCCATTCGAACTCAAATAAACACCTCGAGTCGATATGAAGTCAACTTTTTTTCGTTTTCACGAAGTATTTGAGTCGACAATTGCTCTTCTTGAAGGTCCATTCGAACTCAAATAAACACCTCGAGTCGATATGAAGTCAACTTTTTTTCGTTTTCACGAAGTATTTGAGTCGACAATTGCTCTTCTTGAAGGTCCATTCGAACTCAAATAAACACCTCGAGTCGATATGAAGTCAACTTTTTTTCGTTTTCACGAAGTATTTGAGTCGACAATTGCTCTTCTTGAAGGTCCATTCGAACTCAAATAAACACCTCGAGTCGATATGAAGTCAACTTTTTTTCGTTTTCACGAGGTATTTGAGTCGACAATTGCTCTTCTTGAAGGTCCATTCGAACTCAAATAAACACGTCGGGTCGATATGAAGTCAACTTTTTTTTCATTTTCACGAAGTATTTGAGTCGACAATTGCTCTTCTTGAAGGTCCATTCGAACTCAAATAAACACCTCGAGTCGATATGAAGTCAACTTTTTTTCGTTTTCACGAGGTATTTGAGTCGACAATTGCTCTTCTTGAAGGTCCATTCGAACTCAAATAAACACGTCGGGTCGATATGAAGTCAACTTTTTTTTCATTTTCACGAAGTATTTGAGTCGACGATTGCTCTTGTTGAAGGTCCATTCGAACTCAAATAACCACGTCGAGTCGATATGAAGTCAACTTTTTTTCGTTTTCACGAGGTATTTGAGTCGACAATTGCTCTTCTTCAAGGTCCATTCGAACTCAAATAAACACCTCGAGACGGTATGAAGTCAACTTTTTTTCGTTTTCACGAAGTATTTGAGTCGACAATTGCTCTTCTTGAAGGCCCATTCGAACTCAAATAAACCCCTCGAGTCGATATGAAGTCAACTCTTTTTCGTTTTCACGAAGTATTTGAGTCGACAATTGCGCTTCTTGAAGGTCCATTCGAACTCAACTAAACACCTCGAGTCGATATGAAGTCAACTTTTTTTCATTTTCACAATGTATTTGAGTCGACGATTGCGCTTTTGGTTTATTATCTTCGATAATGAACCATTGGAATCGCCCAAAGAAAAAAATTTTTTAACCCCCCCTCAAAATTTGTTGGTTTACGTTTCAAGATACGTAGATTCAGAAAATCGAATAAAAAAAAATCCGTCCGTCCGCCGTGCGCCGTACGCCGTCCGCCGTACGCCGTCTTCCGTCCGCGCCACTTTGCCCAGTTAACGTTGAGCTAAAATTACGAAATTTGGTTTCTGGGTTCGGACCAGCCCCACAATGGTCCTCGAAACTTTTCATAACCCTAGGTCAAGGGGAAGGGGTTCAAAACGAATTTTGAAATTTTGAAAATTTCATATCTCGAAAAATTCATATAGAACGGTATGTTTTTTATTTCATATTTAGATAGAGTTTGTTCCGTAGAATTTTTTAAGACCATCCGCAGCTTTGTACGACCAGCCGTTCGTTCACAATGACGGCTCAAAGATTGTGCCTCACTACAGGATCGTGAACCAAACTGTTGAAATACAGGTCCATTTTCATACTAACAAGCTCTTTGGAACATCATATGGCTTAAGTGATGTCGAGTTTGTTGTTCTGAGGTGCGTTTCGTGCTACGGAAATGAAGGTAATTTCGAATGTTTGTTGGTAGGTACTTCTTTTATAGAAAAATTATTACCGACGTAGTATTAAAAACCCCAGAATTATATCGTATTAATTAATCATAATTAATAATAATTATTATTAATAATAAATACAAATTATTAATACCTAACAATAAATTATAATAATTTTCACTAGGTACTTGATAAAATTGTTAATAATTAGTGATAATTAATAATAATAATTAATCTAACATTTACGATCTAGACATTTAGACCTAGTGATCTAGACAGAAGGGTGATCTGTACAAAGAAGATAATGAACCGTTGTGTCAAGAATTTGCAGTTTTTTTTTATTCGGTTTTTGGAATCTGAAACGTAAACCAGCAAATTTTGAGGCGATTCCAAACGTTTATTATGAAAAATTATTATTATATTATAATATAATAATATTATTATGATTAAAACTGTTCCCTTCCTCATGTCGTATCGCTCCAGTGTGCACCGCCTACAAGGGAGTTTTATGGGGTGATGGTGGGGGGGGGGGGGAATTACTCTGACTTCACCATCGTGTCAGGTTGAAAAATCTGTAAACTGAGGTGTTACTCGGCCAAAAAATGAGACAAAATTTGTTATAAAATCAGTAAAATTGAGACATTTTACATAAAACCAGTTATTTCTTCAAAAATTCGCTCTTCCATGCTGCGTGACTTTTTTTATGTTGGCAGTTGAGAATACTCATCACCGTATTAATCTATCTGCGAGGTATGACTTCGGAATTTGGAAGAATAGGGTCGGAATTCCCCTTTGCAGTTTTGTGAGTAATCCTTTGTGATGCCATACTTTATCAAATGCTTACGAGACATCTAGAAAGGCAGGTGAACACATTTGTTTTTTCTTCTAACGAGAGTTCAATGAGATGTTGTTATTTAATGAGATGTTGTTATTTAAATCCAAATTGATGTGATGGAGGTATATTTCTTCTATAATAGATTCCAGTCTTTTAAGGAGTAGGTACTTCACTTTTCAAATAACTTGGATATGACTGGCAAGAGAGAAATCGGTCGACATAATTTCTTGTCATCTCTAGGCTTGCCTGGATTTGGTATCATTATAATCTCAGCTACGTTCCATTGCATCAGCACGTATTTTAATCTGAATAAAGCATTGACAAGGTGTAGTAACTTTCGGAGACCTTTAACGGGTACTTCTTTCAATATCATCCCAGTTATTAGGTCGTATCCTGGAGCTTTCTTGGAATTTATGATGGTCATTATTTTATTCTGTATTTCAGATAGCGTTACAGGGAGTATTATACACCCATCAATCATTTGAATTTTCGTTGTATGTTCTTCTTCAGTCTGCCTACCAAAGGGTTTGAATTTGTCCTCCAGGTACCTACATTCAAAATTGGATCATCCCTAGTATTTACCTTCTCCTTTGCACTTCTTGGGACACTGGTACTTTATGCCGCTTCAGACCTTTTGCAGCTTGCCATAAAGAGATCTGCCGATCTGCATCTATACATAGCCAGAGTCTCATTTTTTATTTTATTTATTTATTTTTTTTCGTCATTGTCTTGAGTTCGTTAAAATAGCTTATTCTAGTGTCTATTCTTTTCAGGTGACTAGTAATAATATACAAATTTGTGGTATCAGGCTGAATAAAGACCAATAAATACTAGGGGTGATCCAATTTTCATTTCAGTACGACAGCATCGTGTCCTTTCATCCTTCGGGTAATGAATGTAAAAACCACAGTGTTGGTGAGAGAATTTACCTAAATGAAGAGACTAGGTATATAAGCTTAACAGAGCAATAGCCAACTACAAAGGCCTCTCTACATCTACCCACAATGCAATAGATTCATAACAATGTTGATTAGCTGATTATAATCAAAGCTTGCAAGGGTATCCTCTCTTAACCATCAGCTTTGTTGGGTCCGAACCAATCAGAGGACAATTGGGGTAATCAGGCCTGTGCGGTATTGGCACTCTGCGCTCAACGGAATTAGTGGAGGTCGGAGGATTGGGTTAAACCTTTCAAAGGGTTCGCGGTAACTCAAAGCGTGTTCCCCACCACTTCCTCTCTTCTATTAGCCTCGTCTCGTCCTGGTTTGCAAATATGGATGTTACAACGCCGAAGATCAATCTCAACTATAGAATCTGATGGTAACTCAACGTTTTATGGAGGTCAACTGAACGTTCTGGAAAAGTCATCGCTGAATTGTTATTAAAAATATTGGTGTATTTCCTTTTACATAGAATCACATTAAGGTTGACTAGCCCTTTAATATCAACTAAGTACTGAAAATACAAAAAAAAAAAACTTTTTATTATTATCTTCTTTGTAAAGATCACCCTTCTGTCTAGATCACTAAATGACGATCACCCACCTGTCTAGATCACTAAATCACGATCACCCACCTGTCTAGATCCCACTTGGGACGAGCGAGACACATGTTTCACAGCGGAAAGGTCTCGATATACATGTCCTGTTCCTGCCTTTGTTCTTATGTCCTATCCTCCCTCGCGCTCAGGGGGACACCCTCTGACCATTCCAATGCCAATCGGTGTTTTTTGCCAGTTTGAAAAAGTGTATACAGGCTGTAAGTATGGATCCAGAATTATGGTAAGTGGAATAACTTGGTATTATGCCCAAACATGCATTTCATTTTTTGTCCGGGTTTGTCATCTCAGGTAGTTTATTTATTCATTCCAATCGGGAATTGCACTTTTTTGAAGATGAACTTGAGGGAGTGCTCGGAGAAGACAAAGACTTGGCTTTAGAAGTCGACAGCATTTTTATTTATTTATTTATTTATTTATTGTGTTCACACAGCATAGGACCAAGGCCCCCCCTAGCGCCATGTACATATGTATTAGCAAGATTTAATTAATTAAATGGCCGTCAAAATACAATTGAAATAAAATTTAATTGATTATCAAAACAAAAAAATAACACAAAATTTACTCAAAGAAGAGATGTGCTGGAGAGAAAAGAAGTGCTGGAGAGAAACCAGAAGGAAAGAGAAGAACAAGAGAAGAGAGAGAAGAAAATGAAAATGGTGTAGTCATAAATCAGCAAAATGTGCTTTCAGTTCCGTGCTGAATTGCCGGAAAGAGGAGATAGAGCGTAAACGAAGAGGGAGACCATTCCAAAGTCGCGCTCCTTCTACAGCAAAGGAATTTTTATAAAGGGTTGAGTGGAATCGATGTTGAGAGATTAGATGCAGTCTGGTGGATGTGGTTAGGCTGAACATATTTTCCAAGTAGGAAGGGAGTACATTGCTGGGGGTGGTGTGAAGGATCTTGTGAACTAAGATAAGGCGCCTAAAGGCATAAAAGTGTTCCAGAGTCATACCCAACAACTCCTTACTTCTGTGAGATACGTTATTGCACCTCCGCAACCAAATGAGCTGACCGTCAAGACAGTGGTGATGAAGATGACGGAAAACTCATGGACAATCTCAACCGGAATCCAGTTAGTAAAGCTGGGGGTTCACATGTATCCGGAAAGTCCGGATTGCGTATCGCTCGGTGATTGGTCGAGGCCAAGGAAGTACACTCCCAACCTTCGACGCTGGCCAATCACAGAGCGATACGCAATCCGGACTTTCCGGATACATGTGAGGCTGAGGCAGTTTTGTCCAACAATACGCGAATTGGGAGTGACTTCAACTTTTCGGGATTTTCGAACAAGAGGCCACGTCCATTCTTAGTGGCTGAATACAACAGATGGGTGGGACCAATAGACTGGAACAGGATGTGAACAAGTACCGCATCGCCATTCGGTTCAAGAAGTGGTTCATAGTTGTTGCCATCAACAATGCACAGCACTTTTTTTTTTTTTTTTTTTTTAAATTAGATAACTTTATTATTATAATATAATATTACAGTTGTACTGAAAATAATACATAACAACAAAATAACATGGTACATGATTAAGGATGCAATCCAACGATTGTCCCTTATAGTAACTTATAATAACTTTAGAAGTCATTATAAATTATAATCACTTTAGAAGTTAGTAACAGACATAGTTTTTTTTTTTTTTTTTTCTCTCTAATATTTCATAGTATGGCGTCTTGGGGGCGTTTGCGCTTAAGTCGTCGTTCGGAGCGAGGTAGGGGCGGATTATCAGCCATGTGGTTGATGAGAGGGTTTGGGTGGTTCAGCATTTTTGTGTGGAGGTTTTCGTAGTTTGTTTGAATTGTCTCTTTTACAGTAGGGATGCTGAGGTCAGTGTGAAGGACCGAGTTCCTGATGTACCAGTGGTTTCCCGTGATTAATCTTAACACTCGGTTTTGCGTCGTTTGTATTTTGTTATTTTAGCACTTGTATATTTAAAAAAAAAACCCCGGAAGGAAGATTGCCAGACTTCAGTTCAAGAGAGAAATGACGATCACCTACCTACCTCACCAAACATAAAATACCATTAAGCCAAACCGCTATTCATGGAGGCACATCCAAGAAAGGGAAGAGATACGAGCGAGTACTGGAAGACATCAGATTTGATGGCAAAGACCTCCTCCTGACGAAAATTGAAAATAGGAGAAGGTGCGCTCACGAGGCATGCAGTCGTGCTGTTTTCACCATGTGTGTAAAATGCAATGTAGATATATGCCCTCATTGTAACGTTCAATATCTCACCAAGTAGCTATCGGCCAAATTTATTCATAATGTTCGTTTCATTGTCTTTTTCTTTTTTGAAGACCAATTTTTCGTCGTGATATACATGTTTTTTTCGTTACCTACCTTTTGAGCGATTTTTGAGTCTAAATAATGTCTAGTCATTTCGAATGGTATATTGAAATTTATTATTTTTTTCAACAGAACAAATAAAAAAAAAAGTTAATCTAGGCAGTTTTTCTCTTTCAAAATTCCCCATCGTAGGAGTTCCGGTTACTCAACCTATGAGCTGTAAGGATGAGCGTTACACATGTTTAACACAATGTCATGGTTCTGAAGAGCGTAGGGGTGGGAGAATTCAAAAATATTTTTCTGGGCTTCCCTTGGGACCAATGAACTAGAAACAATGAAAATTTGATCTTCATTGAGACTATTTCAGTTCGTCTGAAAACCATGTGCTGTTCGAATCAGCTGGTCCAGTATGAACAGTGAACCGACAGGCTGCCGCATGGTTCACCCTCATGTTTACGACTTTCGATCTGCTCCACCTTTGAGCCCTCATTATGAACGGACGGCTGGTCGTACAAAGCTCCGGATGGTCTTGAAAAATTCTGAAAATTAAACTAGTTAAACGTAAACTGAAAACTATGCGGTTTCATTCTCATTTTTCAAAATTTATCAAAGGTTATGAAAAGGTTCAAGATTCATTGTGGGATTGCTCCGAACCCGTCCACCAAATTTCGTAATTTCAGCACAACGCTACCTAATTGGCTGCTTTCAGTTGTCTTGTTTAAACCTTTGATTCTCCTCAATAGGGCTGAAAAATGAACCATCCTATACAGAACATGTAGAGTTTGGTGGTAAGGAAATCCATGAACTGGTTTTTGTATCACGCCGAAATGCCATGGGTTTTCCCTGAACTTTTTGCGATTAGCAAACCTCATTTTGACGATTCCAAGTACCACTGCGTCTGTAGAGCGCTTATTTTGAGCTCTGAAACGCACTTGAGATCCACGCAGGGACAACAACGGTTTTCTGGTTACGAACGCTGTTTTGATTAAAATAGATTAACGCAATTGGTTAAAAAGGACACCAATATGAGTATTGGATGGACACCAAAAATCGACTTTTCTAGTTTTTCCGGATCTGGAGGTGTCATGCAATTCCCAACCTAAACTAACGCTTATACGTACGTACATGTAGATTGACTTTTATAAACAAAGTTAATTCTTTCTATTGCATAATATACAATATAAAGAATTAACTTTGTTATAGAGCGTTTAGGGAATCACTGACTCAAACAACTGAATTTCTAATCAACTCCTACTTGTACTTGGCCAAATTAATGTATTTTTTAAAGCGATTTCGCATTTTTTTTATTAAACACTTTTCGCTCGCCTGAGACGTCCATGTTCGAACTCAGCCTTAAGTATGGACCTATTGAGCGACCCCTCGAAATCTGATGTCACTATCTTGACAATCGAGATATTCTGCCGAAAAGATTGTGGCCAGACAACTATAATATACGAGTATTATAATGCCAATTCTTTAGCCACTGATGTTGGAAGTTGAATCAACTGAAGAAATGATCAAAACGGATATAATTACTACCCGAATAAGAGAAGGGATTTGATTCAGGTTAACTCAGCCACTGTGAAGTATTGATCACAAAAAGCAGTATGAAGAGGAGCCTGTAAGCGGATTTTACTGGAGAAGATTCAGGCTCAAGATGTAAAGATAATTTGAGACAAAGTGGTATTTTACATTAAAACCATTTTAAAACCACCACCTCTAGATAATGTAGATTCAGTAGGGTTTCAAAAATGATTTGAATCAAAATTAATTAAATTCATTAACCACTGGTACAACGGTTGGACCACACATCATTAACAAATAATTGCTGGAGCGAAGGAAACGGAATAAATCAAAACACAAGTTATGTGAAATTTACAATTTTTTTTGTTTCTTTTTAATCAATTTAAATACATTACAGGGATCTAACAATACAAAAAATTTATATATATATTTATAATCAGTTTGGATGGGGGAAGAGTATCAAAAGTGTGTACCACACAAATTGAGTGGTCGAAATGACAAGAATTATTTTTACTTTACAAATAAGCCCTGACTGTCCATAACGTAATACAAACAGCCGAACTGTTGTCAAAATTCCACTTCTGATATCCGTTTGTCAAAATTAGTGTTTTCGCAGGCTTCGGTTGGGATTTTTTTTCTTAAATCATCATTTTTGTTTTTTTCATCATCAAATCTTGCTCAGACCACTCAAGAGAATGTCTACAAACATCCGCTAAACTCAAATTCAAAAACGCAAAATTTGAAGGATGATCTGAACAACATTTCTTTATATTCGTTAAAAAATACACATCGGTAGTAAAAAAAATTATCATTCGTGGCTTCGGCCACCAATGAGTTTCTTTTTCTTCTTTAAATAATCTATTCAAAGCCAGGAAATCGTTATCATCAGTTACACAGACAATTTGAACGACACAAATATATTTCCAAAATGTCAAAAACTTGAGCCGGAGAAACCGCGTTTTCTCAAAAAATGAGTTCACTCCAAAAAGAAACTCTCACCTTATAATCTTCAAGTAGAAAAAAATTTAACAACATTGTGATTATAAAAAATGATATTTTTTCTTCCAATTTCAACCAAACTTCTCTTTTTTAAAAAAAAAAGAAGAAACGGCCTTTGGGCTGAGTTTTAGATGGTTATATACAAGGTGCACTACCAGTATTTCAATAATTAAATGTTATGTACAATTGTGAGAAAGTTGACAAGTTTCCTCGAGTGAGAACAACTTTTCAAACGCGGTTCCACCGGCGTAATTATTTTTCGTAATTAGAAACTTGGAAAAAAACGACTTTTCTTAGTGAGCCTATCAAAACATTTGGTTTCTGCATACATGATTATTTCAGAGTCAAAAACCGATCAGCACACCAGCGGATGACTAAACACTTCGAAAAAATATTTTGTTTTCCATTTATCGAAATACTGCTTCATTTCGTCTGTTCGAGTTTGAACACCTACAAAATAGAATTGAGCTTCTTCATAAATGAAGACGCTTCGTGAATTCCACCATCGATACACATCCAAAAAACTCAGGGAAAAAAGCTACTTCACACAAATACATTTAAAATTTTTTTTTTTCCAAATAAGAAATCATGAAAACGAAATTGTAAAGAAAAAGCAATAAAATATTTGGGACTCGAGGGGGCCCCAGGACGTTAAGAATCAACATACACATTTTCTTGCAAGTTGCTGTAATAATTAAAGATTTAGACTAATATTTATAATTCAAACATTTTTTTTTTCAAGCAATGTTGAAAAATTTTGCACTTTTTCAACTAGTGAGGGGAGAGGGGAGAGTTTGATAATGAGGAAATGAGAATCGAAATTCCGGAAACCGCGAATTAGGATTGAAGTGAAAGAAAACGGAAATGCTAACCACTCATGCTTGTACGTCAAAAAATTACGTTATTATAATGAACTTTTAAAATATCCAGTTCGACTGGCTTTTAGGGTATTTTTAGTCGCACTCCGGAATCCGACGCTCATTCCCAAATTAATCGATTTTTCATTCCATTCTATCAACTTTTATACAACTAACAAATAGGTTTCTTCTTCTGTATTCTATAGGGAACAAAGCAAGTGGCACAAAAACTATTCGATACATAGGTTTCTCTTCAGATTTGTATGTATCATTTTTTTCTTCTCGCTATAAGAGACATCTTATTGTTTATGTATAAGATTTAAATAATATTATAGAAGAATAGCTATATCATAGTCATAAGAATAACACTGCAGTATTTTTCCAACATTCATCGATATCGGTGATGCTTTGTAGTAAAGCAATTTTTACTTTTTTTCAATTATACTTCTTTCAACATTCATTGTATTCTTTTGTTTTATCATTTCTTCCTTTCAAAACATTTTGAAAGCGTGGCTCATCATTTTGCTTCATGCGCTCATGAATAGCTCGAAAGAATCTTCTCAAAATCGGCGCACTGAAGCACTATTTTTTTTAAATATATATTTATATATATATTTTTTTTTTTTCATTTCAAACATCAGATGAAAATACCGTACATAAAGCATATTGTGTTAATTATAGCAATTTGTTCAACTCCTAATTCTAACCAGATGACGAAAATTTCAAAATTGAGAAAAAACAATTTAAAAAAAAAATTGAACAAGAAATGAAATATTGAAGGCTTAAGGTAAACAGAGACAAATTTGCTTGCAAGGAGAAAAACCAAAATGTGGCCGTGGCCGTCAAATGAAAATGAGCTACAACCACAAAAAAAAAATATCCGTTTTTCTTTTAAATAAAACTGCTACAGGTATTTTTGTGCGGAATGGTACTGCATGGGAGCAGGAGAAAATTTTCTTACTCTAATATTAATTCAAGAGAAATAACTGGGAGTCGAAAGCAAAAGAACTGAGGGAAGAAAAAACACATCCGAACAAATTAAACACGAAAAAATAACGTCTCAATCATGAGGCATTTTCAAGAGGTTATTTCAAAAAACAAATAGCCATTTATGCAATGGACTCGAGGGGAAAGAGGGCAAGCAATTTACCGTTACGAGCTTGGTATAAGAAAGTGTTTATTTTCAAACAAGCGAGCCACGATAAATTGTTCCATTTCTGTTTAAATGTTTAACATCTAACTTTTTTTGTTTTTTTGTATATTTTTTTAAATGTTTAGTATAATCAGTGAAGGTCTTAGTCGATTTCCAAGCGTGACCTGTAGCTTAAAAAACCCTTTTAAAAATCGACAAGATGGATTTTTTTAATTAAAAAAAAACTTATTTATGAGAAGGACGTGAATCGAAAAACTTTTGACGAGGGGGGGAAAGTTTTGGGTTATTTGAAACGGCACCCAAAATCTTCTGCACTCCATCAGTCGAAGAATTGATGTGTGGAGGTGACTTGGTAGTTTACAAAACGAAATAGGTATTTTTTTGTTTCTACTTGTTTGGTGTAGAAGAGGACGAGGAGAGGGAGGAGGGATTGGAGCTACAGGTCCGGTAGCAAGGAACGACTAGACGGAGGAAAGTGGAGAAAACGACGGTGGCGGCCTGATGGGACGAGCGAGCTAAGCCGACGTCCCATTGAAAATGGGCTCTTTCGACGACTTGTCAGTTTTCTTCTGCCTATTCGGTCGTCGCTGTAGTTTGGGGACTCCATCCGTGCTGTTGACGCCTTCTTTGCTCAGATTGTTTTCAACTGCATTCACTGGGGTGTTGTTTACGGCTGCAACAAAAAAATGGCTATAAGAGCGAATTTTTGAAAACATAGCTGGTTCTAAGTAAAATGTCTCCATTTCAGACCTCAGTTCATAGATGTTTCCACGCTGAACACGATAGTTAACTCAGAATTGCGATATCTCATTCAGTTATCAGATTAGGGCAGATGAACCCCCATGAACATCCCAAGTAACAATCTCGTTTCTTCATCTTTAAGTGAAGGCAGTAGATTGCTTGCAACCAATTACAGAGCAATCTGCACTCTATCATCGGTGCCCAAATTATTGGGGAGTTGATAGTTGAGGTACTAACCTCCCAGTTCGATAGTTATATTGTGCCTGAGCAGCATGGATTTGTGAGGGGCCGCTCCACAGTAACTAACCTAATCGAGTTCACGGACTTAGTGATGTTTGGGTTTGGTGATGGCGCGCAGGTGTTATCTGATGATTTTGCCAAGGCCTTTGATCGGGTATCTCACAAGCATATCGTTGCTCTATTATCTTCTCTTGGGGTGCATGGTACCCTCAATGGATTGATAGTTACCTCAAGGTAGACTTCACAGAGTTAGATTAAAAAGTGTTGTTTTCACGCCCTACCTTGCTTCCTCTGGAATCCCTCAGGGTACCCATATTGGCCCTCTCTTATTTTTGTTGCTGATCAATAGTGTCGGCCCAATGGTTTCCTCGGGTGACGTCAGGGTTCTGGTGTTCGCGGATGATCTTAAGATTTATGGATTACGGATTTCGTCGCCAGCGGACTGCCTCCAGCTACAACACAGCCTTGACAGCCTTCACGTTTGGTGTTCGGCAAACCACCTTGCTATAAACCCTGCTAAATGCACTCTCATTCACAGGAGCTCATCCAGTACCGTTATTATATAGATGGGCTCCATCTTGGAAGACTAGAGGTAACTCGAGACCTTGGGGTTCTGCTGGATCAGAAGTTTCAACAGAAGATTTAACAACCACGTGGATGCTGTCGCATCGAGAGCACTACGAACTTTGGGCTTCCTCAAGCTTTATACACGAGACTTCACGTCAGTGGAGGCCATTGTGCACTTATATAAGTCTTAAGTTCGTCCGATTATGAAGTGCATAAGGAGAGACTGGAACGTGTACAGAAAAAATTCCAGCGCTATACCGCCTTAAAGTTGGGGATGCCAGTTGATCGGGTGGACTATGCACGTCTATGCAAGTCTGGAGAAGCGTAGATGCATGGGAGACATCATGTTCTACCACAAATTGGTGAATGGCGTTTTCCAGTGCCCGTCTATTCCTCCAGAGTTAACATCAAAAAGCCTAGTCATGATACCCGTTCATCTGTGAGGTTCCACGTTCCGTTTGCCGCCCACAACTACCTCAAGCATCGACCACTATATCGCATGCCAAGGGAGGCGAATGCGTTTATTCAAGCCACGTCATCAGACTTCTTTTGTATCTCCCAGCTTAGCCTCAAACGTCAGTTTGCTAATTATCAGTGTCAGTGACAGTTCTTTTTCCTTTTCTTCATCGTCATTTTATATTTTCTAGTGTACCGGTATTTCAGTTGTTCTATTTATTACGAGGTTATTTTCTGATATTCTTTTATGGGTGAAACTCGATTTTCTTTTTTGTAAATTGGCTTCGGCCGTATGAATAAATAAATAAGTGCTCCACTTAGAGAACGGAATAAGATGTAGCAATTCCGACTTCACCATCGTGTTCAGAGTAAAACAACCTTCAAAATGAGGTGTCACTTGTCTGACTGTTTCATTTTGGGAATTTATGAGTAATTATTTCCTCTCCCCTACAATTCCCGAAAACCCGCCTTAGAGTGGCCCGATTCTGGCCTTCTACGAACTCAGCCTTTAGATTGTTTTTTTAATCTTAATTCAATCGAGAGTTATCGTCTAGAATGTCGGGATTAACAGGAAGGCCCTCTACACACAGGTCGACGGGCGATGTGGTCCAAGCTTTTCCCGTAGCGCCTGATCTCCCCTTCATTCGATTTCCTACACATGTAATGTTTGCTTAAAGAGAACCGTATATCCCCAGAGCGGTCGAACAAAAAAAGTCGAGAACAGGGGAACAGCAACCATCGTCTTCTATCTCCTCGATTCGTACCTCCTCGATTGGAAACGCGTGCGCCTGGGAAGGTACGTCGAGGATTGGAAGGTTCGAATGCGTCTCATGGAGGTAATTTTTCATAGCTTCACACATTTGATGAGCCCCGAGTTATTCCATCACTTCTGCCATCCACTCCCAGCGTTCCAGCTCCGACGCCTTCATCATCGGCAATCAGCAGGAAGAGGCCAACATGGACATCCCGTGCGAAACGAGGATAAATCCACAACCTGACGCAGCTCAAAGAGCCTTCACAGCCTACTTGTCAACCAAACTGGCTAAATGTTACCCATTAATGTATGGCTAGAGCATGAGTGCCCACTAGATGGCTGTAGGAGTCCTTTGACATTCTATAGAACGTGCGAAATTTCATGCAACTCTCTTATATTTCTCGTGCTCGACCAAATATCCTAATGAGGCTAGTTGCACACACACCGGTGAAAAATCGGCCGATACCTTATCAGTGCACATTTTATGCACATTTTATCGCTGCCTTGCACACATTCCGGATTTTTACTGGTCAAACAATCAGTTGCTTTGTTGTCCTGATAGGAGATTGTTGGTTCACAACCAACAATCTTGAACCCTAAACGAGTTGTAGCTACGTGGTTACTCTATCGACGTATTGAGCGCTGTAGGATGAAGCGGAAATTCCGGACTCCATCCAATCAATCAAAGCAGAGAACGCACAGGAACGTTCTACACTATTTTTGAAGAACTAAGGCGTGAAGTTTTTCAACTTCTTCCCAACGTCTACTTCATCATTTGACGAACTCCGTGAGAAGTTGGAAAATTAAATCAAAACAATAAAATGAGAAACTCTATTCCCTCACGATAAAGGCTTGCTATAACCTCCCTACTAGTGAGGACGGCCGGTAAAAAATCGGTTTGCAAGCGTGTATTTAGTCGCGTTTGGTCGAGACAGAGGCCGGCAGCTACCATTGGCTGCATTTGGATACAGTGGCGGCATTTTACCGGCGTGTGTGCCAGGTCCCGTTCCCTCCTGTGGTTCTCTATTAGAATTCGGACGGCCGGTAAAAAATCGGCCGTCCAAAACGGGTGTGTGCAACTAGCACGAGACAGTTGTGCTGAATGTACGGATCCACCCATAACATGCCTTTTCATCCGGCGGTACCACAAATATAAGAGGACGGTCCTCCTCATCACTCGACGAACTGCTCTTGTTCATTTCGGCTTTGAGGGCGTGAATCGAACACGTGTGGAGAGGCTAGCCGCTAGAGTATCATTCAAAACAAAAGTAATGTCCTCGTCTCAAAAGTAGTGACTTCACTAAAAAACCCCTACTATGAATTGAATTGAGACAAAGTAGTCAACCGAACGTCTGCAGAGCACTATTAGGGTAGCCACAAGTGTTTACCTGAGTCGCCGGTCTCGTAGGTGTCAGGATGGTGGTTTGGAGGTTCATCTTCCTGACGCGGAGGACGCGGTTGGTTGACTCGTGATGGCGGAGGTCCACCAGGTCGGTCGCCTCTGTCATTTCTTTCCCTCCGCTGTCCGTAACTGGGCCCCCGTCCGCTGTAGCCGCCTCGCCGGATTTCACCGTCCTTCACACGCTCATCTGTGTCAGGCGTTTGATGTCTGGAACCACCTGTAGACCACACGTAATCAGTACCGAGTGTTCGCAAGAACTTATTGTCCAACAAATACTGAATTTCAATGGTTTCAGCTTTTCAAATATGTGAGAAAACCCTGGTTTTGAGATAAAAAAAAAAATTCAACATTTTCGAGGGTAGGGCCCCTCGTCACCCGAGGAGTATTCCATACCTCTCGCGGTAGATCTTAGTCTGGACGCCCACCTTATCGAAATTCTGGCTACGTCACTGTAGTTACTCCTAATGAGAACAGAGGTAACATAGGATGGTACAGCACTCAATTTGAATCTAGGTATAGCCAATTTCTACTACCGGAATTCCTCCATGAGCCATCATCCAATCTTCCATATCCATATTCCCAATTCACCACAATTTTATAAACCAAAGAATATACTTGAAGCAAGTGATGCACAAGTGTCGATAGTTCCTACAGTATCGTCCCAAACCAACCTCACTCTTCATTGTACTTATTCCAACCTATTTAAACCATTCCATCGGAAAAAATGGTGTGATGAAAGTTATTGAAACAGTTTGCTGAATCCCTTCTTTTCGAAGAAATAAATAAGGTCGTATGAAAAATGTCACCATTTTACTGGTTCTACAACAAATTTGGTCTCCATTTTTTGCCGAGTAACACCTCAGCTTATCGATTATTCAATGCTGAACACGATGGTGAAGTCAGAATTGCAATATCTCTTTCCGTTAACAGATTATAGCAAATGAACCGGGAAGAACATCTCAAGTAACAACTGCTTTTCTTCATTTTCAAAGTGCTCCAGTTTGAGAATGAAATGAGATATCGCAATTCTGACTTCACCATAATGTTCAGCGTAACAAAAAAAACATTAAAGACATTAAAACATTAAAGATGAGGTGTCACTTGTCACACTGTTTCATTTTGTGAATTTATGGGTGAATAGAGTAGCTCACTGAAAAATAGAGTAGCTCCTTAGAGTAGCTCACTGAAAAATCGCAACTTAGGTTCGCTGAAGCTGTAGTTAGCCGCCCATTACAATTTCCAAACCTAACGCCGGTTTGAGATCACTGCTTTGAGATCACTCATTTGTAGATGATAACAAATCTTAAGGACTTCGGCCAACATGAAGCTTATTATCTACTTAGATTTAGGGCCAGAGAATACCAAAGGGATTGTTCAAGTACAGTTAGGAGTATCTGTGATTTGATTTGAAACATTTAAATTGAAAGCAAATATAGCTCGTCAATGAAGGCTTTGAGGGTATTGTGTATTTTCTGTGGGCTCTAGGGTCAAGTGATCTAATAAAATTTATTAGCTCACTCGGCAAGATATTTTTCCCAAACCCCTGCTCCAAATGTAATCATTATTTGTCAAGCGATTGAAGAATGAAATAGGTAGTCAATATCTACCTTGATAGCGGCTTTCGTGTCTACCAGGACCACCCCGCACTCGGCCCCCTCGGCCTCGCGTATTCCCTCCGCGACTTCGTCCGCCGCCAACGTCCAGCTCCGAGTTGTAGCCTCTGAAAATGAGAAAACTGAGTCGATAAGCATAAGGCCTCCGTTCAAGGAAGCCAAATTTTACAACGATTCGCTCAAGTAAACTAACATGGCAACACAATTCAGTTGGCGTTGCTTTGGAAAACAACGAACTGTCAGTATCAGGAAGCCTGAGACCCCATGTTCCTCCGACTTCAGGCTCTCTGGTAGCTGAAGCAGTACTTACAGACAAAAAACCAGCATGCAATACATCCAATACTATTCATACTCTTCCCTTCCATTTCATCAAAGGCCATGCAAAATCATAGAATTAAAAAGCGCAGAAAACCCGCGTTTCCGTCGAAATTTGAGGGCATTGACCAGGTTCAAGAAACTACTAACAAAGTAGTAGACGCTCGGTAAAATAGGACAGAAAAAACTGAAACTTTAGTAATTGCATACGATAAAATATATTGTATATTCTTGCTCATCTTGAGGTTTCAGCTGATGAAACAGTTTATTAAGAATAAACAGCGGAGAATAACGAGAGATCCTAATAATTTATAAAGAATAAAACGAGAGATCCAACCATAAACAAATCGGGCCATTCATTTATGTGTGAATTCCAAAACATGTATTTTGACTCTGAATTCTCATCAATTTAAAATGGCGTTTCATGTGTTTCTACGCTCGACTTGTTGAAGTTGATGTGCCACCATGAAGCACTGACAGCACAACAAATATGCACTGAGCCAGACAAACGTACCAATTTCCGAAGGGAAAGCGTCTGATATCTCTGTTTATCGTTTACAGATTGTAAGCCTGTATTCTATGTTCAACGTTCTGTATTGAAGATCATGTTATGACATGGTTTTTTTGTGTGTCTAAGCTTATAGTAACCCTCAAGACGAGCCCACCCGCGTCTTGAAACATCGAAAGTCAAATTCGAACGAGGAAGTTGCATTTTGTAGTTTACGTAAGGGGGCAGAAACAACTTAGCAGCTCACCTATCGTTTCGCCTCTGGACGGGGAAACCCATGATGGTCAAACTTGGACCTTGCATGTTTCTTACTTGACTTTCTATCGCCTCTTTGTCTTGCCGCAGCTTGTCCACTTCCTAGAAAAACAAAAGTGTCTTAATTTAAGATTGATCAAGGATTAAAAAAAAGTTACTCGAGAAAACGAATTCACAGAATTTAGAGCTGGAATGGATGACACTGAAGAATTGGAAGGAGGCTGGTATTCACTCATCTAATTCACTAAACGGTAGTAACTACTCCAAAAAGCCATACACGCTATTTTCAATATCCGTTCAAGTATGGAAACTAGTACAAAATGTGTCCTAGTTATGACATTATGTCATATTCCATTCTGAAGTGTCAGTGATAGGAATATTCAATACTTCACTATATCGATCCTTATTGGATATCCCTGCGTGTATTCCAAGGCCCGGCAGATAGGCCAGCTATTGCTGAATTTTTGAGATTTTACTAATAAACTTTAGTATGCAGATCAAAAGTAGATAAGAATCTTATCCAGCAACAGAGTAAATAAGTGGTAATCGAAAATCCGTATTGTTGGTAGTTCATTTCTAGTAAACAAACTTATACGAACTCAACAGCTAATGTAGTATGAAAGAAACGGGTTCAAATTACCTTTAGGTGTGCCAGGTGATATTCTAACAGGATCTTAGCATTAGTAATACTTTCTAGTGTTCCTACAAACATAAAGGGGACTAAGCCTTCTTCTCTAGGGACTGATGGCTGGGGTTCGTTATCTCCTTCTATTTTCACTCGGACCTGAAATGAAAAACAGAAAAACTCTGCAAATTCTTGACACAACGGTTCATTATCTTCTTTGTACAGATCACCCTTCTGTCTAGATCACTAGGTCTAAATGTCTAGATCCTAAATGTTAGATTAATTATTACTATCAATTATCACTAATTATTAACAATTTTATCAAGTACCTAGAGAAAATTATTATAATTTATTGTTAGGTATCAACAATTTGTATTCATTATTAATAATTATTATTATTAATTATGATTAATTAATACGATATAATTCTGGGGTTTTTAATACTACGTCGGTAATAATTTTTCTATAAAAGAAGTACCTACCAACATACATTCGAAATTACCTTCATTTCAGTAGCACGAAACGCACCTCAGAACAACAAACTCGACATATGATGTTTCAAAGAGCTTGTTAGTATGAAAATGGACCTGTATTTCAACAGTTTGAGTCACGATCGTGTTGTGAGGCACAATCTTTGAGCCGTCATTGTGAACGAACGGCTGGTCGTACAAAGCTGCGGATGGTCTTAAAAAATTCTACGGAACAAACTATCTAAATATGAAATAAAAAACATATCGTTCTATATGAATTTTTCGAGATATGGAATTTTCAAAATTTCAAAATTCGTTTTGAACCCCTTCCCCTTGACCTAGGGTTATGAAAAGTTTCGAGGATCATTGTGGGGCTGGTCCAAACCCAGAAACCAAATTTCGTAATTTTAGCTCAACGCTAACTGGGCAAAGTGGCGCGGACGGCGGACGGACGGATTTTTTTTTATTCGATTTTCTGAATCTACGTATCTTGAAACGTAAACCAACAAATTTTGAGGGGGGGTTAAAAAAATTTTTTCTTTGGGCGATTCCAATGGTTCATTATCGAAGATAATAAACCAAAAACGATAGAATGACGATTGAGTAAAAACGTTACGAAGCGTTACACAATGTAGGTAGGAACCTAAGCCACTACACGTTTGACGTAGGAAAATGACATGTCTATGATCGAATATAGAAAATTAGAAGTTGACTGTGATATCTACAGGACTGTACAATAAAATTGACTTCAAATATGAAAAAGGCGTCTTCTGTGTACACATTAATGCAAATCGACACAAACTGGATGAATACTCACTACACCGCTCTTATCCACTATCTCTTGAATTATCCTGCCGTTTTTGCCGATGACTTTGCCAACGAGACTCCGCTCAACCTGCATAGATTCTTCACTATACTCAAGCATCGTCCTCGCTTTTTTGACAGCTTCACTGGTCTGGTAACATTAACAGATAAAAAGTTAATTGACGCTTAGGTGTAGTATGGGGAAATATATACACGAAAATAGCACCAAATCGAGAAACAGCTCCTTGTTTTTCGAGGATCAGCGCCACAAAATGAGGGACATAACCTTCATTCAGGTCAAACTTCAAACCATCCAAAGCTTCAAGCATCACTTGAACTTTCCACTTTTTTCTTCGAGCGTAAGGAGGATGGCAATTAGAAATGCATTAACAATTCGCCAGTAGTAGATAGATAGATTCCGTTCTACCGTTCTACTCACAGCAGATGTGTCCCTTTCAAAGCCCCCACCTGCCTTCCCCTCCAGCTCAATTCCCGTTACTTTTGGGTCCACCCTCGTACACCGTATAAGGTGTTGGCAGGCAACGCTCACGAAGTTCAGACAACGCGACAATCAGT
This sequence comes from Stenodema calcarata, assembly GCA_963920205.1. Classification (NCBI taxonomy): domain Eukaryota; kingdom Metazoa; phylum Arthropoda; class Insecta; order Hemiptera; family Miridae; genus Stenodema; species Stenodema calcarata. The sequence goes on from OY986050.1 coordinate 7,805,489, forward strand.
GAAGACTCCAGAACTCTCATCACACAACCAGCCGGTGATTCGCCACTCAGTCGGTCTGGGCAACTCGTCAAATGTCACCCCGTTTCCTCAACTCCTCTCGTCCTTTTTCCGGGTCATCAGTATTCCGCGGCGATTCTCAATTCTTGGATTATCAGCATTCCGTGATCGGCAGAACGCATTTGTAGCAACGTATTAGCTCAACAATCACGGATCTACGGAAGCACATCTCCTGTTAAGGCCCTTAGTACGTTCTTTCCCCTGACCCTTCAACTATTGGGTTTACTTATACTGAACAAACACGTGTTTCGAACGAAAGAAAAACTGGAACTGGGAGGTTATTCCTGGTTGCACGCGAATTTGTATCCCCTCCACACTTTGCATTTCCTCGGAGTCCTTTGACTCGGGGTACAAAAACCGCTTTTGAAGCGAAGTCAGGCGGAGCGAGGCGAGGAGGAACGAGGAATCCCGAGCAATTCCCTCCACACTCTCGCTTCTCATCCTCGAGCAAAGTCTCGCGGAGTGAGGCGAGAATGAACAGGGAAGGCCGAGGAACCTCTCCACATTCTCGCTCCTCGTTCTACTCCGCGAGAGAACAGGAGAGCAGGCATTACGCCTCTATCTTCTGCCTACTAACCACTGTGTAAATCTAGGGACTATAGATAACCCGACAGACACTCGGCGAAGACATTGAATGATTATTTCTAATATGTTATCAAGTCTGGCTTTTGTTAATATTTTTCCATTATTAGGGCTCCCAAAGTATTGCATTTATTCTTATTCCATTTCTTTCTTTTACATTTTTTCTGTCGTCAATTTGAGGTGCTCTATAAAGAATATGTTGAATCGGAGAAAATAGGGCATTTCATTCGAAACGCTATCCGACCCCTGCTCCGCTACAACAGGGGATATGTCACGGGTTAAGACTCGTGCCGCCACTGCCATACAATCGAGGAATTGTGCTGATATGATTCACAGGGAATGGATGAATTTGAATATCGATTTGACGATGTTCGGTTTACACAACGAGGACATATTGAACATTTCGTCGCTTAAGAAGCAACACAGCCCACAATTTGGATAAAATGTAGTTGAGAAACTTCTTTATTCTAAATTTCGCGCTGGGTAGGCTGGCGTCGTCAGAATGTCACAAATTGGCCTCTGAAACCACAAAAACGTGATTATCTCGTGAGGCGGAACTGCAAATTACCAGGATAATACTTCAAAGACTGATACAATTGATTGTGATACTAGTTCACCAAGTTTTGTATAACTTTTGTAGAGGATTTTGGCTCAGCGAAAGCCTTAAACTCCTAATCAATCTATCATTTAGAGAAAAATTTGAGAAAGATTGTTCTTAATACAATTTTTCTGTCTCTTCCATTCGTTGTGTATGATCATTGAAACCATTTTGCAGTATTTTCTACATCATTGTTTCAAGTAGGTACCTGTACAGGTAGGAAACTCTCAAAATCATGTCACAATAATTTCGACAAGAAACTTTTAGATGAAGAAAAAACTCCTGAAGAAAATCCACTGATCCCACCATTTCTTAAGCTAACATCACCTAACCTTCACGATGTTTCGATCGGAACAATATTTCATCGTAAATCTTGGTAGGCTCTATCTGGGGACCCTACAGTACACTAAAGTAGTAATTTTAGTGTGAAATTACAGGTAGTTTTGGAATAAAACAGTATGTTATCTCTCCTGAAAAGTTGGGAAACTTGGGTTAGGCTGTGTTGCTTCTTGAGCGACGACATAATTTTTAAACAAACCTAGAGAATGTGCCAGTAAGTTTAAGGGGTCTCTTAGGTCATAGTATAATACAGCATTTCTGAGACCCACGCATTCTTCAGTCATCATCAGGTACTGTTGGTTATTAGGCCAGTAAGCAAAGGTTACATGGCTGACAGGCAGATGGGTTCAAATAATAATCACATATCAACGTCAATATCCAACTTACTTCACCATGAATTTTGAACGTGCAGCCATCCTCAAGCTCAATATTTGTGATACCCTCCAACTTTCTCGCGTGCTGGATGTTGGCGCCGTGAGTTCCAATCGCCAGACCCATCAGATCATCTTTGACAGAGAACTCGTCCGTAAATCTGTGCGAGGCAAAGACAAAAGACCTAATCTCTGTTATAGAAGCTCATGAGCTCGGGGAACCGAAATGATACAATCATGTTATTAAACGACCCTACCAATATTTCCGTTCAATTGTGGTATATTTAGAGACGTTTGAATGAATTGGTACCCATCATCGAATAAGCGAATCGAGGGTGAAGTGGCAACATGACATAACTCATTTTTTGGCCAAATCGAGTTAGAGGTGGTTCTAAATTGCAAATGTCTCGCCTAATCGATTGGCGAAGTTAGTTTTAGCGTTTTCTCGCCAGAAAAATCTCAAACGTGATATCAACGTGACACATCAAAGCTGTTTCATATAGTAAATTGTTAGAGGTCTTACCTACAGTGATTAATTATGTAATTGAAATCAAGTTAAAGACAGTGAAAAAAGAGAGAAAAACGTTGGATTGAGAAAGGTCATGTTGGGTAAGGATTTCGCAGCTGAATGAATATAATATATTATTTATGATTTTATGTCTTATTAATGACATTTTAATTCACTACTTTGTTCAAATGAATTCTAAGTAACCTCTTTTCATTTACCTGTGGTGTTTTAAATTTTCTCTTCTCGTCAGATTCATGCGGTAGGGATATGAGATTACAAACAACCGAGATTTCAAACAACTTGGCATCTCAGCCAAAAATAATTTATTAAATGTTGAGAAATTTTACCAGAATTTATGTTTTAAATAAAGGTTGTAAGGTTTAGTTTATTAAATGTTGAGAAATTTTACCAGAATTTATGTTTTAAATGAAGGTTGTAAGGTTTAGTTTGTCATTACAGCAATCAAAGTGCCTTTGATTACACTTATAAGACGAGAAATCAGTTTTTTAAATAATTACTTATAAAAAAAGGCAATTATCAGTAAAGCATTTTCTCCGTAAAAAAAGGAAATTTTTAGCAGAGAACAAAAGATAACTGGCAACATCGAACTGGTCGCACAATATAATGTTCTCGTAGACATATCAGCTAAGTATACTTCAGTAAACCCTTTGCTCTTCTTTACGCAATTAGTTGATGAAACAAAACAATTACTCAGTTTATGAAGTAAAACTGTCGTTTTGTTCAGGCATCGAAACATGTCACGACTCCGGCGTAATATAGGAACCTAAATCAAGTACACTATTTCAATTAAAAAGCTGATATCCCAGAAAAAAAACCAAAATACGTTCTTCAAACAACCCATCAATCCAATAAAAATTATTAAATTCACGACACAATTGGTAATAATTCCTAATTGGCGCCCCAAATCTGATGTGAGTGCTTGATTTCGTACTTCCTCATAATCTTCAAAATCTGGTCCCTCTCAAACATGCCCTTCTTTAAGTACTGTCGAATTCATTCATTAAGCTAGAAATGTGTAAGCCATCAGAACATTCAATTAGTGGTAGACTAAGTGAGATCTTACTTAATTTTGTCGGGCAGTTATTAAATTTTAACCGTGATTTATCGTGCAGCCAAGCATTCACGATGTATATTTGGCTGGTTCTAACATACGGGCGGGCCATCATTATTATTGATCAATTGAATCTACTAATGCGAAGATGTAATACGATCAAGCGCATGCACTAAGAGCTCTGTCGACTGACCTGAGTAGCAGAAAACTACTCATAAGCTGATGAAGTACTCATAAGCTGATAATTGATGAATTACTATTAGTTCATTAACGCAACAGATCGCGAAAGGCATGTTTCAATGGACTTTGAGTTAATTTGTAATCAACAAAAAAGGCAAACTTCGAAACAGAAAATCCCAAGCTGTGGGCCAAATCGAACTTTCCTCCAATTACCCTACAAAACCTAGAGTTGGACGAATGGCTTGTGAGATATAGTGAAGACTATAATGATGCGCATGCGTAGCACATACCGCTAAATTGCTAGTAGTTCAGATTTTCTTCAACAAAGCATGAGTTGAAGCACGCGTTCACATCTTGAAGCAAAAATACAGCAACAGTGATGAACGGCTTATGAATCGAAATCTTAGCAAATCCTCACACTCTCTGTAAATGGCAAAAGTTCAAATTCTAGCCATCATGCATCCTTGTATCTACAGAAACACTGGTGCGCTCGAGCGGTGAACTCTTAAATGTGAATTTAACAACTCATTTCGACGAAGAAGAAAAAGAAATCAAGAACCGGCATTATAAAAGGAATTACTTTGCAGATGAATTTGAAGCATACCCTCCAGTGTTCTGGATCTTGGTCGACTCGAGCTGCTTCTGGGCCTCCTCCGTCCTCTTGAGGAGCAGCAGCTTCTGCTGGAGGTTTCTGAAGTGCATTTCCTGGAGCATGCTCGCTCGCTTTTTCGACTCCTCGCTTCGGGAAATGAAGCTGAGGACTCCTGTTTCGGGAATGTATCGGCATATTGAAGCGTTAATGTACTTTTGGAAGTCCTTGTGGACGTTTTCCTTCTTGGCGCTGAGGAAAATAAGAAGACATTGTTTTACCCTGGTTACTGTGGATGTCGGAGGGGTATCAAAAAAATTAAATGCCTCCATATTTAAACGTGCACAGAATTTTTGTATGGGTGAGCACTCCTGTAAATTGTGAGAGTTAAACGTAAAACACCCGTGAAAAGGCACAGGAGGAACCAATTCTCAGCCTGATTATGGTGAAACTCGCACTAGTTCATCTTGGATACTGAGCCGCACCATGTTTTTGATTGTGACCTTTCGAGATTGAAACCTACTCAACCCTTTAAAACGAACACCTACGGCTTTCTGCAGTATAATATGATACTCACTATTCCCTCAGATCCTCCGGGACGTCGATCTCAAACTTTGTGAATGTTTTGCTCGTGATAGGAGGGTTGGGGTTTTTGTGCCTGAGCCGATCCGAAGGGACGATTTCCGTGTAGGTCGTTTCCCAGCCGAGGTACTCCAGGACGAGAAAGTCGCCTTTCATCATCTGCACAAAAATTCAAAGGAGGATCGTCATTTTAAAAAGAATTTGGAATTGCTAATGGACGTGTAGATCCTGTTCTACTTAAAATAGGCGATACTAAACCACCGTATTCAAGGAGTATACAATACAGATCATGAGGGCAATCATAAGATCATAGTCTCTGTGTGAAATTTTCAATAATTAAATAGCATCCAATGGTGAATAGATAACTTTAGCTTGCTCAAGGATTTTAATCTCAGTATCAATTCGATTATAGGCCTAAATTTAAACTTATAATGTCAATATCTATCTCCCTCGCTTGTCGGGCAACACAAGTTGCTGACTTTTATTTTCTATTTATAACCCAATTTTTGTCCAATGCCTGCTGGAAGGTCTTAATTGTTTGATTTTAGGGTAGGTTGCGCAATTAGTGATATAGAAAAAACGTTGTGATCTGTTCCATCTATAATAGATGGGACCTCTATCCCCTCTCACATTTTTTGAAAGTGGCGCCAACACTTTGGAAATCTTAATTTCATTATCATCAATGATTGGCAACACGTGGTCCCCCCCCCCCCCCCAAAAAAAAAAAGAGGTTAACCTATTTCACAGAACTTCTACCCGTAGGTTCCTTGTCAGTGAGTTTTCATGAGTGTAAACAATGTGTTTATAAGGGAGTTCGATAACCTGTAAATGTTGTAGAATGGTGCACCCACGTGCTATGGTTCAATTTGATGTAACCTCCAACAGTGGGGGAAATAGAATTTAGGTGATTTACATCATGATGGTTTCTTTAAAAATTAGTTCTTTGAAGGTTTTTATTCGTCAAACACTATTAGCCTTACCTTGGAGCTATTCGTGGACAAAAATCATTGGAAAACGCCGTAAATTCGATTCAGTAATTTTTTTCAAGTGAAATTAGAACCATGAGATTTGTATGAACTGGGAGAATGACCCATGTAACCGCCACGGGCCATGAAATCACGACTTGCTCCTGTAATATCGGAGTTCTGAGGGATTGCAAATGTGCGCTCACGTAAACCAAGTTGTTGAGGTCCCGCCCCTGACATTTGAGTCAATTCGATTCAAATCGAGGACCGAGATACGCTCAGCGGGTCATTTCGGAACGGATTGAGGCGCAAAATGTGACTAAGTACAGGATTGTTGTGTACATAACGCCAGTAGCGATCAAGATCACAAGGCTTCCAATGCAACAGGACAATTACAGTAACGGTAGAGAAGACCAAATTCGTCGTAGGCGGATGGTCAAATGGGAATTCGTAAACAAATCGGTCGGGAGCTGGATCGGTCGAGTTCAACGCTCCAACTGGCGGCAATCGCGGAGTCTACGGCCTCACAATCTCAAAATAGTCGACCGCCGACCAAAACCCGACTCTTTTGTCAACGTCATCACGTCGCCATCGATGGTACAGATACATAATTTCAAGTGTCATTTTTAGGTAGAAAAGCACCTTCTGAGGAACTTGCATGTCAAAAATTCCAAATTGTCCACCACGACAAATGGTGCTGTTTATGTTCAAGCCTCTACAAGTGCCATCCATTTAGCTCAGGTAGTGTGCTTCACTTGACGACGCCAGTCGGTTTAGCAGAATCGGATTCAACACCTTGCACAACCCCGGTTTTTAAACTCAAAATTCAGCCATCAAAACGGAATGAATGATCCCATAAATTCCAGTGGGAAAAGTTATCACTCCTTTTAGCGAATTTTCGAAGAATCTACACAATGATTGATAGCATGATGGCAATGTCTGAGGTTCCTATCAGACACTCAACTATTCAAATCGCAAGGTCCGATCGCTCTCGCTCGTTTTTCGTCGAACCAACATCAGATCTGACAATTTTTGTAGGTCTACAGGAAAAATCGAATTTGATCAATATTTGCGATCCAAAATGTTTTGACATGTATCGGTTTTTGATTAACAAGATTTGGAAAAGCCGAAATTTTTTTCGTCTCAATAAACTTGAATTTTAGTACGATGAGTTAAGTTTTGAGTAACTAACTTGGAAAGTTTGCTCATTGAGTCATGCTACACACCTGGACCTTTTGAAAAGCTGCCATGATTATTTGTAATCCACTGATTACTTAGTTAGGCTTTTAGTAGCCAATTTAATTGTATACTTAATCAAAGTATCCAATTTTTTAGTAGGTACCTATCAGAACTGGAGCTCCTCCAAAAGTTTGCCTTTAGTCTATCAACATTCTCTTGGCATTGTGAGTGTTAAAAGGCAATACAATTTGGGTTTCATAAATCAACCCTGGAATCACAAGGCCACCAAAGGGCAGAAGAAAAAACGAAGATGAAGTGGTCAGTGATCCACAGTTGTCATAGAAATAGTTCGTATGAATCTTTCGTTCTTTTGAGTGACTTTTATCAAAAAATCGTGTATGGTACCAATATTCTGGTTCTCCTAGTTCTTCGAGGAATGATGGGATTAGGTACATGTTTAGCCACAGTATTTGTTATAGTACAACAGTAGTTTTAATACGCATTAGTTATATTGATGCATCTTTTCATGAAAATAATGTTTATGTACCAACATTGTGACATTTTACTCTCCTGTACACTTGTGACCCCACTTAGTGATTATTGCCCCTCGAGGGGAGGCTTGTTACTACAGGGTTAAAATGGCACAGAATGAGAGAATCTTGATTTTTTCATAAGGAACGACATAATTAGTAGGATACCGGCTGATGAAGGCTGTGAAACTCGTAAACCAACAATGGGCTCCCATGCGGTATTCACCTTCCAATACGTTGGAGCAGAGTAGAAGAGAAGGCACCTGCCGATGCGTTCGATTCAGTTCATCGCACGCCGATTGTTACGAAGCCAAACGACCTGTTTTCATACCTCGGTAAATTCTCATCTTCGAGGTGCCTCGTGCGTCGATCTGCTTTCATTAGCACATGCGGGGTTCGCCGAACAACGCACTGCTCGAGACGGTATTCGTATGACGAAACGCATTCGAGGTTCGTCCGAGTTCCTCGTAAACGAATCAGTAAACGTCTCTCTTCCTTCACGTTTCTTCCCATTCACGTTTCTTCCCATAGAAATTGGAGTAAACATTTGAAGGGATTTTGATTGAGACCACCCGGAGCGTTGTACGTTCACAAAGACAGCTCAAAAGTAGGACCGACGAAAAACCGCAACGTGTTTCTTTGAAGGCACCAACCACTCGATTCTAGCACTCCAAAAACCGTATGTCACATGCTCTACTCCATAGCCATCTCGACACATTTCTCTTGATTTTCGACAACTTCAAGGCGACCAGCGGGGAAAATGGGGATCGTATAGATTTTAAATGAGAAGGTGTATACTTGATAAATCCTTGAAGATTTGATGACGTCACTATTAGAGTGCGTTGGATACTCATGCATTCGTGACGGTAACACATACAACATAGCGGTCAGAAAAGGATTTACAGGATCACTTCAGTACAAGTTGGCCCTATTCCCTATGTTAGTGTTGGATGATTTCCGCCAAATTATTAGTAGAAACAAACCACACCTTTTAAAGATTTAACTCAAACTGAAACTTTATTGCCATATGCTTTTTAATAGCATTCTACCAGGCCTATCAACGGTCGTCCGACAACATCTTCCCTCTTCAAGACAGCTCTGGTCATCAACGGTAGAGGTGAAGACGCGACGACTTCTCCAAGATTTAGGGCGTTGTATGTGTTGAGTGGGAGAGATTCCATCCTGGCTGCCCGCGTCCGGTACTACTTTCAAATGGAATCTATTGCGGGTGACTGTTCGCTTGTCCGTATCCACTATCTCTGAAGCACCAACAACGACCCCATGTCTACGCAGATCTATAATCCAGACCTTATTCCCCCACTTTCAAGGGCGTAAGTCTATGACGTCTGTCATAACATCTCTCATAGCCTTCTCGGTATCGTCGTTCATCGTCTTGAAGGTTGGTGAGATTTGGAATTTCCTTGAGAATATGCGATACCCTTCCTTTAATGAGGTATTAACCAAAAACCGACAAAAAGTGCGAAAATTCAGGGGCATTTTGGTTATAACTCCGGTCTATCAGGTCTCTGCTTTCATTTAGGACGCGTAGGCATCACACATTGAGATCTGCACCTACCATGTTCAGCCTTAAATTGAGGTCTTCGCAACGAGTGGTGAACGTTTCCGGTTGGATGAACATTGAAGGAGTTCATTTCCCAACATTCAAAATAGGAGTACATGAAACCCATTCCGAAGTCAGTGACATTTTCAGGGAATGCTTCGGCCCACAACCGGAATTGAAGTGCTGTCCCACAGTTGCTAATTCGTCTGCATGCTGAATTCTTCAGGTTGTTTAATTTTTTCAACATGTTTATCTTTTGCTGATACTTCATCTGAACCACCGAAAATTTCAGACACAAAGAAAAATTCGGCATCCAACACTGAGAACACAAGACGTGAGTCAACACTTACTGTAATGTAGTGAGACGTTAACTCCGCTAGCACAATAATCAAATGAATATGTTACGGTGGAGGTTTCAAAATCTATACGGTATAAGTGTGTTTATGAAGTGCTGTCAACCACGACTTCGACCTAGAACAGCAGTTGGGCGTACTGCACATGTCTCTGTCAACTTTAGTTAACAGTCCGTCAGACCTGGAACAAACCTAATAAACGACCGACCGACCACGCACAACAGGTCACCTTCTGTGTGACCGGGCCCTTAGAGTATCCATGTAATTATTTGAAGTTTGTTTCAGACAAATGAAAAGGTCGTTATTACCAGATGAAAGTCAACTTCAGAGTTAGCCAAGGACGTCAACTTCAGTGACTTCACTAGTAGTTTTGGCGAGTGATTGTCATTTCACCTTCACTAGTCAACAATGAGCGATTTTATGGAAAAATCAGCCAATTTCAGACCCACGAGTGTCTTTCAATTCGTCCGAAAGGGCTCAATCATACGTATAAGGCTTTGGGCCGTTCTGAGAAGCTGGGCATACAAATATAGTCCCCTTTTGAATCCTACCGCGATCATGTTATACGAGGGACGTCCGGAAAAAAAGGGGACAAATGCTGTTAAAAATAGAAAAATGCATATATTTTAATGAAATTTTCAGGATATGTTCAAAATTTAGTCCTTTATTTTTCAACATAGTCCCCAGCTAGTTCCACGCACTTCTGCATCCTAGGCACGAGCTTTTTTATGCCTTCGTCATAGACGCTCCGCTCCACCTCGAACAGCCACTTCTCCACAGCTACGTTCCCGCACTCAACAGAAGCGTTCCTGGACTCAATAGTGACTGGGGACGAGACTTGGGTATGCCACTATACCCCTGAGTCCAAACGACAGTCCCTACAGTGGCGCCATACCCACTCCCCCACTGCCAAAAAATTCAAGGTGCAATTTTCAGAACGCAAAATCATGGCATCTGTGTTCTGGGACAGGAAGGGAGTGTTATTGGTTGATTTCATGGTCAGAGGGACCACCATCAACGCCGATGCCTATTGTGAAACCTTGAAAAAATTGAAGAAAAAAATTAAGGACAAAAGGAGGGGAATGCTGACTCGAGGCGTGACTCTCCTTCACGACAACGCCAGGCCCCACACCGCACGTGTGACCCAGGACCTCCTTGTGAGATTTGGATGGGATATCATTAACCACCCACCATATTCCCCTGACCTGGCGCCCTCGGATTTTCATCTCTTCACAAAACTGAAGGAGTTCCTGGGTGGAAAACGGTTTTCCAGCGACGAGGAGGTCAAGGAGTCTGTGGAGAAGTGGCTGTTCGAGGTGGAGCGGAGCGTCTATGACGAAGGCATAAAAAAGCTCGTGCCTAGGATGCAGAAGTGCGTGGAACTTGCTGGGGACTATGTTGAAAAATAAAGGACTAAATTTTGAACATATCCTGAAAATTTCATTAAAATATATGCATTTTTCTATTTTTAACAGCATTTGTCCCCTTTTTTTCCGGACGTCCCTCGTAAATACAAAGAAGTGGCGGTTAAGGTGGGGGTAGAGGTGTCATGGATTCATATAATTTATATTCATCACATGATTATTTGGGCTACAAAAGCAATCTCAGTTGTTACTAGCCTCATAGGTATTCAACCAATGGTCGGTACAAGTAGAACTTGGGACGAGTTGGTTACTTCAAAGGATTTACACGTTGCCTTGGAAATATCAGCCGTTTCGAGGCTTCCTCAGGTGTAGAGGAGGGTGCCCGACAAAAGCTTCCGGAACAAGTTTCCACCCCCTGATTTATTGTGTCCCCTCTCATCCATCCGTTTCATAATGGGATTTTTGCATCTTCGCGCCATAACGATAATTTCGCAAGCAAATGATCGCGATTGTTGCAGGTTGATAACAACGGATGGCAGCTCGAAGAAGACATTTTCCTTCATTACTTCATTTTAACATGGCACATGTTTTAGCCTACCTCTTTGACTGTCCGTTTGTTACGCTGTTTGCGTGATACAAAAAAAAGTGAAGTTTTTGGCGCAATTCCTTACTAAGGGGAATAGGCTCAGAATCATCTGAGTGGCTCCTAAAGCTAATTTCTACGCTATTCACTCTATGAAGCTGTAATTTGTATGTAGCCTCCTTAGGACTTACGCTTGACGCTGCCCAAGCCCCGGATACGCTGAGTGCCTCCTACATCTGGGACGATGTGGCTAAAACATGATCCATGCGTTCAGAAACGTTATTAACCCGCAGGGCCGAATTTAAATTTAATATTACAAATGTCTTTCAGCAAGATTGCGTTATTCTAGAAACGATTATACGCGAAGATTTTTCTTTTTTTGAAGCCAGCCTTCAAATATCAACAAATATTGATAAGCCTTCAAATATCAACAAAATCCATTTTAGTGAATTTTGAACCCCATTTACACCGCTCAAATAGGGATAAGAACGTAGCCAATTTGGTAAACAGTACATTGTACTGTTTACGAAATCCTTACGAGTCCTGTAACTATACGAAATAATGAGCTAGTGTTGTTCGTTCGTTTTAGGAAAACAGATGATCCTCTGAGACTGGGAGGGTCGGTGTGGTCGATTTTACAACTGAATTCCTGACCCACTTCACTTGATGAAAATTCATTTATATAAACTATAAATTATTTCCAACTAGTATTTAACTGTACATATTTAATGGGTTTTCACTTGTAACTACCTACATCGGCAATAATAATAATTGCCGATGTAGGTAGTTACAAGTAAAACCCTAGTTGTAGGGAAACTGTTAGACCAATTATTCGTCTAACAGTTTCCACATTCTGATAATTGGCCTGAAGTTTCAACGTTTGATTCACACTCACGTTGATAAATGTTTTTACGGTTCTTCTTTCGAGCCCTCATTGTGAACTAACGGTTCACTGGTCGGTTGTACAACGCTACTGGTGGTCTTAAAATCGATTGAATTTTGTATAATCAGAAATACACCTATTTATTCCACGATTTTTGTCTATTGAGTGTGTTTATCGATGGAAAACGATATATTCAGAGCAACGAATTTCAGTGAGTTTCAAAAATGATCGGCGCGTTTGAAATGTTCAACACAGCAAAATATCGATGCGTTGACTGATCCTCGGTTTCTTCATAATTTTATACAACAACGTAAAATAATGATACGCCCTTCAAGCTCTCTGTAGTTCCCCGAATATGTTCTCTCTCCTACAACGGTTTTATAGAAGAGAAGAGATACTTTAAATCGACTAAGCCATTATTCCCTTTATTGTTTATGGTTACACGCAGGGCTATAAACAATGTGCCCGGTCATGTCAATATTGGAGGATAGATTGCGCGTAGGAATGTTATCAATCAATCGATAAAATATATATTGGAGGCTGACCGAAGAGGAGTTTCCAAATCATTGCAGTTTGGCGACGAGGTTGGGATACCGGAGGATACAAGTTGATTAAGTACAACATCCACTAGTGTATTTCCGATTGAAAACACCACATTTCGGGGACGAGAGAGGGATCTACAATTGGAAATCGGGATCAACTTACAGATCGAAGTAACTCTCAAAAATCGTAATCAATAACCGGTTTAACCACATATGGAATTCCCATAGCACAGCAATTCTGACAATTCGCTCATACTCCAATATACATATTGAGAAACCTGCGGCTTTCTTTTCTCCTCTCTTCAATTTTTACATAATTCCAAAATAGGCGTTTTCCCCAGTTCGACAGGAGATTGTTGTGTGCACGGAGATGGAAATAAATGCAGGCGACGCTTGAAATACTCGAAAGAAATGAAGGAGTACGTCTCTCACAAATGACAAATTCCCACCTAAACGCTCATATAAATCAGATAACGGAACACTTGGGACTCCAGACAGAAAAGTTCGACTTCTCCTTTGAAACGGACGGATTATCCTCGGGACAGTAATACCGTTCCACTTCAGACAGTTGCAGCTCAAGTGACGAAAAGCCAGTTATCAACGAAGATCAGCCTTCTTGAGTGAAAACTGTTGAAATATTGTTAATTTCATGTTGAACATCATCACTCCCATATTCGCTGCCTTGTCCATCAAGTCATAGTGACATTCTCTGAATAAGGCACTCCGTGTGTACCAGAAAGCTAAAAAATCTAGGCCAACTATTAGACCCTGAAGACTATGTTAGGCGTATTAACTGAGTAAACGTGAAGTTACCTAAGCACTTGTTAGCTTTGTCTTATTCGCTCCAATCATCAATTTCAATACCTAACTAAAATACGATATTGAAATTATTATTTGATGATCCAAAAATCATCTTGATGAAATAACACTGTTTCCTGGTCATCATTGTAAACAGTGGCCCAAAGACGGTTACTCAAGCACACCACAAGTGGTAAGTATACAATATCATGATTACACTGCTGGTAAGTGCTCTAAGCTGCTGCTTGTTCTGTTCAGTGATCGTTATTTCAATTTCAACTGTAAAACTACATGGCGATTTTTTTGGTGTGCCATTCGAATGTGTCTCAATAGACCGGTTTGACTAAAATGCTTCGAAAACGTTTGAAACTCGAGGAACTATAACATACAGTAGATAATATTATATAATATACAGTAGAACCACGATTTACCGTGTTAATGGTGGGGAGAAGGGCTAAGAATAAGAGCGATCACGGTTAAGCCGCCGATAAAAGCATAATGCATAATGCAATGACAGAACTTATCGGATCATTTTTGAAACGATTCGACACTGAGTATTTTTATACTAGATACGTAGTACTAATTTGTCATAATCAGGAGTTAAAAGTACATCACGTTACTGTAACCAGAACATAAATCCAACCAAAAAACTCGTGTCTTATAAAAAATCGAGTTCCCTGGTTAATTAAGAGGGAGGAGGGTTAACAGTAGTGACGATTTCTACTTTTGGATCGAAAATTGGTTCATTTGAGGTTTCCACTGGTATGAAGATGACAGGTTTCGAAACAGTTCTATTGGATTGAAATGTCACGATCTGATTCATTGATTCATAGTCCAGTAAAATTAAAGCTGAAATTAGGGGAACCTCGAAGTGACCTGGGGAACGCTGGAAATCGATCTAAAACCTTAAGATAGTCATGAAAACAAGTAGTTCTCCAAGTGTGTACCCCTACAGGAGTTGAAATTGACTTTAGATGCCCCAAAACGTCGACATTTTCCAACTTTCTTTGATTATTCGTTGATAACTCCTAAATAACGCTTCCTAGCGAAGACCTTACCATGAGACAAATTCAAGAGCATAAATTCTGCGAGGATTGACACTTCCCACGTCAAAATTGAACAAATTCATAGGGTGGTAACCGACTGCGAGAAAAACTACAGTTTTTCCCATATTGGTTAAAATGTACTATTTGACGACTTTCTGTCATCTGTAGAATCAAAAGTACTCGCCCTTTCAAAACACTCTTGGAATCAAATTTGTAGAGAATTTAACGCCATGTTCAACGAACGCCTGAAATGTAAAGTCTGATCAATCGTAACCTGTACATATCCGTTAGCAAATATGCGTATTATCGCATTATAATATAATGTAACTTTATAATGTAACATATTATGTAACTTTAGTATGGTTAAAATTGGTAAAATTTTAGAATTTCGAAGTTCTTTGAACTTGCTTTCAAATTCTCTCCAATTTTGATTCCAAGAGTGTTTTGATAGGACCATTACTTTTGATGCTACAGACAATAGACAGTCGTCAAATCATACGCCACAATTAAAACTCTTTAATTTGTCTCATAGTAAGGTTTTCGCTAGGATGCGTTGTTTTAAGGAGTTGTAAGCGAAAAACTGGAGAAACTTCGAAAATTTAGACATTTTTGGGGCAACAAAACCTCAGATTTATTATAATACATAAGGGAGGGGAGAGGGATGAGGGCTGATTTTACCATCAGATTAGGTTAGGGCCATGAGGCCCTATCTTTTACCCACCCTGACCCACTCCCACGTGCTTTTCTCTTGTATTCTATCACAATTCATTACTGACAAAATTATGAAATTGTACTGGTTTTATCTCACCTTGATGACAGCCCTCCACCAGCCGCAGGACTCATGGTCGTTGGATCTGGACAGGACTTCTACTTCTTCGTGCTCGCTGAAGTCCTTCTTTTCAACTTCCTTGAATGGCGGGAGGCGCACAAGTTGAAAAGCGAACTTCGTCTCTGCTTGCCACCTTAGAAATAGTATGAGCAAATCAAATGAATGAAAATTTAGTAGAGAAAATAACAATAGGCAAGTGTGGGTACTTGGTTCAATGCTGCATTAATGAATCAAGCCATTACAATACAAGACACCAAAGGACAGAACTTGTGAGTAACCTGTAGCAGAAACAGAAGGTTTCTTGAGGCCACTTTGACAAGTTAGTCTGAAGTTCAGACAGAAAAACTCTGTGAATAACCACCATCAATAATTATTGTTTTTGGAAAAAAGAGTTATTTGATGATCCTGAGAGGTATAATTACAGCTTTTGAATTGAAGCAGATTTGAATGTTAAGACCGGTAGGAAATAATGTACGCAAGAAGAAACAGTGAGAAGGGTGTACTGTGGAAGTTACAACCAATTCAACGTCACAATCTTAGCACCAAGGTGAGAAGCCTGATGACGAGGTCAACTCCAAATTCTGTTTTTAATGGACCCTACATTTAGTATTTCCTAACGCCCGATCGAATGGTGTTGTCGCCAAGTCTCTAGAAAAATTGCTTATGGGGGAAATAGCCAGTTTTCTAACCACCCGTATCAGCTTTTGGGTGTTTACTGCTTCCAATACCTCGTATCAGACCTCTCGTCAGGGATCCAATACCGCGAATCAGAATTAAGATCATTTTGGCGTTCGAATAACACGTATCAGTTTCCATATCTGCACTACAACAGATGAGACGAAGACTCAGAAAAAGAAAGAGGGGAGAAAATAATGAAGCATGAAGAGTACACAGGGGTCTTCATGGTACGTGAGTTTTCGACGTCGAGAATTCGTGGTTGCCATGGGAACACATGTCACTGAGCATCCGCAGTCGACGGACATCTTCTCGATCCCCAATTCGATTTAACAGAGCTCTAGGTTTGTCATATCGAATTCACCCGATCGAAATGCAGCCGCGCTCGTAGCGGCCGCGTGAAGAAGCCTATGTGTTTTTGCTCATGTTTTCGCCTACCGTTTTGGAAATGTCCGTTTCAAAAAGAACAAAAACAGACAACACTCGCGTTTGGTTATAAACAGAATCCGCTGATGTGATTCCGTTGCCATGGAACACCGGGAGGAGCGCCACCTGCTTCTCTATTTAACGTGATGCCCTCATGATAACCCTCCTTTTCGATGATTTCGATTTAACAGGACTAAATGGACCAAGAATACCCCTAGAGTATCATTTAATTTCAAAAGAAACATTTTTTAATTTGAATTTCGTTGCAGTCATCTCAAATTAGCCACTAATCGCACTATTTATGTGCTGACAATACCACGTATCAGACTTAGTTTTGGTTTCCAATACCACGTATGAGGGTTGTCGTGTTCACAAAAAGATTTTCTTCTATGCCCATTATTGGAGAGGGTTGTCAAGGCACAACTCGATTTTAAAACATTCAGAAAGACAACATTAACCCGGACTTCGCCGTTTTTTTGCTCCACTGAAAAGTTGGATATTTTCTGATACGTAGGTATGTATTCGAATGAGGGTATCGATATAGACAAAGATATTTCACAAACTATCCGGCAAATCCAACACATTAGGGCTAAGGCATGAAATGAAGGAAGGAGTATGATTCAAGGGGAAAGTTGTTTACTCAAAGGTTGCTAGGTACTCGAGAGGTGGGAGAATCACACAAAATCCAATAAAACCAGAATCAAATGAGTATGTAACATGTTTAGCGCTGCCGTTAACTACAGTAAGTAGAAATACAACGAGAATGAACCGTTCCAGTAGTCTGTTATATCTACGGTTGGTCCTACTGATTTAGCAGTCCAACGTGTATATTCATATAAAATCAAACAATACTTACTCATTTTCAAATGCGACGGATACTTCATTTTCGAACACGTCTGTCACGTAAGCCTGTGAAGAGAGAAAAATTGGCGAATTAAAATACGGTTTTGCGAGCTCAACTGAGGTGAATCTGCGACAAGTGTCAGTGGTTTCAGAAAATACACGAAGAAATGCAATGAATACGTAGAGTGAAATGAAGAAATGAAACTGCTCTATGGTTGGGGAAATGCACCAATTTCACGCTAAACTAGGGCCACAACTATTTCGGTATGTAGTAAGGGGCACAGAAAACCCTACTATACTACGGTAAGGGGTTGGTTTGGTGGGATTTTGGTTGATGAGGGTTGTCGTGAATAAACACTGATGAGAGCACACATGATTTTGATTGTTTAGAATGAGGTAACATGCGGAATTGAGGTAAGTTGTGGAGTTCATTTAGCATTTTAATAGCTTCGGCATAAATAGTTACAACTTCTCAAAAAAAGAGGGGTGAGAAGCGGCCGGCCTGAATCTTTCTCAGGACTCGGAACCATCGAGCGGGGGAAATCCCGAGTTTTCAGATAACGGACGGCGACGAATTCAATGGGGAAGTGTCGGCATAAACCTCATTCTCATGAATCGTCTTTTTTCCTTCAAGAACCGCTCGTTGCACATGGAAAAATCACGCCCTGTCAGTCGGACATGGCGTCCTAACCATGTTGAGGGAGTATGGGGACGTGAGAATGAAAAATGTACCGACACTGAGGTGATGCAGGGGGGCCGGCTACGATTTGAATCTACAACCGAAAGCTCCTGGTGACTTCAAGAGTTCAAATTATACTCGCAAGTAAATACTTTAACAATCATTTACCTTATAATAAGCTCCGTTCTCGCCGCATACTTCCACTTCTAGGTCATCCATCTTGCTATTTGCTATGAAAATATCAACGGGTCCAAGAACCTCTACCTTCGTTCAAACGATTCATACACATCGATTTCGATATATCGCAACCCGGCGTCTCTTTAGCGCGATTTTTTTTGTCAATTTTTTCAACACGAAACTGCAGAGAAGGCAACTATTTTCAGAATGAAAAAAAAACAACGAACGGAAAATAGTAACTATTACAAATTGACAACTTTCGAAAAGGATTTTTTCTTCCCGATAAGAACGTCTCTCAAAAAAACAAATCGAAATGAAAATTCACATGTGTGATGTGAGGGAACATCTCCCACGGAAATCACATGGACGATTACACAGTTTTAAAGGCTTATAATTTTCATTAGAGGCTCATAATTTTATTTTGAATAAAATTTGTAGGAGTGGCGATATTTCACGAGTAATCGATTTGTATTACATCGATCCGGAGCCGGCTCGACCAATAAAGTTGCAGCAGTTTTCTAGCCTCGTTTCTATTGGTCTGCGCAGTGTTACCACCGTTTGGAGGATTTTTGTGGTTTTCAACAACAGTCCACGAGGGGTTTGATGACGTAGGAATATGAACACCGTCTCAAGACTGAAGAATCGACTTGTCACCGCGCGGAATTAAGGGGTTTTTGTACTGTTGTACTGTTGTAGAAATGTTGGGGAAAATATAAGTACGCAATTTTAGAACTGTCAAAAATGCTGCTTTTCGTGAATAGAATGAGTCTTAAAGTGGACCCGAATGCTCATTACTTCTGTGACGTTGTGACTCCCAAACCCAACCTTCCCTTCGTGAAACCTTGAATGCTCTGATTATGGCAACACTGCGGCCAATCAAATCAGGATTTTTTTTAAATGAAAATTAACCTTTAGTTTGTGGTTATTCACAAGTTTTTCGCCGTAGAAGGAAAAACAATGTAGGGAAAACGAAATTCGGGGAAATATTTTCATTTTGTCTCGAGTTCGTAACATGTCCAATAGTAGTGACTCAGATGAATATTACGATGCAGAGGACAATACACCGAATAAGCAGTCGAGGTGAGATCTAAACGCCCTTGTATCCCCGTATGTCAGTCATTCGATTATTTAATACAATTCCCCGTAGGTGATTGAAATGTTTAGTAGTTTTCTCTCTTCGATTTGGTGCATAAGTGATTTTTCTCTGCCGATGTAACAAAGTTGTTTTCGGTTGTGTAGGAAACCAAAAGCGATCAGTTTGACACCTTCGAAGAGCGAATCGGACTTTCAATCAACTCTGCGTCAAGATGAAAAACGAAACGAGCCGCCCAGGGTCCCCAGCTCTCTCGCCCTTCACGTCGGCAATGAATTTTCCGTAAGAATCTCGTATTTCAGTTAAAGCTACTTAGAGAATTTGAGTTTGTATACTTATTCAGAACACGCAATGGAATCTCCAATATGTTGCAACACCAAACGTCATCCGGAGCGTAGTAGGTAAATACAGCTCGAGTAATGTCAATATTTAATTTAGGTGTCAGACTAGAACTGGCTGGTGAACGTTCGTCTGTAAAACAATTTTCATGTTTTTCATTCGTCGAACTCTCATTGTACTGGTCATGTTGATGTTATCATATCGAGAGGAAAACAAACATTGTCACTAAGGAAAAAACTCGGCAAATTCTTGACACGACGGTTTATTGTGCAGATCACCTTTCTCTCTAGATCATTGTGAACGAACGGGTGGTCGTACAAAGCTTGAAAATGTAAGGTCTAAAAATTAAACGCTCAAATGTCTACAAAAACTATACCGTTCAATTTGAATTGTTCGAGACATGATGGATGTCAAAATTCGTTTTGAACCCCTTCCCAATTACTTACCTAGGGTTATGAAAAGTTTCAAGGATCATTGTGGAGTTAGTTGGCACCCGGTAACCAAATTTCGTTGTGTCGGCACTACGCTAACTGGGCAAAGTAGGGACTCGGCAATTTAAACATTTTTGAGTTGAGTTTACCTGATGATATTGATGAACATACCAGGTACCATAGAAGGTAACATCAAAATAGTACGACACCTCCCCACATAATAAACGAAATCTGTCAGTCGTGGAATTATCAAGTTTTATCCGATAATTATTGATTAATATTCCATTATCCATTTTCCAATTATTGATTAATGGCCGTTCTGAGCCTAAAAGCAGTCAGTTTAATTTTTTACGATGTTAGGTTTTTTTTTGCAATCGTTTATTTCAACTTGCCATCGAGTTTCATTGTATTATTCAAAGGGTGGGGAAATTTTATCACTTCTTTTCACGTTTCCGAGTGCTTCACAACGGTAAAACTAATTTTCTAACAAATTAGCCGTTTGGCCTTGACTACTTTTGGCGTAGCACGACAGTATAAAAGCAGTGTCCGCCCAATGACCAACAAAGTTCAATGATTTGAATAGGGCTTCCCGAACTTTTAGCTAACGGACATGTTACCCAATATCCTGTGTGGGTGAAAGTATCTCTTCGAATATTTACAGACTTGCAGTAAGTTTGCCAACCCACTTCTAATCATGGTGGTGGGGAATACTACTGGAAAACGTACATCAGGACCTGATGTACGTTTTCACAATAGTATTCCCCACCCCCTGGTGTTTGTATTACTATCCTTGATGACATATCAAAAAAGGTACCTGGAATGAATGGGGTTTACAGAATAATATTTCATTCTTGGGGGTTCAAAGCTGGTACCTATTTGTTAAAAATTAGACAATTGATAACTCCTGCACAATTTAGACAACTGATTTGGTCAGTTTAAGTTGTTCATGGGTGTGGTCCAGCAAAAACGTCTGTGGCAATCTTTGAAAGCGCCCTCATGATAATACATTAAGGTATATTAAATATACCAAATTTTGTTACTAGTTACAAAAGTAATAGTTTAGGGCGTTTACTAGGGATTGGCCTTTCTTAATGTTCCTTCCAATCTGTTCTAGTCCTTCGAGAAGAGCCAAACCAACCGCCATAAGCTCCGAGAGCTCAGGCAGAGGATGCAGACGGAAGACGAGGAAGTGGTCAATACAACGTCGCCTACCAGCAGTCAAACGTCGTCTTTTGATGGCGTGTTCCCTGGCCCTGACACCAAATCGTGCCACCCTTTTCGGATTATAGAGCATGACGCTCTGAGTCTCCACAGCCTCACGTCTCTGGGACGAGTCGGGCGTCTCCTTAGCACCGGCCAGGAACAGGGAAGTCTAACTGGTGAGTTATGGAGGTTTACGTCCAAGTCACGATTTCTGGTATCTTCAGCATCCACTGAACTTTCTCAGCCAATAAATGTCATTATAATTATTTAAAACTATTGATATTTTCTTTGGTATTCGGTTTTCACATTCTGCTGTTGATATACGTCGGTAGCCTCGAACCGGTAGCTTCCGGTAGGTAAGGGGAAGCCCTTACCTCATTGTCCTCAGCCCTTGTTCAACCTTGTTCAATCTCACAGCAGTCCCGTTCGCCCCTGGGGTTCTCAACAAAACTGCAAAATTGGCAACGATCGCTACTGATTTGTGTCTCATTTTGTTGGCGTTTGTACATTTTAGGAGGTAGCAATACTCAATCAACTACTCGTGAGCCGTCAATAAGTAATTCTTACTGCGGGTCGACCAGCACTCTGAGGAGTCCGTCAGAGCCGAAAGACGCGCCTAAGGAGGTGTCCGTCGACACGATGCTCAAGAGAGACGTCCCCAAACTCCAGGAACCAGACGTGATTGCGAGTACTAAAGCAGGAGCTACGTCATCCTCTCAAACCTGCTCCATCGGCACAGCATCGCCGTCGGATTCTGGAGTAACATTTGTGGCACCCGCGCCGGTGGCACCTCCCAGGAGACGAAAAAAAGTGAAACCTCCATCACAAGCTCCCCCCACATCCTTGCCGCTCAAACAAGACGACCAACCAAAACTGGTCAAGGTAAAATTATCTGTTGAATTGAATGCTACATAATCGTCTCCATTCAATAACCACACCACACAATGTGTCCAGCTAGTGTTTCAACGCTTTATTACGAGTTCAACATTTGTTAATCACGATTGTGAGTTTTCAGCGTCTCTCATGGTTTTGTCACATTGTAATTGTTTGAAATAACGGCATGTTTTGAGCGTTTTGTGTTTCATGTACTTTTTCAGAGTGTTAGCGTAGATGAGCCAAACTACAGAAGGGCAACGTTACCGAGCCCTGCCAGCACGATTGAGTCCATTACGAGAGAATTCGAACATTCCTTAGACATAAAGGCTGCCACTAAAGGCCAGTGCATCGTCAAACCCCAGGTGATTAACCCAAGTTCAACTAATCGCTCCAACTTTGGCAGCCCATTAGCTTCGTTCAAATATGATTTTATGAGGTGGTGTCACTGCCGAAATGTACCTCGAACTATATTTTGATTTTGGGGACTAATTTGCCCCCGGTGTATGTTTATACGCTGCAGCTTCACTTCAATTACCGGAGGGGCGCCTGCCGAATTACCTTGCAAGGATTTGTTTGAGGCACAAAGTGTATTGGGCCAAGGAGTGGGGTTCTCTAGTTTCAAGGTATGGGATTCCATTAAGAAAAGATAGGGAGCTTTCCGAGTGGAAAACCCTAATCATTGAAAGGGTGCAGCCAGAGAGTCCTGTCCGCGCAACACCACCCACAATACTTGGCTAAAAGGGCGGTATTGTGCCTCTAGCCAAATTCAAGGATTTTCGGTTTGACAGATGACTGCCGAAGATTAGGGGTGACCTGTTGGCTCTCAGACACCAGCAATAGTCAAGCATGCGTGATATGCAGTAGTGGAGAAGTCAAAAACGCATTCCACTTTGTTTATGTAGCGCACTAAGATCGGTGAGGGTACGGTTCATGGGTGTGACGCAAATTGATTGGGAAGGCTGGAATTGTTAAGAGATGGGAGTGAGGATCTGAGGTTCAGGACAATTGAGGCTTTTGCTATCAAAACCAGCTCATTCCATAGTTTTCTGAAATCCACTTTTTTTTTGTGCATGTTTTGAAAGTTTAGAGGGTCCTTCATAACCTGACGAGGGGGTATAGCTCAAATCCTGCTCATTCCAACCCAAAACTAGATGAAAAGGTTTGCCCTCTGGATCAAATCCAAGCTTTTGCCATCTCCGACCAGGAGCGCTCGCATCCACCTTGCAGGTAACCTTCCCTGGTCCTGTTCTCAATGTCGTTCCGGTTTTCGCGGTTAGCTTGCTTTTTCCCTAGTTGATCGAAAGTGTTACCAACTAGGTACAGATTGCAATTTATGACCTTTTTCACATAGTACCAAAGTATAGGTCTCAACTGTGAAATTTCAGATCATTTGAAAATGTTAAGTGGATGTCTTTTATTTAAAACTCGTAAATGCTCAAATATTAACCCTTATCCTGGCAAGACATCAAATTTTGGACTTTTTCAAAATTTTTTTGTTATTTTCTACTCTAGGAGCCTCCAATAATCACAGTTTGAGGTTGAAAATTTTTGGCCCCCCATAGTACGTTTTGTACACCAAAGGTATCATATATGATACTCCGCCAGGATAGGGTTGTGAAAATATAATTAACAAAAAATTTTTAAAAATCAGTTTTAATACAAAAAATGGTTGAAATTTTAATACAATTTCAAGAGATCAAGGTTTCGTAATAAGGAACATTGTTTACACATATATAAATTCTAAAAAATTTGGGAAGAATCACATTCCTCATTTAGGGACTTAGTATCTTACAAAAATCACATAGCAAACTAGGAGCAGTCAACGAATTTATGTTAAAAATTCCCTCTATTTAGTCATGTTTGCTTTTTTGTCATGAAAATGTATAAAGAAATTAAAAATTATGAATAGAATTGGCGAACTATAAGGCACAAAACGAGTATATGGTAAAAAAATACTTATCACTTTTCGTGAGCTGCAGTGAAACAAGTTGGAAAAACATGAATTTGGAAACATGTTGGAAAAATTATGAATAGAATTGGCGAACTATAAGGCACAAGACGAGTACATGGTAAAAAAATTCTCATCACTTTTCGTGAGCTGCAGTGAAACATGTTGGAAAAACATGAATTTGGAAACATGTTGGAAAAATTATGAATAGAATTGGCGAACTATCAGCCTCTTCGTCTTCACTCAGCGAGTCCTGCCTGATTCGGGGAACCAAACTCAGGATATATGCCCCTCTGGATTCAAATGTGTTCTAGAATATCAAATACAGGTAAATTAGACGAGCAAACATTATTCAAATCATAGAAACTTGCGAGAATAGACATCAGTTTGACTTGCTGCTTTTGAAAATACGTCAAGCGCAATAACTACCTTATCCTGGCAGAGTATCACCTGCGATACTTTTTGTTTTTTGTTGATATTTAATTAATTTTTCAACTGAACGACTTTTCCATCGTTTCCATGCATTGTACAGATCCTAGGCTACAACATATCAAATTACCGACAGTAAAAATATATCTTGTTTTTTCAATAAAAATAGGAGAACTTACCATTCGTTGGGGCGCCGCCATTATCACAGGAACAACTGGTCGCTGAGGCCAAGAAGTCGTATTCTGGCGGCGTGTGTGATAAGAAAAGGGAAAAAGGGCTGCCAACCTCTCCGCTAGATATCCCTGAATGCACATAAAAAAGATGGGGCCTCCGAAAAATCCCCTTCACCTTTAAAAAAATCGTCAAAGTCGAGGTATCACCAGTGATACTCTGCCAGGATAAGGGTTAACTGGTAAACTGGGAAAAAACCAATTTCACACAACTCAATTGAACAAAAAAACTGAAAAAAAAGCATGAAAAACCGTGTTTTTGCATCAAAATCAGCTCATTCCAACCTCAACGTAATGCATCTGCAATGAAAATGGAAAACTAATCAAATTCTAGGCGGTTATACCTATAATTAAAATTTAAAAAGCTGCAGTAACACATGTTTTCTCTCTCTCGCTCTCTCAATACGAATTTATTAAATTGGTACTTTCTTAATTTATTGTACAACTCTGTGGATAATACTGGTGTCTCCAGGTTGCAATCGTTTCATGCACCCTTCTTTGACTTTTGTCTTGTGAACGACTAAGAAGGATTTAAATGTATCGATTTCTTTGTTTTTCTGCTCACACCTAGTTTTCATAATTAACATATTTTGTATCATCAATTTGACAGGAAAACGGAGAAAACAAGTCGAGATGCGTTCGATCTGGTCGTAACAGCTCGACTTACCCCCTCGGCAGCAGTACAGTCGGAAAAACCGCCGGAAGCGGCAAAGGCCGGGAGCGGCGGCGGTCGGCTGGTGACGAGCAGGCGCTCACCAACCAGCTCAACATGTTCGTTCGAACGCAAACCCATTCCGGAAAACCGCTCTCTGATCTCGTATGTATTTTCTAGTTTTTATCGTTAGATTCTAATTGGAGAGATCGTAGGAGGTCTAGTCGAACTATTTGCCTCTGTATCATCAGTACAGTTGACGCGTGTGATCGTACAGATGAGTTACTGGAACTCGATCCAGTCTAAACGTAACTGTAAGCCGCGGTTGACACTTGGCAACTCCGTAGCGATGCCACGCTCACACGAGTATCTTGGAAATCACTTGGGACGCTTAAACGGCGCCATTCGGAAGAGACGCAACTCAGCACTGTCAAAAGTATGACGGCTGATCAGGCTCCGATATGCAGTTTGTAGGTAATAACGAGATGGAGAAACAAATTCAATCACGTTTAGGTGTGATCCTTTCGGCATGCGGTGTAATGATGTAAAAGGGCGATGGTAAACTGAGGCCTGCCCCGCTGGGGTGATGGTAAACCGGGCCCAACTTGAGAATTACCTGTAACTAGAGGGTGTAGAAAGTAGTAACCTAGTCCCAAGGAATCGAAAGAATGAATTTTGACACATTAATTATACACACATACCGTGTCCATAAATATACATAATGTGCCACCGTAGTTGGATACTGAAAGAAAGAAACAAAAACAAAAGATCAAGCCTGAGGGGCATATACGCTTGGAAAGTTGAAATGTGAGTGGAATGATTCACAGGCGCTAGTTGTTTGTGGCTGATCCTCTCGATCTGAAGAGGGGGCTGTGTTTACCCACTAAGGAGCTAACTAATGTTACCCTCGGACTTGGGCCAACTTACCACCGCCCTGCTTAAAAACTCGGAATCAGACGTTGCAAGCCTTTTATTCGGCTCAACAAATAGACAACTGTGAATGTGCCTTTCAACAACAGTACCTCTCAATATAAGTCGTACCGTATTCTCCCGATTTGATTTTTGTCGCTTACAATACAATCGTATAGGTGATGATCATAATATGATCATAATAATATTATCATCAATCATGATTGAAATCTCGGGCAAAAATCTTAGAAATGGAGAATCACTAAGTAACATCTCTCCTCAGTACTATTAGTTGTCTGGGGGGTAGCTACACTCACAAGCAGCTCCAACTGACTCTCGATACTCCAGTGTTCGTCACGTCGCCATGGAACTGCCTTGTGGCGACCAGATCTCCTACGATCTGTCTATTTTCAACCTCGACAAGTTTCAATTGAACAACTTTGTAATCATCTCTTTCAACATAACAAACCATATTCAGGGTCGTCCCAAACGGATTCACTTCAAGGTGTTTTAGGACATTACAAGCTGAACATGATTACCGTATGCAACTCATATCAACGGCTACGCGTAGTACAAGCTAAAGTTGGTCTCATTTGATTTAAGTGTATTTTTTTATTTTTTTACCTAAAAACGTAAAAAGGGGGTTAGGTCTATTCCAAGGCCTCCAATCAGCATGGAATTTCATGTACGACCTCGAAGTAAGTCCCATTTTATTTGGGACCACCCTGTACACTTCCATAATCTTGATTCATCTTCTTCCACATTTCTTTAGTGAGTAAGTTATTTTAATTAAATTTTCAATGTTTTTTGCTACCAACAGAATCAACCTGCGTACATTGTTTATTGATTCATCGGTGAAAATTACGAAATTACCAATTTGCACCAGTCAGTTGACTCCTGTGAGGACGCGAATACCCCCATAAAAAGAAAAACTTGTTGAGAATACAGAAGTGTTTCGAAGTGTGCCATAAGGTTTTGCGCTACTATTCAAGTTTTGTTCCTTTCTATTGTGTATGATCCCGAATTCGTGTATTCAAGTACTGTTGGCTTCTATTAGCCACCGTTTATTTTTGTCAAAATGTATTGTGCAATTATTACCCACTTATCTAATCATATTTTTACTTGACAGTTGTAATTATTGATTTAATTGAGCATTGACCTCACCCTTCAGCACTTGGCCGTGCCACTCACACAAACCTCACTTTCCGTTTTTGCCGAAACACAGAATACATCACAAAGTGGCCCGCATACAATAGTATTTCAGAACTAGGAAAGGATTCTTTGATTGCAAAAGAAGCTTGGTTGCCCCAAGACTAGCTTGGTATCGTACGTTTAGTTCACTGGTAGAGGTCTAACTGCATGTTCTGCATGAGAGGTACCTGCCTACCTACTTCCATCGGTTCTATGGGGTGAATGGTGGTTTTGCATTAGGTGGAGGATAAGAAAAACAATCATAACGCGCCATCTAGGCGTTGAATTTAACTCAAATCGCAGTCCAAGTTGATTATAATCGGTTATAAATTCCTCCCTTCTGTAATTATTATAGATATTACAGGGCAGAAAATTAGTGGATTTGTGCACATGAGAAGTGTGGAGTTCTTCAATCCCTCCTATTTGGTATGCAAATTAATGTGTAACCGGTGTTTTCACAATTATATCAGTATTCGCACCCTGGCGGAAATAAGCAGGAATTTCAATTTTCTTCATGGAAAAACCTTGAATCATAGATACGTTTTTGGCAACTATCGTGAATTTCCTCATTGATCATTTGGGGCTTAATTGTTTACCACCCTGGTGTTTCAGAAGCTCAATTATGTACCACCAAGGTAAAACACCTTGGGAGAAATAAATTCTTTGAAAACCAGGTGTAACGGGAGCCAGCTAGGTGTTTTGGGCGATCAACTATTTACCACCCAGGTATTTCAGGAGCTCACATACTTACCACCCAGGTATTCCAGGAGCTCAATTATTTACCACTCGAATGTTTTGGGAGCTCACTTACCCACGCTGGTATTTTGGGAGCTAAATTATTCGCCACTTAGGAGCACCATCACCCTCTGATGAGTACGAACTTCTTTAGCGTTAGGATAACATCATACTCCACTTTATGAACATCTCGTTAACCATCAGCATGTGGACAAATTGCTCTAAAAGCTGTCACTACTGATCCACTTTTCACACTTTGCCATTGAAAGTGCCGACTTTTGACAGTGTTAAATGGCTCGATGCTTATTTTAGATGAAACTTGAACAGATCCGACCAAAAAGAGAAACGAGGCTCTTCCACACATTTGAAATTCAACTCTGAAAAGACGGATAAACTAGAAAACAAATCTGTGGGTATGTGTAATCTTACCTTCTCCTAGTTCTATGGGGTTCTATGGTTGTACGGTCTCAGTTTTCCTTTTTGTACGAAAATGACCCACCTCAAGATGGTTGTTCGAGTGCGGAAAACATCGGAACGTCTGCCGTTGTTTCTAATCCTGAATGCACTAAACTGCCTCATCTGACGTTTCTAATGAGCCCTCACCTTCCTCCACACTCCCACTCTGGGCCCTCACCCTGTATGAGTTACCTGAGGGTGAAAATGATTTGTGAGAGCTTGAACGGGAGGCTGTTGTTATCCAGTTGATATAATGGTATCCAGCTCAACCTGGTGGAACGTTCACTGCTCAACTACAACCTCCCAAGAGAACTCCTGATGTATCGTCCGCGTACTTGGATAATGTGCTACATCTGACGTGTTTTCGGTCATGATTGCTAGCGGTGGTAATCAACACATGCCATTTTTTTCTAACACAATCGAATCGTGTCAGATCTTCAAGTTGTCAGAATGTTGATAAATAATTATTAGTTCTATTTTTTTTCTCAAGTTTTCATCAACCATCTTTTAATTGACTTTTATTAATCACAGCCTATTGAGATATCCATTGATGGTCATGTAAGTAGAAGACTAAACCTAGAGAGCCGATTTACAGTTTTCTTTATTAACAAAACAGCTTTTGTTTTACTTTTGTGTAGTTTTTTATCTAATGGTTTGTTCTTAGTCCGAGGCTTAACTTGCTGCTCAGAAGCCCCCGTTCGTTGCAAACTGAGTTTATAAGGCCGTGGATTTTGTTGCTGTACACATGCACCACATTCGTACTCCTATCAGTTCTTAACGCAATTGCACGTTTTCTGGTTATTTCGATCCCAATCATTGTTCCCTCCTCAAATACACTTTTCACGGGCAGCGGAATGCTAATGATGCAAAATGGTCTCATATGGTTATTTGATATTTCAATTGGATGTGGTTCAATTTATATTCGCATGAACAAAGAACATCCAGAAGCAATGCAGGGCATTTTTCGTCCTATAAATTGTCATTGATTCACTCGATTTAATCCAAGTGATGGATTGTATTTTTTTGTCTATGATTAACAATTCTGCGGTATTATTAATACAATGTACGGCTCCTAATATCCTACTGGTGTGCAGTTAACTGTTGGGCAGGCGGATTTCAAATACTTTCATCTTTCAAATACATTCATTAATTCATTAGTGATATCAGATTATTCATTGAAGGGGAAATTGATTCACAGAGTTAACTTGAAAGAGTTTAAAAGAGACCCCAATACTGCCTCCTGATTCAGGATAACCGCCCAAACTACGAAGGTCCAACTGAAGGCCTTGGTGACACTGTTGGTGTTTTCCAGTGAAGTTGAGGTCATCCCTGATAACGAGGGGAAATGAACTTATTTGTTACACCCAAGCCAGATTTGTTCAATAAAGCTGGTCTCTCTCTGGAGGCAATGAGAATTCCAAACACAGCTCATCAATGGAAGGAGAATTCCCTGTCAGTGCAGTGTCTTAGGAATGAGGGGAGCACGACCCATTGAGACCCCTCTCCAATGAGAGATCTTGAAGAGTCGATTTTCTCCATTTGAAGACCGCAAAGAGAAGAGTCAGCACCCGTCCGTGATTCATGGATCCTGCCTATTTATTTCTGATACTATCAGCAACCACGTCCTCAGGGAGCAGCACAATGTAACATCCCCATGCTGCAGCTTGTGCTTTGGAGCCTTACAAGTGATGCACCACTTTAAAACTCCTCAGAACAACTACCATACAGTTCATCAGTTTGACCTGCTCTGTGATTTATCACTACCACTTCGTCACAGTCAACTAGAAGTAATCCTAATGCATTCCAACTGTGCAGCCAATCCCTGCAGGACACATTGGGCCTCCAAGACATTGTCCTGACAACTGATCCAGGGGATACCGGTTTCAATCCGTGAACTGGGAACAAAAACTTCCAGATCTGGGCACGTTGTACAATATTTTAATTTAATGCTATGCTCAAGTAAGTATTAAGATACTTACCTGTCGGGGCACTCATACCTGTGAATTGAACTACACTCATCACATAAATAAAGCTAATGTCACCATGGAATCTTGTGCATTCACGTCAAATAACATTCATTAAGTAGTGACGTTCTTCCAAAACCTACCATGATTATGTTGTACATAATTTATGTGTAAAAATCACTATACTACCGTTTTGAAGCATTTCCTGATGGTAAGCTGCTCCGCAAAATTATTTTTGGTTTCAGACTCTGAAATTCAGAGGTTAGTTGCTCCTTCTATTCTACACCATAACCCAATCACCCATAGGAAACCCAGCAATCCATCCTTGTCTTTGTATATTAATTTCACAATTCATTCCTAAAGATCACCTGTCAACACTGATCATAGATGGATTAGAGATTTCATATTTACCAGGAACTGCATATTGATTTTGATGTTTGTATCTTATCCAGAGTGTTATCATTAGTCAATGGGGTGTTCCAGTGAGTACAAAACTTGATTGGAAAGGACGTTAAGTGTAGGAAAAAGTGACAATTTTGTAATATAAGAAAGGATTGTGTGTGTGTGTGTTGGCAAGCGTGAAGCATATCTCTTCTCTCTGCATTCGGCCTCAGCATGGATAGTACACTGCTTCCTTTCCATCATACGTGCACAAGAGTGAACTATCTCTACGTCCCGCCTATTTTCAAACTCCCAATTTCTATTTCGAGGGTGAAGTGGCAACGAGGCCTACCTCAAATGGGGCTGAACAACACGGCCTACCTGAGATAAGGCTGGGAAAATGGCCTACGTCAAATGGTGATGTACAACATGGCCTAGGTGTTCTTTTTTAAATTTTGCAGGAGACACAAAAAACACTAAAATTTAGGAACATCGTCAGCATACAGGAGAAACTCATTAGGTCAATTTTGGCGAAATTCGGATTAATATGCTACCTACATTAATTTTTCAAGCTCTTTTGAATGGCGTCGTCGGTTCAAAAGTGACTGTGCATTCTGGAAGTACAGCAAATTTTTGACGAACCACACTTGCTAAGGCCAGATAACTAGCAGAGGCCGCCGGTGGTCTATTCACCAAAATTACTGTTGATGAAAGCCCCAACGTTCACTTGAGTACAATGATTCGTCCAATAGGATCCGTGTCGTCAAACCAAAGACCACATGGAGCAATGATTCTAACTCAGACATAAAACATTATCAGAAACACGCATACGAAATGCCACAACTTTTATCACTGATTTTTTTTTTTTTTATTTTTTTTTTTTTATTATAAATGCATTTATTTAGATAAGGTATTACAATAAAAAGGAACATAAACAGGAAATGCTACTCCCCACTATAAGTCGTAGACTTGTGCTATTGCTTCGCGAAACTGCAGAAATTGTACAGGTGGTTGATGAAACATGAATGGCCTAATATTTGAGTAACTTTGAATATCACGCAGGCCTCGTTTAGTACTTACATGTATACTGCGCTAAGAAGCTATGTACCTAAGATTATAACAACTACGCTTGAAGACCCACCAACAAATTATAAGTAACTATGTCGATAAAGATCATAATATGATATTATAATAATAATAATATCATTATAATAATATCATAATATGATATTATGTGATATAACTGGCTATGTGATAAATATTCAATCACTAAATACAAAATTAGGCCATGTTATTCTGTACTATTTGAGTTAGGCCATGTTGACCAGCCCTATCTCAGGCAGGCCGTGTTGTTCAGCCCCATGTGAGGTAGGCCTTGTTGCCAATTCACCCTCGATTTGTTGTTCTAATCTTTGTTAACATTTTCTCGACGAACTTGACCGATTTTTGTGACCCTTACGCCATTTACTATGGAAAAAGAAATGTACTGGAATATCCCATTGGCAGAGGTACGTCACAAATCAAAAAGATTAACAAAACAGGATAGCCCTGGAAAGTTAGTGCAAAAAAGGGCTCTAGCTTCCAAAAATTGCCCGGGAGCTGGAAATCGTTTCAATCCCTCTGAAGGGTCCTTAATAGTCGGTGTATGAATTTTCGACAGTTTCTAGGTTGTGCTTCAGATTTGAGAGCCTGAAAACAGCGCACTTTCCTGCGTTGGGCTGTCTTAGCCGAAATTTGTTTAATATTCATACTCACCACTGGAGTGAGCAAATTTCAAAAAGCATCTGATTCTTGATTAAATTTCCTATAACTTTGGTCCTATGACCTTTCTCAAATCGTAGCAGTCATTTTAAACTTACATGCTTTAGAAGTTGAAGGGTGTCAACTTTTTAGCAAAGTTGGTAAAAATCACGTATCTTTGACGAGCGATTACGGCTGAACGGCTGGACCGATTTCAATATTTAAAACGGCATTCAGCACAGAATTTAATGCTCTTTGAAAAAGAAAGGAGCGGCATTTTCTATAGGATGCGTACTTTTCAAGTTTCGCGAAAACTGAAAAAAGTGGGCAAATTTCGCGGTTTTTAGGCTTTTGAATCTGAAGCACAATCTAGAAACCGACACACTCGATTTCGATTAAACTATTTCTAGCTCATGAGCAATTTTTGGAAGTTAGAGCACTAATTTGCCTGGGCCAGGAGGAGATATTATCATGCTATGATCTCTATCTGCTCGTTTTCATTAAAACTTCAATCAAAACTTCCTTTTCATTAAAAAATGTGATCCATGTAATCCAAATGTGTTGATATTACATAAATACGTACTATAATGTTCTTTCTGTTTTCGTTCTCATCACAAGTCCTGTCATGGCA
This sequence comes from Stenodema calcarata, assembly GCA_963920205.1. Classification (NCBI taxonomy): domain Eukaryota; kingdom Metazoa; phylum Arthropoda; class Insecta; order Hemiptera; family Miridae; genus Stenodema; species Stenodema calcarata. The sequence goes on from OY986050.1 coordinate 7,839,008, forward strand.
TCTCATCACAACTGCTGGGTCACTCATGTAATATTACTTCATCTCAGTTACATTTACTGTTGTAAATGTACGTAATGTGCTGTAATTTATAATGATTTCTCGGCGTAAGATCTTGATTATGGTAGGGCCTGCCCAAGGGTTAATGTGTGCATCTTTTCTTGCTACCTTTGCATGAACCTCCTACACATTGACATCCTCTTACAAGTTTCCAATTGGCTCCGCTTCCTCAGTAGAATCCTTTAGTTGAACAAACAGTAGGTGAACCTCTCCACCCTTCTTGAGCAAGTAGTTCTCATTTGCACGTGTTGTCCCTTGCGGCCACCTTGTGACCCCTGTTCGGCCACTTGGTGAATCTAGGAAATCTTGGAGCAGGTCACAGTCTTGAACCTGGACACGGGAGAACGGGTGCCGCTGAGTATTGCCGAGGACAAGCTGCCGCAGTGTATCAACCCCCTGTCGCTTCACATCATGCGGCTGACGTCCGAGTACGTGTCCAACACGTCTCTGGAGAAATCCCAGAGGGAAAGCGACGATGATAGTTTGGACTCGAAGAGGAGCGGAGCGACTGGCATCGACGGAGAGTCCGAGTCTGGGATGGTCAAGCGGCGGACGGCTCAAATGAAAAAGTTCTTCGGCTCAGCTGTTAAAAGGACGATGAACAAAGCCAAAACTATTGGGAGGCATAATAGAGAAGATACTAAGGAAGAGGTAAGAACAAACCAACTACCTACTTCTTATGCATATCAGCAATTTCATTAACCTGATATATCCTACTCCTCATCTTCTATAACCACCACTTAGTCATCAACTTCGATGACCCAACTAAACCATAAGAACTTGAAAGTATAGGAGCCTTCTGTACCAGCCGGTAGGAATATCATATCTTCTAATTTGGAGTCTGGTTCAGGTTCACAAGTGTTCTAGCCATCACGGATTGGTAAGGCAATGCTTGCGCTTCACCCATTGCCCATTGAATTATAAGTAGTTTCGTTTCTGCAGACGCACTCACAGTGACTTGCAGCCTTCACTACGAGGTGGGAAGTTGCTGGAGCGCTCCATGGCAACATTGGGGACACTGATGAGATGAGCAGAAAAACCTATTCGATGATTAGGTTATCAGTGGGTTACAATTTCGGATTCGTCGACCAGACTCCTCAAACTGCCAGTGAAATCAGTTTTGAGTCAACCTTTTATGTTAAATGTTTTAAGGAGAACCTAGCTCAACAGCTTACGATCTTCCCCCCAGTATCATTACCGTTAGGAGACCTCAACCTCAAACACCCGCCAAGTCCCTATTGTACTTACGGGTGAAGTAGAGCATTCTAGCATACTGTACTAGAGCTATGGAGGCTGGTACCCGAGTTTGGTTAACCTTAACTCACTTAACGGTACCACTGATATGGTCATGACAACCATCCCAGCAAGCCCTTTCCCTTACTATTCTTGTTGCTCTTGTTGCTTGGGAGAGACAAACATTCAGAGGGCGGACAGGTGACACTGTGACTGTATTGCATGTCGATAGTCCGGGGCCCCCCTGCCTGTTGTACCAGTACAACAGATCCAAACAAGATCCCAGTTTCTTGGCTTTGTCCTGTCGTTGGCCGGGTCGTAGACTGTGGCTACTGCTTCACTCCCTATCTGCAGAACGCTTCCCACAAGGAATCACAGGGGAAGGGAGGCACAAAGCTCAGCTCAGGTCTTGGCTCTCTGTGCACGTCAACCTTCTGGAATTTGCGGGAACGCCCTGCTTTTGGCTCGTTGCAGTCCATGAAACGTAGGATAATTTATAACCATCGATACTCACTACACATGTATAATTCACCCGCATTTACATATTCCTCTTAAAAGTATGTTCAATGTTCATCTGATTAGGTCGTTGATGAACCAGCAGCAGCTGCAACAACGTCTACTGGCGAGCAGTACATCAAAATCAAAGCCTCGAGTAGCCACAAAGGCCCCTACGAATTCGACAGTGTTCAGTTGGTTCAAGTGAGTCCAATAGTGTTTATTGCTTTGTAGTAGTCATTGTGAATTTGGAGTTTAAAAACCAAGTAGATGGAATAATCACACAACTTGTCTTGCTAAGGATTTTTGACACTATGTTAGTATGGATTTGTAAACTCCACAAGGTTTCTATTCCAAACAAAACCGTAAATCACAAACATCTTTCTTAAATCACTTAATGACTTCAGCTTTTGAGAGCTTGTAGTAGCAGCTAAAATTGTCTACACCTTCAAAATGTGTCATTGAACACTCAGTTTTGTTGCAGGATTTGAGCGGTGAGCACATGGGACCCGTTTGGTGCATGAAGTTTTCAGCTTGTGGCCGTCTCTTAGCGACAGCCGGCCAAGACAGAGTTCTGCGGATATGGGTCGTGAGAAGTGCCTACCCTTATTTCCAAGTATGTTTGCTCCCATAAATCTATAGGAGAGCCTTGCTCTTTATATGTGGCCATGCAGTGTGTATGGGCATCTCTGAAATGTTATCAAATTATGCATGTTCCTCTCAATTTTCAGGACATGAGGACGAAGTACAACGCTGAAAAAGTGTCGCCGACTCCGTCCCAGGAGTCGATCGTCTCTCAAATCTCATCGGAAGATCAGTACGCCCTTCTGGGCGAATTGGGTGCTCGGGCTCCGTTCATGCCCAAACCCTTCTGCACCTACTCGGGACACACGTCAGACCTTTTGGACGTCTCGTGGTCCAAGAACTACTTCATCCTGTCCTCCTCCATGGATAAGACTGTCCGCCTCTGGCACATCTCCCGGAAAGAGTGCCTTTGTTGTTTCCAGCACATTGACTTCGTCACTGCCATTGTTTTTCACCCTAGAGACGACAGGTAAGATCACGTTATCTGCAGGATATCAGTACTTACGAAATCCTTAAATTTGTGGTATTCATGTCCATGTTTGGGAACCTGTTCCTATTCCTCAACTCATCCAAGAAACAATGAGAGATTATTGACGTCGTATCGTTTCTCCTGTGTCAAAACTTCCCCTCGCCCCATACCTACTTATTTTAAACATCAAGTCTAGTTACCTGTTTGATGCCTTGCCTATAAGTGACTTTGACTTCGGCCCTCCTGCTGTAATCCAATATTGTAAGGGATGTGATAGAGTACACCAGGAACGAGGAATGTAGTCTTGTTATGTAATTGGAACAGTTATTAACTATCGAGCAATGGGCTGGTGAAGTTGGAGGACTGAATACCTCCGATACCTGGATTGTGATTGATATGACCACCTAGCAATAAAGATACTTATTTCCATCTACTGTAGAGAGACCACAAGACTACTGCCGTTGCTGTACTCTATTATTGTACTGGTAATGTCACTGCTCCTTTTCGAACGTTCTAATTGTGTACCGGTGACTTGATCTGGACGGAAGACATCGAAATCTTCTACATCTATCCTCACTTTGCAGGTACTTCCTCAGCGGTTCTCTCGATGGAAAATTAAGGCTGTGGAACATCCCTGACAAGAAAGTCGCCGTATGGAATGAAGTGGATGGTCCAGCCAAACTAATAACGGCCGCCAACTTCTGCGAGGTAATAACACAACTAGTATACAGCATCTAATAGCCACATCGTTACGTTCCACAATTCCAAATATGTCAAATGCTAAGAGTCGAAGAAGTTCCCAGTAGTTATCAGAAATGAACGTAAGGTAAAGATTTGAAAGTGTTCAACTAATGTTGATTGAAATCCTATGTCTTACAGAAATGTCGAAAAATGCACTTGATATGATTTTGTGGTAAAGAGAGAGAGAGAGAGATCTTCTATGGAACAGACAGGGAAAAAATCCATCAGAATTTGTGTCGACTCCATTGTGGATTCGAAGATAACCAATTATTGTTCAGACTTTCGACCCAATTCACCAGTCGTGCTCGTGATTCCATATCCAACATAACATGGGAGCAAATTTAACTGCCAGTGATTTGGCTATAATGGCAGTTTGTTTGGACGTCGAAGAAGAAACTCAGATGGCTTCGAGGAAGAATTGGAGGCGGTAGTTTTGGGTGCACCCGTGGAAGGAGATTCTCACTCCCTTCTTACGCATCTTCTGGATGGTGAAGCCAAATTTTTTGAGCATTTCAATTAGTTCCTCGGGCTTGATAGTCGTCATTTTGGCCACAAAAGTATAAAATGAGGGGGGGGGGGGGATTCGTATGATCGGAGTTGAATCAGACAAGTGTGTTGTTAATCAGACAAGCTGCGGTTCACGACACTTGACAATGTTGGAGGTATGAGGTTGGCATAAACATGAAGTGGCCATTGTCTGAAAATTCTACGGATAATGCGATGTACGAGGGACGTCCAGAAAGCAAGGCTACAAGAGCTGCGTAGGACAAAGGGAATTTAGTTTTTCAGAGTTGTTACCGCTGGTAAGTAGAGAGGTTCCTAATGATCAAATCATCAAACGCCTTGGTTACGCAATGTCGTCAGAGCAGCCAAACGCGTCAAACAATTGCTCCACCAACTGTAGGTTTTGGCTGCACGCGACTTTCTTGAACGATATGGAAGCGAAGGTGAAACTTTTCTTGACTCAATTGTGACTGGTGACGAAACGAAGGTGAGTCAAAAAGGCAGTCGCTACAGTGGCGCCATACCCATTCATCATCAACCAAAAAATTCAAAGCCTAATTTTCAGAGAGGGAGATCACGGCTTTCTTGGGAACGCAAAGGGATATTATTGGTCGATTCTATGCCTCAAGGAAAATACACATGCACACATACTGTGAGACACTCAAGAAGTTGAAAAAAAAAAATCAAGGACAAAACGAGAGGAATGCTGACTAGTGGTGTGTCACTCCTTCATGACAACGCTAGACCTCACACCGGCCGCCCACTCAGGGCTTGCTGGTTTCATTTGGGTGGGATATTGTGACTCACCCAATCTACTCATCGGGCCTGGTACCGTCGGATTATCATCTTTTCAATAAATTGAGGGAGTTTTTGGGTGGATAACGATTTTCAAAATGGCTTCGGGTATACGAAAAAGCGGAAGGTATACGATGAGGGTATACAAAAACTGGTCCCTTGGCTTCAAAAATGTGTTGACCTCAATAGCGATTATGTAGAGAAATAATGACATGTTTTGACACTTGTCAATTTCATCGAAATATTTTAGTTTTTTTACGCATGTTGTAACCTTACTTTCTGGGGACGTCACTTTTCTGATAACAATCTTCAGTAATTACCAACAAGGTTGACCTGTTTATCTATTCCTTGTTCTGAGCTTTGTAGACATCATAGTTCGTTCTAATCTTCAAATTTTGCTTTGCAGAATGGGAAATTCGCTGTTGTGGGCTCGTACGACGGACGTTGCATCTTCTACAACACCGACCAGCTGAAATACCACACAACGATACACGTGCGGTCCACCAGAGGGAAAAACGCGACAGGGAGGAAAATCAGCGGAATCGAACCAATGCCTGGTGAAGAGAAGATACTCATAACGTCCAACGACAGCAGGATACGGCTTTACGACCTGCGCGAGTTGAATTTGTCGTGCAAATACAAAGGCTACGCCAACTTCAGCTCTCAGATCAAAGCCTCGTTCAGTCACGACGGCAAATTTATAGTGTCCGGCTCGGAGAACCAGTGCATTTACATTTGGAAGAGCAACCACGACTACTCGAAATTCTCGTCCGTGCGGAGGGACAGGAACGATTACTGGGAAGGTATCAAAGTGCACAACGCCGTCGTCACCTGCGCCGTTTTTTCGCCGAACCCGGATATCATCATGCGTCAAATCGAAGGTCTCGAAGGGAACTCTTCGGGCGTCCACACGACCTCTGGATACGTCCTCGTCAGTGCCGACTTCAACGGTTGTATTAAAGTTTTCCTTAATAAAACTAAACCCAAACATAGCTCTCTTCCCGCCTCCGCGCTTGCCTGATCCATCCTGAGCTAGGCCTTGCATTTCTAATCAAGACTACTTACGTTGATTATCGGTAATCAGATCCGAAAAGAAATATCGCTGCAGTAGTCAAAGCCTCCAAATCTCAGCGCTGTGGATTTTAAACGTCAAATAGTGTCGCTACACGTTCTAACACTATGATAAAGTTTCTAAACGATGTAATTAAATTGCGCGATGTTATTAAAACGAGTCTTTACAAGGGTAGGGTACCGTAGATCCGAGTAAATAACCACCAAATGTAACTCAAAACTGCATAATAAAATATTTCCCATGTACCTTCACTTTGTAACTAGTTAGCTACAAGCTGTAGATATACATTAAACATCACAATTAATATTAAGTACAATAAAAGAAGCTGTCACTGTGAATATTAGAGTGCATTTAAAGTCAGGAGCACAATGCGGTTCGTACTGAGGTAGAAATCGGTACACATGGGTGATAATAATATTTTTATATTCCACAAGTGGTTTTACGTCGTATGAAATGGTAGGAAACAATTGCAATTGAACGCTGAGTGTTGATATTTTGAAAAATTTTATTTTGTTAAATCATTTAATATTTTACACTATTGTGAGGCGTAATGTCACTTGTGACTGAAAGACAATTTATGTTGATTCACTGTACGTATTACTTATATTGGGCGCTTGCTCTTGATATTTATGTTACCAAAAACCGTTGCAATTATATTATTATTATGAAATGGATGGGAGCATTTTGGGATTCCTATTCGAAATATATTACATTACTATATTATGTCATTTGTTTCCTATTTATTTCTCCTGGGCTACGGCTCCGTATTGTCGATTGTGAGAGACTTGTAGCGTCTCATTTTGACTATTAGTTTGTCTTCGTCGTCGTGCTCTTTGGCGCTGAGGATGGTCACTCTTGAAACTGTCATCATGTCTTCGTTGTTAGGGTTGACTCCTTTTAGTACGTCAAGATCGTCTCCCACGTTGACCTGGAATTTCAACGGTACAAGTGTTTAACATTTTACGGGTGAGCTAAGCGTTGCGGTCGTATGGTATGTGTCACATTCTTAGGACACACAGCTTATTCTGCCATGATGAGTTAGCCTGGACGTCATGGTATTTACAGCGATATTGAAATTTTCAAACACTCTCAAAAATACTCTTTGTGTTCCAAATCGAGTCGAATCAAGTTGAATTGTTCATGACTATTCTAAAATTATCACCATTTCACTCAAATAAATGAGTTAAGATTTAGCACTCGCTCATACTAGTAACTAGGTTTATGTCCAATAAACCATTGGGTACTGGTCGGCGGAATACTTTCATGTGTTGATCCAATCTTCCTACAAACCTTAGATGCACGCTGTAAAATTTACAGTGAATATTTAATATTGCAACTACCTCAGCCCCATGGCTTGGGTAGAACATTATTTAGAATGCGATGAATACACCAAAGTCAGGATTCCCATTTTTGGTCTGACAAGAGTAATTTGGCCTGACAAACACATAGGATCCCGCAATATTTGAATGAGAAGCGCAACGTTCCCAGCTGGAAATCCCTTCCACGGATTTCCCATGTGGTAATTCATAGGGAAAGAAGGTTTTGACGCCCGAATTATTGAAGCATTTGGTTGCTTAGGAATCACAGATTGGTAAATAACGCCTAGAAATAATTTAGAAGTTCGTAGGAATAATTGAGGCTAAAAGCGGCGGCATGTCTCACATGCCATATCGTCCCTTTCATGCCAAAACCATGAATGTGCAAAATTGAAGTTTCCAGAAAAACGAAGGAAAACTTTCGATTTTCGATGCGATTTTTAACAGTATACTTTTTAAACATGAACTCATTCTAATTTCGATTTCTAGTCCAATGTACATTGACGCACGTCACATCCACTCCCTTAATTTAAAAGCGCATTCATGGTCTAAATCGAGCTGGCAACAAGTACAACGTAATTGTACATGCCATGCCATACGTCCGCTAGCCATTCAACCTCGTCCGGCTAACAATGGCCAGGTGGCATGTGTGCCATGCGAATTGACAAAGTACCCCACAAACTAGTTGGTCGGCTAAACCGTTTAAATGTACCTATTCTTAAATCAACTTCGCAGCATCAAATTTGCGTTCCCTGTATCTATTAATGCATGTTCTATTTGGACCCATTGGTGTAACTATGATGAGGGGGGGGGGCTACAGCCCCCAGTAGTCTAGAGAGAATAGAATACCCCTTATTAAGCTGTTGGGGGGGAGGGGGGGGTTACTGAAATTAATTTGATTTTTGTATGGTCCAAAATCGCATTCTTGATAAAACCAACGAAAAATATTCGACTTTTCGGTCGGTTGAAAATTTGTTTCGTTTTGCTGTACTAGCCTTAGCAGACTAATCCAATACAACTGCAATGTGACTTACAGACCAACAGCAATAGAAACAAGCGTACTCCCCCTTGAAGACTCTTGATACCTGATGAAATATGGGGTTTTTTTTTTTTTCAACTGAAACCACTTAGAGAGCACTCCCAAGTTTGCAAAAGTGCCTGGAGAGATTCAACGAGCAGCCAGTGATGACACGATTCGAGTGGTCTAAAACCTGGCTACATGAACACGACTTATGTAAACATTAGGTGCTGCTAAAGCGTAACTTACCTTCTGACTCTTTTTGAGAATTTTCGATCCATTCACTCGAATTTTACTTTCGTAGAAAAGCGTTTCTATTTTGCTGAAATTCAGAATAATGATATTGTGTAGTAATTGTATCAGTTCTTCTATCAGTCTTTGTGAGGTTATCATCAAGTCTGGTTCACATAGAGGATTTAGTGCGGCTGCAGTAAGGCGTTCTGCTATCAGATTGGTCGAGAACTAGACACAGTAATTAACAATTTTGTAGTATCCTCTCGACCGCTTTTTGTCTGAACGAACCCGCACCAACGCTCCATGTGAAACTAGCCTCAATCATGTTTAGAAATGAAGACCACAGGGGAAAAACGGGGTACCTAACTCACTTTTTACCAAATGTTAGGAGAGTCAATTTTTCCTCGGAAATTGCTTGTATTCTTCACTTGAGCCAATTTTTGAGAAATTAAAAATAGGTTCTGTGGTATATTAGCCAGGGACGGTTTTTGTCCATTTTCACTTCTCTCATTGACCAGGTTGATTCAACGTTGATTGAGCTTTAATTTCCATAGATCGCATTTAAAAATTCGTACCAGTTTCTAACAAGGTACTTGTCTACTTTTTCAATGATGAAGTGCATTGGCTTACACAGGGCAACTTTGAAAAGCCTGATCCAATCGTTTTGAGTTTCAGTTTGAGCCTTTTGATGGAGTTTACCCCAAGTACGCTAATCTTTCGACAGCGATTTGAGGCCTTTTAAACTCGTTTTCCCCTTTTTGACTTGACCATCGTATCCGCCATCCAAAAATCTATCAAAAACCATCGCTAACTCATTTTCGGAAAACAATCGAGCTCTGCTTTCCCCTGTAGTCTTCAAACACCAAGTTCAGACAATAGTAGAATTGAAGCAGATGCATGCAGAAATAGATGACGAATTAGATATACCAAGTTCTTACTTTCTCGCCATTCCGAGGCCTGTTTTCAATACTAAATCTGCTCTGAGAGATGCCATGTAACCTGTGATGACTTTCGAACCAGGCTCCTCCTCGAACTCTTCTTCCTCCTCATCTTCATCCTCCTCCACCTTCAACAGTGTCATAAAACATGATTCCTGATCACTAATACCAGCAGACAAAAGGGCCTGACCATACAAGCCCACCTGTTATACAGTTTAGTACCTATAGTATAGTTTAGTAGTAAACGTAGGTACTTGTATGACAATTAATTAAAAGTATTTGAATGCCAAGCACCCTTAGCCCAGCAGTACGGTAGTTTTAGGTCGCAAGAAATAGCAGAAATCTTGTTTGGCACGTCTGAGTAGTGTATACCCAAGTTTGCAACCGAAAAAAAGCAAGGGATAACTTTTGGCGGCCGAAAAACCTCCACATTTTCGGGATTGTTTTAGGTTTTGGCCTATATCTCCAAAACGGCGTGTGTTAGGTAAAAACATGCCGTATACATTTTTAAACTACATCAAATTTGCTACAAGTTCAGCCCAACTGGAGCTCTGTAGGTCCAATAGATACGGAGTTATTGGACCTAAACTGTTCACAAATTGAAGTGGACCACTCATGAAAATTAAGATATTTTATGATTTAGGTAACTTGATTGATTTGGCGTTTTCCTCCAATTTAAATAAACTACTTTGATAGCCTTTCACGGTGTTAAAGAGATAAAAACAAAGTCTTTAGTGTTGAAGAACTCGGGAGGGCTTTAGCACTAGTTAGGTCATTCTGTACGTGATGTTGGTCGTAGGCTTCAGTGCTCTCACACAGTTATTGGACGAGCATGGTCTCGATACCAGGCAACAGGTACTGCTCAGTACACACATGGAGGAGGCCGAGTTCGAAAAACTATCCTTTAGCATTACCAATGGATAAGTAAGGTATTATGTGCACAAAGATACAAAAAATAACCAGAAGTATGTTTAAAAAAGAGAGTTACCTAACTTTTGATGAGTGGTCCATGCCCAAACAACATAAAAATGCAGATTACCGCTATTTATTGCTACCTAAAACTACCATACTGCTGGCCTACTTTGGGCATCTACTGAGAATAGAAACAGGTTGTGCCAAAACGTTTGATTGAGCCTTGGGACGGTTTATTCACACTCTGGAACCTCTACCACCATAAATAATATAAAATTGATGGTTTGCCAGGTTCAAGAAGAAATATTAGTAATAGTAATAATATTGATGGAACCCTAGACACTCCGCAGGATACTTGAAACCCCAAACATGTCCTAGGAAACCAGGATGGCAACCCAAATCTATGGACAAAGCCATTGGTAGAATTGAAATCAACAGGTCCAGTCAATATGATGCTTCAGAGGTTCCTCAATACAGGACAGGTAGCTTATTATTCGGTAGGTGGCTTCATTTCATACTTATACGTAGGAAAATGAATAAATAAGGTGATGAACAACACTAAATTGGTGATGTTAGATCTACCTTAGAACCTCTCTTCTTGTGTTTGGACCTCCGAAGCGGCCCGCAAACGAACGACAGCCTCGCAGTTCGAGCGACAATCGCAGCATCAGGAGACCGAGATAAGCTCCAGATCATCCGGGGTAAAGTGGCATCCTGTCGCCTGCATGTCTTGAGGAGATGATGCGACTGTGGAAGGATTTGGGATAAGCACCTTCGAAAAATCATCGCCTCAAGTCGAGAAACTTCAACTGGGTTTGTTTTGATTCTTATCAGTAGTTATCAGTATTATCAATGTGGTTTGATAGTAGTTGTGGGTCGATTTCCTCTTCTTTCTTCTTCTTTCTTGTTCTTCTTCGTTCTACTTCTTCTACTTGTAAAAGTTCCTTAAAACATAGTACAAAAGCGATCATCCGCCATTATTACGGTGTTTTAACTGTTGCTATCTATTTCTTTTAGACCTAATTTTTCCGATTTTGAGAATCAAGTAAGAAGACTGTTGAAAAAAAAAACCTCACTACAACGGTGACGTCATAGCCAGCCAGCGCTCTCTGAAGAGGATTTGCTTAGCAAGACCGCCATATTTATAAATTTATAAATGGAGTTCGACTGTTTACCAGTGACTGGTAACCAGTCACGTCTTGTACATCTTTGATTAAATTCGTTACACAGCGTTTAGTGTTTGATTTCACTGGAATTGAGATAATATAACGTGGGTCCCACAGCAACACCACGGACTGTCATTTCGCCAACTTTTCAGGAGAGCCAAAAGAGTGGTTTTCAATGAATTCACTCTACAATATCTTTTCAATTTCTCGTCCCACTAGTTCTCCAAGTTCTTGATAGCGTTTTTTATCGTATAAAACAAGTTTGAGGCCAAAAAAGCAATTATCAAAGAAAATGAAGACGGTAAGTGGTGTTGTTTCGTCAATGCTTGATGGTAAGTTGTGTTGCACCTTCTTTTCGCTCTGGATTTTCACCATCAAAAATTCCAATAATTTATTAAATTAATTATAATCATCCATTTTCATGGATATTTTCCGATTTCCACAGTTTGGTCCTGTAGACCCTGGACGAGAAACATACGGGTTATTAGGATATACGCAAACAATTTAAATCACAATCTTTTTAATTGCATCACAATATTTTAAAAATTAAATCACAATCTTTTTAAAATTTAAATCTCAATCTTTTTAACATTTTAATCACAGTCTTTTTAAAATTTAAATCACAACACTTCCATCAAAACACAATTGTTCCATGGATAAGGAAAATCACAGTAGGACCTATTTTATAAGGTAACTACACACTTGGTTAGTAACTAGAAAAAGTAGAAAACTAGGAAAAAAGAAACTACTTAGAACTAGAAACTACTGCTTGTTCCCCGAAGGCTTCTGCTGCTCGTCCTCTTCCATATCTGGTGTGACGTTGAAGTTGGAGTTGTTGAGAACAATATCATTATGAATCTCACAAGCTGGGGCATCTGGAGCACTGACTGGGTCATTGACTAGATTGAAGTCGCTAATTGGGGGATCAAGATCAGGAGATAAAGACTTGTCATGTGGGAGATCAAAGGCATAGAACGGGTCTGTGATGGGATCCTCATAAAGGCCTAAAGACGGGGAATTAAAAACACAAGACGGATCATCAGAGCTGCAAAATGGGTTTGCTACGATCTCTTCTACGTTTGATGTAATATCAATGACTGGGACACCAGCAAAATCATTCTGATCTCCTGTTTCGCTGCAGATGATCACATCCCTGGCAACCACGTCAGTGCCTTCAAGTAGGAACTCACTGCCATCGATTGCAGTGGGAAAAAAATGAGGTTCACTACTTAGAAGTGCAATTGGTTCAGAAGGGAGAACTGTGAATTCAGTTGTTGGAGCTTCTTCAGCTGACTGGAGGGATTTCGTGACGTGGGAAGGCTCAGTTGATGAAGATTTGGCTGGCAGGACAACTACTGCGTGGTTCTTCATACCCATTGAAATCATGAGGTCATCTACATGCATAAGCCCTTCACAATCTGAACTTCCATCATCAGGTGTCCCTTCCTCATCTGAGGGAATGTATTCACTGTCTTCCATTGAGATGTGGTGTCTATGAAAAAGAAAGAAAAAAAATCATCGCTAAAATAGTGCCTATCAAGGTGGTTGAATGCCAACTTCAGCTAAAAAAAACAAAAGGCACTTGCAAAAACCTATTCACTGAAAATAATAATGGCTGATATTTTCATAACCAGTTAAGTAACGAAATAAAGGCGAAAAAACTATTGAAAAAACTTCATTTCAATGCTTAATTCGGGACGCAACACAACTTACTGAACAGGAAATGGTGAAGCAACTCAACGGACTGTCATCAAGAGTAGGACTGTTTCGTTTGGCGTCAAGAAATGCGATCTAAAAAATTAAATATCTACAACTTGTAAATTACAAGTAAATCATCCCACTGCCACCATCGAAGTATTAAGAAACCGAAAACATTAAAAATAAGTTCTTTATTATTATACTGTCAAACAGTCAAACTGTCAAACCGAAATCAGGAGTACGCGCCGACCATCAGATTTCACGCTGAACACATGTGAAAACTGAGACAGTCCGTGGTGTTGCCTCAAGTTCTGGGGAAGAATACAGTCCGTTGGTTTGACATTTCTCGGTATTCTGCGCTATCTATTGAGAAATCGTCCCAACTTATATTTTTAACTGATCCGCCGCGAGAATGCGGTTCCAATGGTACCACCAACTCATTTTGGCCAAAAATGACAGTCCGTGGTGTTGCTGTGGGACCCTCGATAAGGTGAATAAGTATCGCAATCAAGACCAATGTTGGTACCTGTACAAAGCGTTTCGCCGGGAACCTGCGAAGATGTTTCACTTGAAACTCAGCAACTCATAAAAGTAGGTAGGATACCTACATACTTACATAATTGTGGAGTAGGATTGTAGGTTTCTCTTTGATAATTTACTTGATTTTGTCATGAATGTGGACCCAGATACCACCAAGAACATCCCGCATATAAAATAGCACCTCGTTAGTTCTTTGATCTTGTGAATTTCCAGTACTTTTGTTTATACCGACCACACCCCTTTAGGGAGTAGATAAATATATGCATTACTGATGTTATTCGTTTCAGCATGATAACAACGCTACCCTCTACCCGGGGGATATCGGTCGAGGTTGGGCACCCCCGGAAGATCCAAAGGCATGGGCAAGTCTCTTCACAGATTATACACATATTGTCCTATACTGGAACAAATAGTATTTTACTGTTACCAAGCCACCTATCACTAGGTATACGCAATGTCCTACATTGGGTTGTACTGTAATCAACAGTTGATTACAACAGTTACTGTTGTACTTCACTTGAACGGGGGAAAGGAAGGGGTATTGCGATAAGATAATACCTGATATTTATTGACTTGATGAGTCTGTGTAGAGACTTGCCCATGCCTTTGGATCTTCCGGTGGTGCCCAAACTCGACAGATATCCCCCGGGTAAAGGGTAGCGTTGTTGCCCTTATCATCTTATGCACCGTCAACTTAGTTTATGCGTCCACTAAACATCCGAATCCTCACGGGGAATTTTGAAATTAATGAAAATGTCCACTTTTATTGGTCAAAATATTGGAAGGGTGGGGTCGTATTGAAAAATGAATATGACTACGTTATTCAGCGTTGAAAAGCCGGTGAAAATTATGTGTCACATTATGTGTGATCTGTACGCAATTTTCTGATTTTCCGTCAAACAATTCGAGTGTCGGGTTATTATTTTCAAGAAATTTCCATCTAGACTTCGGATCTAGATTAAAAAGTGGTAGTTTTCGTTAGAAATGAGATTGGTGGTGTGGATTGAGCGCACTGTGCAAGTGTACAAAAATGAGAGAGCAGGATGTTTAGAATCTTGATGAAAATAAATTTGACATGTATATTTTGATTTTCGAAATACGTCAAAATTTGGGGGAAACCCGAGAGGTGGACCAATTTTTAATAAGTTTTCGTTAGCCGCTGAAATTTGGAGGGTAGGTAAATGCTGGTTGGTTCTCAAATCGTCATTTACCAAACTTACATTAAATTCGGATTGTAATTTTTGTCTGCGCTTTCGCAAAGTATGATACAGTAGAATCTGTTGGTTGACAAGGATGCGGAACGCAAGATTATCATGTGTCTGCAATATCAAGATCGCGGTTTCGAGAAGGCAGAGTGTCTACTTCGTCCTTTCAATTTGGAGCTGATTCTCGTATCAGGAAGAACGGATGAATATGATGCAGTGATGAAATTTGTTCGCGACAGTGTTATGAAGTTTTGAACTGGAGTGCATTTTATTTATTTATGTTTTTAGGCAAGCATTAGTTATTAGTTAATTTGTTATTTTATTGTAATGTAACGCGGCTGTATAGGATATGTCTGAAGCCAATAAAGGGGGAAACAAGAGGAGCTGATGGAGGTCTTATAATCGACATCCTTACTCGGGTCATTTCACAATTATGGTACAATTCTTCTCCAAAGCATTTTTCTCAGAAACTATAATACTTGGACCGATTTTTCTTTTTTTGGAATGTACATCTCGTTGAGCTTGGTAGAGTGCATGGTGAATCAAGGCTCAAAGTTTATTCTATAGTACCTTAATTCTAGGTTAAACATGCAAAATCCTCACTCCCTAGGGTGTCCCTACGTCGAGGTTGCTATGTTCAACAAATGCCATTTGTCAAATGGTCATGTCATAGCCTGACGTGTTTTCCTCAGTTTCAAAATTTGAGCCCGTCACAGTGATAGTATTTTATCCAGAAAATCCATCTTCAGTCAAACCCAGGCCCCATAGTAGTGTTGGGAGCAATTTGATCATCTGCCCCACGATTTCGGCTCACTCCCGAGGAATTTTTTTAAACGACCGCCAAACCTCTCAGAGTGGGAATTTTTCGTTCCCCCAAAGCTCAGGCAACAGATAACATGTCAGCTGTTAAGTGTCAAGTGTTTCAGAAAATTCAGCTGCCGTTAAGCCATTTAACAGGTGCATTATCTGTTGCAAGTCAGTGGCGTATTTTCATTAACCCTCACTTCTTAGGTTGTATGAAACCATTGAAAATCCGATAATTTTTCAAAAAACGTTGTGTTAGTGTTTAGGTATAGTAAATGTGTACCAAATGGTCTTTTGACATTTTCAAATTGGTTGCACGGCTAACCTACAGCAAGGGATTTTATGAAAAACCTCACTCTCTAGGCAATCACTCCTTGTGAATTTTGAAATTTTTTATTCACCTAGGGTGTGAGCTTTTTACTAGGGAGAGATTTTAATAAGTAAATAATATTATATTAATTTATAGTCACAATGATAGCAATCATAATCACTACTATTATTTCTAATGATTTCCAAACGTGAGTGAAGGGAAGACTCCAATTTGACTCGGCCTGCGTCTGGTGAGCGGTCAGTCTATCTGTAGACAGCTACAGCTTTTTTTTCTTTTCAACGAATTTTGAAATCTGTGTGTTATACTTCCGTCAGACGTGCTCCAAGTTTTGAACCCCCCAAACGTTTGCCTTTAAAATAGGAGGGAACTGATTTTCAACTTCATGAATGATATTGATATTCAAGAGCTCTGAGCTTACGTTACCTTATTTAATTTCATCAAAACTACGTCAAAACTGGTCTTCAATACATTGAGATATTTAAGATTTCTAAATCATATTTTCCTGAGTATTTTAAAATATTTTATGTAGTTCATAAGAAAACAAAAAATTGATCTCGATCTGAATGCAGTGAAAAGTAGGGTATTACTTTAACATTTTCTTGCAAAAGCGTACTCGATTTTGAAAGCACTTATGCTGCATTTCTTTGTGATTCCTATTATTCGACAAGTATGTACATACATACTTTTGAGACTGTTCAAATCGAGGGTCTCACGGCAACACCCCACATCGTCACTTTTGGCCAAAATGAGTTATGCATACCATTCAAAGCGTCTTCCCCCGGCGGATCGATCTAACTAAGTATAAGTTAGGTACCTAAGTTAGGTAACACTAAAGTTCACGATTTATTTTACTGCATTTTACTTGTTTTTTTGGCTCTGCTGAGAAGTCGCCCAAATGACGATGTGGGAAGTTGCCGTGAGACCCTCAAAATGTTAGTTTTTCACTTCACCATACATTTATCCATCTTTTAATGTTAGAATTTTTTGTACATTCAAATTTTGAAGAGATCCACAATACGTTGTGGCCTTATTAAGTTCAAATAAATGTCTCTAATGGTGACTCAACGTGAGACTGAAAAAATACTGTGTTTGCATGTTCTTGATACGTTGGGGAAGAAAATAGTTGTAAGCGTTAACAATTCAATTGTAATGGGATTTTCAACGAAGGAGGCGGTATGGTTTTAAAACATTCCACATTTTCTTGTAAAACTCAGAAAAAAATTAAATAAACTTCCCGAGATTCTTTAAAAATATGCGTTTTTCTCACTCCCTAGGTGGCAACTCACTCCCTAAATTTAAATAATTTTAATTAATTAATATCTCAGTTATTAGTAGTGATTATGTGCGCCCACATGACAGACTTACTACTACCAACCTCCTGAACAGTTTCGAGCCATTTTAGAAACAAAAAATTTCAGACTGACATTGTACCGAAATTGTGAAACTACCCACTCCATGCTCAGCCAAATATACCCCACGGCGTTACACTAAAACAAATAACGTTCTAATGTCCCAGGTTTGAGAAATATCGGTTTCATGAAAATCCTGCGACTCGACGGAGATGTACGAGTACATCATACGAACTTGTATTTATCAGAGCGAGTCGAGTTCTGACTGGCTCCTCCAGCAGAGGGAGGAGGAAGCCAGTGAAGGAGCTCGCCAGGCAGCCAGTTCAGTTCGGGTTCGAGCCATCGAACGTTCCGTCCAGACAGTCATCAAAACCAGAGGCGCCCGCTTCCACAACACGCAACATGGGCGAAGGGTGAGTGTCGTCGTATTTCTCCGTCACATTTACAACGACGAATTTCCCCCCAATAAGCAGGACAGTCCCGTTTTTCAGTCGCTCGTCCATGTCGCTTAGCACGAGTAACAAAAAACAAAAAAAAATACGTGTTTAGTTTCGTGTTTTAGAGCAGATATTTTTAATAAAAATGATAAATAATGATGGAACTCTGCGATGAAGAGATCCACTACAGTGAAACCTGTCTATAGTGGAATCTCAAGGGACCAGAAAATTATTGCCCAGGTTCCAAGATACGAGTAATCGAATGGGGGAAGGTTGACAATGCAATGAAAAAGATGAATAATACTCACACATACTATGTGTGTATTTAACAAAATGTGTACATTATTTACGTAACTACATACAGTACAAAACAGGTTCATAAATTCATCAAATCTTACAAAAATGAATAATTTACAGTTTTCTCGTACAGAATTTCCATTTACCCATAGAACTTCTGCCACAACAAGTCCTATACATCATCTACCAATCCAAAAACGTAAGGAAGAACTCTTAGAAAAGGAAACTTACCAGATTCATATTCATCATTCAATTCTGCTTTCCTCTGATCAAATCTATACACTGCTTCACACTTGTCCCCTTTCCCTCCACAAGTTCAATAATTTCGATTTTATCAGCTAACTTGAGGTCCCGTTTCGGTGCCATCGTAAACAAAAGTGACCGTCTGTTCAACTGGCGAGTAATGACGCAGTTGGACCGTATGATCACTGTAGTTCTAACATAGCATATATAGATATATCTACTTTTTGCACATGTTCAGCAGAGTGAAAAACTGATTCATCTATAATCATAAATTTTATATCACTGGCTTCATATTTTCCAACCCGATCCAAAGAAACTGAAATAGGACCCTGATCTTTCCATTTCCGCGTTAGACAGGTTTTCCACATTAGACGGACAAATGCACAGGTTTTCTGAAAGGACCAGAGATATTTTCCACATTAGGCAGGTTTTGCGCTTTACGCAGAGTACAGGTTTCACTGTACTATAAAAATCGACATTGGGTGCTCTATGTATGCCTACTATACCTAACATAAAATAATGTTATGAGAGGAAGCTCAACTGTCCACCCACTTGCACCATCCACCCTGTCCACCTTTTAACGTAGAACCCATTTAACGTACGGAGGCTTATTTGCCAAAAAACGACCCACCAAACCGTCACGAAAACATTCTGATAATTTTCACATACGACTCCGTTGTTATGTTTGTTCACCTTCATCGCTTTTCAACCCACAAAAATCGTTCACCACTCGTTGGAAAGCTCTCGATGTAACGAACATTTTAGCAGAGCTGTGGGCATAACAGCTCTCATGTTTTGTTTACGAACAAATGATCGTGAGTGTAGGAACATCCAGTGCGTTGAAGCTTGGTTTAGCTTCATCATATGATCCGATTTTCAACAGACGTTATAAATTAGGTTAGTTCCCGAGTAATGCATTACTGAAGAAATTCATCTACCGTCCAGAAAATGAATAATAAACATTTTTAAACATAATAAACTCGTCGCTTAAGAAGCAACACAGCCTAACCCATGTTTCCCAACTTTTCAGGAGAGACAAAATACTGTTCTATTCCAAAGCTACTAGTAATTTCACACTAAAATTACTACTTTAAACTTTCAGTTGGCTCCCCAGAGGTACCCTACCAATATTTAAGATGAATTAATGGTCCGATGGAAAAATCTATTGGGTTCGGTAATGTTGGCTTAGGAAGTAGTGGGATCGGTGGATTTGCATCAGGAATTTTTTCTTCGTCTATAATTTTCATGTCGAAATTATTGTGAAATGATCATGATTTAAAGAGGTTTTTTACCTGTACCGGTACCTACTTAGAAAAATGTTATTATGAATAATCAGTCTCAAATTTTCACTCAACGTGATAGTTAGGGATATTAAACATACATTAGGATTAAGAGCCAAATTCATAGGTCAAAGTTGGAATAAACTTGGTAAACTAGTATCGCAGTCTTCTGTATGATACACTGATCAGTCATTGAAGTACAATCCTGCTGATTTCTAAGGATGTTTCGTAGTGAGAAAGTTTTCTAGACGGCTTCGTGGGTCGTTTTTTGGCAAGTAAACTGTAAAAACGTATTCTACGTTAAAAGGTGAACAGGGTAAATGGTCAAATGGGTGGTCAGTTGAGCTTCCTCTCATAACAGTATTTTATGTTATACTCGTAGTAGGCATACGGTTAATTAGAGCACCCAATGTCGATTTTTATTGTAGTAGATAGTGAATCTCTTCACTCGCTGAGACTCACCATTATTTATAATTTGTATTAAATATATGAGTTGGGTACTGTATTATACACCTACATAATTGTTCTAATTATGCTACCGGTTGATTTTAAATAATTGTCCTACGTACTTGCAAATTTTGGTCACCTTGACCAAGAACTATACCAAGAACTAGACACACTCGCCTAATTAATGACCTATACGGCTTCAGTACTCGTGGTGGTTGGAAACCAGCATTAATCGAGATAATGATAGCTTGAGAAATAATTGTGGAACGATTGAAAAGTTCGTGGCCTTACAACAGGATGTAATGAGGATCCTCTCTGTTTCCTCTCATCCCATCCTCATCTCCATGAACCGTATATAATACTTCGTCCGCATTTCAGAGCTTCAGAACTTGACGACATAAAACCGTCTGAGGCTCAATTTTTCCTCGTAATGTTTTTCGAAAATTGAACTTTTCCAAAAGCGCTTGTTTCTAGTAACTTCGGTCTGAAAACGCAAAACGCTGTCATTGTCATGGTTGGTACTGAGTCGATGTGCAGAAATGCACCGCCGTTTCACAACCTTGCCTGTTTTCAATAACGAATCATCGGAATCGTCGAAAAAAGGACTCATAATACGCTCACACTCGATGTCTTGTAGACCTGGTGATTTTCAATTACTCTACAACCCTCTCGTCAAACCCAGTGCAGGAGCGTTACTGATGCCCCACACCGAAGCATTCTAAAATAGTTCGTTCACACGTGGTAAACACGTGTGGTTAACAAATAACAGTCTTCACATCGTCTTAAAACTGTCTCGTCCCAGCACTAACTGTTAATATTGTAAGTAATTACACGTTTGTAATCTTGCAAATGCCTTGGGCACGAATCAGTTTTGTGATTATCTGTTGTTCTTATCTTTTGTTTCAAGTACCAAGCACTCGAATCCACTTGAAGTTGGCTGGGATTTCATATCGCTTGTGTAAATTCATGTAAAATGGCGATTTTGCCTGTCTGTAAAATGAATAGAATCTCGACATTCGATGGTTCTTTTCCGTTTAATTTTGTTTGATGCCAAGCAAATTAAACTTCACTTTGACTGTCTCCTTGTATGTTCGCACATGATGAATACACGAATCGATCGAACTTGTTGGGAATTCGGGGAATACGCCTAGCGCAACCCAACTTGAATTCTGTGGGCGATTTTGAGCTGGTGGTCATAATCTTGATTTTTCCTGAAGTGCAAGCGCTGTCTGTAACTCTCCATTACATCTTCTGAACTACCGATTCAAATGAGACACTTAAGTTACAACCTGGAAACTCGTTGATGGCAGTTCGTATGACCAAAAACAGATCTCACAGACCTCTCGTAACGACGACGCATTACCGTCCGCCCCCTTTCCAACCGTTGAGTGACCCACTCGATCCTGCAATGATTATCTTTCGAAAAGTGCTAACACTCACTTTCTAATGGATGATCTGATAATCTGGTCTCCTCATCAGATTGAGAGTAGATCTGGCCTCTCGTGACTGTCATATTTAAGTGCCCTAGCAGCACCAATTCATCTCTTACGAAGTCTAGCAGTTTGTGCTTTTTAGGCTATTGTATTTCAAAGCGTTTCATTAAAAAAAAAAAATTTTTTAAAAAATTATTATTTTTATTAAATTTTGTTTTTTTAATGATTAATAATTATTATGCTCCCAGTCGATTATTATGGGCAACGCCCGACTCATAGCGACTTTACTGTTGGGTTTACACCATTTCAACGAGCCTGTTCAATGAACAGTGTTCATTATGTGTACAGTATAGAGGGCCATGTGGTGACTCGAGAAAAGTCCATTAGGTAGTTGAGGTGTGACATTCAATGACCACATTGATGGTAATGTGTTCAAGTGCAATGAGGGCTCAAGGGCTTCTGAAACGTCATACGAGAGACTTTAGAGATGTCGATAGACTGGTCATGTCGATGGTGATTCATGCTAACACGATATGGTCCCCCATCTACGTAAATGCAATCAACCGAATTAAGAGAGTCCATGGTAAATTCTTACGTTATATTTCGTTCTAAAAGGGAGTCCCACGGGCAGAGTTTGACATCGATCGGATGTTGGTGGATTGTGGTCTTATCTCTCTTGAGGGCCACCGTTGTGCTGCAAATTGTATTGGCGAATTTTTGAAGAAGAAGCTATTGTTCTCAGTCCAAAATGTTTAAAACTCGAATTTCCGAAAAATTGTACCTATACGAAAATCCTGAATTCACTGCCAAAAGACAACGAAAATCATAATAATATTATTATGTATTTGTCATTCCCGATAGAATTGAGGTAAAAAGTTCAAATTTACACAAAAAATCTATCTTTGCAATAGAAAGGCTAAGCTCGTAGATGGGCAGAATCGGGCCACTCTAATTGGGAGTTTTAGGGGGGAAATTACCCATAAATTCCTAAAATAAAACTGTCAGAGAAGTGACACCTCATTTTAAAGGTTTTTGGCGCTGAACACGATGGTTAAGTCAAAATTACGATATCTTCCGTTCTCAAACTGGAGCACTTTCAAGATGAAGAAATGTGGTTGTTACTAGAGATGTTCTTCACGGTTCAACTGCTCTAACCTGGTAACGGAATGAGATACCGTAATTCAGACTTCACCATCGTGTCCGGCGTTGAAAAATCTATAAACTGAGATGTCGTTCGGCAAAAAAAAAAAAAAAAGAACTATAAAACCAGTAAAATGGAGTAATTCCTTCGAAAATTCGCTCTTATAGTCATGCTGCATGACTGAATTTTCATTTATTTTTTTTTTGTCATGTCCAATTATAGTAAATAAATAAATATATGGCGGCTTTGATAAGTGTAGGTCTGTACCGCTTCCTGATGTAACAATCTGACAACACACAGTAACTGTAATTTTTGTACTGCATTTGGCAATAAGTCCACAATGTACACTGCTTCGTCGAATGCGAACGTTGTAATTTCTATTTAGTGATGAAGGGCACGTTGAAACAAAAGTCGGAACTACCCACCGTGACGGCTCCCGGAGTTACCAGCTCATTTCTGAGTGAGTTGTCCTGATGGGGCGCTGAAGGTTTTAACTGTTCTAGGGTGCACAAACCGAAGGGGGTCCGGTTCATTTGTTGCATTACTATCTCAGTTCCGAACCAGTGAATCCCGCGATAGATTAACTGTTTACTGTGTTATGGCGGTTCTTATAATCTAGCTGCCTCGATTCTCTCAATTTACAGATGATCTTTCTAGTGCCTCAAATAGTCTTTATCTCAATAGCCCTTATCTCAATCGCTCTAGGGGCTTTGGAACGCACTCTGTCAACCCTCTTTCAGGAAGCTTCGTCTACTCCCTCCTCTTGGCCTTGTCTCGGCATTTCTTCGTGATAGGAATACGACGAGAGGTCTCTTTCGCCTGGGCGAGTCTCATGACGACAAAACCAGACACGGCAGCCTGGTAGTTTTCCGCACTAGATTATTTCTAACCCTGATGGCTAGCGATCTGGCTTAGAAATTGTACAACCACCTTCTCAGCCACATCTAAACTGCAAACAAATAAAAGCATCTTACAAACTGATGAAGGACTTATGGGCCTTGTGGAGTTTGATTAATTTATTATTATAATATCATTAAACGCATCTCTTTAGATTCCATGTTTACTTCAAGATGTGAAATCAAAACTTGAACCATTTAATGCTTTAATTTGCTTCAAGTTCTAGATGTGGCTGAGAAGATGGTTGTACAATTTCAAAGCCAGATCGCTAGCCATCAGGGTTAGAAGTAATCAATTGCGGAAAACTTCCTACCAGGCTAAAATACTCTGATCCCAAGATAATTTCGACTCCTCATGCACAAACGTGAAATCCACTCTATCGATTGAGATAATCTTGCTAAAGTGAACGGTTCCAAAGTTACAGAAGTTGTAAAAGTAGACATTTTTTTTAGATTGTTTGGGAAATATTTGACATCATTACTTATAATAGGGAAATAATTTTATACATACAGGATTGTGTTTTGTAAAAGCAAATTGCGATTTTGCTACGGTGGCCGGTAGTATGTTATTGATAAGCCCTTGAAGGAACGACAACACCATAGGTTTGTTCGCTGAGACCATCAAACCGGTTTGAAACCGTTGGAAGTGCGTTTGGGCGTTCGCAGAGGCTTCCAGTGACATATCGGCTCGTCACGGCCAGGCTCGGCAGCCATGTTGGTGCGTTCGCTGAGTCTCTCAAACCGTTTGAAGCCGGGTTTCAAATCGTCATAACTGACTGGAGATTTTTCTCCCAACCACTTCTGACTGGTTGGAAACCACTTGAAATTTGGTGGCGGCCACGCATGCGCACCGGTTCACCCCCATCCGGTTGGAAATGGTTTGCTACCAGTTTGAAAACCACTGGAAATGGTCTAAGCGAACAAACCTAATAGGTTTGTTCGCTGAGACCATTTCCAGTGGTTTTCAAACTGGTAGCAAACCATTTCCAACCGGATGGGGGTGAACCGGTGCGCATGCGTGGCCGCCACCAAATTTCAAGTGGTTTCCAACCAGTCAGAAGTGGTTGGGAGAAAAATCTCCAGTCGGTTATGACGATTTGAAACCCGGCTTCAAACGGTTTGAGAGACTCAGCGAACGCACCAACATGGCTGCCGAGCCTGGCCGTGACGAGCCGATATGTCACTGGAAGCCTCTGCGAACGCCCAAACGCACTTCCAACGGTTTCAAACCGGTTTGATGGTCTCAGCGAACAAACCTAATGTTGCTACTTTTTTTCAAGGGGAAAGAGGCTTCCACAGGACTAGGTCTGTATAAATCCGTAGTACGGAGAAACCTGAACTCTGAACTTTCTTTGGACAGTGCCGCGTTAATAGTGAATTTCTTTCCAACATAATTATATAATTGTTAATCATAATATTTTTAAAAATGCAGCTTTTGGATTTTCTTTGGAAAATAGGCATATTTGGCTGTATATTGCAAGCATATTTTATTTAAAAAAAATTTGGCGTGTATAAACTGAGTTTAATAGTAATATTGAATAAAAATGTAGTATGTTAAATGTGACTGTAAATTAATGTCAAGTAGGTATTCATCAGTATTCAGTTGTCTTCAAACACAGAACCCTCCTCTTCTGGATCTTCGTGTCCCTGTTATCACATCTAAGGCCTGAGCTATCACCGCGTATGCTTGAGCAGCTTAGGCCACTCTTTCTGCACTCGAGCGGATTCTTCTCATTCAGCCACTGCTGCACCTGGTGGTAGGCTTTCTAAGTGAATGCTGCTGAAGGTCGGGGTTGGTAAATAGTATCACTTGAAATATTGACGGGTAACATCAACGACAATTGCATGGATGTCTCGGCCAGACTTGAATCATTTATAAAGACTATAGTGGATTCAATAACGCGACCTGTCAATGAGACTCGTAGGCGGCGGTTCCGAGTGAAAGTAGACACGGATCGTAATTGGACGCCAACAATTGACGTTTGACACTTGTCACAAGTCCGAGCCTGCGTATTATCGGCGTTCAGTTTCATGCGGTTTTGGTGTGTAACATCAAAGGCTTCATAAGACTACGCACTTATAGCTGTGACGTCATCGCCTTAATTCAATACATTTCGTTTGCAGGAATTGAATGACAGCGGTCCTCAAATGTTACACTTCAGTGTACAAGCTGTCCAACTGAACGATCGATTCCAATTAAATTTTTAGTGGTTTTCCAGTCAGACCTCAGACGGCCCTCCGTAAGTCTCATTTCGATAACGAGGAAGCCATGAGCCATTTGAACAGATCTTGTCCAATGAAATACCTACCCTGAATCGAGCCGATCTAAGTACTCGTGAAAGAAGAACAAGTATTTGGAGGCAAATCGAATGAACTGTCTAAAATATACAAATGCCTGCCAGCTAAAAAGTTCTTAAGAATTCTTCAGTTTTCAACTCTCAGAAATCTTCATTTATGAATGTAAAAGAATGTGAGATACTTCCCTAAGAGACTCACACTCAAGTCCATTATTGAACAGTTAATTATTGAAATTAAATGATAGGCTGAACCAAAGAACCTCGGTTATAGAACTCAGTTCTGGTTGCAGGAATTCTTAAATTGCCATTGTTACCAATTCTGGTATGGGGCAGGTTAGAAATACAGTAGATAGCAGCAGGCAAAAAATCGCGAACTGCTTTTAACACGTTAAGAAACTTACTTAAAACGGACAATCGCCTATAAGGTATTAAACGTTAATTGGTAATCAAACCTGAATCCCAGATATTTGCGAGTATTGTGGGTTTTGGGGTTGTTGCAGTTACATGTATCATCATGCATGGAAGATGTGCACTCGTGTAGTTTCACCTTTTCTGAATTAAGACGGGGAACGTTGGGAATTGAACAATTCACAAATGACGTCTTTAAAACATTTAATCAAAGCTAGTTCTATCCAAATATTACTTAACCACGCTGAACCCCTGAAGCCCCATTCTGAGGAGTTAATTTACTCAACAATTCACAGAAAAAAACGGTATAACTTCGAAGTTGTTCTACGCTAAAACGATGGCACTCAAAAACCTAATAATATCTTAAATTGGAATGATATAATCGACTTCGGTACTTAAACGACTTTGTCACAATCGTACAAATAACACTAATCACACACTAGTTACACATGTTGTCAAATGAATAAGTTGTTTTGAAGGTTGGTGTACAAATATTTGGTCGCTGTTTACTGTTCCACTGGGATAAACGAATCGATCACTCCGGGCGATAACTGCCCGAAATAACTCAGAAATCGACTCAAGGACGTCGACGCTGTGGAGATTGTTGAACTGAGGCCCGACCTTAACGATCAGTTTGTAATGTACCCATTTCTCCGTCGTTTTCTCGAACGGCGACTGAAAAATTGGACGAATTCCTCGGAAGATAAATAATCTGTCTGAATGAGTTGTCTCGATAGGACTCAACGGATGTCAGATCCCCACGGGAAATAAGAGTTTGTTAAAAACATTTCAGAGAAAGGTCGAATTGGTCAACCGCCCTATTCTTTTTAACATTTGCATTCGTTTAGAAGACATCAATATAAGCCGAAGCCGGTGTTGACGAAAATCGCATCTCCCTTATAATAAGAGTAGATCACTTGAAGAACCATCTAATAATTAGAGTAGATCACTTGAAGAACCAGTTAAATCCAGTCAGAATGGAAATGAGAAAAATTTAATTAATCTTGAGGAAATATGTCCGGGTGAATGCTGAAATACTAAGTCCTCGAGGATCAACGTAGTAGCAGACCCCCATCTTTGTGTGGACAGAAGCAGAATAGAGGATGTGGACTGGTTTTCGTTCCAGAGGGTGCACCATGGTGGTAGAGTGGAGGACATGTCAACACGCATCCGAGAGGCTAATAATGCGTCCGTATTCGGCTGAACCTTATTTGGCGAGCCAGGCACAATGTAGGAGGACGTTAAGAATATTAAACTCCAACGTCAAATCAGTCCTTCTATATGGTTGCGAGACAAACAAATAATAAGTTGCAAGTGTTTGTAAACAGCTGTCTTTGCAGGATCATCCGTGTCTTCTGGCCCTACGTCATCGCCATCCAGGGCCTGAGGAGAAAACTGGAGAATTCCATAGACGCTCAAATAAAGAGGAAGAAGTCGACGCGGCATACGCTCCAAAAAGACCCTAATGCAGTAGAGCGTCTAGCGCTAGTCTGGACCCCTCAGGGCCTGCGGAAAAGGGGATGTCCCCAGTCACCTGGCGTAGACCCCAAGAGACCTCTCCTACATCAGGGAAATCATGGGGTCAGCCGAAAATAAGAACAATGGAAGCTGTTACCGGTGCTAAAGAGAATCGCATGCCCCTTATTTGAATGGACCAGTTGCAAAACCAGCTAAATCCAGTCAAAGGGAATATGGGGAAAAAGCGATTAATCTAGATGAGATAGAGCCCCTAAACTACGCTTAGATACAACCCTTATCTGACGTTGAGAAAGGCTGAGAAAATGGCAGATAGAGAAGTAGGTACGAGTATACCAGTGAAGTAGAAGAGAGCCTGTACAACGAGGACATAGTGAGGCTTGTAAAATCTGGAAGAATCCGTTGCTTGACCATGTAGATTGAATGAAGGCCTAGGACTCGAGGGGATCCTTGAGAGTAGGATTGAGAAGGACGCAGGTCTTGGACTGGGATATGTGAATGGCCTGTAATGGTCGTCAGTAAGACAGCAGGAAACTTCGGCCAACAAATATTGAGGAGTGAGAAGACAGAGCTTTTTTAAGCACAAATGCACTTATTGTATAGTCTGCTATATAAGCGGGACAGAGGGGGGCAGCAGCGAGACGATTGATTGCCTCATTTTTTGGTTTCTCATTCAATTAACCGCCAGAACATGCCGATATGTCTTTTAAAAAAAGAACGCATTTTAATAGTTCCACACGTCAAGTCGGTATGCACGAATGGGGTTCCCCATAACTGGGGATCATATTTTCATATCTACTTATTACCTCCACTCACCCACCAATCGTGGAGGCTTCCGTACGTACCTATATGCCATTGAACTATTGTTGTTGACTTTTTTTTAGAATTCTCACGATTACAGCCTTACGACACGACAACATATAATGACACTGGGGACCAGATTTTCCCACGACCGATAACAATCATTGCCATCTGTTCCACGTCAATGATTTCCAAATAACGTGCAAAACTTAGCAGAATCGTCAGATTTCAGACAACTTGAAGCGGGTCTTCTTAGTCGTCTAGGTACCTACGCCTCACGGTAGCAGCCAGTCACTTCACATCGTCAATAGTTTTGACATGAAATTGTAAACCAGTAGAAACTGAGGTTGGGGATTTGGGTTAGGCGAACCGTACGTCTGTCACCGTTGATTCTGTCGAATTTGATGCCCCACCGCCTTCCCTACCCACACCACAAGGTCATAATGGTTTTCCGCAGTAGTAAGGTTTTGCTTATGCATTCTTGCCTCAAGGATGTGGCTCATAAATTATGATATCAAATTCGAATTGGTCTGGATCTCTTACTCCTTCACACATTAGCCCTCACAAGGCGCTAACATCACGAGAGATCTGTGGTTGTTGATGAGCCGATCGAGGATACTGTTCGTCCTAAATGTTCCTGGTATACAACCTCGCTGGGGGCAGAGGGTGTTCTCTGTTCATCAGCCTAGATGACATCGGTGCACATTGTGGAGGAGCGTTCGGCCTGTTCTGCTGGGACTGTGACTAGAGCACAGAAGTCGGCGTCTCGGATTTACAGGCACCTGAACTGAGAGGTGAGACCCTGGTAATCTCTCCGGACTTTTTCGTCGTTTTCTAGTTGAATCTTGGTCTCGTCAAAGGTCCATGTCAGCCCTGATGAATAAGCACCTGTAAGGGGTTCGTAAACAAAACCGGTTAAATAATACCAAGACTGCTTTAAATGTTCCCTTCTGGTGTTTATCATTCCTAAAGTTCATATGAACGCCTCCAGTCCAGAGTACCATTCTATCACGGCTGGGATAATAATTATCAATTATTGATGTTAGTGCGGAAAAAACCTTCAGTCAGTGTTGCTCTTTTACTTGACTTCCTAGATGTTTGTTTGCCTTGTTTGTTACTCCTCGAGTTTCCTCTGTTGTTAGAATGAGTGTGACTCGGATGGTAGGGACATCGTCCACCTACCATCGATCGATTTAAATCCGATTTTGATGAAATTTTAGGGGTTTTGCAGGTTAGTCCGAAGGTGCCTCTTTACGAATTTCGTTGAAATAGGGCGAATTGGGGTCCAGGGGGCAGTGGGAGTCTTCAGAAGTTTAGAAAATCTGAAGCGTTCTCCAGTAATCCGAACGATAAGCCGAATATACATCTACTCAAACAGTACGACTTATCTACTGTCAGGCGCGTCTCACGAATAATATTCAACTCATTGAAGTGATAAGTCTAATATACTAATGAAATGCTACGAGGGGCGTCCAGAAAATAAGGTTACAACATGTGTTAAAAATTGGAAAATAAATATGTAGGAAATTTAAATGAAATTTACAACATAAGTGTAAGAACATGAAATTGTTTCTCTGCATAATCGCCATTGAGGTCAACACATTTTTGAAGCCTAGGGACCAGTTTTTGTATACCCTCGACGTATACCTTCCGCTCCACCTCCCAAAGCCATTTTCGACAGCATTCTGAACCTTCTCGTCATTTGAAAATCGTTTTCGACCCAAAAACTCCGTAAATTTATTGAAAATATTGTAATCCGATGGTGCCAGGTCAGGGAAATAGAGTGGGTGAGTCAAAATATCCCACCCAAATGAAACCAGTAAGTCCTGAGCGAAACGGGCGGTGTGAGGTCTAGCGTTTTCATGAAAGAGAGACACGCCACGAGTCAGCATTCCTCTCCTTTTCACCTCGATTTTTTCCCAACTCCTTGAGTATGCAGCTGCATCTATGGTGGTTCCTTTAGGCATAAACTCGTCTAATAATATCCCTTTCCGGTTCCAAAAGACAGATGCCATGATCTTCCCCTCTAATTCGCGTGCAGCCGAAACCGTCGGTAGGTGGAGCGATTGGAGGACGAACTGTTTGACGCGATTGACTGCTGTGACGACATTTCGTAACGGACTGGTGCGTTTGATGATTTGTTTTGACCGTTAGGAACCTCTCTACCTACCAGTGGTGACAACTCTAAAAAACCAAATTTCCTTGGTCCTACACAGCCCTTGTAACATTTTGGAAAAAATAGTTAAACAACTGGTTCTTAACAAAAATATGG
Source organism: Stenodema calcarata (assembly GCA_963920205.1). Classification (NCBI taxonomy): domain Eukaryota; kingdom Metazoa; phylum Arthropoda; class Insecta; order Hemiptera; family Miridae; genus Stenodema; species Stenodema calcarata. The sequence continues at coordinate 7,869,898 of OY986050.1, forward strand.
TAAATGGTCCATGGAAGCTTAATATCTGGTTTTGGCCTTAAGTCTGGTTTTGAAAGATCGTTGATGGGAGATCGAATAACTGCATACCGCATAGGATGCATTGGTCGGAATGTACTTTGAGGAGGAACTGACTACTCGATCTCGTGAAGCCACTGCTGAAGATTTCAAGATTCCTTCCTGTTTGTCCCGAAATGTACAGTGGGCACTTTAAATTTCTTGAAAAGGGTCTTTTTTCAGTAGAACCTTGATTACCCGCTTTTGGACCAACAACATCTGATCCATCAAAGTAAATTCGAGTTCTAAAATGAGGCCACTACATAGCGTATTTGCGTTTAAAAATCCGCTCAAAATTGGGGTACCGCTAACTAACAAGCCACACTTTTGAAGAGTGCAGGTAAGTGGTCGGAACCACCGGATCTATTCCCGCTTTGGCAAACAGATCGCTTTAGCGCGAAGATGCAGTTTCATTGTCAGGGCTCCAGCGGTTATGAGTTATGACTCGCACAGTGCAGGCAGGTCTCAGGGTCGAATCCGATCCGCTCCCGACTTTACTCTTTTTTTCTCCATAATTATTCACGAGCGTAATCTCGAGCTAGTTTTCTCCTAAACGAGAATATTTTTACTCATTCTCCACGCACGGTAACAGTCACCGCTCCTTTGTCACAATATTTCTCAATTAACAAAAGGGTTTAGCGACTCACGACCCGTTCATAGTGGAATATTTGTGACAGTTGCAACAGACTTAAGAATTGCTTTATCAAACTGTTGAACTCCTGCTGATGACCTCCGTAATCTCAAGACTGATAAAAACCCTTTACGCAACGGAGAGGCTAATGAAATGATGCCAATTCCACACAATTAAACACTTGAATGTAATCTTGAGTGAGAACGGCTTCGAATCGGGTCACTAACTGATTGGTTTCTATCAATCGTTACAGTTTTATTGTTTTTTCCTATCATTCGTCCAAGTTGATAATAACCAATTATTCTTTCTTAATAAACCATAACATCGTCAATCTCTCCGATAATGTTATCAGCGGGGGTTTATAGGTTTGTTCTTTTGTTTTCTTTGATAAATAAAAACAATTGTTTCAAGAGCCTTTTAAACCTTAGAACCTAGAATTAATCGCGGGCTTAGTGCAAAAACCACACTTGTTCACCTTAATTTTGGTGGAAATTATACAATTTTTTTAAAAGTTTGTTATTGACGGAAAAATCAAATATTTGGAGTTACGTGATGTACCGTCATTCACAATACATATTTCTTACCTATAAATATTGCTTAAACCCAGCTTATTCTGCACTGCATCAGCTTGAACTTTACAACAGAAATAACAGTGTTGTCGATATCTCCTTACTTAATTACCCGCTCAAAACCATCCAAATTACCCGCTTTTACCCGATCAAATAGCAATTAAATATTACATATTAAATATTATAAATATTTGAAGAAAATTAAATAGCAATTAGCAAACTTTTTCACATGAAAAGTAAAACTTAAAACAAAATACTTATTTTTAAACCCCTTTCATGTTTGATAGCTAAAGAAAGCCATACGCCAAATATTTTTACTCGATAGCAGAACATTCGATTCTCGATACATCGAAATTATTAATGTCGAATATCGAAAAGACAAAAATGAAATTTTTGTTCTCGGACCAAAATTTTTAAAACTCGAATTTCCGAGAAAAAAAATGTATGGATGTATGGCAAAATCCGTTCTAGACCGACCATATCCCAGGAGGAATCAATCGACTCAACAACAAGACTTGTACGTGTACTAGGTATGTAATTGTACACTAAGTGTACTTAGTGCACAATTACATAGTTGCCGCGAGTTGCGAATCGCAGGTGCGTGCAAGGGAGCCTTAAGATTCCGCCCCGTGTTGCCAGTAGCTCGACGGATTTGAGCGCCTCACTAATCCCATCGGCTTAGAGCGACCTTAAGACTCCGCCCGGTCTATCAGTGGCCAGGTGAACCCGAACCTCCGTGTTTGTTTACCTCCCATGTTGCAGCTCGGGTATCGCCTGGTGATGTCTTTCAGTATTGATACGGCAGTGCGATGGCTAATAATTCGTCTAATAATAACTTTTTTGGTCTTATATTTCTGCCCCCATCAGAAGTACCTCTAGCTTTTGAGGATTTGTTAAAAGAAAAACCGCAAGCGTCAGCGGGAGTCACAAAGTTTATAAACTATTTGAGGAAAAACTACATCAATACCTCGACATACCCACCAAATCTATGGGCAGAGCTTAGTGCTGATGTGAATAAAACAACAAACTGCGGTGAGTCATCCAACCGACACCTAGGTGACAGTTTCAGCAAAAGCCATCCAGATAGCTACACTTTCACGAATACGTTGATGAAGTTCCAAATGAAGTCTACATAAAACTGAACAGCAGGCACGCCACCTATAGATTCCACGATCCCCGAACTATAGCTCGAAAAACGGCTCTTCAAAACCAAATCCAATTGTATGTTGCTCAACAAATCTCGAGAGCCGAGCTAGTTACCAATGTATCGTCGTTTTACGCTGAAACTGTTGGACGAAATTAATCCGTAAATATATTTAGAAAAGTTGGACGAAATTAATGTTTGAACCCGTAACCTTTGCTGACAAATTTCGTTAATAAATTGCTAAATATCATTTCCATATTTTACTAACTGCATTTTCAACCTGCTTGTACAATGCACGAAGAAAGATAGCTGATCCCTCATCGACGAAGTTGCGGAATAAAAACCTCCCCCAATCAACTGATTAGTACCATATAGATTAGTTGGACATATAGATCAAGTGGACGGGGTTGCGGAATAAAAACCTACCCTAATCAACTGATTAGTACCATATAGATTAGTTGGACATATAGATCAAGTGGACGGGGTTGCGGAATAAAAACCTACCCTAATCAACTGATTAGTGCCATATAGATTAGTTGGACATATAGATCAAGTGGACGGGGTTGCGGAATAAAAACATCCCCTAATCAACTGATTAGTGCCATATAGATTAGTTGGACATATAGATCAAGTGGACGGGGTTGCGGAATAAAAACATCCCCTAATCAACTGATTAGTACCATATAGATTAGTTGGACATATAGATCAAGTGGACGGGGTTGCGGAATAAAAACCTACCCTAATCAACTGATTAGTACCATATAGATTAGTTGGACATATAGATCAAGTGGACGGGGTTGCGGAATAAAAACATCCCCTAATCAACTGATTAGTGCCATATAGATTAGTTGGACATATAGATCAAGTGGACGGGGTTGCGGAATAAAAACATCCCCTAATCAACTGATTAGTACCATATAGATTAGTTGGACATATAGATCAAGTGGACGGGGTTGCGGAATAAAAACATCCCCTAATCAACTGATTAGTACCATATAGATTAGTTGGACATATAGATCAAGTGGACGGGGTTGCGGAATAAAAACATCCCCTAATCAACTGATTAGTGCCATATAGATTAGTTGGACATATAGATCAAGTGGACGGGGTTGCGGAATAAAAACATCCCCTAATCAACTGATTAGTGCCATATAGATTAGTTGGACATATAGATCAAGTGGACGGGGTTGCGGAATAAAAACATCCCCTAATCAACTGATTAGTACCATATAGATTAGTTGGACATATAGATCAAGTGGACGGGGTTGCGGAATAAAAACATCCCCTAATCAACTGATTAGTACCATATAGATTAGTTGGACATATAGATCAAGTGGACGGGGTTGCGGAATAAAAACATCCCCTAATCAACTGATTAGTGCCATATAGATTAGTTGGACATATAGATCAAGTGGACGGGGTTGCGGAATAAAAACATCCCCTAATCAACTGATTAGTGCCATATAGATTAGTTGGACATATAGATCAAGTGGACGGGGTTGCGGAATAAAAACATCCCCTAATCAACTGATTAGTACCATATAGATTAGTTGGACATATAGATCAAGTGGACGAAATTAATGTTTGAACCCGTAAGCTTTGTTAACAAATTTCGTTAATAAATTGCTAAATATCATTTCCATATTTTACTAACTTCGTTTTCCTTGCACAGGGGAGATGTTCTCGGGGAGGGGCGGAATCTTAAGGATACTCCAAACTGCCCGCAGGTAGTCTGGGCGGAATCTTAAGGTTTTATTAAGCTGCTCTGATCCTTTAATTGCCCAACTGGGCGGAATCTTAAGCCTCCCGCGTGCAAGGCTCTTCACTTTTGTACTTCCACAATCCCCCGCTATTATCGAGTCGCCGGAAAACTAGAACCTGCTGCATCTTTTTATCGCGGCGATTTTTCAGTCGCAAGTGCGTGTTCTTCTAGTAAATGTAGTATGTATCATTTTTGGCGCTCTCGCTCGACCGAAAATCGCATGTGCGCAAACGACCTAACGTGCGCGAACGACCTAACGTGCGCGAACGACCTAACGTGCGCGAACGACCTAACGTGCGTAATCCCGGTCCAAATCAACCGGTTTTTATGAAATATCACGGGGCCCCGCCTGAATTGACCAAGAGTGGCCTACGCCATATTACATTTGCAACCGGTAGATTTATCTACGATGCTTAGCAGACGTCAGCCAGGAATTTAGTTGAAATATTGACGAGACCATCACTCAGCTAGTTATTGACTACCCCTTGTTCGGAGATCTGACTGATATTCTACTCAAAGGAACACACAATATTTTACCTCATTAGTTCAATTATGTCGTTTAGCTATGGGAAGGATGTTGTACACAGAACAGTGATCTACACTGAAATCATTATAACTATTCATTCGTTAATATGATATTTACACCAGAAGGTGATGACTATGTACCTTGACAAGCAATAACGCCCAAAATTTTGAGGGAGGGTTGAAATAATAAGCCCTCCTCCTGAAAGTAAAAGTGACTGTTGCGGCCGGCTTCTGCTTTCACCCAGTCTGGTTACGTCTTTGCCCCAATCCCTTGGTATCTCCTCACATAGCCTGCTGCCCGCGTCTCTTCCTGGTTCTTCGACGACCTAACGACCTTCTTTTTAACTTAAAAGTCAATCTCAACATTTCCCATTAAGAACGCTCCAAGTCCAATTTGAGAATTCCCCAGATTGGGTCACTAGAGCTTAATGCTAATGCTCCAACTTGGAGAACTATCATGTTTTGAAAGTAGGTAGTAGGCATTCAAATGTATATATTTCCATATTCTGAGCTTAAGTGCTTACAACTTGATCCAGATCTTGGACAACAGTAAAACGGTGCGGTCTTTGGATCGGACAAAACCACCCGACTTATGTAATGAATTTCACGAAATGAACGGTCCTATGTGCTTGTGATTGGGTCAGCTGATGAGCTGAAACTCCATTAACATGTGATTTACGTATGCAAGCGAAGTAGCTAGATGGGCTGTATGTATCAGTTGTTCACTTAATTAATCTTCAATAAAATGAAGAATTTGGAGGAAAAAAAAAAGTTCCAGTCATGCAGCATGGCTATAAGAGCGAATTTTCGAAGAAATAACCGCTTTTATGGGTAGGTAATGCCCCTCCTCCCCCCCATAACTCCCCAAAACCCCCCTCAGGATATAGCTTTTTCAAAACTGAACACGATGATGAAGTCAGAATTGTGATATCTCTTTCCGGTATCAGATTAGAGCAGATGAACCGCGAAAAGCATCTCAAGTAAAACCACGTTTCTTCATCTTCAAAATGCTCCAGTTTGGACATGAAATGAGATATCGCAATTCTGACTTCACCATCGTGTTCAGCATGAAAAAACCTTTAAAATGAGGTGTCACATGTCAGACTGTTTCAAATTTGGACTTCATGGGTAATTCCCCCCCCCCCCTTAAAACTCCCCTACACCCCCCTTAGAGTGGCTCGATTCTGTCCATCTTCGAACTTAGCCTGTTGATTGCCAAGACCGATTTTGTGTGCAAATTTGAACTTTTTATCTCAATTCTATCGAGAGTTATCGTCTGGAATGACACATACATAAATACATAAATATATACATATGATTTTTTGTGTCTTTTGGCAGTGAATTCAGGATGGTCTGAAACGGATTTTGGTATACAAATTTTGCGGAATTTCGAGTTTTAAAAATTTTGGACCGAGAACAATAGCTTCCTTTTCTTCGAAAATTCGCTAAAAGTGCTTACAATTAATATTTCTGATGTTTGGAGGACACAGACGTTTCAGGATCCAATTTTAAGGAATATTTTCAAAAGTCCCCTATGAACGTTTTTCACAAGATGTTGAGATATGTTTTGCTAGGGACGATCTCAGGGGCTTGCGATGATCGTCCAATGACAGTCGTTGAACACTATTTCTATGTCTTGCCAATGGAGCCATTCTGCTTCGAACAATTACCGTTTGAATCGTTCACGACTAACGTACATCCTATAGTCGTCGGAGCAAGGGGTAGTCGCAGGCGTCAATTATTGTTATGGCGCTGATTTCGGAGTTACTGTCGAAGGGTGTTTTTTGCTCTCCCGAAAAGTAGTGATTTTCATATTCGATAGTTTGCAATTGTAGGGACGATGTAGGTAAGAATATGTTTTTTTACGGGCGTGATTCGGTTTGGAAGAGCGTGGTTGTCATTGTCCACCTCTTTGGCACTCACCTTTGGTCCCCTGGAAAATACTGGATACTTTGCAAAGGCAAAAAACCAACTATTTATGTGAAGGGAAAACGTGTTTATTAGAAAAATTGAAAAACATCCAAATATCAAGGAATTACCATTGAAATGCTGAAATCTTTGGTTTAAGTGGTCAAGACACCTCTTCTCCCCACAGATGGCTGTGGAAGTTTTCCTATTAGGTATATCTTCGGGTTCCGTTTGAACTGAACAGTAGGAGTCAGCCTTTTAATTCCAATGTGGTATTTACTTAAATGTCCTTTTACTAGCAAAGGGCACCAAAACCCAGTCTCGAGTTTCAATTTTTCCTACGCTTCATCAACATCTTCAACAGGTGGGGCATGGAAAACAAAAAGATACGCATCAAAATAATATTAATATATTATGTTGATGAAAAAATATGAAGGTAAAAATAATGTGTGTAAGTGCCACATAAAATTTGGGGTAAATGAATTATAAAATACACATTTACCCCGGGATAAAGAAAAGGGCAGACTAAGTGTGCACCTCAACATTATGTACTGTAATTCGAAATAAAAGCTACAATAAATAAATAAAACTGCTTACTTATCAAGTGATTATGAGGGGGAAAATCCGATCCAACTTCACTGGAAACTAGTGAACTAATAGGTAAATAAACAAAGGCCTCTTAATTTCAAGTCTAACTGATAGTCACTGTAGACTGAATGATGCAAGATAGACCAATTCACATCAGCAAGTTGTTGGTGCTACCATCTTGGATTCGTTGGTGGAGTTATGTGCTTCTAATTGGCACCTCTAAGAAGCAGCTAGGCATCTAATTTCCATTTTGTAGTGTGTTGTACACACTACTTCACCACACTCTACCTAAAATATGTAAAACTGTAATACAATGTACCTAATGGGAAATGAACAAACAAACAAAATTTTAATATTTGTTTCCAATTTCTATAGATATGTACCTACCTATATTCTACAAAATCGAAGACCTCCCACATTCCCTTATAATAAATTAGAAACTAAGAAAATTCATTATATTGTCAAATAGAAGGGGACGTAGTGGAGAACTGCATCATATCATTGAGAGGCGAGGGATGGAGTAGAGGTTTAGGCCTCTCTTGAGGTAGTCGTGGGGGTTGATGGTTACGTTCCTCGAGAAGGTCGACATGAACGCGTAGATTTTCATACGATCCGGGAACACCTGCCACAGTAATGATCCTCAATTATGATGGATTCCACACACCAATTTCACGTTACACTGTGAATTACAATAAATGCTCAAAAATGTGGCACTTTAAGAAGCCTTCGGAATGTTTGTACCTACTTATTTCTACACTTCCTTAAAAAAAAAACCATTAAACAACTTCATTTATGTTTTTAAGAGATGAATATAGCACGACGAATCTCAGAATTGTGATGTATCTATGGGGGTTTTCCTCTGCTATATCTGACTCCAATACAAATAAAAAGATTTTTAATATTATTCACTTTATTTAGTCGGACGAGAGCACATGGGAACTTTCTATCTCTTCCTTTTTTGGTTATCGTAGGTGGATCATAGTTTATGTCTCTATGGATATTATAAGAGTGGATACTCTAACAAACATCACCTACATGACTCCCCCTTCAGTGACTAGGTCACGATACAAAATTTACAAAAGTACATTTACAAAAAAAATTACATTACAAAAAACACTTATAGAGGTATTGCCGTCATAATGGTATTTTAAAATGTTTGGTTCAACTTATATGTACTTACTTAACACAGTTTTACACAAAGCTAATTGTTCTTTTTCAACCTAATCTTACATATCTATTCAGACTTAATTCTCGTTGTTGAACACATCACTACTTCTAGATATCGCGTTGGGAATCGCACAGTTCGTCCACATCGAGTCGTAGGTCTTTCTGGAGCTCTTGGGTTGATATCTGGAAGTTGATCATGCGTTTGTAAGTCTGGTGGTTCGTCATGGTTTACTAATGGTGAGGAACGTTCACCACCATCCTGAGTTACTGTTTGTGGCGGTGACACTTGAGCAGTCCGGTCGTCACTAGCCAGTAAATAGGCAGGTTTCAATCTGTCTATTGAAATATTTACCTCTTTACCCTTGATTTGCAGTGTAAAGAATTTATTGGTCCGTGCCATGATTTGGTAAGGGCCTTCGTATGATGGTTCCAGTGGTTTCTTCACACGGTCAATGCGCAAGAATACATGGGAGCATTTGGACAAATCTTTGTGAACAAAGATACTCCTATTGGTCTTGTGGTTGACTGGCACAGGTTTGAGTAACGCCATTGTCGCTTGTAGGTGGCTCACAAAGGCTTCAGGGTTTTGGCGTTTGTAAGTCTCACCCAAGAATTCACCTGGTAACTTGATTGTTTTACCATAGACCATCTGAGATATTGAGGCTTGATATTCTTCATGGATCGCCGCACGAAGTCCCAATAAGATTGTTGGTAGTGTCCTGGTCCAGTTGATGTTGTTGTGGGCTTTCCACGCTGCTTTGAGTGTTCTATGCATTCTCTCAATTTTTCCATTAGCTTGGGGGTGATATGGTGTGGTACGCTGTAATTTAATGCCACAAAGTTCGCTGAGGTGTTTGAACAGGGAAGACTCGAACTGACGACCTTGATCTGTGATAACAGTTGAAGGAACACCAAATCTCGATATCCATTGATGGAAGAAAGTTCTTGCAACTGTTTCTGCGGTGATGTCAGGCATTGGTACGATTTCCACCCAGTTAGAGAATCTATCAATACAGGTTAAACAATAGTGGTTTCCATCTGACGGTGGCAATGGGCCAACTATGTCAATGTGAACAACTGCAAATCGTTCATCAGGTTCTGTAAAGTTACTGAATGGTGATTTGGTATGTCGATTCACTTTACTTTTCTGACATGCAATACAGGCTTTGGTCCAGTCTCGAACGTCAGTGTTGATTCCTGGCCAAACAAACCGATCACTCATCATCTTGACTGTTGTTTTGATACCAGGGTGAGACATTCCATGGATTTGTTCGAAAAATTGCTTGCGGAATTGTTTAGAAATAAATGGTCGAATTTGATCAGTTGAGACATCACACCATAATATTTTTTGTCCTTGTAGTCGGTGAGGTTTCAACTTAAGGGTTGTACTACCATTTATTAGCGCTTGTAGTTCATCATCCATCAGCTGTGCATCTGCCAATTTCTCGAATTCTATGATGTTGACTTCTTCTAGGCGTGAAAGGGTATCAGCAACTATGTTTGCCTTTCCACTTATGTGGCGAATGTCCGTTGTATACTCTGAGATGAATTGCAATTGACGCAGTTGTCTAGGATTAGCTTTCTCGGATTTTTGCTTGAAGGCATATATTAGTGGTCTGTGATCCGTGAAGATGCAGAATTGTCTACCTTCTAGAAGATGTTTGAAGTTTTTTATTGACAGATAGATGGCAGTTAGTTCGCGATCATATGTGCTGTACACTCTCTGAGCATCATTGAACTTCTTGGAATAAAAAGCGAGTGGTTTCCATCCATCTGGTTCCAGTTGCTGGACAACACTTCCAGCTGCAAAGTCGCTTGCATCCACGACTAGTGCAAGTGGGTATTCTGGATTTGGGTAGGTTAACATTGCCGCATTTGCCAAGTCTTCTTTGCACTTGTTAAACAAGGATATTGTATGTGAAGTCCATGGTACTTTTCGTTTGTCTTTTTTCTTAGCTCCTTTCAAGAATTCATGTAGTGGGGCTTGTGTTTCTGAAGCGTTTGGTAGGTATCTTCGGTAAAAGTTTATCATACCAAGAAATGTTCTGAGGTTGTGAAGTGATTCAGGAAGTTTGTATTCTCTGATAATTGACACCTTTGATGGAAGTGGTCGGGATCCTTCAGAAGTAATGAAGTAGCCGAGGAATTCCAGTTCTTCAACACCAATGATAGATTTTGATATATTGATTCGTAGACCATACTCATTGAGCCTCTCAAATACAATCCTCAAATGCTTTTCATGTTCTTCAAGTGACGAAGATGCCAGTAAAATATCGTCCAAAAACGGGAAAACGAAATCTAGTCCTCTGAAAACCTCATGGACAAATCGTTGGAAGGTACTGGGAGCATTCCTAACACCAAATGGCATCACATTAAATTCCCATAGACCAAATGGGGTGATGATTGCAGTTTTTGGTTTGTCTTCCTCAGCAACAGGTATCTGAAAATATGCTTTAAATAAGTCAATTTTGGAAAAAATTGTTTTTCCACGCAAAATATGTTGGAAATCCTCAATGCGTGGGATTGGGTACCGATCTGGAATGGTTTGGTTGTTTAATCGACGATAATCGCCACAAGGTCGAAGACCTCCATCCTTCTTGACTACTAAGTGTAGTGGGCTGGCCCACTGAGACTTTGATGGTCGTATGATACCTTGTTCGAGCATAAATTGAAATTCTTCTTTGGCAATTTTAAGTTTATAGGAATCCAACTGTCTGGCTTTAGAAAAAACAGGCTGTCCAGTTGTTTCGATAACATGTTCGACTTTGTGCTTTATGTTAGAAGGGCACAAGTTTGGTTTGGTCAAATCTGGAAATTGAGAAAGAAGCTGGCCAAATTTTTGGGTTTTGGTCATGCTGCTGACCATGTCAACCTCGGAAATTTCAGAGATATTCCCAAAAGTACTGAGTTTGGTAAGACCATCAACCAGTCGTTTATGCTTCAAATCAATGAGAAGGTTGAAATTGTGCAAAAAGTCGGCACCAATTATGCCTTTGGTAACTTTGGCAACAACAAATGGCCATCGTAGATCTCGGCGAAGTCCTAGGTCAATATTCAGCATTTTTATGCCATAGGTAGGTATTTCTGTGCCGTTTGCTGCGTACAGTTTAAAGTCAGTAATAACTTTAGTTGAATTGTTGTTAGCAGGAATTATAGACACTTCGGCACCACTGTCTACGAGAAAACGCAATCCGGTTTTTCTATCGGTTAAGAATAAGCGGAATTTGCGACATTTATTTGGAAATTCGGCAGTAGATTGAGTCGCAGCATCTACTGCTGCTTCAAGTTTCCCTGGTTCTTCCAGGAACATGGTTCAATGCATTTTTCTGGTCTGCAACGCTCGCCAAAAAGGAAATGAAAATAGCAATATTTCCCTTTGGGGTCAAAACGGCGTTTTCTGTTTTTACTTCTGCTTCTATTGCGACTAGAATTCCGATGTTGATTTGGATTCCGTTCAGTACTGCGAGGTTCCCTACTTAGTGCAGCTACTCGTGTTTCCAATGATTGCAATTGGGAGGTTAGTTGTTTAATCAGAGTTTCCAAGCTACTGTCACTAGTTGTTGGGTTGTTGGGTGTAGTTTTACTAGCAGTAAAGACGTCTCGGGGATTAGACATTTCAGTGATTTTATCAGCCATGATTGAAAGTTTATCCATGTTTTCATCTGAGACTATCAAAATACTCTTAACATTTTCCGGTAGTTTTTCTAGCCATAGCGTACGTAGAACTTTTTGAGAAATTTCAGTTCCAGCAAGTGTTTGCATTTTCCGTAGCAATTGACTAGGTCGCATATCACCTAGTTCTAAACCCGCCAAGAGGCGTTTGATCTGTTTGTCAGAACTTTCCTGGTAAATGCTGAGTAGTCTATTCTTAGCAGACGTATACTTATTTTTTTCTTCTGAATCGAGTATGTCCATAATGTCGGAGACATATTTGCATTCAATTTGTGACACGAGGTAATCAAATTTGGTCGATTCTGTCGTGATTCCGCCTAGTTTAAACTGTGCTTCTACTCTGCGAAACCAAACGTCTGGTCTTTCCTGCCAGAACGGTGGAAGTTTCACACTCACCTTACAAGTATCTGCTACCAATTCGGTCGAATCCATATCTTGGGTACGGGTTGGATTTTCTTTGTACGTTTTGTCGTCCTGGACATCCATGCTGCAACTTATTATTGTTCCCGCAACCTTCGTTTTTCGGAAACAACGCACGAACTGAGGTTAGGGTTTGACAAGTCACTGAAATTCGCGGTCCTCGTCCGAATCGGTCCGATTATACGTTAAACAAAAACTCACAATCACGTCGGCCGTCACCACTTTATGGGGGTTTTATTCTGCTATATCTGACTCCAATACAAATAAAAAGATTTTTAATATTATTCACTTTATTTAGTCGGACGAGAGCACATGGGAACTTTCTATCTCTTCCTTTTTTGGTTATCGTAGGTGGATCATAGTTTATGTCTCTATGGATATTATAAGAGTGGATACTCTAACAAACATCACCTACATATCCATGGGACTGTTTTTCTTTTAAATATCTCGTGAACATCCTACTGAGCTAACAAGTCCTAAAACATGTACGGAAACATGTGCTAATGGGCTAATTTTGGTGCATGAGGTGCATCCGCTGAATCGCTGTTGCTCTATAGGCCAGGGATGTGACCAGGTTGTTGATTAATGACGGCAAAATAGATTATTGCTTTCTAAAAAAGACGACGCGAACATCTGATCTGATCTCATCAAAAGGAGATGAATGGAGAAAGTTCATTTTCATTGTTGTGAATAGATTGACCCTTCTCAAAGCATAGCAAAGGTTCGCGCGTGGTAAAAGCCTTTAAAGATTAACTTCCAATAAATAAACAGGGTCGAGTAGACGGGTCATGTGGCTACTCGTGCCTGGAAACTATTTACCGCCAAAAAGTATATCAAAACTTGCCTTCAATCCGTCTGGAAGAGGTCTTGTGCCCAATCGGCGGAAACCAGAATACCAAGAGGTGAAAATTGCTTTTGGAAAGGATTTTCGTGTGTGTATTTTGCGGATTCAGTAGGCCTTGAGAGATCACAAGTGCATAGGCCACACGGAAATAACTCAAACCAGGTCAACCGGCTAGTGGGCTTTATCATGAGCCTGTGACTACTCGACAGGGCGCAATGAGCCCAAGGCTAACTTATGTGTACAGGCTCATTTTAGAACATACATAAGAAAACATTTACATAATTTTTCTCCTCAACCAAGAACTCGAAAAGTGCAATAGTTCATCCAATCTTCTGACGCAATAGGCCTTGATTAGCTGAAGGTTATCACCTGCATGTGATTTCGGGCTCTTAATCTCGATGAGGGCCCAAAATGTCATCGCGAGGGTTTCCTAGTATTCAGCTGGTTTGGCTCTTGAATTTGGTTGCCATATGGATACCCCCGTCAGAGACATGAGCAAGAGCAGGAGGTTCAAGGAGAATGTTGATTGAATAACATCGAATCCCATTAAACGTTGTTTGATTCAAGGTTTTTCTTGTGAATGAGGCGACAATTATTTCTACTTCTCGAATAAAGAACATTGACAATTCAAGGTTATACCGGCATTACGTGCTTAACATACTTGTCCGCAGAGTTCGAGCTGTTCGGGAAACTTCCTGATTTCGTTGCTGAACTCCTCGTACGTGAGGCGACCGTCGCGATCTACGTCAAATTTGCGCATCAACAGGTCGGCCATGTCCTGCAAGAAATCACGTAAAGCGGTTCATTTATATTAATCATAGAGGGATCCTGTGCAAACCGGTCGTGATACCTCAGACCGAATATTTGTACATTGTACACTTCGAGGTGTTCAGATGATATATTTCACATCATGATCTCGTATCTTCCAAATTATGTAAACGCAGCTAGGGTTTTTTTTTTTTAATTACGCGTTGTCAAACAGCCCGATATTTATCAAGAAACAAAACAAATATTTCAAAACGACCAAACGTCCGTCGAAAAGCCCCTCCGACTCTCGAGAGTTGCCACATAACTAGCGGCCGGTTTCATGATACCCGTAATTGCCCTGATGGTCGAAAGAGGCGAATGAGTTAGTTGTATGTGGAAGTCGTGGTGAACGAGGAGGATTGTGTCATTGGGCAGAGGAGTCCGCGGTCGTGCGTGGGGGAGACTTCGAAACTCACAAACGAGAACTCCAGTTCTCATCACCATCTCAACAGGTTGCTCTCGCTCTTTTCGGCGTAGCGTAAAACTTTCTGCTTATTATTTTTAATAGAGAACCTTCGAAATGGACCAAAAATATTGTAACCGACCCATTAAAATGACGGAAGGCATTCTCGTAGAATCGTCGCGGCATTTTCAGTTCAATCACCAGGAAGGAGTGAACAAGTTCCAGTCATAAAACATGACCCAGTAATCGAATTTTAGAAGTTACCTAGGTCCTACTGCTCAATCTTTTGTCAACTAATAATATTGGTACAAGCACTAGTAACTAATAATTTCTGTTGCATAACGTCATAATATTAGTTGTTATATAATATTGTTAGGGATACCATTAGTATTTTAGTGTTAGGAATACCTAAAATATTAGTTTGATAATGTTTCGTTCATTTCCTCCATGGCTTATGACCGTTTTTTATTTGGAGTGTTGTAGGAGGTTTGGTGTAAAAAAGGGGACGCTTTCCAAGCTTTGGGTTTCAATAAGCCATCTTCAGGGGTTGGTAGGTATTTCCTCCTTGTCTCAGACTCTACTTCTTTCAGTCCATTTCTTTCAGTCTGAAGTAGAAACCCCCTTTTTTAGTAGCGTCCCCTTTTTTTTACACCAGACCTCCTACAACCCTCCTAACAAAATATTAGTAAACACTAATTTTATTTCTATTGGTGTAGGTTCTCCCGTAAATGTTTACCTATTAGTGGTAAAGCTGTGACAATGTTGGAAAATGAACACAGAGGGAAGAAACGGAGAGAGCTTTAAATGTAGACATTGATACTTCTTTCCAGAAAGTATTCCGAGCGAGAGTAAACTTCACTTTTTTGACAGGTTTTGAATTTAAGGGAAGGTGCCTTGTGTCCCCGCCAAAGATGGAACTCATTGGAAGATTGGAACTCGGCCAGCTTTTGGCGAATCGAACGCGGAAGAGGGGATCATTGAAGTTAAGTCAACAAACCGGAATAGCTGATTACTGGTCTGGCAGTGGAGCTCAATACCACACCAGTGCAAACATGCAAGGTGTAGACAAAAGCACAGTTCGTCGCCCTGTCAAGAGACTTTTGGCTGTGGCGAACGTCCGGCTGTTTCCCAGAGTGATGAAGTGGCAACAGTCGGAGCAGTTGATGGCTCCCCTATCAAGCTTGACGCACCGCCCCATCACGAGAGGGCCTTCGTCGACCGCAATGGCAATCATTCTCTAAACTGCATGTTTGTTAACGGTGCGGGATTGCAATTTTTCTATGTTAATTCAAAATGGACAGGCGGAGTACATGACAATCGCGTGCTCCGAAATAGCCGCCATTACGACCTGGGAGAACTAGGGGACTTCCACAATTTTGTCCTCTTGGGTGATAACGGCAATGGCTTTAAAACCTGGTTGATGATCTCTTGTAGTCATTCAGCACAGTTAAAACTGAAGGCTAATTGAAGACATGAATTGTTGGAGACATGCATGAAGTGTAGATACATTTTCTGTGAGTCATTACCTTGTTGGAGACATGCATCGAATGTCGATAATTTTCTGTGAGTTATTAAGCTAACATTTAGCTTACTATTAAATAATAAAATATTGGGTATAATATACCCAATATTATCTGTTTAGATCACTGTTCCGTATGCAATATCCTTTTACCTCACATCCTAGATATTATCCTAAAAACTTGACTTCCTTTATCTATCAATAATTAGTTTTATATGTTTCAGTTCTCGGACCAAATTCCTCTGCAAATGAGGGTTTTGAGTTGAGTTGCCCTGGTTAGGACATACTAGTACATATAAATTTAATAAGTTCAGAATTGGATAATTTAGAGGTGAATTCAGGATATCTCCAGACAGATTTGAATTGAAGTGTCCAAAAAAATAAAGTAGTTACAAGAATTTTGAACCCATCGCATTAGCGTTTTTTTTTTTCGAAATAGGGTCCTCACGAAACACGCTGGGGAGTGGAATTTGCATTTCAAAACTGCTTAATTCGTAATTTAGAATCAACTAATCATCTCAGTCGCGAGGCATTGGAATGACGAAACCAACCGCCTTGAAACGCTACGATTTGTTAATGATAGTTGAAAATAAACGGAGAGGTACACAATTGCCTTCGCAGTTGGAGTAAAAGTGCATTAGGTATCGTTAGGAGAGAACAAAGTGACTTGTTTAGCAAATGGGCATATGAGGTAACTCATACACGTACACAAGTTGAAACGACTTCCTGCAGATGATGGACAATGTGGTGGTTGATGGAATGATTAACTTCGCGATTATTAGCAAAGAATTTCGTTAATGCCAAATAGGGACAAATAATGTGGCGTATCGCTTCCTGGTGAACGTAAACAGAGATCATTTAAGGGCAAACCGCATGAAGTTAAATGATGGAAAGTTAATGGTACGGAATATTAACGAGAATTTTGTGTTTTCAGCAAACAACTTAAATAATAACATAAATACAAAGCAATCTGTTTCCTTAACTGCTTGCTCCAATGTCATCTACTTTTTCTCAAGTGTCTCATTATTTACGACGAGGAAATATTCCGACTATTTCCCGTTTCAAACGGTTCGCCATTTCATTCGATTACAACCTTTCTCGATTGAGTAGGAACAGACGGTGAAAAATGTCGGTTAGTCTTTCAAAGGTCAATAAATACTTTAATAGTGCAATAATTATTGAATGGGAATATTGATGTTGTCGACAGGAAAGTTAAAATACTATTTAATCCAAATAATTAAACGATTATAATGATTTTAAAAAAATGCGTTCACATTCAAAATATGATTCATTTTTATTTAACACTTGAAATATTTCGTAACACTCATGACCCAACATAACGACTGACGTTTGGGTCGATTGGACAAATATTGAAGAGAATCTACAATGAAAGTCGTTGCAGCGTCTCTAACCAGGTCAAGGCTGGTGAAGGAGAGCTGGGAAGCGCATAACTGCCTGGGAGCAGAGAACAAAGTCACCCAGGACACACAGGGCTTGAGGGCAACGAACGAGCAGATGGTTTGGCAAGACTGGGGACCTCCACAGCGTTTTTGGGGCCAGAGCCAAATGTCTTGGGCTTATCCAAATCCTGGTAAAATCCTCCTTGGGGGAATGTGTGAAAGAAAGCCATAGGAGGTATGAGAAGACATCCTGACGAAGATTCAGGAAATTGACTATGGCAGCACCTTTTAGGAGGAGGAGCTCAGAAGCACTGGAGCCGCCAAGGGGAAAAATGACACTCCTGGTGGGAATACTTTTGGCATGGGTTTTAACATCTGCATAGACTCGGAATATACGCAGGAGATCAGTCATGCACAACGGAAACCTAGAGTGTCGCATGAGGTCTGACAAATTGGACGTCCAAGGCAAGACCTACGTGTGGGATGAGGCAGTTGGGCTGCGAGAACTGAGGGCGGCTGGACCTACTGCCACCATCGCTGGTACGGATCTAACTGACTTGGTGACCAGACTCAGGGCGGAGCGTGTGCAGGGGGGCAACCCCGGTGCATGAGATGAGGACGTCTGTCGTGAGGAGGGAATCTACTCGGCTGGCCTGGACTCGGACATTGCTCTAAGTGTTGATCGTTTTTTCAAGGTTCTAGTTTATAATATTGCTGGTCTTAAAAATAAGAGGGGAGACATGGAATTTTTTGATTTTGTGCAAGGGTTTTCTGTATTTATTTTAATTGAGACACATGTGATTGAGGATGAAGTTAATTTATTTGAGAACTATTTTTGTGATTACAATTTAAAATGGATAGGTGCCGTAAGATCTCATGCGTTAGGCAGAGCAAAGGATGGAATGTTACTAGGTATTAAGAAAGGTGTAAGTGGTGTAATGCTCTCGCAGATAGACAGCTCCCCAGTCATTGAGTTTTTAAATTGTGAGAAAACTGTCTACTTACTGCCTTGTTATTTAAATTGCAATAATTGGGAGCCAGATTTTTCAAAGTTGCAAGATTTTTTGACGGATCATTCGGACCTGAATTTGGTAGTTGCTGGGGACTTCAATGTGCGTATTTCGGAAGAGCAGGATTTCTCAGACGTTCCTTTCGTTGATTTGGGCAATTTCAGCAACTCCCGTTGTTCTCGTGACAAAGTGCTGAACTCACGTGGAAAAAAACTGTTAGCTGCGCTGGGAACGTTTGGTTTGGTTGTGCTTAATGGGCGGTCATGCGGTGATCCTGAGGGTGCGTTTACGTTCATCTCTGCTCAGGGAACCTCTGTGTGCGACTTGGTATGTGCCTCCTTGGATGCTATGGAATCGGTGAACGACTTCGCGGTTCTTGATCAACGATTTTCGGATCATATGCCAGTTGCCTTTCATGTGTTGGCTCGAGATTATCGCTCGGAGCCGTCTCAACCCCTACTGCCACGCTTGAGATGGGTTTCTCAAAAAAAGAAGAACTATCAAGATGGACTAAGTCAGCTGTTGAGAAATGCACGTTTGGACGCTTTGGATTTGGACAGGACGGCCACATCAATTGTGGAATCCATAAGATCTGCTGCGTTACCGCAGCAAGTGAAACCTCTGGCTCGGAGGAGTGTCTGGTACGACTGGGATTGTGAGGCGGCGAGGACCAGATCGATGAATTTGCTGAAGTTATTCAGAAGAACTGGCTCGGAAGATGTGAATCTGCGGTACCTCGAGGAGAACATGAAGTATAAGAGGTTAACAGCTACCAAAAAGAAGGAGTTTTACCGGGGCCTGGCGGAGCGATTCAGGGGCGTAAGGGACTGCAAGGAGTTATGGGATTTGATAAAGGTATTCAGGAAGCCTAGACCTTCCCCTGCTACTGCAATTTCGCCTGGTGAATGGGTGGCACACTTCCGTAGGCTATTGAACCCCGGAATAATGGGAGCTGAGCTGATGTTCGTCGAGCCATGGTTTTTATCACCCGCGTTGGATGACCCTTTTACATTGCCTGAACTTGATCGTGTTCTGAGCACCGTGAAGGACTTGAAGGCCCCGGGAATTGATGGCATACCGTTTGAATTTTACAAGTATGCTGGGCCAGACCTCTGGGATTTGCTGCTCAAGGTTTTCAACCAGGTATTGGAGAGTGGCTCGGTTCCTGAATCTTTCAAAAGAGCAGTTATTTTTCCCCTCCACAAGAAGGGTGATCCAGGCGACCCGAGAAATTTTAGAGGCCTCTCGTTTATTAATTGCTTCGCCAAGCTCCTTTCCTGCCTCCTTGCTAATCGTCTCACCAATTTTGTGGAGGAAAATTCAATCTTGACAGAGTCTCAATCTGGATTCCGTAGAGGGTATTCAACGGTTGACTCTATTTTTACTCTCTGTGGGCTTGTAAAGCTCAAGCTCTCTCAGCCACGGGGCAAGGTGTATGCCTTTTTCGTGGATCTTAAAGCCGCATTTGACACAGTCAGCCGTAGTTTGCTTTACTGCAAGCTCTTCGGCGTCGGACTATCTCCCAGGTTCATCGGGCTGCTTCGAGGTATTTACAGCGGTGTTTCGTCAGCAGTATGGACCAACGGCAATGTCAGTGCATCGTTTGAGGTGAGGTGTGGAGTGAGACAGGGGTGCCCATTGAGCCCAATTCTCTTTGCGTTGTTCGTCAATGATTTGGTGGACTGTCTAGTACATGGCCTCCTGATTGGCTCTGTTTCTGTCAAGATATTACTGTACGCAGATGACCTCGTTATTTTGGCAGACGATCCACAAAACCTGCAGGAAAATATTGATGCTCTGGCCAGTTATTGCGAGCGTTGGGGCTTGAAGGTCAATATGGAGAAGTCCAAGGTGGTAATTTTTCAGAATGGAGGCAGGCGGCGACGGACTGAAGAATGGCATTATGAGGGTCAACCCATCGAAATTGTTAATGAGTATGTTTACCTTGGCGTTACTCTTACCCCGAGGCTGTCATTTGCAAAGCATCTGAAGAGAAAGGCACAATGTGCAAGGGCAGCTATGGGCAGTGCATGGAGAGAAGTTATTTCGAGTCCCTCAGTTTCACGTTTAGCAAAGATGCAGGTCTTCAATGCAGTTTTGCGGGCAATCCTATGCTACGCGGGGCAGGTATGGGGTTGCCAGGAGTACGATTGTGTCGAGGGAGTACTCATGTCTTTTGTAAGAAGACTCTTTTATCTGCCCGCCTGGACCCCGAACTATTTGATCCATCTGGAGTCCGAGCTCTCCCCTGTCTCATCGTTCTCTCTGCAGCTTCACTATGAATACCTCGTCAAGGTTGCCGGTATGCCTGTCACGCGACTCCCTCGTCTGGTCGCAACTGAAATCATCAACCAAAACATCTGGTGGGCGCGGAGCTTCTCCATTATGGCAGTGAAGTATGGCGTGACGAACTCACTTGGAGCGATGGATCCTGCATCACTGAGGAGCAGCGTGACTTCAATTTTGCGGGCATATGACGACGATAAGTGGCGGCAATTTCGCGGACGCGCCGAGGCCTCAACGTCGTTCACTCTGTACCGAGAGCTGGATGGAAGCGTAAAATGCGGAAGTTTGAAACGGGACACTGGTGTGCCACTGTTTGTTGCCAGGTGGGCGGTCAGGATCCGGACTGAGTCCTTGAAGCTGAACGCTAAGCCCTTTGAGACGGATGGTTGTGAGGATTGCTCGCTTTGCAATTTACGTGATCGGGAGGATGTGTTCCATTTTTTCTGCCGGTGCCCAATCCTGTCTGAATTTCGGTGGTCCGCTTTTCAACGTTTAATTTTGACTCGTGATGAAGCGATCGCAATAATAAATGGCCCTAACTGGAGCTCGCTGGCGAAGTTCTGCAGTCTTGCATGGCGGTATCGGTCCTGGCTAGTGAGCGAATTTAACTATTGAGTAGTTGAGTGGCCTGTGCATCCCTCCTCCCATGTACTCATTTATTTATTTATTAGTATTTTTTGTTTGTTTGTTGGCACTCTTCTTTTTTTTCTATGCCGTTATATCAACCCTCTAGCTATTACTTGTTCATTTTCCCTTTTGCTATTTTTTCTCTCCTTTCCATTTCCCACTAGTTTTAAAGAAGTAATTTTTATTTTTGTACTCTCCACGCCGTACCTCCGGCAGACGGTTACAATTGTGACCATGCTGTAAAGTTTATTTTTATTTTCTAAATCAGAATGTACTGTTTGTTCTTTCTTAATAAACATTTTTCTTCTTCTTCTTCTTCTTCTTCAGTCATGCAGACAGCAGGAGATCAGACATGCAGGCAGACATTCCCTCTTTTAGTGCCCAGCACTGGAACCTCGTCAATACAGACTGTTTAATTCTCTGATATCAGAAGGAATCGTATCGGTAAACAATCTGGTAAAGGGGATCATCAGTCTAGTAGAAGGAATAGACTGGGCCCAGGGCAACGCTCCGCACAATAAGCCCAGGTTTCGGTGTAGCGGATGGGGAACGCTCCCATCCGACTCCTTGCTACAGTCTAATCTAATCTACAATGAAACCTATTAAGAAGTCACTTGAATATACATAACTATGTGCGTTCAAATAGAAGTTATAAAATGAACTCAATTTTTAATTAGACTGTTTATGAACTCACAATAGCAGTTTCGACGTTTTCATGTTTCTGCCCTCCAAGAAGTGTCGGCACCAAAAGCTTCACCATCGTTTCGCGCCCTATGTACCCAAGGTACAGAGAATCATAGACCTGATAACAGCAAACACTCGATGACAGTCAACTAAGTACACTAAAAACCTACTTGGTTATTGTTGTTTTTGAGTTGGCCTAAATGCCTTGTATCCTTACTCAATCAACATATCCACCTGAAATAGGTGGCGTTATCATAATAGACGCTACCATTACTTATGTTATTACATCAATGTCAACCGTCTTGTCAAGTGCTCCGCTCTCACGCTTCCCACTATTTGTATACGGTATAATCTGATGCATAATATAACTAATTTTAACATGTTATGTTCTAATCTAGTTCAAATAAATATTTTACATTCTCGCGTATTCGTCAGTGTCGTCATTGCGAACTCCCTCGCTACTCCCAAGAGGCATGGTTGAGTTCACTGGTACAAAGGATGTAAAACCCCCAATTATCATCTGACCAGTTTTGAAAATGATTACACAATAGTTCATATGGCGGCTCCTGCCCTGAAACTCTGGGGGTGCGCAAAGATCAAGAGGGGCTATCGCCAAGGGGACGGGAGAGGTGCTTTTCTCACCCAAATACAAATGTCAACCACATGCAAATGGGATAAATCTTGTAAGCATTCTCATCTTCAAATTACAAACGCGGATTAAAAACATACTCGTACAATAGACATGCAAAATGTTCTCTAAACGAAATTCTGAAATAATCATTGAAGGAGTAAACCCAAGAAATGTATGTTATTGTTAAAGCTGAAATGTATATCTGCCAAGGAAGAACCAACGTGAAGGTGAAAGCAACGGCTATGAGTGACGGCCAATTCGTGTTTTTTGATGTTTTTTGCCAAATCGCCAGATCACTTGTGCCATCTTTAACCGAAGCCTCATTTCGATTATTACAGCAGAGGACGGAAACAAAGCAAACCAATTTGTTACTAACGTCACAACCGCAAAGCCACTTCCTTTTTGTAATATTCAGCGTTGAACATGAATCTGGACGATTTTTCATTTTAAATGTTTGCCAAAGTGCAGGAAGTGACGGCAAGGGGTGGCCGAAATCACGAATCTTAGCCTTATCTTCCACTGACAAACAGGAATAGTTGAGTTTGATGAACTCTACTGAATTATTCATCGTTGGAAATCAGAAAAAATAGGATGACTAGAAAGACAACAATAGACGGATTTCAGACTGACCCCCAGTCCAAAAACATATACATCTTAAAATGAAACTGAATGCATTGCAGTGCCCCTGGCAGCGGAACAACAAGTTATTGATGCTCCTTGCCAGAAGTTTCGCCCTCTATGATTGGTCACGCCAGAGGCCCGCCACATTGAAACCGAAAATTGTCAGGCAGAAGTCATGAGGAAATATTTGGCCAGGGAAAGGGACATGAGCAGTTGTTCCAAGGCGCCTCTCCCAGGTGGGGCCTGGTGTGGCTCTGTTTCGTCTATCGATTCAAATAGTAATATCCTGTTTTCTGTCAATATCCTCTTCAAATGGGATGGGAGACTTTGGTTATTATTTTTGGTTTATCGGCTGGGGGTGCACATGCTCGTGTCAGTAGCCACCACTGCTGCGGAGATCAATATGTTGAAAATCAACCAAAATTGGTTGATTGACGTAGTATTTTCGTTAATTTTAACGAAAATACTACGTCAATCCCAATTCGATAGAGCGTATCGGTACCGTGATTATATCAACCAGCGTATCCCTTGGTAAGTTTAGATTGTACGTAAATCGCACTTTTGCGCATTTCAAGGTAAGAGTTGCGTAAAATAGAGTAAAATTTACTCTATTTTGTTTATTTGTTATAAATACGGGCAAGCCCAATTACAATTTCTTTAATAATAGAATATGAAGTGTACATACTAACATAATTAGGTATGAATTACTGAACAGAATGATTAAGTATACATGTCACAGAATTATGAAGAAAAAAAAAACGACAATAATTATATCTACCGGAATGACATTAAAAATAAAATTACTATATAAACTAAGGAAGGCTTTGAGTGGCAAGTAGAGAAAAATTTTTGATTCGTGATAAGGGAGAGGTGAAGAAATCAAGGTCGGGATGGATCTGCAGCATCGCATTTACTTCACGGGGGATTCTGGAAAGGGGTCTGTGATAAAGATAATTTGTTGAGCTGAAGGGAATATGGAATAATGAAGCCGAGCGAGAATGGAACTGGGGGACTGAAAAATTGATTTGTGTAAGTTCACCAACTTGTAAAGGAAAGCGATGTCTGCGCATTTTTTACGCAACTCTTACTATGAAATGCGCAAAAGTGCGATTTACGTACAATAAACGTACTCTAAATAAATAATGAATTGAGGGGTTTCTGGCAAAAACACAATTAGTCAAAAAACTGTTTACTGTGCTTACACACTATACTAGAAATTTGAATTTCATTCTGTAACTTATCTGGCATTCATTCTGACTGTAAATGTTTACAGTCAGAATGAATGCCAGATAAGTTTGGATGAGCTTAATGCAATATTTTTTATGGGATTGCCGAAAAAATCCCTGACTTGTTATGTTTTTGAAGAATTCCACTAAGAAGAAGAAATAATGATTTTTCTTCTTTTCACTGTTTTATTCCTGTCAGCCTTAGTAACTAAGGCTGTTATGTTATAACTTAGTTATGTTTTTGGTGGGAGCGCATATTCAGGATATGCAGGTATCTTCAGTTGCCACATGATGGTATCACAAACTCAATAATCGATTTTCTTGACTAATCGTGTTTTTGCCAGAAACCCCTCAATTAGTATTGCAATGTCCCTGAAAAATTAGCTTCAATAAGTTAAGGGCCTTTTTCCATCAGACATAAGAGCGGTTTGAGCTGCCATTTGGATACGCACGTGGAAAACGAAGTCGATTTTCTCGTCGAGGGTCCCCCGACAATAGACGGACATGAGTTTGACGAAGTTCTGAGCCTTCATACCAACGACGTCACGTCCGGGCTCATCGAGGACGGCGTAGATCCGGTCGACCATGTCGATCCGCGACATCCCGAACACGTTGTGCATCAATTCCCGAAAGACCGCTCGCGTCAAAGGCCCTTTGGCTGTTAGCTATCAACCATAAAGCATCAATAATTGCCTGTAACTTATATCTATATTAATGATTGTAATTCTGAATGACATACAGAATTGTCTTACATTGTCCAGTCACGAAAATTTTGGTTCTTTGCAGTTTTATGCTCTTTGAAGACGATTAACTCTCGAATTACCACTAGCTCTTGGATGTTTGTTAGCTCATCGTAGCTACGAGTACACGGATCATGCCCAACCAGGAATTAACCCTTCAACCGGGAGTTTAACCCTTAAATGATTACCCTGAAATACCCTCCACATCCCTGAGTTGTCCTTTGTAATATAAAGAGTAACCCATTTTACTCTGAAGGTCGACCAGTAGCACACGTCATATCGACAACTCCGTTACATAAACCGCATAAATGTTCAAGAGGGAAAAAACTGTGTATTTTTTGCTCTACGACCTTCAGGTTTCCTGTCCGACTTTTCCAGTATGCTCAAGGCAAAGATGAACGTGATGAGATAGTTTCAAGAATAGTTTTCCCAGGATAATCATATTAAACGCATCGCATAACTTACAAAAAATAACACTGAATTTCATTGTATCATTATATCGTCGCTTAAGATCTATAATGGCCTATCTCAAAAACGGAGATTTTCAGGAACTAAAAAACACTGATTGGCAACTCCATCTATCATGATAATGTATTTTTTATCAATGCATAATAATATAGACAACTCTCTGTTATCAACATATCTACGAAGAGTTGTCTCTCTGTATACATTGTTTCCTAGGAATTATACAATGTATAGGCCATAATAGCGGGAAATCAGATGATTTGGGATAAGCCAGTATCACTTCTTCGCATTTTTCTCCGGTTTCTAGTTGAATTGTCCCGAAACCAGTGGTACCATCGCACGGAGAATTGGAAAATACATTAAAAAAACAGTTCAAACTCAAAACCAAATTTTTTGAGATGAGACATGAGAGAACTTGAGCGACGATAGGATTTTTGGTGTCATTTGGCAGTGAGTGTGTTTTGGTGGTCTGAAACGGATTTTGGTACACCTTTTTCGGGAATTCTAGTTTTACCAATTTTGGACCGAGGACAAATAATACTATTATTGTCTTCGAAAATTTGCTAAAATAGTGGAGTGGAAACGACCAATAAAATTCATTTCTTAATCACCAATAACGTCGTTAGAAAATGAAAAAGATACCAATTTAGTCTATCAGAATGTACGTCCGGATCTAACTTGTAATGGATGGTTTGATGAGGTACCCCCGTTCCCGGGGAGATTAGGCAATTATGCCCACCCAGAAGGGTATCCTGGTCTGCATTTACAGACCGGGGTATCCTCCAAGCGGTCGAACCAAAACTTCGGGAAGGAGCACTCAGCAAACCATTACAACCTATTTTAAATATAACTAGGTCATCAGATAGCAGTAGGAAAATGTCACTTCTCTTCTAATCAACTTGGACTTGTTTTCTATTTCTACGTTAAACATTTAATACTGTTCTGAAAGACACGGGGCTGTCGACCAATATACAGAAAATTACTATTGTCTTTCAAAATACCATTACCTACTTTATAGAACATGTGAAGTATGCAAGCCAGCTCCCAATCGTCAAAGGAGGTTTTCCCTTTGAGAAGGTCGAAATCTTTGCGCATCTTGTGTTTCGCGCAGGCGTCCTCGCTCTGGGACATGGTGAGATCAAGATGAAGGACTGACATCGACGGCTGCTTTTTTGGCACCGTGAACAAATCCAACAGATGATCGTCTTTCCGTTTGAACCCCACGTCCATCACTTTCTTCTTCAAATGAAATTTCTTCACTCCTTTCTCCTTCGGATGTACTGACGATGCTGCTGATATGAGTACAGTATTTAAGCCACATTTACGTTATAAGTTTCGAAATAATCGATATCGGGAAAGTACCATGCAAACTATACCATTGGTAGAAAAATAATTATATCGATATTCAAATTATACCAATCTTGGCAATCGAAAGGCTAAGTTCGTAGATGGGCAGAATCGGGCCACTCTAAGGGGTGTTGAGGGGGGTAGGGGGTAAATTACCCATAAATTCCAAAAATTAAACTGTCTGACAAATGACAACTCATTTTAAAGATTTTTTTCAACGCTGCATACGATGGTGAAGTCAGAATTGCGATACCTAAGTAAGTATCTTATTCCGTTCCCAACCTGAGGCACTTTGAAGATGAAGAAACGTGGTTGTTACTTGAGATGTTCTTCACAGTTCATCTGCTCTAATCTGATAAAGGAATGAGACTTCACATTTTGACTTCACCATCGTGTTCAGCGTGGAAAAGTCTAGGTATAAACTGAGGTGTTACACGGCAAAAAATCGAGACAAAATTTGTTATAAAGCCAGTGAAATGGAGACATTTTACATAAAACCAGTTATTTTTTCGAAAATTCGCTCTTACAGCCATATTGCATGACTGTGGATTTTTTCATCTCGAGATTCGTCTTTTTAGTTCCGTGTAATAGTTTTAGTTTCGTGTAATAGTTTCAGGAGCTACTATTCATTCCGTTTACTTGACTCACCGGGCATTTCGAGAGTTTTCGTATGAAACTGCTTATGATTTGTCCGTTGAACGATTTTCCTGTTGATAAGTTGGTATCGAAAATATTCGTCTCCCTTTTATCAGTTAAATTTCACTAAACACGATTCCTCATACAATTTATATTTTTTAAAAGGCGTTCACTGACTATTCACATTTTCAAAATTTGAAAATGTTTTAATAAAATATTAGGTACTATTATTTCGTTGCTATGCACCAAACAATAACCGATTCAGGTGAACCATCGTGCAACATTGGTTCGTGATTTTCAATAATTTTCATATTTTGAAGATTGGTTTTCTTGAATATCCGTTGTGGATGACTTAACTATTAACTTAACTTTAAAATTGGTAAAATATAGTTAAATCCGTACTCGGTTCTTATTAAGAATAAGTTCAACTACTGTTGCTTGTCGTTACTGACAAGTGCGGATACAGACTATGATTGAGGGGGGGGGGGGGGTCTCATTAGGTTCATAATCTAACCTGACCCTGTGCTCTTGATGAGTGAAATCGACTACCGAGGGTCAAATTTGGAAGGATGTTAAAATGATATATCACCTGATCGTATTGTACAAGAAGAGCTTGATGTACAAAAGAGAGTGAGTTTATTAGAGATCAATTTTATAATGATGTTAATAACTTTGAGATTATCTTCTGCCTTCAATAAAAAATTCAAGTTTAAATGCAAAAAAAAGAGTTAGAGGGGTGTTGTCTGCCTCATTGGATCCGCCATCCTGAGTTTTGCAAATCGGACTTCAGATTCGTGATCATCGACCCAATAAGCTATACCGAATTTGGCTCAAATCGATTGCATTAAGAAGCGACACCGCCTAATTGGCTTATCCCAGCTTTACAGGAGATACAAAAAACTGCGTCATTTTGTTATTTTTCAATTTTTCTAAATATTTTTTGCCACAATTACCTATAACCTTAAAGAGCCTCAGGACTCATTTGCAACGTAAAAATCAAGCTAGTTTATAATTTTGTAAAAATCGGTGAATTAGGCAGTGTTGGGAAACTCATATTTGCTAAAAAGCCAATTAGGCGGTGTTGCTTCTTAAGCGACGAAAATCTTTCAAAATCATGATTTTTGAGGTTAGAAAAAATCAAAATAGCCTGACACGATTCTAGCGGCGGATTCGTAGAAACATGAATCTTAATTTTTTTCAGGAGTGAATTTTCCGAGATTTTCACTCATTTTTACCTATTTTCTGAGGTTAGGAAAAACTGTGACGTGACAGCTAAATCATGATTGCAAATTCGTGTTTAGGAGGCAAAACTACCACGGCTTACTGTGTGGCGGTGTTATTGAAGTACTACCTACCTGTAATGAAAGTTTGTCATGTTTTCTAAAATAATGTTGTTATTTTTAGGGACAACAATGCAATGCTGCTCAAGATTTACTTTGTCGGGACGCTGATTGTGGACATATTTGTATTGTGGTTTCGCTCGCTAGTTGCCATTCTCGAGGCCCTCTACCTCATTTTGGTTCCGCCTCCGGAGAAGTCTGTTGCCGACGAAATTACTTTGGTGAGTGTAACTACCAACGTATTCCACGTGAGTTTAGTTATTGACGATGAAACTATAAGCAATTATAGGCATCTGAGCTCCTCCTCACTAATTACCTACTATTGAAGGGATGGGAAAGAAAAGTGGTAAGGAACAATGAGCGTTTCCACGATGAGTGAAGGCCATGTGTTGGGGTAAGAAAGTAAGTGGAGTGTTGCTATGCCGCACAAGACAAAACAAAGTGAACTATTAAATAGTTCACTTTGTTTTGTCCACCACTGGAAGGTTAAATTTTAACCTTCCAGTGGTGGCGCCCCTATTTCCGACATCAATAGTGGCACTGCACCTCAGAGGTGCAGGCTCTTTTTCCATCAAGAAAAAATAATCCAAGCAACAAATTGCGTTGCACTGTGAGCGAATGAGTAAAAAAAGTCGTAACATGTTAAAAACGGGCTTTATTAAGTATATATTTTTAACAATATGTAAAATAATTTTCCGAACGTGATTTTTGTTGAGTTATTTCAGGAATACTTTTACTACAAAGATTTGCTAGAGGATTTGTTGTAGAACAGCTGGAGGTCATTTTCGAAGTAATTTTCTGCGTAGAATCTGAATCCAAGCTCAGAATTGTCGTATCACGTCTGAAGTTTGAGATATTTGAGGTTATGTACACGAAAAATGGCTGTTTTGTTAGATATAGGCTGCATAAAATTTTTCTGTGGGGTAAAACGAGGTTCCACGCAGAGTGACGTGATCGGACAAGTCTTAAGAGCTACTGACCTTGAGGGAAACAGATTTTAGGAAGCTACTGAGCCAGAGAGCTCGTCAAGCCATGGTTGGCGCAGAAATGTAAAAATCATGTCACCTGTGGGGTGCGCGCCACCACTGGAAGGTTAATAGACGTTGACGAGACGAGCGGCCCTTTAGACAAGAAGCGGAACGGATTGAGGTGCGCTGGGAGGGACACGAAATGAGAACATTCCTCAGAACTGTCTGAAGAGTGATCAGCTAGTTCTAATCAGGACCCACGAGGTGTCAGGTTAGGAACACAAATGTTATGGAAAACGACGTTGAAATGTTGGAGTGGTAAATGCAATAAAATAGGGAAGCAGCCATTCCAGTCTAACTACCTTCTGTTGCCGCGGGTATGATCAGCTGCCCTTTCTGGAGGGTCAGAATTTCAAATGATAGATGAGCTTTCTTGGATACAAGAAGCCTGAGGTCGGTGTTGTCCTTGGAGCTCTCCTGGGAAAAACTGAAGTTCACGAAATCTATTGCACCACCAACCCTTGGTGAAGGCAAAGACTCGATCCACTGCATGAAGAGAAAAAAAACCATATTATCATATATTATTATGCTTATACTCGTATTATAATAAGAGAAAAAATGCCCCAGGAAATGGCTCACTTGGTTCCAAGGACAGTGAGTATGTCGAAGGGTATTGTAAACTCGTAAGTTGTGTGACGAATTACACAATTATATTATAATTCGTCACGCAACGTACGAGTACACAATTATACAATTATATTATAATTCGTCACACAACGTACGTACTTGGCCTTGGAACCAAGTGAGCCATTTCCTAGGGCTCTTTTTCCTATTATAATATAATCATATTATAACGTACCGTCAACGGGGGAGAATTGAGATTTGAGGGTAGACTTGAGACTTCACGGAACACGTTATCAGTTGCGCCGCCAGAAGCGCAAATTTCGACTTAGCGACTTCGTTCTTTTGAAAAGTGGATGGGGATACCTTCCCGATGTCTGCTATCGCTGTTATCACTTTGAAGCGCGCCGATCTCCACAGAAAGCTGCCAAACTTTCATCTGTTCAAAGGGGATCATCTGCCGTACGTTTTACTTTCTATGCGTACTATTACTCTGTGAGAGTATCCTGAGAATTTGAAGTTATTTCTTTCAGCCTGTTGATTGCCACAAGCAGGTTTGTTCAAGGAGGAGAGTCGATACCTCAGTTTGGGGAGAGTTGGGACTTGACATTTTATGATCTCTTTCTGGTTTTTAGATGCCGAGGAAGTATATTTGGAAATTTTCTAATAATATTATACGTAATATTATACCTTCAAGCCCTACTGAACATACGAATCTCCTCGTTAACATCAGACTTGAAAAACTGGCCAAAACATGCGAAGTCCCAATACGGCCCTACTAATGAGGAGAGTTGGGACCGACCTTAGAAAAAAAAAAGTACACCCCTCCCTGCGAGGGGATTTCAATTTTTATATCAAGGGGGTCCCTTCTTTCCAAAATGCCCCCTATCAATTTTTTTTAAATATTTTTTTACGATGAATGGTGCAGGCTGAGCAATATGAAATATAGCGAAAATGGTCCCAAGTCTCCCCCGTTGACGGTAATATGTTTTTTTTCTCTAATTATAATATAATCATTATTACACCACGAGCCATAAATGAAGTCAAAGACTCTATGTAATATTATTACAATACATAAGTCGTTTGAGATCTTCGAATTGACTTGAATGATTCGGCTGTGCCCAACTTGCACTCTCAAGCCACAGGGGTTTAACGAATTGTCCCGAATTCCGGATGTTGATGATGTTCTGGTTTGCTAGGAACTGCAGACAGTGAGCATCTAAACGGACCAAACGACTGTATTATTAATTGTGTGCTGCAGAGTTGTCTGGATGGTTCTATGCTAAGTATGTGAATCGGTGAATGTTGAAAGGACAGTTGTGCATGTTTTGTCGATAGTATTTTTCTTGCATTTTAGGGTTCTATATGGGCAGCCGCATCGTTTCTTGGTTCAACAAATGATTAAATGGTTACTGGTTTAACAAATGGGTAAGGTCCAAATAAACAATTTGCCAATATATTCGGAACAGGACAGTTCTTTTCGTTTTTCCAAAAGTCAGCTTTCTTGGACTACTGCCCCTTTAACATTCACAGATTCATAATATGAATATACGTAAATATATTATATATAATAATTTAAATATATTTAAAACTTATGTAACAAGTGAGGTGTGCTATGGAATAAGTGTGCTCAACAGTAGCAATAGGTACCTAATGAGTGATTAGTAAGGAACTACATAGTACCTAATCATTTTATTTACCCACTCTCTCCAGTGAGAAAATTTGAATGGTTGAGACCTGAATAATTCATATAATTATTATTACATTATTTGAAATCATCATTATTTCATACAGTTTCTATTTATAGTGAAGTAGGAGTAATTTTTGTACTAATCGTGCTATACATAAAAAGTCCTGATATGAGGATTGATAAAGTCCTGAATTTGGATTCACGTATCTCAACATCAGGACAAATCCAATTTACTCATTTACTGCAACTTAATTCATGTCCTAATGTGTGCTGTTTGATCCGAGCAGATTACTGGAGCTGGCCATGGGATCGGAAGGGAGTTGGCTCTCCAATATGGGGAGCTTGGAGCGACGGTTGTCTGCCTGGACATCAATGATGACGGAAACAAAGAAACTGTCAAGCTGATGAAGGAGAATGGCGTGACCAGAGCTCATGCGTACAAGTAAATACATTTTATTTCGTAGCAACGTTGCGAGGAAACTCTGATCGAAGCAATGAGGGATAACGTTTTTAACCTCTAAAGGGGTTCAAAAGGCTTCAACTAAGTTAGTAGACGCGTAGGCGAAATACGCCAACAGTTGTTATGGGATCCTTTGCGCCCATTATTTTATTGTCGGATATCCTTGTAGTGCCCATAACCTGTTGCACCATGAAACACCAATATTCATGGTGTTTCAAGAGGTTATTGCATTCATGTGATTTACCTCTAAGAAGTTATCCACCAACCTGGGCCAAGTTTATCAAATCATTTACCTTTTCATGTTTCTATCTCCATCAGGTGTGACGTCACAGATCGAGAAGAAGTCGAAAGGGTGGTGGCTCAAGTAGTGAAGGAGGTTGGGAATGTGACGATTTTAGTCAACAACGCCGGCATTATGCCCACTCGCCGGTTCCTCGAGCAGAAACCTAGTGAGATCCTCAAGACCTTCGATGTTAACGTCTTCTCCCAGTTTTGGGTGAGTGAAAGACGGCACTAGGTTTACTTACTTTTCTAAAAGATCGGCAGGGCATCAGATTTACATGCTATCAGGCTTCCATTCATTCCCAAGCTACGTTAGCATAGTACATAATAATAATAATAATGCATTTCCAAAAATACTTCCTAGCAGGTAGAGTGTTGTTGCATAGAGACCACTAACAGAGTAAGATTCTTTTGAGGTCTCATGAGAATCAAGGCGGAGTCAGAGTAACAATAACAATAAAGCATAACATGTTAAAGAAACCAATTATACTGGGTCGAAAATAGGGGAGGTGGGTATATTGGCTGGGTATACCCAATTGAACTGAGCTACCAGCTCAGGTCGATATGGCCATGCAGCTTGGCAAAATCTTGCGAGCGTGAGCCAGTTGGTGCCATTGACCATACGAAGGACGGAGTTATATGACAATCTGGCAGTCCCAAATTGTGCCACCCGGAACTCGGCAAGAGCGGGGCAGCGCCCCAAAAAGTGTGCCATGTCCTCTAGCTCCCCAATGTTGCAAAGGGAACACAACGTCCTGTTAGGCCCGTCGGCAACTTGAGGCATGTGAGTTCGAGAATTGAGCGTCAGGAGGTATCTCTGGTTTTACAGACCCACCGCAAAACAAACATGGAAATTGAACATTACATTCCCTATTTTAGAAGAAGTACAAATGATCACTATATGAGAACTCGGGAATATTGCCAGAATTCAAGGCACAATTTTCTGGAATGCTCGGTTCGACCCTGAACATCAGTGGCCGGCTATGCAATAAAAAGTGATACTGATGACCTAATAACTGTTCTAAATAGTTGGTATCAAGGCAATTCCTCTGTCTGTGGGTGCAACAGGTCTGTCGTGACGACGGTTCCTCGTAGCTGTGTACGAATAGTCACGGAGTGAGGCCGGGCCTAAACTCAATTCTCCATCATCCGGGCTGTACACACAAGCCTGAGGACAGCGCAGGCCATCACCTACATCGACGATACACAAGTACAGTTCCATAAGTAACATCCAGGGACATGAAGGAGAGGCACAAGACCCTACTGCACACGACTTTACTCGCTACATAAAATTTGGTTCTTGTTCTTGAAAAGAAAACTCTCAAATGTTGTATCTTCGATTTCCAGCCCTCAGAGCGTATGTCTGATAGACCATCATCATCAAATGAAAGAAAAATGAGTTGAAGCGTGTATTTCGGCTGACTGTATCAACCTATAGTTTTTCCTGAGTTAAAAAATAATTTAAAAATTTTACAAGATGTGTATGTGAGAGGTTTTACCAGAAATAAGGATTGCTCTCAGGAGATTTTGTGATGATCCAAATATTGGTTCTGGTATAATTGGCAAAACCCCTTGGGACCCTTTTTGCAACACACATAACTGATACTATGAGGGTGATCAAAATTGATCTCGAAACCCCGTGGGTAACGGTGATGCGCAGGTTCCCACGAAACCCCAGTGACTAATGAACGAACGAATGACCAGCGGACACGATGTTTTGGCACGATCTCCGATTCGCAGGTGAACAGTAAGAGTGTGTATTGGGGCTGGGAAGAGTGTTAAGGATGGAAAAGCCTTACTTACCTCCAATCCAAATTGGTGAAAAACCACCCTGAAACTCTCGACAACTTGAAGGAATTCGGTGCAGGTCGATTATTGAGATAATCTTGAAGGATTCTTGAAGGACTTGAAGGATTATCACAGTGCAAAAAATAATATTGGACTACATTAAGGTCAAACGGTAACTGGCCTATTGCCGGCAATACCGTTACAAGACACGTAACTGGCCCACCGATCTTGGGCCTCTCTAGCTGGGCTGACAAGCCCTTTCCAAACCAATTATTTAGTGTTCCTTGTACATTTTGAAAGCTAAAATGTCTCTCTTTGAAACTGAATATTGTGAAAGTACCCCCAATCCTACCATTCTCCAATATTTTTCAATAACCTATCAATATCACCGATTTTTCCTATCCTATACTGAAATTTTGGAATTGACCAAGAAAGCAATGGTTTAATATGTGAGAATTCACAGTTTTTCCAGCTTGCCTCAATCTTGTCCTTTTCTTTTAGTGGATGCATAAATTAAGTTAACAACCTCAATCTTTAGTACCGTTTTTGCACATCTCCCACCTTCATTTATTTGTACTTGAACCACTGTATGATTCAATTTGAATCAATGGCCCTTATTTATTTATTTTTTTTTTTTTCAGCTACTTCAACAGGTTTTGCCAGATATGCTAAGAAAGGACCATGGACACATCGTCGCTCTGTCTTCAATCGCCGGTCTTGTGGGTCTTCGGAACCTCGTCCCCTACTGCGCTTCCAAATTTGCTGTTCGAGGTATTTGGTCAATATTTAGTGGTGCAGCTACAAGGGGGGAGCTCACTACTAGTGGGGAGCTACAAGGGCAAATACATGTATATGTTCTGAGATTACGATATTTTCAGCGATGTAAAACTAATTGAAGAAGAGTGACAGGTGGATTCGAGAAACCCAGTAGACTCCAATCGTTAAGAATATTACTGTTACTAACATTTCCAAGTCCTTACTATTGCTTTTGGTACTTGTGCAGGTCTGATGGAAGGTTTGGTAGAAGAATTGCGCGAAGAAGGAAGAGGGAAGAATGTCCACTTCACGTGCATCTTCCCGTACATGGTGAACACGGGCCTCTGCAAGAAACCTGTTGTCAGGTGAAGAAATATTTTAAACACTGATGAACATGATTATGTAAAAGTAGAAACCTACGATCCTGAACCGTGCTCACAAATTTGGATCAGAGACAAAACAAAAATTTGGTCTTTCCGCAGCCAAAATTTCTATGAAAATCAATCCAAACGATTTAAAATTGAGAGTTTATTGAAGGCTGGTATACCCCATAAAATCCACTGCTATCTTCAACTGCTCATGCTCAAATGTGAAATCCTAGTGAAGCCTCATTAAACTTCCTTCTGTGAACATTGGACATCTAAAACTAGAGCTATTCGCTCTACTAAAATCCATCGAATTGACCCAAAAAATCAAAATTCCTTGGTTTTTGGAGGCACTTTGCGTTTTCTGTGTTTTACAGGCACGTTTTCGGCGTGTTTTACACGAAAAATTATATTTAAAAAAAACTGTGTTTCTCGCTGCCTGTAATGGAACATACCTATAGCTCCAAATTTCTCCCTCTCGATGAATAACTTTGTTTTCAATGTCACTAAATAAGATGAAGCAATTTTCAGGAATTTTTTTCCATCTCAATTGATTGGTCCATTTGGCCCGATCTTCTCAGAGGAAAGGGGTTGCGCATTTACACGGAACTGTTATTGTTAGTTATATTAGTAACATAACTATATAATATGTAACATAACTATTTAAAAAATGATTAATTCCAAATCGTTTTTGTGGCTGTAGGAAAAAAACAGCACATTTCGAGCACGAAATTTTGAATAATACTTTTGCAATGGTTTGCTAGTAGCGTTTGCTCAGTGTAGGCCTAACACACATCAATTTTTCTTTTTTGTTGATTTTCTGTGATTATGCAATATGACAGTTTCTGCACAAGGGCAGTCAATAAATACTATTCCAAAACTAATTTATTGGCATTAAAGCTTTTTCTCTCTCTTTAATTAATCAGGTTCGATGGAGCTTTAGGGATGGTCTCGCCGAAAGAAGCAGCTGCTGCAATCATCAAAGAAATGAGGAAGAACAACTTGATGGCTACTATCCCATCATTCTTCATGACTCTCAACAATACCATTAGGTGAAAGAAGTTATTAATTTCTGTGTGTGTGGGTGTGTAATTGTGTACATTGAGAAGTTTACAGCTTCGATCATGTTGGTAGGCTACTTCTTTTGTGACGTCTTAACGAGACATCGTAGCGTAGAGTACGTAGGCGATGTGAACTGAGCATTTATGCATACAAGGTTATCCATGTCAGTAAACAGATTCTTCTCAGTGGCGGATTCAAGTGTCATGGAGTCAAACCCCCCCATAGTAAGGCTGAGTTCGAACATGGAAGTCTTTGGCGCACAAAAAGTGTGTTATCAAACATATGCACACAAAGAATCAGTCCATAATATGGATTGAATTTTACAGACAAAGTTAAATCTTTCTATTGCATATACCTATATAGAGCTTTTAGGGAATCACTACAATAACTGAATTTCTGTTATGTCCATATAAGTTAGGTTAGGAAGTTCAAGCCCCACCCCCTGATCAAACTCTGAAATATGAGTGCAGCTTTATACCTACCAGTTTCGGCGATTAAATCATCGTCGGTAACAAAACAATACGATTGTTTACAATAGTAGTTCCAAATATCCTCACTGTACACATATTTTAGTGGAAATAGAGAATTTTCAATTTTTTTGGTTTAGTATTATTTTTTTAGTGAATTTGATTATATTAACGGCAGAATTCGAATTGTTTTGCTTTTGAGCATTAATTCGAACTAGCTGACGGGCAGAACTCGGGGTGTGTCCATCAACCTGTTACCTGTCCCGGATGGGCGGAACTCGGGATGGATCCATCTGCCACTCTTACCTGTCGCTTTACGGATTATATCTCTTACATGTCCCTTTGCAAACCCTTATAATCTTAAATACCAAAAATAATATTCATCTGTCTCACGGGAAGGAAGAATTTAGGATTTTTATATTTCGGCTTCCCTATAAACCCCCACCCCTATGCATCGGATCTGGAAGTGAACCCCCCTATGTCCTTCCCCGACCACGGAAACATTTAAATACGGGAGAAGGGTTCGATCCGTTGAGCCGTACTCGAGAATTTAAGATTTTTATAGTTCGGCTTCCCTATAAACCCCCACCCCTATGCATCGGATCTGGAAGTGAACCCCCCTATGTCCTTCCCCGACCACGGAAACATTTAAATACGGGAGAAGGGTTCGATCCGTTGAGCCGTACTCGAGAATTTAAGATTTTTATAGTTCGGCTTCCCCATAAACCCCCACCCCTATGCATGGGATCCGGGAGTGAACCCCTTTATGTCCTTCTCCGGTCACAGGAACATTTATATACGGGAGGAAAGTTCGATCCATTGAGCCGTTTTCGAGAATTTAAAATTTTTATAGCTCGGCTTCCCCATAAACTTCCACCCCTATGCATGGGATCCGGCAGTGAACCCCCTATGTCCTTCCCCGATCACGGAAACATTTAAATACGAGAGAAGGGTTCGATTCATTGAGCCGTTTTTGCGTGATTGAAGGACAAACAGACACCAAATTCAAAATCGACATGGTTCGACTCCATTAACTGTAGTGAAATTGTTCGAAAATACCCAAGGAAAACGAAAATCGTCTCTAAATTTAGTTACATAGATAAGATACACGGAACCTACTACATTTTATTTTTAACCTTATGTTTTCTCTCTCTTTTAGATGTTTACCTCCAAAAGTTGGCCAGCTAGTCAAGGATTTCACTGGCAGCGGAGTCGAAGCTGACGATTGAATAAGATCAGCGCCCAATTTCAACATCAAGTGCCTAAACTCAAAACCTTTTGGTGGGATCAAATCTAAACCCTTTATTTGGCAGTGTTCTGCGAGGCTAAGTTTTTTTTTTTATGAACGCTATTTCATGTAGCCTTTCTCGATGTACAAGAGCAGGTGAAAACTGGTTTTCGAGTATCAACGTGAATATCTGCAGTAAATAATCGTGTATAATTAAGTGCACTCTTAGTTGATTACTTCGATCTACATAACCTTCGGCTGGACGATGAGGAAAAAACCACAACCTGACCTTTACTTTTAAATCGTCGAGAAATCATTCCTAGAAAATTGCACCACATTAATAGTACCTAGTAATCAACTCGGCCAAATAAGTGGGCAGGGGATCGCTTCTGCAGCAGGCGAATGTACCAGTTTCGGATTTTCAAAACGACTTCAACTTTGAAATTTTACTAGTTGATGGATTTCTCTGACGATTTATAATTTTAAATCAATAATAATCTTCAACTGTACATTCCTTAATTTTAGCTCATGAATGCGGCTGCATGCAAGTAATTGGACACGCAGAATTAAATCCTTTGAATCCAGAATTAAATCCCTTGAGTTTATGTTCTTCTGATTCTGGATTGTGTATCGATACCAGTACTTATAACTCAAATCGAAAAGATTGATACCAAACTAAATTGGTATCTAAAGAAATGTTCGATACTTGACCCATATCGATCAATATTGGACCTGCCTACCTGTGTAAGTAAGACTGGTGCATGCACACTACTACTTCGCGGATATAAATACCAAAATTCAGTGGTTTTTGGTTTTTTCCCCCAGGTACATTAGTGTAATTGTGTAGTGATTGTCTGACTTGGCGCACAATCCTCTTCAATTGGTTCTAATTATTTTCCGTTCAAATCCTCGAAGTGGACAAAAGTTACCGACTATTGGAAGCCTCTTAAAGAGTGAGCCATTTGTTGGCCGCTCTGACATCAAGTCTGTGAGCCCACCACAATTTCTACGCCTAGAAGTTAAGAAACTTGCCACCTTTTTATTCTCTGAAATTACTTATTAGTGTAATTACATCTCTGAAATTACTTATTAGTGTAAATTACTTGAATGTATGTACTCAATTACACTATTAATAGTGTAATTGAGTACATACATTCAAGTTGAAACGTACACGTGTAAGGGGTAAGTCAACTTAACCAACCTAGTCACACTGTCAAATATCTGTTATGTACATAAAACTAGGTAAGAGGTTGGTACGTCTGTATTGTGGAATATTATGAAGTTTGTTACTCGGGCGTTACCGAATTTTTTTGTCTCCTTTTCTTCAATACTCGAAGCCGACTATCCCCGTTGGTAATTCGTCAAATTAAATTTTCTTAAACGCCCGCCATTTTGTACCTTTTCCAACAATGTCTCTCTAACCTCACATTTCCAGTCAACGTTGTTCTTTTACAGAATCAAAATATTATTTGCTCAAAGTATTGTTGATATTTATTAGCACAGGATGTAAGTGAAGTATGTAATGTGCCCCTTCAGGCAGATAGGCAAACATGTTCAAATGTTATGAATCTTTGCAACCCCCTTAAATTTTGATCAGCTTTGAATTATTTCTTGTGCATCATCGGTGATACTGGGTTAACTGCTAGTTGAATACCCCATCTGTCTTGTATGGTTGAGATTTCACGATTATGTAGCCGATTACGTACGTCATTTGACGATTCTCTTCCTATTCTACCTAACAAGGTATTGATTTTGAAAGGTCAAAAGTCAAAATGTCTGCTAAGATTTTGTATTTCAGGTTTTTTTTTTAAATAAATCCGCTATCTGTCCTCTAATCCTTGCCTCAGACATACACAAATTCTTATCAAATTGAAAAGAGTTTTGCGAGACGACGAATTAATCAGCCATAGCCTCTGCGCAACTCGAACTCTTTAAGTAGGAATATTGGGTCAACAGAAGAGCTCATATCAATACAGGCGATTGTAGAGAGCAGCTCAATGCTTTGGTTATGGTTGTGAGATTAATTTTCCCATTTAAACAAAAAACATCTGTTTTTATAATCTATTTAAATGTATCGTCACGCCCTTAGAAACATTTTGAGTGTGAAACATTCCTTTGCCCTCGTTTTTCTTTTATTTTTGTCTGACTCGTCATTATAATCAGAGAATCTTCGCGAGGGTCTATTGTGATGTTATCTTATCAAATAGTATGTGTTGCGAGTAGTAAACACTGTTCAAAGACCTGTTGATCGGGCCCTTACACGACATGATTATAAACAGTAAATGCCAGGATGTAAGAGCTAATTATTACTATTACGTCACAAAGAAACCTATTGCATTTATATTTCTGGACTTGGCCTTTGATGTAGGCAATAAATATTATGTGGGTATTCGAATTTACTCCCAGTTTCAATCAGGTTTATGCATTTAGGGTCAGGATTGTTAACGAATTTCATTCATTTCAACTACGTTTTGCTCGGTTTAAAAATAAAAAACCTAGAGTATTTTCTTTTGTTGTTTGTCCTCTTTCAGATTCCATCCTATTTCCCAAAATATTTTGAGTTTTTTCTGTGAAATTTCCTTGTTCACCAAAAAAAGTAAAGTAAAGTAAGCAACCATTTCAAGTTGGATTTCCGTCCGACTGCCGTTTTATAGGCGTCGCGGACGTCATCGGCTGTCCACCTAGGTGGATCTCCTTGTTCACCATTTCCCCCAATGTTCACATTTGCCCCCCGAAAATGGGGTAGTTGTGAACACAGATTTTGCCTTCTTCAGCTCTCATTTGAAGATTCATTTTGAATGAATAACTAGGTAGGGGCCCCAAATGAAACCTCTTAGACCTCTGTTCACAATTCTGCTGCATCAGATTCATTGTGACGAGACTCTTCTATTTCGTCTTCCAAGTCTTCTGCGCCACTTTCGCTTTCTTCCTCCACTTCCACACTCCTCTTCTTGGTCTGTTTGTACGCTCCTTCCTTTTTCACATTTTTGTTTGCTCCTGCTTCATTTTCCGTATTCAGATTCTTTAGTTTCCTCCTTATCGCAACTTCAGAAGAGAGCTGAGTTGGCCTACCTGCTCCCGTCTTGTCCATGTCCACTTTTCTCCACGAAATTCTAGAACAGATGACTGAAATAGGCACTCTGTAACGTTCCGATGCTTGTCTGTACGTCATATTCTTATTATTCACGTCCAAAACGGCATTAGTCAGTTCCCGTGTAGCTGGGATCAGGTATCTTCTTCACGTAGTATCGCACCCTATTATGCCTGGGAAATGGTCACACCAGGTTTTCAAACATGAGTCAAGAAAACTAAACTCGTATTTAGGTTAGGTATAGATATTATCTATACTATATAATAAAGTCGTGTCTGTCTGTCTCATCATCAATTGAGAACGGCTGAACGTAGAAAGTTGCGGCTGGTACCATTTGACGCAGAATTTATCTGGGAAGGTTTATGAGAAATCCGCGTTTGTCCACCCGTTGAACCGCTATGAATGAAATACTACTAAAAAACGTGTTATAATCACTTCTATAAGGATATCTTTTGAACGGTTGAACGTAATTCCGATTGTAAGTAGTCTCTGGATTCAGCTCGACGGGTACTTTCAAGTGGTACTTCAATCAGGATGTTAGAGGGAGGGGGCGGGGTGCAGGTTGAGGGGGGGGGGTCTACAGGCATTCAAAACTACTTGACCAGTTGGAGTGCAACTTTGGGAATTTGTTGTGTGAACATTGAGGAATGTTTCAAAACAGGTAGGGTGGGTTAATAGTATGGGGGGGGGGTTAAAGGCAGTTATGACGGGGGGGGGGGGGGGGGTATTAACGGGATTTCAAAACTACTTGACCGATCTGAATGAAACTTCGGGAATATGTTGAGTGAACATTGGGGAAGGTTTCTGACCAATTTAGGTGGGGGGGAACAGGTTGTGTGTGGAGGGTGGGGGGTTTACCGGCAATCCAAAAAACTACTTGACGAATTGGAGTGAAACTTTGAAATTGTGTTGTGTGAACATTGGGGACGGTTTCTGACCAATTTAGGTGGGGGGGTACAGGTGGTGTGTGAGGGGGGGGGGGGGTCTACAGGCAATCCAAAAACTACTTGACAAATTGGAGTGAAACTTTGAAATTGCGTTGTGTGAACATTGGGGAAGGTTCTGACCAGTTTGGTTTGTTCTACCGTTGCGAAGCTAGTTAATTATAAAATGGGTAGTACAAAGTTGTTCAAAATTACCCCAAAAAGACAAATCCTGGGGGAATTGTGAACTAGCTACTAATGGTCTGCCTGGAGGTTATCTAGAGATACTAACTAACTTATCTAGGAACTGAGAACACCAACTAATGTAATTGACATCAAAGGATAACTTGCCGTTCACAAGACGAGCAGTGGAAGAAAAAAATTTCACTTTTACAGGACAACTGATAACATCATCAGCTCTGACAACAAAGCAAAGGCGGGATGGCGGGAAAGTTCTCAGGATCTTCTGACTAGACAACTTGAACCTTGCAGTTCCAAATTGACTTCATAGAGTGATTTGACACTGCTTGTTCACAATTACCCCGACTGACCCTACATTTCTACACCACAGCATTTTCTGAATGTGTTTGGAATTTTAGTCGTTTCAAAGTCTTCATCACTTGACGCTTATTTTTGAAATCTCGTATTTTATACGCATTTATTGTGATTAGTTTGCTGTTCTGTTACAATACACAAATAACATTCGCTTTGCAATAAGTAGTTTTGTATGTGGGTACCTACCTCTAGTTGTATAAATATCATTAGATCTGTGTACCTAATGAAAGGGTTCATTGATTGACGTCAGGAGCCATTTGGGACTCTGTGATGCCACTAGCGCTTCCTGGTAAGAAGCTGTAGTGCACAATTTACTTGTAATAGTCCGTTAGCTGTTCCATGATGAAGCCCTCCGTGCCTCAGTGTGTACCTTCTATTTTCGTTACCACCCCGCCAATCAGCGTTTTTGGTCATTTTTTTATTAGTGTATCTACACCCAAAAAATGAAAGTCTGATATATTGTTTACTATAAAATACATCCAACAGCATACATTTAATAAGATAAATCATGATCCTCTTCTTTCATTGTGTTGTAATCGTAATGCAACACTCGATGCTGATGCCGAGTATTTGAAAAAACAAAAATTATTAGGGAGGCTTAAGATTCCGCCCCGTATTGTCATTAAAGGATCAGAGCAGCTTAATAAAACCTTAAGATTCCGCCCCGAGCCTATCTCTAGAAACCTTAAGATTCCACCCCTCCCCGAGAACATCTCCCCTGTGTACGGAAAACGCAGTTAGTAAAATATGGAAATGATATTTAGCAATTTATTAACGAAATTTGTCAACAAAGGTTACGGGTTCAAACATTAATTTCGTCCACTTGATATATATGTCCAACTAATCTATATGGTACTAATCGGTTGATTAGGGGAGGTTTTTATTCCGCAACCCCGTCCACTTGATCTATATGTCCAACTAATCTATATGGTACTAATCAGTTGATTAGGGGATGTTTTTATTCCGCAACCCTCAACATGGGAGGTAAACAAACCCTGAGGTGCAGAATCATAAGGTTCGGGTTCACCTGGAGTCTTAAGGTTACTCTAAGCCGATGGGATTAGTGAGGCGCTCAAATCCGTCGAGCTAATGACAACACGGGGCGGAATCTTAAGGCTCCCAATTATTACTAAAACCTGTGAATCTCATAAATTGAACTGTAAATGTTAAAAGCAGAAAGGAATAACATCTGAAACCGTTAGTTATAACTAATTGTGTGCTTTGATTTACAACGTAGACGATCAATAAAGATAAATTTATTAATGTCGATCGGACAAAAAACCGAAAACCGAAAAAACCGACTTTGGACGATCGGTTCTCGGTTTCGGTTTTTTTTTCCAAAAACCGACAACCGAAAACCGAAACCGACCGACCCATCCCTAGTTTTTACACGCTTAATATGATCTTGAAGTGAGAATTGCGATATCTTAATTCGGTCTCAAACTTGATTACTTTGAAGATGAAGAAATCTGGTTGATCCTTGAGATATTCATCATGGTTAGTCTGCTCTAATCTGATAACGGAATGAGATATATCAATAATTGATCAACTCAGCAATCCATTCATCA
Organism: Stenodema calcarata; assembly: GCA_963920205.1. Classification (NCBI taxonomy): domain Eukaryota; kingdom Metazoa; phylum Arthropoda; class Insecta; order Hemiptera; family Miridae; genus Stenodema; species Stenodema calcarata. The sequence continues at coordinate 7,914,748 of OY986050.1, forward strand.
CAAGTCAGAATTATTCTGACTTGTGATGAATGGATTGCTGAGTTTCCCCTGGTCTCGGGGAGGTTAGACAAAATGCAGAGGGCTGCATTTACAGACCTGGGTATCCACTGTGTGGTTGTAACAAAAACTCGGGAAGCAAGGAAACTCAGAGAGAGAGAGAGAGAGAGAGATTTTTATTTGCCGTCACAAAATATTGATTGTATGACAATGGTCAATAACAATAATTTTTAAATAAATAAGTTCAAGCTAGAGTACTGGTATTAATATCCTCTGCTGACATAATGATTAAAACAATTAATAGATAAAAGCTATAAAACAATTAAAACAAGGAACTATGCACCTCTCCACACTTGGCTTACTATTTATTTGAGATCTATATTGGTAATGGGGTTAAAATATTCATCAAAACTATACAGTGCCAAGTTTATGAGGGTATTCTTACATTTAGTGCAATATAACTTTGGATTTGTATTGCTCAAGTCTTGAACCTCTACAGGGAGGGCGTTAACAAATTTTTCGCACCACCAGCCCACAGAATTTCGGGCGAAAATCAACCTGCAAGGAGGATTGGCAAGGAGTCGTGCACTCCGAGTATTATGTGCATGATGTGGATTATGGAAACGCTGGGGGTGCCTCCCCCACATAGATCAGACACATCAAAATATACTGAGCCTGCCATTGTTAGAATTCCCAATTCATAGTGTCACATATTGTTTTTTACAGTTTCCCAAAAAAGTTCCAAGTGGACATGAGCCCGATTAAAAGAAAGCTCCTCAAATGTTTATATACTACACAACATCCGTCCTACATCGTGGCTCACCCATTTCTCAGACGTCCTTTTTCATTCGCGAACTACAGGTTGTCCAACTCCAAGGCCACTCCGTCACTACCTTGTTTTGCCGTCTGAACTTGTTTACTAAACTCACGCACCCCACACACCAATGACGTCTTTTGGCGTAGGAATTTGTTGTTGTCGGCGGTACGTCGCAATTCGCGCCTCCGCCTCGTCCTGCGATCCGATTGGTCAGAGACGGAGGCGTGAGCGGATCCGCGCCTCTCATTGGTCGCTCCTCCAAGGCTTTTTAAGACTAACGTTTCCTGTTGATCTCCCGCCCGACTCCGATGTCCGTTTCAGTTTCAGTCGAGAACTCACGCCAACAGCTTCGAGGAATTCGAATAATAAACGTACAAACACCAAGTGAATTTATTGATAAGTTTCTACGTAGATAGTTTCAACATAGTCACTTGTGTTCTTGCTATCACATTGAGGCTCAGCTAGTCATCTATCCCTAAATGAGGGATCACTGAAGAATTGAGGTAAAATTTGAACAACAATATTTTATTAACGTCAGGATCCCTTAATAATTTCCCTGCATGTAAACCTTAACTCATGAAAATAGTGCAAAGAATATAATAACACTTCTTCAAACTAAAAACCCCAGTCATGCAGCATGGCTATAAGTGCGAATTGTTTGAAAATAACTGCTTTATGTAAAATGTTTCCACTTTTTACCGAGTAACTCCTCGGATTAAGTATAGATTTTTATAAAAATGTTTACCATTCAGGTTGGCCAGGAACGGATTTTGGTATGAAAATTTTTCGGAAATTCGAGTTTTAAAATTTTGGACCGAGAACTAAAAGCTTCCTTTTCTTCGAAAATTCCCTAAAGTACGAGGGGTTTTGCTGAGCTAAAAAATAAAACCTCCAGCATACGAATATCCCCCAAAAATCAAAATTCGCACATTTCCGTTCAGAGTTCACTCAGTTGATGTTTTCCAAACCTGAAGGTCATTTATTACGGTTTCGCCAAACATCCGCCCTGATGTCGGTAGTGGAGCCCACAATCGCAACAAATGGGATTGTGAAGGTTGTTCTACACACTGGCGTCTACACTCAGGGTCCAACTGTTATGAAATGATTAATAGACGACTTGTGCGTCTAACCGGACGGTGGGCGTTAGGATCGATGACATTCAGTGTCAGTGTGAATAACATTCTACACTAATCTAATTTGAATCACTCAATTGTATTTAATGAAAACATTTACCATGCGTCTTGGTACCTGCGTATTCTTGCAATGAGGTGCCTATTCTTCAATTGAAGTAATTCCCACACTTCTAATTTATTAATTAGTATTAATTACCGAGCCGTTCTTAGAACGGCGTTATACGTTTGTCGAGAGTGATGTCCCATATCATCTCGTGTAGATTCACTAACAATTGTGCCACGTGGTTTGCCTCTGGTGTTATGGCGAGGTGCCACGTCAAAAAGCGTACAGTTTCGGAGAGTTTCTCAATTCGATTGGGAATTGTTTGCGTATTGTACGTCCGCGGTTCGACTGGTTCGGAATGTTTTCCTGGTAGGAACAATAGAACGTACCGCCTTGACAGTTCTCTCCGCGCTTAGAAGGTTATTTCGGGTTACCCAATACCAGAAAGTAAGGTCACAACATGTGTTGAAAATTGAAAAACTCTTCAAATTCTTGCCCCAACGGTTTATTATCTTCTTGGTGCAGATCACTAAATGAACTATCTTATGAACTATAATTTATTATTATTATCAAGTAGGCACCTAGTATAAATTATTATTAGTTATTAATAATTTTTATCAATTATTATTAATAATAATTATTAATTAACTCGATATCTGAAAACCATGTGATGTTAGAATCAGCTAGGCCTGTATGAACATTAATCAGAGAGGCTGCCTCACGATTCCCCCTCATATTGACGACTTTTGATCTGCTCCAACTTTGAGCCCTCATTGTGAACGAACGGCTGATCGTACAAAGATGCGGATGGTCTTAAAGAATCAAATCACAAGATTCAGTGTCAAAACATGTCATTATTCCTCTACATAATCGCCATTGAGGTCAATAAATTTTTGAAGCCTAGGGACCAGTTTTTGTGTACACTCATCGCATAACTTCCGCTTTTTTGTATACCTGAAGCCATTTTTCGACAGCATCCTGGACCTCCTCGTCATAGGAAAATCTTTGTCCACCTAAAATCTCCTTCAATTTATTGAAAGATGATAATTCGATGATAATTCGATCCGGGGAGTAGAGTGGATCTCAATATCCCACCAAAATGAAACAAGCAGGCCCTGAGAGGTCTAGCGTTGCCGTGAAGAACTGACACCACGATTTAGGTTTTGTTGTATTTTAGAAATTGTGGTAATTTGCCCTCACTCCCTCTTCTAGGACACCTTCCAGGAAGAAAAACATCCCAAGGATATTATGTGCGAAATTTCAAATTTTCTGACCCTGCGGTTCGTGCTATTCGTATGTCAGAAACGGATTCCTCTTCTTAGCGGTGTACAAAGAATGAGATCACTGAAATGAATAATTGCACATACCGAAGTCCAGAGCTCTCTGCTTTTATAAACAGGAGGCAACCAGTTTACCGCAAGCTAGACAACGCTCCCAGCCAAGATAATTATAAATTGTTTGTAGTTTCATTTAGAAGTTGGCACCAAGCGTTCGCGGTGTCGCCAATATTTGCGGCCGAGTATTCAGTAGGAAGTATTTAGTTGCGTTACATGGGGGACCATAATCCACTGGCCTCATTAGGCCGCTTCTTATGATTCGATGGTAACGACTTTGATCTTTTTCACCTTTAGTTTCTTTCTGACATAAATATGTCTATGGGCTGGGGGTCGTGTGTGTTTTTTTTTAATTCAACCCAATTTTCAGATCAAAACTTGTAACTCGAGACCGACAAATTCGGTAACTACACTGCAAGAATGAAATCAGTAATCATTAGAAATACATTTATTTAAAGTACCTACAAGAAAGGTGCCTAACAACAACGATTCTTATTATAGGTAAGTTAATAATTCAGTCAGGCTATTTTTCCTGACTGTAATTTGGTATGTAGCCTCCAAATTCTAACTTGATGCCTACGCCCTGGATCAGCTGAGTGCCTGCTAAGGCTAATTTATATGCTGTTCACTCTATGAAGCTGTAATTTGTTTTACAGGGAGCAAATGAGACATATTGATGTACCGATGTGTCTGCATGAAGTGTAGATACTCAACATCAGTTTTGACCTGGATATGTTTAAGAAGAATTAGGTACCTATAAGGTTGGGCGGAAATCTAGGTTGATGACGGTGATTTTGAATTGGAATTATACTAGGTATATCTCTTTGCCATTATACTGCTTCTGCTACACTTTCGTAGGCTTGGAGTATTGGAAATGGAGCCTAGTCGATAGTGGTTAGCTTGTAGGGTTTCAAACAACAATTTGAATTTACAAAATTGAATTTTCTCACCCCAGCTCTACATAGTACACACATCTTGTTCTAAAACACGTCTGTATGACGAATTGTCATTTTCTTTATTTTTAACGAAAGTTAATAATGTGTTAAGAGGAATTCCTTAGCGATTTCAGCTTATTTTCTCGGTTCTTTTTTATTAGGTACTTCATTAATCGAGTCTGGTAAGCTCGTGGTTTTACCATCTTTGATTAATTGCCGCAAACTCCAACCTGTACACTATAAATTTAATGTACAAAACAATGGGTCACAGGTCTAGGAGCGCACCGGCTGATGTGTAAATGAGTTGGAAATAAAGGGTGGGTGGAACTATGAAGAGACGTCTTCTACATTATGTTGGTGTGGCAATTCATTGATGGTCAAAAGTTCGAATTTGATCTGAAAATTGGGTTTACAAATGAAGCTGTAATTTGAGGTGTAAAACCCAAATACCTACAGGTGGTACAGACTTGAAATTTGGCACGTAGCCTCCTCAAGACACTCAAGGCAGAATAGGGCCCGGATCTGCTGATTTTTCAAAGATTTAGTTCGATATTTTCGTCTTTATTCAACGCTTCTCAAGTTTATGTTCCTTTCAGGTTCGTATTAGTTCTCTTATACAGGTTTCCTTCAATAGTTAAGGGGTCTACTCACACTGCCCACAGCTGGTGTTTGATAGAGTTAGTTGGCAAAATACTAGTTTTATATTTTTCTTACTGGAAACGTTCAAGGTTTGTAAAGTGTTGGTTTATTTCATTTTTTAATCCATTTCGAGATAATAAAACATTTTTTCAATAATTGAAAAAATGTTTTATTATCTCAATTACTGTTCTTGCTACCTGTGTTGATTGATAGGGACCCTATCTAATTTAAAATTGAGACGAATTGTTCCATGGGACAACTCAACCCTTTCATGAGGCTTTTTGAGAAGTAAACCGTTCGTGACATCAAAATTTCCCTTCGATGTTTAGCTTCACGCGTTTTCGAACAAATTTGGTTCAGTGTTGCGACTCCACAGAATGAATGAAAAATTGGTTACTACTTGACAAACCTGCAGCATCAGGCTTCGTTTCACTCGACATAATACGAGTATTTCAATTTAAGTACTAGCACCCACTGTGAGGGTTTTGTAAGAACTTACAATAATAAGGGCTGTGATGCGGACAACCTGCCTTGTTTTGAATACGAGACAACATCGATAATTTTATTATTCAAGGTGAGGCCCCCTCCATTGTTTGGATACTCTTACCGTCAGAGGTCGGCCTTCAGGGGATTTATCTCTTACATTGTTTCTAATTTCGGTTTTTCTCCATCAGAACGAATTCCGTCACTTCTCCCTTGTCTATCGGATGTTCGCCTTCTAACCCTCAGTTACAACAACACAGTTATACGATACCTAATCTTTCCCCTCCACCAACTATTCGTAGTGTAAAAAACAACGTGACGATAGTGAGCAGGGTCACCGTGTTTTTTTTTTTTTTGTTTTTTTTCGCCCACTCGACTTGTTATGATTTTGGACCTCTTCAGTCGAGTATCGGCCGCTCAAAGTGAAACCAGGTTTTGTCTGGATTAATTCGAGACTTCCTCAACACTGTTGTACATATTTGAAATTCCCCGATAAACGATGGAAGATCACGAACGGTATTCGAGTGCCCCGGAGCTGGATATGGAAACTGGGGCAGATCGGGAAGTCAAGCGGCTGAGAAAGCGGGATTACCTTATCAAAGCGGTGGACAGCCTTCGTGGGAGTAAGTCACACAAATTCAATTAACGATTAAATTGAAATAACAGTCGTTCTACCGTACAAAGACCGAGTCTCGAATCCCGCCATTTTCAGATTGAAATTGGTAGGTACCTACCTACCTAAATGACCCCTGAATGTACTTAGTAATTTCGTATCATGAATCATGTGTAGGCGATAAATTCTTTTTTCCAGGGGTCGAAAGTAAAACAAAACCTGCTAAAATCCTTACGTGACAAGGAAAAGAAATCTTTCTTTTCGGAATCTATGTATTTTTTGTGAGGATTTCAAATATCGTATTGTTGTGCACGTGCACATACGCAATGCGCATTAACTTTCTTATTTCAAATGGGGAAACCCCATTTCTTATTGCAGATTTGGATTCTACGTTAAATTTCATGAACTTTTTACTTGGACAACCTTTTTTTTGCGCACCCAAGAGCGTCCAGAAACGCCCAAAGTTGGACTAACCGCGTTTGTTCGTAATTTCGATAAGACGGAAAACCCAAAATTTTGGCACATGAAATTTCAATATTTTTCGACACTGAATCACGTGGTGATATCAGTTTTTTCAATGGACTTGATTCAACCGGGATTACAGCCTGAGACTTGGTCGTTTTTAAGAAAAATCCCCTTATTCTGGCTCTTGATAATTTTAGTTTTAGTTAGATGAGTTTTGGACACGTGGGTAGGCATCTCAATTATCTTGTTAAGCCCATGTGATTTTCCCTCGCCCTTCTGGAACCCAGGCTTGGGACCGGCCAGTGCGGGCTAAAAAATGAATTTTGGAAGACAGTGATGGTCAATTTGACGAATGCTGTGAAAAAGTTATCTGCTTAATTTTTTCTCTATCATTTCATTTTTTTTATCTCTTTTATTCCTCCTAAGTTTTTGATGGCAGAGAAGGAGTTTTTGTTTTATTTTAGAAGAAAAATTAACAAGGAGTAGGATTTATTTTTAAATTAGCCGGTCCCAAGCCTGGGTTCCAGAAGGGCGAGGGAAAATAAATCCCATGGCCTTAGCAAGATCATTTAGGTACCTACCCACCTGCCTAAAAACTCATCTAACTAAAAGAGCAAGAAAAGGATTTTTCTTTAAAACGACCATGTCTCAGGCTGTAGTCCCGGTTTAATCAAGTCTAATTAAAAAAACAAAAAAAAAATGATATCACCACGTGCTTCAGTGTCGCAAAATAATGAAATTTCATGTACCACACTGGGCGTTTTCCGTCTTTGGGCGCTTCTGGACGCTCCCAGGTGCGCTCAAACAATAAGGTTGTCGAAGTAAAAAGTTCATAAAATTTCACGTAGAATCCGAATCTGCAATAAAAAATGGGGATCACCATTTAAAATAAGAAAATTGGTGCGTATTGCGCATGTCTTGTGCACAAAAATACGATATTTTAGATCCTTACAAAAAATACATAGATTCCAAAAAGAAAGATTTTTTTTCCTTGTCACGTAAGGATTTTAGCAGGGGGGTTAACAACTTTGGTTGGGTTATGCGCTACAAGGCTCACCTTTTTCCCCCTAATTTATTCAAGCGAATGTTCTTAAGAATTCAAGCTAATTGGTATTTTGCCACTTATTTTCGGATTTTAATTATTTTTTGAGAGAGAGGGGGGAGGGGGTATTTGGATTTTAGACTTGATCTAATGATTAGATCAGTTACTATAATAGGTAATATCTGATAATTAGAAAGTTACTCTATATGCAAGCTCGCCTAGCAAGAAGAACAAACAAGTACTTAAAGAATGGATATTTCTGAAAAAGGAAAAAAATAATTTGTTTTTAATACAAAAAATTACCTTTAAAATTACTTTGGACTCCTGCTTTTTTCATGGTGAGGTGATTCATTCATTGAAAAAAAAAAAAAAAAAAACGAGTGTTCTAAAAACAAATTTTTTTCAGTTGGTTGATTTGTTTATAGTACTTGACTGACCTCTGTTCGTGGAACTCGAATACTGGCTGTGTTCCAGTCATTTGAGGTTGAAGCCTTGATATAAGATTTGGAACGATTACAATACTTTTTGGGTGGGAAGTAAAAGACGTGTAATATAGCAATCGACAAAGATCCAATGAACGCTCTACAAATACCCATTGTATTCCAAGATAGGAACGCGAATTAACCTAAAAGGTACTTAGGTTCTTATATTATAGTTGATCGATTTGGTACCACTTCCAATCCTACATGATAATCGGAGAATTTTAATTTCTTACATGATAATCGGAGAATTTCAAGAAACTGCAGAACTTCTTCGAGATTTCTGGAACTCAGTGTGAGATTTTTCCACGTTCCTCATCGGTGTAATCTAATGTGGTCATATCATTTTCCGCTAGGATCGCATGGATCGAGTCCAGTAGTATCCATGTTTGTGCGAGCAAGAGAGTATCCATGTTTGTTATGGATCCATGGAAGAAGGGATTCATTCGTTGTTCCATCTTATGGATCATATTGAACAGCATGGAAGAAGGGAAATGATTGAACAGTGGACATCTCTTGTCTTCAACTTCATTTTCATTTCAGTCAGTTCCCGTCCGACACCCAACTCGACGAGTTCTGAGGTCCGATTAACTCGCACGGCCCCTTCCTCCCCCTTTAGCATTTCAACCTCGTCGTAAGGATCGCGAATTCACGTACAATTCGATCGATTTTTCTCCCCAGTTCCCTCCCGAGTGTCCCCTCGAACGGAGGCGTTTGTGTGTTCATTGTTCGAACGGGTTATCGTCGTAGTCACTTCCTAATCCGCACATCATTAATGTCACAAGCAACTTAGTTCGGTAAGTGCAATCATTACATACAGAAGTTGTGCCATTTTTCCTCCTCGATCTGACATGAGCCTCGCAATAGGTGCCGCCTTTGGATAGGTCAGTCTACCTCTGCAGCCTGTTTAACTCAATCCGAGTTCCCCTCTTTATTTTCTTTATCTACTTCTTTGTTTCCGGAGTTTCTTTGTTTCGTCAAGGGTGTCTAACTTAACTAGTAAGAGCCTTGTTGCAATCGTGTTTTGGCGAATTAACGAAACAGTGTTATCCTGTAACTTCCTGTATTTCTGTTGGTAATAACTTCAGTCACAGGCATGTCATGCGGCAATTTCACGAATTTCGATCAGACGACCAGATACAGCGTATAAACAATCCAAGTTTAACCCATGATAACGTGTTAACGGAGGTGGTTAATGTCCCTGTAGCGTCAGTATACTTAACACTACATTAAAGCAATTCTAAACTTCAATCTTCTACACAGTGTTTAGGTGGTATCACAATTGGCATTGGGGACCTAATGATGTAGGTCAGTATCACCTGCACAACATGACATGTAATGTAGGTGGTACTGACCTACATCATTAGGCTAGTACTAAACATAATAATCATTTTGGATTGATGTGATGACCATTTCTGATTGGTCATTACTGGGCTAGTTGGCTTTTCAAAGTATTTTCTCAACATTATGCAAAAGAAGATAGGTACATTTATTTGAGGATTGAAAATGAATAGAATTAGTTGATACAAAATTCGTTCTGAATCATGGAATCTGGGTTGTTATGTCAGGGATGTTTGTACCAAACTGGTAGTTATCAGTCTGTTGTTTTCAGCTACCTACCTATCACTAATATGGGGGATACAAACAATGGGTCAAATGTAGAATATCTCAAATTATCCAAAATGGTGTGGAAGTAAAGGCAATTGAACACTATTTCAATGGTTGAAATAGTGTTCATTTAATGATGTTATGAAAAGTGAGATTTTATCAACCTCAAATAAATCGGATTTATCTCGATTTAGTACCTAAATATTAAATGGTTTATTGTATTTATACAAAGAAGTTTGATTCCTATTTTAGCTTTGTTAGGGTCGCTAGTTGTGTAAAATGGCATAATGTTTTAAAATAGATAACTACATATTGTCAAAAATTAGCTAATTTCGCCTTTGTCGTCACAGCGTTTTGGAAAAATGTATTCTACTGTCGATTTCTTGTAGTTGAGCGGCACTTAGGCTCGGTCATGAACGCTTGTTTCAATGTGTCTGGTAATCCATCTTACTTATCTGTCTGTCAACAATACAGGAAAAGGACACGATTTTCCCGACATGAGTTTAGTTTCACAAGTCATACCCTGTAACGCGTTTTGTTGAAAACCCAGTTCTGGTCTAGAGATCCTACTTCCTTGTGGTACCTAATATTACATTGTATGAATTTTGTTGCAGGCCTCAAGATGAACTACATAGGGAAGGTCTTGAACAACTGCAAATATATTTACAATGAAATCAACGCGGCCACATTGACCGGCGCTATTGATGTGATTGTGGTCGAACAACCGGATGGCACCTACACCTGCTCGCCGTTCCACGTTCGCTTCGGGAAATTGGGGGTGTTACGAAGCAGGGAGAAAATCGTGAGTCTTCATAAACGCACTTCAATTACAGAAATCGAAGGTGCTTGTGCATTATGCAGAGGCCACTAGTTTCCACCGCGCTGCGGCTGTCTAATTAGGATTGAGATTTGAAAACACCTTAACAACACCATCCTTGAGAATAATGATATTGTTTATTTATGTAATACATTGTTATAATGTGTTGTCATATTATGATCAATCATCAGAGTTAAATGCTCTCTCGCTGGCGCTCGCTCCTCAAAAATAAAAAACAACAGATCACATATCACTATAATATTATTGGACGCAAAAATTAAGCAGGGGCATAAGATGATACGCTCATTCCGCCTAGTGGAAACTACTGGCCTATGTATAATACATAAGTATCAAATCGAATTAAGCATCAACATTCATCTGAGGATTTTTATAGTTAAAAACCTTATTGCTAAGTATTGGCTCTTGAAGTGAAGGTGTAATGGGATCGATAGGATACAGCTTTTGATTGGCTGTTTGAAGTGAAGGGGCTGTGTGAGGAGGGGAAAGAGGCATGGGAGCTAAGCTACTATAAAAATGGACGGAACAATGGAGAAAAACTTGTAGGAATTAAGTCATTTGACTTAATATTCGCATATTTGCCTAACCTGCCGCTCCTACTACCAATTTCGAATTTTTCAAGTGCATCCAACATGTTGGACTGGTTTTCGTTTCATTTGTATCAACCAATCCTACTTGACCGTTCACTTTTCGTGTCTCTGTAAGTTTCCCTCTCTACAATGCACCTTCATTGTTGTTTAAAACCGCATAACCGCATACCTCTTAAGTGACAAAATTTCCAAAATCGAGTTTTTGGTGTCGTTGGATTCGTCTCGCCGAGTAGAATCGATTTCATTGGGTATTAGCGCCATCTTTTTATTATAAAATTAACTATTTCCTAATATACTAAGCGACATTCACTAAAAAAAGAGTCGGTTTATCTTTAGTCGGTAAATCTTTATTCGCGATTTCCCAAAAAAAGCTTTGCTGTCGCTTAGTAGGAGATATTTGCATTACGCGGTCCTTTTGATACTGACGATGTTTCGATGGTTCAAATAATTTTCTATGTATTATCATACCATTTTTCAATGAATAAAGTCTCTCTCTCTCTCTCACACACACTGAAACCGGTCTAACAGTGTACTCGTATTTTAGTGGAAATATACAATTTTTCAGGTCTTGTTTTTTATCGTACCAAGTACTGAACCTCAACCCCCCCTATAACCCTCAACTGTAAGTTTCATGCAACATGTTCTTGACAAAAAAAAAAAAATTTCTGTACTTTGCGCTCAAATGCAGAGAGGTGTTGGGAACTATAAGATATTCCTGACTAGGAAATTGAGCTAAAAGTATGCCGTTTCATACAAACCACACACGCTTACAAGTCATTGAAGCTGATAGGCATTGATTCTACTTATTTGATGCCAAGTCTCAATAATCCTTTTGTCCCGGTTTTTGAAATTTCAAGATTTTTCTACCTCTCGCTTTGACGTCACGGGGAGCCGTCACGTTATTGCTGAAAAGGCCAAAAATGCGATCAAAAGTGCAGAGTAGAGAAATAGAGCAGAATGGAACACCTCGCAAACTGGTCAATTTGCAGAAGCCCCCGATTTTCGTAGACGTTCATGGAAAACACTATTCGCTGAAGGTTGAAATATTGTATTATGTCGGTGAAGATAGTTAAAAACTACGTTTATTTTATAAGAAATCGGCATTTGAGTGTAACTTAAAATGTTTCGCAAAATCATGGGGTTTCACTTGAAAAAATAAAAATAAATAAATAAATAATAATAGTTTGGCAACACTTCAGGTTGTTGAGAATCGGTTTTTCACTCTGAGCCGAAAGATGAGACTGCCAAAGCCTCCCAGTCTGAGAACAAAACAATTTGTTGCCTCTTTGAATCTTTCATGGACGTACCTATACATTAGAGCCAAGAAATGTTTCGTGCTCGTCAATTTGGATTGACCTTTATCGAGATCACAGTAAGACAATTTGCTTGATCGTATTTATCAACCTTTGAATGAAGAACCTCGTGGTTGACTAATCGCGGTTTTGTGCTGGGGCCCCACCGCGAATTTTTTTTAGAGGCATCTCGCCATTAACGTTGTAAGAAGTGGAACTCATCGAATTAAGACCACAACCAGGTTTCGATTTTGAATAAATTTTCACATGTTTGATGTGTTATGGCCTACGAGAGTAGAATAAGTTCGTGTCCTACTCGTGTGACTTGAATGAGATTTAGTGTACTCACGAGTTTGGTACATGAACTGTAGCTTGATATTTATTAACATCGATAGAGTATGCTGACGTGTTGCCTATTCATAGCTTCATGTACCTGGTGACCTAATGGGTATTCCCGTACAGCATTGAGGGAATACGCTTTTAAACGCAAGCGGTTCCTATCAATCGTCTACTCAATCTGCAATTATTCCAGTCCCTCCAGGTAAACTGCGCACAAGATGACCGAGGAAATATAACGCATCCATTCCATATTGCGTTAGTGATTTAACGTTTGCCTAATTTCAGAACAAGGAAAAATTGATATAGAATCGAGGCCAAACATGAAACAATTATCGATTTTTGACGGCCCATTTCTCATTTTGTTATACATTACCAGTCGTAAAACATTGGAATCGATCGAGAAATCCTTGACACAACGGTTTATTATCTTCTTTGTGCAGCTCACCCTTTTGTCTAAATCAATAAAGTTGATTGATAGATGAAACTTTCATAGTGGGGATGCATTATTTACAAATTTGCACCAATATAATTCTGGGGTTTTCAATTCCACATACCTACGTCGGCAATAATGTATTAGATGATTATTGATGATTAAAAATTAGTATTTATGATTATTAATTATTAAAAATTATTATTATTACTACGGACGGATTTTTTTTTTTTTTAAATTCGATTTTCTGAATCTGCGTCCTATTTTGAAACGTAAACCCTAAAATTTTGAGGGAGGAGGGGGTAATTTGTTTTTCTTTGACGGTTCCAATGGTTCATTATCGAAATAATAACCAAAATAAGGTTTGACTCAAGTATTTGACTGAGGATTGAGTTCAAAAATTACAGACAGAACCTTATTTCCAAATATTTTTTACGACCAGCCGACTGATCACAATAAGGGTTTCAAGGAAGAACCCCAAAGAAATCATTAACATGAGCGTGAATCGAACGGTAGATCTTCAGGTCAATTTCGTGCTGTGGAACAGCTGATTCAAATAACACACCGTTTTGGAATAGGCTCCGAGTTTTACCTCATAAATCTTAAATGAACGATGCATTTCCAACGCCTCGTGAAACTTTGTATGAACAACTTATGCCTTCCAACATCATATAATACTGTTACCATCTCCTTATTTGAGACTCAAGTGTCTGGTGATGTTGGAAAGCAAAGTAGTTCATACAGAGGCGCCATTTTCTCTTACTTCACGGGCTTTCTAACAGTTAGAAGCTAGTTACTAGTCGTGCATTCCTGTTCAAATGCAACCATAGTCAATCTACGTTAGCGGCCATTAACTGAGTATTTTCAGGGCTCTATCCACTCCTCCCCAATCATACTTGAGATCTAATCCAAATTCTGATTCTCTTCTCGTCGTCCTTCATCATTCCCACCAACCCTCATTTCTAAACTCTTGCCCCGTTCTCTATTCACCCTGCACTCCTCCACTTAACTGATATTTCGGCTACACAGATAAAGAAGGCCCTTTACTAAAACCCCCCTAAATGGTAGCCCTTTTCGCGCCCTCTTAGGGCCTCGAGCTGTCGTACTCTCTGGTTTCTACTACTAGGAGAATGACCCAAGCATTGTACCTACATGTCGACCCGGGATTATGTTGAAAAATTAACGAGAAAATCTCCATACTCAGAGAGGACCACCAGGTTACCTAGTCAAACGAACTCCCAAAATTTTAGCTCATTACTCAAATTAGTTTATTAGTTATAGAAACAGTGATTAGTTATGGAAACAGTGGAAACAGAAATGGTAGCGTTTTTTCTCGTATTATAAAACCAGTTTGCTCAAGCCACATTAATCGTTTTGGTGTCATTGTATTCCTTGCGTCCCACTTTACTCACATTTGTTGAATCAATACGAATTTTCTCAGTTAGGGACATGTTTATTCAGGTGCTGCCGCGAGAAGGCGGAATCAGATTATATTCCAATTCTACTTTTGTTACCTAAAGACAAACGAGCATGACGTTTTGAAGGAATTTTCCTTTCATTCAATTAAAAACTACACCAATAGCCCAGACAAATAAGGTACCTAATTTAGCCCAGTGGAGTAGCCTGTACAAAATAACAAAAGTCCCCGAGGGTGTGCGAGAGGAAAGTGAGCAATTAAAGGCCTGTTTTCTCAGTTTTTCCGAAATATCTTAAGAAATATTGAGTTTAGAGTAAAATTGGCGGCATAGAAAATTAAAGAAGAGTGAATTCTCTTTAAAATCTCCTTTTCTTTGAACTTTCAGTTTTATTTATAAGATAAATAAAAGTCACTTGAGAGTTGCAAAGGTCTTAAATACGATTTAGTGGTTATCTAATTTTTAGATAATTGAGCTTCAGCGGTAGTAAACTTTAATCTCAATTATTCAGGTCCCAAAAATTGAATGAAAACCGGCGATAAAAAATGAGTTGTCTAAACCCAGTGCAAATATTGGTTGGTAGACGACCGATAAATAAGCGAGAGAGTCGTTCATCGTCATTATTCAAAATGTTTGATTTTCGTTCTTTGCTCTTTGTGCTAAATAAACCTACAACTCACGGTGACCAGGTGAGTGGATTGAAAATGCAATGGTAAAGCTGAGGGTTCAAGATAGTTCAACCTGAATTGTGATGACTGTTGTTTCCGTGCGGTTTCTTTTCAAATATCGTTACCGGACAAATATTTCGTAATCAGCGCCTCAACTTGCTGTACGAAATGTGTTTGTAAAAAGTTCTCATAACGATTTGTCCCTGATGTCAAAATTACGTTTTCGCTATTCGTTTTAATGCTAACTTCTTCGAGTTTTATGAGAGCACGAGACAAATCAACCTCAAATTTGGGTACAATGAACCTTATCCATATTAACTGGAAAACAATTTTTTGTATCAAGAAACTCCATCTGATTGTTTGGACCGTTTTTTATTGTTAACCAATTCCTTGAATATTAAAAAAAAAGTAGAGAGATTTTGGAAGGGGGCCTGTGTTTCTTGCGTTTTGAGCCTAACGGCTGAATTTCTATTAGCATGGAACATGTGTTAACCACCTCGTCATGTTCCTTTTCTTTTTAAATCCTATTACATACTCGTAGCTTTAGTAGCCTCTCAGCTGATCCTTGGCATATGCTGCTTTAAGTGTTAAGTCCTAAGGAGGCTACCTGCCAAATTTCAAGTCTCTACCACCACAGGAATTGGCTTCGGGTGGGGGTGGTGCCAGCGTAAAACGGATCTGGATGTTCCATATTAAAATAATATATATTATATATTAGGGGAAAACTCGCAGTACTTAAGTAGTTTATTCGGCGGATTTTTTATTCGATTCTCTGAATCTACGCAGGGAAACGCAAACCTTCAAATTTTGAGGGGGGGGGGGGATCTTTATTCTTGGGCGATTCCAAAGGTTAATTATCGGAGGTGATGAACCACAATAATTGTTACTGTTGAAAAGGCTGATGAAGCTAGTCATAGATGAATGAAATCTGATCCCTGTTCATCGGTTTTGGTTTGGTGAAAAATATTCACCTTTGATCAGATCTATCGGATTACTAACGCAATAGATAAATCATTCAAAAAACAAGAAAGTATGCGCCTGTGTGTTCTTGGATATTTCACAAGCGTTTAAAAAGTGAGCGCTTTGTCTCATGGTGATAAGGATTGGGGCTGTCGTCTATTCGAATCCCAAGACCTCCCTCGTCCCAACACAGGGCGATAAGGCGTTGTGAAGACTCGATAAGCAAGATAATCGGAGCAAACTCTGATCTTCTCGAGTCAACTGCCGGCAGCGGGACGTAAAACCACAGCTGAAAATTTACCCACAGAAGTGAAGAGGGAGTTACGACTAACACCTGTGTTCTATTCTAGTACTTCATCGCATTTCGCCAAACTGCGTTCCGCTGGCCTTGATTTGCTTCTCCGAATCGTGTTTCAGTCGAGTCTCCCCAAACAAAATACGCTGAGTTTTCTTAGTTCCATGAGTTGTCCAACTTGGATGGAAGTCTGGCTGGCCGAGTCGTGCCGATCGACTCGCTCTGTTTGCCGTCACCAGCTGGCAGCTGCGAATCCGGCGGTAGTGAGTCACCCAAGAGCAGTCAATGTGTCCCTGAAAACATTGCGTCAAATGCCCTCCGTTAACATTTCGGTTGTGCAACTCAACGGGCGCTATCCAAAGATACCGATATCGTTCGTGGCACATTTTCACTTACAATTTTGCCTATACAGTATTTTCATATCGCTCTTCCATAGAAAAACCACCGTCTGACGCACTCGCGTTGAGCGTTTTCATTATGCCCAACGAAACTATTTCGATCATCCAACGCAAAACACGTTACGTTCCAGAGATATTTCACCATTACTGCTCTATCACTCACTTTCGCCTCTAACCGGTCGTTGATTATCTTTTCAACCGACGCTTTATCTTGAATTCTAGCTGGTGATAATAATTGTACAATTACACTGCGATAACTCTTGTTTGAGCCAACTCGCCGCCTAATTGGTGGAAATCAGAAAACAACGTGTGGTTAGCCTACAACACAAGCTATTTTCAAACACTCAAGTTCCTACACAGTCTTCCCGAGTGAATAAAAAGAGTAAATCAATCGAATTTCATCGTAATCCCTTGAGCTTTATTAAAGAAAACGCTGCATTTTTTCCCTGAGGCTGAAGAAACGCTAACATAATATTTCTGTGCCGATTCAACTCGGGATGAAAACAACCTCTCACACCTACGAAATATTGACGGGTCCGCAAGATGTTCAAATGTTCAAAAATTTCAAATGTCCCTGAAACATATTTCTCCCCATCTTCGAAATGTTGCGCAGAATTTCGGCCGGTGCGAGGGCCAGAAGACTGTCTCCTTGCTTGTTATGGCCGCAGTCTTGTGCACAAGTCACATCCATTCATTTATCTTTAACGTTAGAGTGCAATCTGTTGTGGCTAAATCTAGCCTAATCTAAATGTAATGTAATCTAAATCTGGCTAATTCTAGAAATGTTTTGCAGGTCGATTGCAAGACTTTTCTTCAGACCTACAGACCTCACACT
The DNA here is from genome assembly GCA_963920205.1 of Stenodema calcarata. Classification (NCBI taxonomy): domain Eukaryota; kingdom Metazoa; phylum Arthropoda; class Insecta; order Hemiptera; family Miridae; genus Stenodema; species Stenodema calcarata. The sequence continues at coordinate 7,932,393 of OY986050.1, forward strand.
ACTTTCCTTGCAGTCGAATAGCTGACACAAGCTCCAATACAGCCCTGAGAGTATTTTCCTTGGTACGAGGGATATGGAATACTTTCAGGGCTGTATTAGAGCTTGTATCAGCTATTCGAAAATATGTAATACTGCAAGGAACCAAGTCCTCTCATCTTTTTAGATCCACTCCATGACAGTAGTTTTCAGCACATTTTGGGCTTACGAGTATTATTATTATATAATGGCTGCCATAACTGAGATGAAACGTAATATGTTGTACAATGTATATATTATATGAGTTACTCGGTAAACAGGTACAAAATGTGTAAGATTCATATCTCAGTTTTAACTCTGGGAGCAATTATATAATGAAAAGCCCAAAGTGTGCTAAAAACTACTGTCATCTCCCTATTTTAGTCTTATTCCACAATTAGTTTCCCTCCAATAATGGACCTAGAAAGATCCTTTTTTTCATTGAAGCTTCCTTTGGTATGTAGAAACCAAGTCCCGAAATCGTTTTGGATTGGAGTTTTTTTCACTTGGTTCACCTTGGCCGCTATCTTGTCACTAATTACTTACGCCATTCATCATTTCACACATACATTTTGTCCGATACAATGGTAACGGTATCATATTCTGTAGTAACACATGCTCTGGCGCTCCAGGATTCGTTTTCAGGTCAGTTGCAATACTTTCCACTTACCCTTCGGGTCAGGCGAGGAAAGTGAAGCAAAAAAACCTGATCAAAATTACGTTCCACCGAGTGCACGAATATAACTGTTCCGATAGGTCGTGCTTTCCCGCGATGCCCAAAGCCCGCTTGATGACCGTCATTACATTCCGCTAAGCTCCCACGACCATTTAACGGATGAGATGTGGAAATTTCCACTCAACCTGCTACCGCTCTTGTTTCCACGAGGATTTCGCATCGTCCGTGGACGCCAAAAGCTGTCTCCTTCTTCAACGACCTGCCCCCGGCCTCACATCCGATAATTATTACTCGCCCTTCCTTTGCTCACGGTCGTCATCGTTTATTAGAGTTAAAAAAAGACGATATAAGTGGTGTAGTCACCAAAATATTGAATTCAAGAATAATTATATACAGCGTGGTGCACAATTTGCAAAAAAAAGTCAAAAGGCCGTGCTTTGTCGAATTTTGCACAACTGAGTGTTTTAACCCTGGAATCGCAAGGCTGGGGTTGACCCCAAAGGTTAGCAGAAAAAGTGACGAATGCGATGAAGATGAAGTGGACAGTGATCCACAGCTCTCAAGAATATAGTTCGGTCTTATGAACCTTTCGAATGACTTTTACCAAAGTAATCATGAAAGACTTCACTTGAGTGTTATGAGGAATGATGGGATTAGGTACATGTGCAGCCATTATAGTGTATTTTTGATATAGTACAGTTAGATATAGTATATTACGCAAATAATAATTATTCATTATTATTATTTATGCCACTCGTGACCCCACTTTGTGATTATTGTCGCCTTGTTACTGCAGGGTTGTTTACTATTCAACCCAAAATAGCAGGGGAGCTATGAAATACTCAAACTTCCACTTAACTTTTTAATTTTTTATAACTTGGAATTCTGAATAAGTACGAAATGCCACTCTCCAAAACCTGTCCATTGATGAAAAGTACACAGAAAAGTCTTCAAATTGTACTGAAAACATCCCTCACTATTATACTTCTAAATGATCTTAATTTCCTGACTTGTGAGTTTCCCACAAGGTTGAAAATGGTGAACCGAAATCACTAAAATTAAATTATTAGAAAATCACAAATGATATAAATCTCATTGTTGATCGTGGATTAGGAGTTGAGTTGCAGTTTTCTTATAAAGCACTTATTTTTTCTTCAATGTAGATTCTTTAAATATCTGGTACTTCTATTCTTGATCATGTCGTTTACTGTTGGAACATGACTAGCCAAATCTCAGCTGAATGACTTGCAGAGGGTAGGTGATTTGTATTTTGAAAAACTCCTCGATACGTAATTTCTTCGATGAATTTACCACGTACACAATAATAATTAGTAGTTTGTGTTTGACGAACAATCCCGCCAATCATTACTGTAATTATCCAATTGGTTTTGCTCATTTGACGGTATGATTCAACCGGATCGGGAGGGAGTTTTCCACGACGCGATGTCTCCTCATCGCGAAATGCAGAGGGATGTCCCCAGAAGGTTGGGCGGTAAAGGACTGAGCGACCGTGGAATAACCTGGCGCGGTTCCCGCTGTCTGTATGGGGCCGACTTGATTCCCTTTCAAACGAACGATGTTTGTTCAATATCAACGCCTCGCAGGCTTTCGTTGTTCTCGCATCCACTCAACAAGGTCACTTGTTCAACCAGTATTCGATTTTCGTCTGTCAAAACGAGAGAAAAAAAGTCGGCCAAGGCGTGATACGAGGCATCATCCATAATGTACTGATAATCTCAATGGTATTCATGTAAACTGACTTCAAAACCGACTAGACAACTCTACAATTCCTGCCATTAGGCGAACAAAATCACAGCTCATGGGCGATTCCAGGTTGTCACAAGAAACCATGTTACGACCAGATACTGACATCACGGGTTCAATGCCATATAAATACTTTTGACAGAAGGGGAGATGTAGGTATGTGTTTACTTGGAACCACCTAGTGACCAGCCTGTGTAACTCTTACAAATGGTATCGAATCCTGTTGAATATAGCCAGATTTCAATATAGCAAGATTAGCTCAAATTGCTCAAATGGTTTGAAACTATAGTTTGGAAATCTATAGTTTAGGGCGACAGTATTGTTCAGTGATGTCGATACTTGCTCTGCGTTTAGGGAGCAATAACGCTCATTAAACGTTCAGAATACGAAATTCAGCTTCGACCAGACAATGTCATCAACAGCATGAGGAAATCCAAATACAGAGGAGTATGGTTGAAAAAAAGTACAGTACCTATTCTTTAGACCTCAAAGGTACTTAACAAATACCCTTGGCACCACCGTTGGCGTTGTGGTGCCGTATGGCGTGAAGATCTGGGTATCGTACATCGTGGCTTTTGGAATGCTCGATTAGTGCTGTAATAGTGATGAGGAGGGACGGCCCTTGTAATGTAAGCATCACTCAACATGTTGATAGCTCAGGGTTTAAATGTACGTCGAGCCGGGTGACTACCGGGAGGTTGACGCATTGACCGGGTTTTCCCTCGTCCAGCCGGCGCGGCGGGGCGTTAGCCTGATGTACTTGGTGGAGCCGCCTTATCGATTCGAACCTCCTCGCCGGCATATCCCCAGTTCTACTTTCCTATTGACTTTACGACTTGTGCTGCATTACTCGAGTTATAATCAAGAAATCCGTTAAAAACTTTCATAGCAGTCAAGCACTGAAACAATAATTGTTTCAGTGCTTGACTGATATTCAATTATTGAAATCCTACAATTGGGGAATTTGAACTAAATGAGGTTCCACTCCCCACTATTTAGTACATGCCTACCTACTATTTTGCAATTCCGGACGTTTATTCAATGCCTGTTATTTCAGAATTCATGAGATCCCTCCCGAGATTCAAAGGCAAGTTATACTCGTACAACACAAAAGGGATCCGCTTATTGTCTCTAAAAAAACCATTAGGACCACTCAAGAGAAAATTGATATATCAATTTTCTCTTGAGTGGTCCTAAACGTTTTTTTTTTAGAGACAAAAAGCGGATCCAAGATGAAAAACTAATGTGGTCGCCCGAAATTCATCCTCACCAATTCCGGTAGGCGAAGGGTACCAAACCCATATGGGATCCAGGGATTGCAAACACCAGTTGCTACCATCTAAACTTGTTGAGCCTTTTGGCACATATCACAGTCTACCATTTTTGGAGTTTGAATTGGTGCAAATCACTGCTTGGGTGCGTTCAGTGTGATTTCCATATTTCGTAGGCTCATGGATCAACATAGTCCTCCTTCGTTCTAATCGATAGTTCAGGTGGTAGCAAAATCAATCGTTCCATCAACATCGCAACTCTGTCAAAAAGGTCTACGAGGGCAGGTGTGACAAAGAATATTTCGATAAGATTGATACGGTTGCCTACATAAAAGATACAAGTAGTATCGAGCTCCTTAGCTTTTTGTTGTACTCGATGAAAAATGACCGAACGGAATAGTTCTTGATAAATCAACCGATATCGGGCCACATTGATCCATAAAAAGTTCAAAGACTTTCTCGCCAGATCGTTTAGGTCTTTTTTCTCACGACAAGGCCTCATTTAGGTCTGGTAGCGCGGATGGAGCGCGTGGTAATCGCCCTCACGCCCCACGCGATACACTTATTTCCTTTTCACTTCCTCTACTAAAGTTTAGGAAGCCTCGTATACAAGTGAGATTCAAATGCAGTGCTGCGCAAAATAATCACCAGTTCTGGATTCAATGCTCTTGTAGAATACGCATTTACTCAATTCTCTTTCAGTCATAAACTGACTACATACTTTGTATTTGTATCTACGACGCCATGTGGTGAATCACATGGTTTTGACAAATGAACAATAAGTAAATAAGATAAGTAAATAAGAAGTCGATTCTAGGAGTACATACAATTTCACCTGAATGTAACATGAGCTCATAAATTATCTATTCCTGGAATTTTATTCTGTCTATTTGAGTAGTTACGTCAATGCTTGGTATAGAATTTTGACAGAACGGCTACTGAATCAACAGGCTCAGAATGCAGTTGTATAGGATTGATTCAGGTAATCCATGGAAGACATTTTCAAACGGGTCAAAGTTGATGGCTGGTGAAACCGGAACCGAAGTACGAGTAAATTGGAAAAATCCAAAGGGAGGAGTCAATTACAGGATGAATGGAATGACGAGAACGGGTCATTACGAGTACTGCTGTAAGGAAGTAGGACTAATTTGGAGAGCAGAAACATTTTCTGCTGACGATGTGGATTCGGTGGGAGTCACGAAAATAATATTTTATACGCGGACTGGTTATATCTAAGTTGTTCATGAATATAGTGAACGGATGAAACCGATGGGAAACCAACTTGTGAGGAGGTGATGACAGAGTTGATTGAATCAATTGACGAGGGGCTTGTGGAAGAAGAACTTGCGTTTCTTCAGTCACAGCATGATCTACCTGATGGAGTAGATGTTCCATTGAAGCAACAAACAGCTTCATGAAATTCAGGGCTGTAACGCAATTGCTCGACAAAAAAAGATGAATTGGTTAAAATGGCGATATTGACAGTTGTGTTCAAGTCCGTCAGGGCCCCGTACGTTGATCTCCATAGAAGATGCCCTTAGCAGACAAAAATTACGTCCTTTTTCAAGAAGTCAGAAAGTAGGTAATTAGTGGACAATTCAAATGCATTCATAAGGTTTTTACTAAATAACAATTTCTTAATATAAATATTAAATCATCCTTTTTGCGCTTCGTATGTACGTATCCCCTCTTATCATACTATAATGTAGATTTAATATATGCGAGGTTTTCCAGGTCCGTAACCCTCGCATAAAACGAGGGCCGACTGTAATTGGAATTTTATCGCCATGTAAATAACTCAAAAGACTATTCTAGGGAGAAATCGGCAGAAATCACTAAAATCAGTCGAGAACAGGTGTTGGAATGGCACATGTTGGTGCACTTCTTGCCTCGTCAATATTATTATTTCTCTCGTGCTCTTTCACAAGTTTGTGTAATCTAATAACAGTGTACGCCCCTGAAGAAATACCCGACACCTGGTGCTCATTCACGATGGAAATGGTCAAAAGTTCACGTCATCTTCTTTTCTGAACCCTGATTATCCACCCATTCTTCAATAGCCACTGATTATCCACCCTTTCTTCCTTCCGAGTTGCGCCTTCTACTTGCTCAACGCTTCCCAAAGGAGTTTTGAACATGTTTTTTTTTTTTTTTTCGGGGCTTTTTTTTCATGTTCTGTTGAGATGAGTTCTGGATCCCCGGAGAAAGTGAATTATGAAAATGGATGCATCCGTGAAGCCCCTTCATTGTGCGTTGTGAAAAGGGGTTGACGCAATGAAATGGAGGCGGGTTTTGTGTGCCAACAGACGCGGGTTTCGTCATCGGTAACTGTTCGTTACCCTTGAACTTGAAGTGGAGAAGGCCCGAGCGACCGTTTGGCATACTTTCCTCTTTTTTTCATACCTCCTACCTATTCCAGTCAATCTGGCTTTTGCGGTTGTCCTCCATAACAGGTTGTTAAAAATAACAAAAACAAATAGAAACCAACGTTAAAAATTGTTTTGTCGATGATTCCCTTGTTTAAATCAAATACAGACTGTTAAGATAATTATTCTGCGCATGCGCAAACGCATTCTCTGTGAAACACCCATTAGAGATAAAACAAATTTTGTTGTTTCAAGTGTTGCATATATAAATAGTTGAAAATACCCAGGAAAGTTAGTGCAAAAAAGGGCTCTGCCTTCCAAAAAATGCTTGAGAGCTGGAAATCGTTTTAATCCTTCTTAGGGGGTCCTGAATAACGGTTTATGAGTTTGCGAGGGTTTCTAAGTTGTGCTTCAGATTTGAGACCCAAAAAATCGCGAAATTTGCGCACTTTTTTCAGTTTGTTGCTTATAACGCGAAAAGTAAGCACTGCAAAATATATTACATCTAATTTTATTCAAAAAATTACATTCCGTGTCAAATGCCGTTTCAAACATCGAAATCGGTCTAGCCGTTCAGCCGCAATCGCCCGTCAAAAATGAAAATGACTGCTCCGATTGAAAATAATTTTCCTGTGACAATGCCTAATTGTCACAAGACCAAACTTGTACGAATTTTAATTTTGCGTCAGATACTATTTGAAATGAGCTCACTTTAGTACTGAGATATGAATTTTAAACCAAAAAAGGTCATAACTCCACATTTCTGCTAAGACAACGCCAGAAATTTTGTCTGAACTCTAAACTTTTCACTTTCTAGTATTTGTTCAAGTAAAAGTAAATGTAATCAACTCGGTTTAAACTCAAACTTAGTTCATTGTGCCTGGCTGTGTGTGTCCGTAATCGTACCTATCGATATAGTATATCGAAATGATAAGCAGCACATTTTGCTTTCGGGACAAATTCTTCCATTGTACCACGGAACAATGCCTGGAGGTTACGGCGACAAGGTTATAAGGGATTGGCGCTTAGTAGATGCAGCCTTCAGGGACTGGTTTCAGGCCGAGCGGTTTAATCCAGGGATTACCCGATTGGATATCCGCCGATTTGAAAGTAACCTTGGTAATAATTGTTAGTTTCGATCGACATAATTGTTTGAGAAACATTAAGAAAAACGTTGAAATTTCTTAATTACTTACTGACGTTCATTATTTCCGTATAGATTATAACCTTATTTCACAATTTAATTTCCTATTTAAGATAAGAGTTTTTCGGTGCAGGTACTAATAATCCACCAATAACGAGTCATTCGCAACCTTGTTTTCTAATTTATGCCCACTGCCTTTGGTTTCATCGTGGCTGGTGGAAGTTATCAATGTGTATTGCCAAGCACTGTCGTCTTGTTCTTAGTTAAACAGAATCGTCAGGTTCTACTTGGTGAGCTCTTGGTTCTATGGTACCTAGATACATCACACCTATATGGACGATGTTAGAATAAAGAGTGGTTTTTTTTTAAATCGCAAAAATGTAAACACTCATTTCTTGTATCTCTTTGGATAATGTTTTCTTGTTTGTCGAATTTTTTCAATATTCGAGTTCATTTTGATTAAAAATGGGAATGAACTATTTTGGGTGAGGTGTTTTGTGGGGGAGAAACTCTACGCAGTTTGTCAACAGGAGCCCACCTGACCCAAATTGGGACATGATGTGTGCAGATTTATATTATGGCCGTACGCCCTGACAACATTAGATCATTTGAAGAGTATTAAATAAATCCAGAGGTATCGCACTCCCCCATGGAGAGGACTCATAATGTCGAAAATCCGTCTTTGCATTCAATTTTATGTCACTTGTCAAAATTTTCTCGGAGTGTGTTTCCCAGTCTCTTTGTGAACAGTCAAGGTCAACTCAACGCAGAAATAATAAAGGACAACTATTGTGGCCCTACATGTCCCTACAAAAGGATCATGAGGCGCTCAAAGTGTTCAACTTAATTTTAGATACATGAGAATCGCCGGATTTTAACTGCTACCCTATCATATCTGTCAATCCAATTGGTGGCTGACAATTCAACTTCTAACTCAGTAAATTCACTTTTTAAAAAACTTCGAAGAAAATCTCCTCATATTTCTTTTAGTTGAATTATGAATTGATGCGAATGTCCAATAGTTGAGGGGTGAGAGAGGGTGATTTATGAATAATCGACTCTCGGTATCTCCAGAGTTTTCTCTTCTTATTTATCTCGACATTTGTGGCAAAGTTGTACAACGACCCGTGCCTTCGCGTGAGCGTGAAGGTTTAAAACGTTTCGCTCCGCTGTTTCCACACTCGACGCTTAGAATGACCGCAAACGTGACAAGGCCTAGTGTCGTACGAATTGGAGTTTTACAACAAAACTGCATAACGCCTCATTGTCCTCTTTAGGACGTTTTAAAGTTTTAGCCCTGCGTCAAGATTAAGCAGGGTACTATATCTATTCGACCTCCTTACGACATCAACAATTAAAATTTATGATCCCATGAAAGATTTCCTGTAAACTACTTACCGGGCTATTCAAATATACTCGTACTCCATACTAATTCGTAATAAAAATCATGGGCTACGATCTTAGTAGCTTCATAATTTATATATATAATATATATTAATAATATATTATATTATATAAACTACGTAGGTACGTCTATTATAAAGTGTTGGCAACAACTTAGAATAAACCTTGTGCAGACCAAAATCGTAGTTCAGTTCTCACAGTGCTGCTTTAAAATGTGTATAATTCGTGGAGTTTCGAAAGGCCTCTAGCAACCAGTGATCTACTTCCAGTCGTTAAATCATATCGTGGTCTTGTTGCAGGTCGACATCGAGATCAATGGAGAAATGGTGGATATTCACATGAAGCTCGGAGAATCAGGCGAGGCCTTCTTCGTCGAAGAGGTTGAGTGCGGTGAAGGGGAAGACGAGCGCATTCCACCGCATCTTGCTTGCTCCCCAATCCCTCCTGACCGCTTCACTGCTGGTTGGCCGGGGTATGTATCACAATTACATCCCTTGTCATATTAACGGTTCTTACCCTAAACATTTGCATAGTAGAGAGTTTGAGCAACCATTTCCAATGTATGAATCGGAGTTTGTATGTTCAAGTCTTGTGAGTATGCAAGTCACACTTGAGTCTCTATTCTTTCTTTGTTGTTCCTTGTCACTGAGACCAAGAGAGATCTATTGTGACTTGATCCCCAACTTTGTTTAGAGCCTTGTTAATGGCCTCTTCTTTCACAAAGTGAAGGAGGTTTTCAGGCATCTCCTTAGCAATGTCGGCAGGTGTAAGACACCCTTCCCGAAATGCCGCAATCTTAGTGACGCAACAGCGGGGCACTCTCAAAGTATATGGTCCGCTGTTTCCACCTCCTCGCGGCAGAGGTGGCATTAAACTGTCCTGACTTTACCCATTTTGAGAAGGAGATACCATAAAGAGCAATGGCCAGTAAGGAGACCTGCGAGCATGCGAAGGTCTTTACGCCTCAGGGACAGAAGTGCTTTAGCACGTTTCTTGGAAATGGTTATTAACCTTTTGGCTTGCCTCTGCTTCGGAGTGTTCTGCCAATAGATTACACGCTTGTTGTCCTCCCATTTCTTGATTTGCTGAGTTATATACCACTTTTAGTGATCCCCAGCTGGGGTTCAGGACCAATTGGGCAGGACTCCTATCCCTTTTTGGCAAGGCTCGATTACCCTCAATTCCCTCATGCCCAGGTGTCCAGAGCAAAGTCATCTTGTTGCCCTGGGCAGCGGCTTTGAGAGAATGCGGGCAACTCCAGGTCAGCTTTGAGGTAATCGAAAAGGCACAAACTGCCTTCAAATCAGCCTGGCTGTCAGACAGAATGTAAATTCTTGCACCTTTGAGTCGTTTCCTGGCAATCTCTTGTGAACATATTTCTATGACATGGGCTTCTGCCTGATTGATGGTGGCCGCAGGACACAAGGGCTTAGCCAGACTATAGTTTGGGCCCCTGATACCCAAGCCGGCCATACCACCCATCACAGATCCATCCGTGTACCACACAAGTGAATCTGGTTCAAATTGAGGCAGTCCTCTCTTCCAGCATTCACGATAATTCTCTGAAGGGTAGATCAAAGAAGTCACACTTGAGTACTCAAGAGTGTACGTAACTGAAGCTATTTTTGTACGGCTTTAGCAACCATTGACGGTGTGTAAATAAACGTGACTTACATAGCATCCAAATTTGTTACGTATACAAAGATACGTAAGTGGAAGAAATTTTTGCTCAAACTTCTACTAAATCTGTGACGCACTGCCCATAGCCTATTTGTTGAACTGTTTCTTTCTTTTCGACGTTAGCTACGACTATCCCAACTTGACTGAAGGCATAGGAGACCAAGAACCTGTACCTACGACCGTGTCTGCCAGCACTCCCAAAACCTTCAGAGCTGAGACCCTGGGCACGGACGAGCAGAGAAACGAAGTTGTGAGGAAGTTGAGCACGTCCAGCAGGATCGGCGAATTCAGACCCATCACTGGACAGCCTTCCGAGACGTCCCTGTCGAGCCAGGACTCAACCTGCGAGTTTGCCAAGGTATGTAGGCCTTTTAAGTTGAACTCAAAATGCCCTGGCATTGTATTTATTATTTGTTATCAACGATCACTAGGTTCACTTCAGAGAAAGGACAAGTTAAGACTCGGACCCTTAACATCAGTATTAATGAGAAGATATTATGCCAAAACTTACAAAACTGTAAGTTCACTGTTCGTCGCGAGTGATTTAGTTCGTTACAAAACTGCCTAGCGGCTCGACCTCATCAACTGTTATTTCTCTATAATATCATGTTCGGAGGGGGCCTTTTTGGAACATCAATATCAACATAGTATTTTTTACTCTACTGTAAATAATATCAACTGTTCAACCAACTGTGGGGTTAGGACATCAATCAGAACGACCGAATACACTTTAATCCCACCTCATTGTTTTCTTTTAATGAGAGGTTTCAAAGTGATAAGGGTCTTTCTCACTGACCCTCGTATTTCTTGCTCGGATTTAATTGAAAATGATGACCCTCATAGTTGTGCTGTTCCCCTTGTCAGTGACAACGCTCTATTCATGGCTCATCAGGACCTCCCTCCTTCCAGTTGAGAGTGGATTGAAGGTCACATGGAGATCCCCAGCGTCAGCTATCAATTACCATTTCAACATGAAAAAAAAAGAAACAAATTTACTGAAGAACTCCGAGCCATCAACTAAATTCAAAACTATCAACCAGACTAAGGTGCTATTATTTCATCTTCAGGAAACAGAAGAAAATGCCCAGTTCCATGTTTCTGGAAGTATTGCCAGAATTAGGTGCAGTGTTTTTGAAATCTTGTTTTTTTTTATTTTTATAATTGGAAACCTCTGCTTCATCATTGAGTTTGTCCAAATATACAAAGGACAATTGAAGGAGTTTGATGACCTGATTCGCTGACTTGTAGATACACTATATTTATATTAATTTCTATTCTCAGGAGGATTCGCCTTCAGCTGATGAACGGAGTCAGAATGCCAGTGGCAACAACGGGAACAGCAACGGAAAGCGTAAGAGGCGGAAGAAATCAACAAAAAAGAAGAATAACCAAAAACGAGGAGCCAGCACTAGCACCGCCAGCGTCGACGAGAAGAGCTCCAACGATACCATTTTCCAGATGGAGGACATCGGAGCTGTCGAAGAGGAGATGGTTCAGAAAGCTATTCCAGAGCGCGTAAGTTGACAATTCTTGTGAACTCTTCATTTTCTTCATTTTGTTTTTACTGTGACTCTGTGGGTTATGCTCGGAACTACTGGCTATAACCTGACATTCTTCTACTATCACTGAGTGGATCTTATTTTTATGAGGCCCACAGTATTGCTCAGTGATTATCTACGGCTGTGTTACTACATTATTCAATACCCCTTTCCTTAGTTAGGTACGTCAGCACTTACTGCTTTCCAGTATTACTATTGTAACAACACAGTGCTCGCAGCGCACTATTTGTTGCTACCTTTCTCTCCAGCCAGCCCAGTCTGATATATTGTTGGGTTCAGCATAATGCTGTTAATGTTCAAATTTTCGCCAAATCCCCAACAATTCCTACCCACATTTAATAAATTGTTTCAAAATATCTGCATTTCAATCATGAACAAGTTATCGTTGTCGTAGCTGTAAGTAATTATCAATCCAGGAGCATTAATGGTTTAGCTAAATTGTTTTGTTTTAAACTTGAGTAAATTATTCTACCCTAGTTTATAATGACCCTAATGAAATTATGAGACTATATTTAGAGACGATTTTCGTGTTCCTTGGGTATTTTCGAAAAATTCCAGTTATTCGTTTCGTATGAAATGGAGTCGAACCCTGCCGATTTTGAATTTGGCGACGGGACCGACAGCTAGTAGTCCCTATCTTTAGTATATTGGTCAAATGGAGGCCTACCTGCGCAAGGTATTTAAATGGGGTTGGACTACCTGCGTAAGAAAAATGAGCGGAATTCAAGTTTTTTCTCATCCAAACAGAAAATACGTTCTCTAAGATGCTTTGCTAGTTTGGACCAGTTGGCGTTTTATTTTACACCTTTCACTTAACTGGCAACGATTATATTTATATTGTTCTACTTATTTTAGGATGAGCCTTCTGGTCCAATTGATGTTCCACAACCAACAGATCGAGACATCCATTTTTTCAGTGACACAGAAATCACTCCTGGAAGCAGGTAATCTATTTCATACTACCCATTCACCCCGTAGTTTCGCAGTTGTCACTACCAAGCTATAATCTTCGCCTGCACTCGCTTGAGTTCCTTTTTTTCCTTTACTTTCTTTCGTCATTTCGTTGCTTGCCCTTTCAAAATCGGGGTGACGGTACCTAAAGAAGGTTCACATGGAGTGATGCAGTGAGGCATTGTTTTGTACATTAGGCGGCATATTTATAACTCATCACGTGTACTAATTACATTGTGTGTAAATAGTTGAACCTTCACTAGCTTAGCCAGATGGGTGGACACGTGTCTGGCGGTATTGGCTACCTCTTCCACTCTACATCCACTGGTCGTTTTCCTCTCGTATTTTCAATTTGAGATACGTGTAGTTGTCAACTGTTTTCTACTTTTAGTTACATAAACGACGAGCGTGTTAAACAATTTTCTGATTACTCCAAAGAAAAAACTCTGCAAATTCTTGACACAACGGTTTATTATCTTCCTTGTGCAGATCACCCTTCTGTCTATACCAGACTGTGTTGCAAATCGGCACCATACCATATTCTCACCGTACTCATACCATTTCTTTCCTATCATACCGTACTGTACTATACTAAATCATACATACAATAATATACCATACCATACTCATACCATGTCGTACCAAAATTCGTTTTGAACCCCTTCTCCTTGACCTAGGGTTATGAAAAGTTTCGAGGACCATTGTGGGGTTGGTCGAAACCCATAAAAAAAATTTCGTAATTTTAACTCAACGCTAACTGGGCAAAGTGCCGCGTCCGGCGGACGGACGGATTTTTTTTTATTCGATTTTCTGAATCTACGTATCTTGAAACGTAAACCAACAAATTTTGAGGGGGGGTTAAAATTTTTTTTCTTTGGGCGATTCCGATGGTTCATTATCGAAGATAAACCAAAATGAAGTACGAGGTACGCGGTGTGGGAGGGGGCGCAGAGACATAAAAGGTCTCGTCGTATGACGTACTTGTTGGCCTCCTGCCAGCCGTCTTACGTCATACGCTCGTGCGTCATAGGCTCTGACGTACTTGTTGGCCTCCTGCCAGCCGTCTTACGTTATACGCTCGTGCGTCATAGGCTCTGACGTAATGGCCCGCCGGTCGCTTGTGTTCTGACGTGATCTGAGGGAAAGGGTGAATCAAGGGAACAAATTTTTCCCGTTTCAGTTCATGTGCCAAAGCAGACATGAAAATGTCAAAAAAATATGTAAATAGGTACCTAAGCCCAACTGTAATGTCAATTTTCTGACAATGAGTTTTCGACTATACCTTTTTACTTAAGTACTTATTGCAATTTGAGACTGATAATGAGCTGTTTGCAAATAAAAAGTCCGAAAAAAAACACATGGGTTCTATTACAGCTCTCATTAAACATTGTGTGTCGACATAACCCTCAAATACGGAGTTTAATTCTTGGTGGGTTTCAAACTTTTTAATAAAGCGATGTAAACGGTAGGTTATTTATTATAAACCAATGGATTGTGATGATCTCAACAGAATAGAGAAAATGGTGATAATTTTTGTTGTTTGATATCTGCAACTTATCTTCTAAGGTCAATTACATTGCCAAGCCTGATGGTGTCTCCTCCATGTGAACCAGACTTAGAGGTGGTACTTCCATATCCATCTATGAGGAAAAAGGTTGTATCCCGTGTATTGAGTATGTTGTATGTTCTCGGATGTTGTTTTGTATGCTCAATAAAAATCATTCTGCTCCAGGGTATACCTTTCTCTCCATTGTTGGATCCGTCGTTCTTGATCCATGTTCATGTTTCTAACCAAATGTATTATTTCTTTTGGGTGTTTGTCGTAGGATTGAGCTGAACTAGGGTGTCTTGTAGGGAATATTGTTCCTGTCGTTCGATTGGGCGAATAATTCCGACATCTTGCCAAATGAAAAGTAGGACTTTTTTTACTGCTCGACTGCACACAGAGAGTAGCTGGGCAATGTGATCTGTGTGCCATCATACGGTCCTGCCGTGTAATTCAAGCTCCTACTGCTCCAACGATGTGTAGTTACAAAGTGGTTCCCAAGGCCTCGCTGTGAATATGTTGTTAGATAATAATACTCGTAGTTTTAAGACAGTTGTACAGGAAACTCCATAACGTAACGAGGTTCTCAGTCTGTACATATTATGTAGGTACGTTCAAGGCGATTTGTCCCATTAAATTAATCTCAATGATTAATCTCAATTAATCTCCATTAGCGATTGTAAACTTGAATCGCTTTTTGAAATAACAAGTTCTTGATAGGTGTCGAGTTGTTTGACTATTCCCAGGAAAGGCTTGTGGGCTTGAATAAATTATAACTTTTGTTATTAATACTGTCATACATCATTAAGAATATGAGTATTTTGAATTGTATCTAGAATATTGTCAATAACCTGCAAGAATCAAAGAGTATGACTTGAAGCACTCGTGTAACTACCTCGTGATATCGTAGTATTTCCTACAAGACAGCCTAGTTACAACTGTTGTGGGCCATCACAACAATTCCCATCTTAGCACTTGGAAAGCATAAATTTTATAATTCCTCTATATTGACATGTTCTATAATATAGAAAATGTCAATATAGAATATCCCCCGCATAGAATATCCCCCGCATAGAATATCCACTGTTCTATTGTTTCTAGTTGTAAAAGTCTATTTCTCACAAACATTTCTCAAGGTTGAAGTAAAGATTCTGATCCACATTTCTCATTGTGGAGTCATTTTCGTGTTGCAACAACTCTTATGATGGTACATTACTGGTGACGGAGTAGTTCATGGTACTATTCGTATTTTAAAGGAAAATTTATTCTTTACTACTTGCTACTCATTCTAGTGTACATCAGACCAGAAATTGATTTGTTGCGTGGATCGTTTCTTACTAAAAGCGTTGTCAGGGATCAAACACACTAAGTGCAGTTTTTGATAATCTTTTGATTCCATATCTTAACTTCTGTCCCTGCTTAGGTATAACAAAGAGAACACAGATTTGGGAGACGGTTTCGAACTTCTCAATGGGACGGAGATCATCAAGGCTTTGTAATTAACCCACTAATTCTACCAAACGAATTTGAATGGATTGTTTAACATTTATTATGCCTATGATACTTGGTTAAAAATGAATGCATGCAGTTGCAGAGCTGAGCATGATTTTTCGTTTGTTTTTCTTAGACATTCACATCAAATTGAAACAAAATGTCCTAAAGTTTTTGAAATGATCATTTTGACGTTATCGAAACCTCGTAGAATCTTTTTTGGGTGTACATCTGGTACCAATCCGTTGCTGTAAATTACAAATTGATTATTTTGATGTGATGTTAGTATAGATTGTAATGCAGTGAGTGTACTCAGCTTGAGGTACCTAAGTAAGCCTCTGATCCAGTTACCAACTCATAAATGAATTTCTACTGAATAAACCTTCTTAGAAAATGAGTGCATTTGGTTTTAATTCCTGAAGTACAAATTGTACTGTATGGAAGTAACATGAGTAATTATTGTCATAATTGACAATATTTTGGAGTCACAATGTACCATTCACATCAACAATACTTGAACTATCATCAACTGCGTTGAATAGTTAGCATTTGAGTTGCCTGCTCTGCTTGAGTTGCTCGAGGTATAAGTGAAAGTAATGGCTGCACACACTGTCGTCTAGTCATCTCCACAATTTAGCGGTCATTCGAATGATATACATATCAAGTACATTTGTACTCTTAGATCGTTGTTTGCTTACGCCTTAATCAGTGGCTTTTGTGATTGGTTAGCACATCTTGTTTTACGTAGACTAATTTTTCTGTCGCACATTTACAGCATTCTATTTTCTTCCCCCACACGCTTATTGTCCTTATTTCAAATGTTGTTCTTTTTTCTAGTCCCCCGTACGTTTATTTCGTCCTTAACTGTTAGCATTGCTTGGACAATGTCTAGTTTTCCTTGCGTTTAGTTGAATAACGCCTGTTAGACCGATTGGCCATTTTCATTCGTTTTTTTGTTCATCATTTGCTTTGTCCAGCCCGAGGGAGGGCCATGATTTCGCTCCAGTTCAAAGCGACACGGAGTTCGAGACGTCCAAACGTACAACAGCAGGTGAAACAAGTCCGAATTCCGTCAGCGACGAACAACCTCAGTCTTGGCGCTGGGGAGAACTCCCAACATCCAACACTGAAGAGAACAAACAGGAGTGTAAGTACGACTCGTACCATCGTTAATTTTTTTTCTCGCCAAATGCAGCTTGTTTTTGAGCATTGGCAGGGAGGTTTCCTTTCACACAGCCTGCACACGCAAACATTAAGACACAAGGAATATTAAGTTTACCCCAAACCTCGATTTGGGGGGTTGTTCGGTTCATAACCTAACCTAACCTGATCTCACCTGGGTGAAGTTACTGATTTTTGATAAAAACTTTTCGCACTCCAAAGAAGTCCTTGTTCGAACACAGCCTTAGTATGGACCTATTGAGCCACCTCTCGAAATTTGGGAAGTGTCACTACCTTGAAAATAGAGATGTCCTACTGAGACGTTTGTGGCCATTACGCAATAAGGCCTGGACAACTTCTATAATATTGCCTTCACGAGTAAATTACAAATCAAGTCATTCCAAATCTTTGTGAGTTTTTTTCGTTTGTATTATATTAAACTTCTTCTATGTTGATGTTCACAGCACAAAAATGGATGCTCCAGAACATGCTTGGGTTCATGAAGAAAACCAAACACATCCGGCACAAATCTAACGATGGCAGCGAAGGGATTTACCTGTCTGACCTGAACTCGGATGATCCAGAAATGGCGGCATTGTACTTACCAAAGGCCTATAGACAGTCAGGCAACACTAATGGTTGGTACACTATTCGTTCAATGTTTTGTCGATATAAATCCGTTTTGGGGTGTGTAACTATACGAGTACATTGCCCTTTGAGACCGTATCTGTCGTAGGCTACATTATTAGCAGCTCTCAAATTTCGCCTGATTTGTGTAAAATTACAAACTTCAGTAATTTTACTGAAGTTCTAGTCCTGCTGCAGACGTAATGGGCGGATTTTCGAAGCCCATCAATACCCTAGGTTGATCGCATGGAATTTTGTATGGAGACCAGCAATTCTTGAATATAAAGCTCGTTCAATTTGAGTTATTTCGGTTCCCTTGCTAGACCCCCGGAATTCGTGTATAGTGTATTTATTTTTTAATTGGAAAATTCGCTCATTTGGTCATGCTGAAACGTTTACAGAACTATTCATAGTATCGAGTTGAAGCAGGCATGAGGTAGCTTTTTACATCATAATATGGTATCATCTTCTGAGATTTTCATTGAAGCCATTTTATTCCAATTTTAGGAGCATGACCATAAATGTTGTTTGTACAGATTTCGTAACTGAAGAAGGCCAAGAGGAAGATGCTGAGTCAGGCAATGGTCCGTCACTTCCTCAAAGTCCTCACAGCGTCGAAGGAGCCATTTGTGGCCCTAAGCCATTGGAAGCCGACTTTGGAAAGTGAGTGCTTAGGACAGTCTATCAATCATTTCTATTGCCACCCAAAGAGTTGTTCCCTACTGATCGAAGTGTTGTTTGATGTTGGTATCCTAATTTCCATACTGGTTAATAAAACTTCTGAATTTCTTAGTAGTTAGAACCAAACATATTTTAAAAGGGGCTACATCCCAATGCACCAATTGATTTTATTTCTTCGATAGATTGATATTCCCCGTGTATTAAAATTGTAAAGCTCACTGGGTTGTTGCAGGCAACATGTCGTCCGCCTATGGTAAGTGTTACCTCGTAAGTGTGAAAAATGCGTTTTGGGTATTTGGACCCGTTGGATTCCGAAAAAAACTGCGTCGAGCAAATGAGATAAAGAAAAATACCTAAAGAATTGCTCAATTCTTCAAAAGCTACAAAAGGCTTTACCACGTATGTGATAATCCTACTATAACATTTAGTCAATTTTCAGAATCAATTTGCTACTAGGCATTACGAATAGTACTTTTCAACATGGAACTTGGATGAACTTAGAAATTTACTCCTGTCAAATCTTTTGCTAAATTGCAGATCTGAGGTCTTTAATTGTTTCGAGCCATTTCTTAGGATTTAAAACAAGTTCTAATAACCAAGCTAACCGAAAACGTTCGATATTTTGCTCTGATCCTTGCCGAAATCAAGTTTTTTTTATCCTGAAAAGTGAGGTTTTTTCACTTACGAGGTATCATCACATCAAGGCCGACGATATGGGATTTTATGTTAATTCACAATATGTTCAATAGTAGCAAATATAACTCATAATGCTACTGATAAAAGTCGGGGATATAAAATTAGTAGTTGAGGAAAAATGCGCTCGCTGCGATCGATCATTGTGCGGTTATAACAATCGATCATAACAATGCATGTTATGTTAAATATCGTTTGTTGTTAGACTTGGACTAATTTTACTGTGTTTCAGGTGGTACCGTGATGACATGGCCATCTCCCTCTGTGGCCTCAATGCGACGCCCGAACAGTTTGCCGACAACTTGGTTAGCCACAACGTGCTGGCCCTTGACCCTCTCTCGGTCGTGAACAATCCCAAACTAGTCGTCAGAATTGACGGGAAAATCTTCTCATGGAAGGTCGCTGCTCCTATGCTTCTATCTATGGCAATATTTCACAAACCTTTGCCCCAGGTGAGCGGCTCACTGCATGTCAGCTTATTGTCTTCATCTGTCTCTCGTACATTACTTTCATGTGAATAACTACTATATGCGAGTTAGGTCAAAGCGGATCTTCCCACTGAGGTACCTGGTAGCTCTTAGACGTCAACACAGCAAAGTCTTCTTTTGCCAAGCTCAGGTTGATTTGAACGGGCAGGTGAATAATTGCACTGGAACTGTTGAATCCTATTCCGGGAGAAAACCATCTCTAATCTCCTTGAATGGCGCATCGCTTCTAAGTATTCTTATGCTAAGTACCTCATATCCCACAAGGAAGATGTGAAATTGGCATCAATGTTTCAGGCTATCAGGAGTTTTTGTAATCCAGTGGGGAAATCGCTTTAGCTCGTAGTCTTGACTTGAGTTTGTGTGACTCCTTGTACATTGTGCTTTCTCATTTCATGCTTTGTATCGTGTCAACCAGATGCTGATTATCGAATTTCCAAAGATAATAGACTAATGTCGTCGATACAGAATTTTTAGTGGGAACACAATTACATATTTATTCAAGTAACAGTTACAATCTAAATCCAAATATATCAGATCTTATCTGAATGTTTGCATGTAACTTCGAAAATTCGCTCTTTAGGTCATTCAACCTGACTGGAATTATCCAAATTGCTTCATTGTTATCACAAATCGTTATTCTTCAGAATTGTACTTGAATTTCAATCTTTGCACTCGTCTCTTCAATCTATTCCATGGTTGAAGTTTTCGAGATTTCCTAGCTTCGGGCTGTTCTTTTTTCGTCGTTAATATTATATTAATCGTCGTTAACATTAACGATATATTTTGTCGTTAATATGTTATATTGTTAATACAAACCACAAGTTAGTTTTAACATGGATATGGTTTTGGGTGGTTCGTGGGTGGTTGGTATGAGGGGAAGTAAGCTCGTTGTTGGAGCATTGGTATCATTGTTGTATACTTCGTACTTATGTTGCATTACAAACTTCAACAACGAGCATACTCACTCTCATATATGGGAGTGGCTTACCAACCTCTCCAGTCAATCCCAAATCAAGCGAGACCTAAAGCATCAAACCGGAGCACTACAGTTAATATCAGATGCTCTTTTGAAGTGTTTTTAGAAGTGTTTCCGTCAAAGTGGATACACAACGTTGAATACATGTGTAATCAGGTGGTGGTACTCTCCAAGGTCTTCCCTCTTTTGGCAAATCTCGCCCACTCTATTCTTCTTCTCTAGGTAGTAGTCGCACACATAAACTGGTAGTTACGACCTAACCGGGAAGTAATTCAGAGAAAAGTCTGGCGAGTAGTTCAGACATAGTGCCGTACAGGTTATGGGGAGTCAGAGTCATACATAGTCAGACTGCACCCTCACTGGAAAAACTTCTGCTGTGAATTTAGTATTCTAGTAAAACCCCTGGTGACAGTATTGTATTATTGTTATCTGTATGGTTGTTCTATCAAATTCCTTACTATTCACGCCATGCGCTTATTTATGAAATTACCCATCAATGGGGATACTGAGCTTACATCCCGACCCATGTTTAGGTTTTGTTGTTTGATTGTCTTAACCACTCAAGTATTACAATACGCACGTTTTTCATAATGTGAAACCAGCTTTTGCCTTTTTCAAACAGTTGTGCAAAAATAGGAATCGTTTAGTGTCAATAGATGTATACCTATATCTATTTTCTTAAAGATTGGTGCGGTTTTGTGTTATAATATATTCATGAGGTTTTAGTTTCAGATGCTTGAGGAGTTTTATTTTTATCTTGGTTCCTACTCAAGGCCGTATTCCAGCTGAATTACCAATATATACCCTATATAATAATATTATATTATAATATATAATATATATTATATACCCAATATTTCTTGCTATCGAGCAATTTACTATCACCAGCATCAACTACGAGGGAATGATACGGATTGATGCGATCATTCCCCTTATCATAGATTGTAACGAGATTGAATCTATTTTGTCCCAGGACATGGTAGAGAAACTCGGAGGCCCTAACGATCTAGAAGGTGGTAAAGAAGAACCCAGCAAGCAGCAAAAGAAAACTTCCACGTCATACTCCTGGTTCATGTGGTCCAGAACAGCTGATCAGCTCCCTGGTGAGATCTTACTTTCTGAAATTATTTACCTACGCAAAAAACCTCGTGCTCATGAATTACGTCGTAATATTGAGTTTGTGTTATTGTTATTGAAAACGACTGATCGCAAGGATTATGCTCTACGTATAACTTTTAACAGACGTTGAGTTGATTTGTGCCGCTTAGTGGATAGCAGTAATGTATCCACCATGGTTTGAATGGTCGATCAGAATAATATGTCCTTCATTACATCATAAATTTAAACCCATCAGTTGATTTCTCCTTCTCTATTTGTAGAAGATGCCAAAGCTGCCGAGGCTCCTTCGTCCATGTCTTTGGAGAAAGCCGAGTGTGTTCCTAAACTGGAATCTGAAAAAGACGAGTTGATACCTGCGTCTACTTCTGATACAGCACCAGTTGCTGAAGAATCCAAGCCCAAGAGACCGGACAGCATGGATCTCACACCGCCCGCCCAAGATGTTCCACTCGATCTGACTACCTCACCTCGGTAATTTTGATAAAACTCTTACTTTTAGCGTTCACTCATGTTCTGAAGAATACGACAATTCCAATCTCTAAGTTTCAGATAGTTTTGTGAGTCTATTAATAGCTAATTAGCTCATTGAGTTATGCAGCAAAACGTTGATTTGATAGCAGGATCCCTTGTACGAGTAATATTGATTTTGAAATAATTACATAGACCGTTAAGGAGGTTTATCATTATTGATTTGCTATTCGTACAATTTTGCTTCATAACATGAAGTTTGAGCATGCCACTTAGAGCCTAAATAGCAACAACCCTTCAGTTCAGATTATTTAGGTATAAAAGTGGGTAATTCCGTCCCACAAATCAAACTACTTCCTTGAAAAGCTTTAAAAATCACGTCAAAATTCCATCTACCAACGTTATCCTGTCTATGGATGGTACTAATCAGTTTTTCCATCCGTGAGGAATTTTTCATTGTTATAGGAATATAACAATTATATAAAATTTGACAATTTCCTTACACATATAAGGTGTCTCATACATCAATCAATGAGTCAAGCGGTGTGGATTTAATACTCTTGAGTCCCTGATACAATCTGTCCTCTATAACCTGACTGTCATCTACCATTTTCAGAAACATTAACTCCACTGTGTCTCAGAACAGCGTCGACGAAATCAGTGCTGACCTCAGCAACAGTGACAAATACAGAAAGAGTTTGAGGCTGTCATCTGAACAAATTGTAAGCCCTGAACTTCATACATTTTTACGTCACTTGCCCGAAAATTGGTTTGTGGTTTTTTATTAATAAACGTTCTTTTCATTTGAATCAGGCGCGGTTGAAACTTCTTCCTGGTGCTAACGAAATCGAGTTCAGCGTCACGACGGCTTATCAGGGCACCAGCAAGTGCAAATGCTTCCTGTTCTGCTGGCGATATGATGACAAGATCGTAGTGTCTGACATTGATGGAACCATCACCAAGTAAGATTTTCAACGATATCCTAGAAGTGAGCCCAATTGAGATAACCGAGTGAAATATGTCAATTTGGAAAACATTTACGTTTTGTTTAGTCATTGAGGCGTACAATTGGGCTTACATACGACTAACTTTATTATCTGTTGTGAATACTTATGAAAGATCAGTATGATCATCAACTTTGTCGAGATGAGCATTCCTTTTCGGTAAATTTTGGTAGAAAACATACTAGGAAACCTTACTTTCAGTGCAGATAGAATCGCCTGGAAAATCACAACACGACAACAAATTCTGTAGTGTCCGTCCCTTATACTACAAAAATGACCCTCCCGTTTTGATTGATATTTCGAATTTTATATTTGGGAATTTTGGGGACAATCTGATAGAAATTTTATATTTTTTACAAGCATATTTATATCGTAGCGTATTTATATCGTACAGCTTTTGAGCTATATTTTCAGTATCGCTGTATTGAATGTATACTTTTCAAGTATGAGCATTACTGAAACAATTTTTCTCAGCCTCTTTTGTATGAAGTACTTTGTTATTTCATCATCTTTCCATTGTTGATTTTGTATTGATTGAATTTGTACTTCCATTTCTAGGTCCGACGTCTTGGGGCATATTTTGCCAATAGTTGGGAAGGACTGGGCCCAGAGCGGCGTTGCCAAACTGTTCACGAAGATTAAAGAGAACGGGTACAAACTCCTCTATTTATCCGCCAGAGCAATTGGTAAGTTGCCAGGACTCCGTTAGACTTTTTTTAGGTTTATTTCTACGGAATGATTGTAATCTTTAAGCGCCCCGCGGTGCCGCCAGCCAAGACCTCCTCTGAGGTCGGCAATCCGTCCAGACGAAGGTTTTTCTAAACCCTTCTCGCCAAATGTTTTTGCTTATCGGATTCCCTTGCTTATTTTCTCTATTCATCTCGATAAGTTTGAATATATCGTAATTATATCTCAGGAGATGATAGGAGATGACTTTAGTGAATGATTACAATTTTCTTCGTAAGGTTTCTCGTATTTTCATATAATTTAATAAAAAACTCATACAATGAAGAGTACCTGTAGTTTTTTCTCATTATTGTGTTCAGAGTAGTTTAGTGATGGAAAAAATTGGTAAGGTTCGAAGTACCCACTAAAACCGAAGTTTCCTGGACACTACCTGGGACGTCACTTCGACCAACGTACCGCACCGGTCGAGACGTGGAAAGAAGCCTTGACACCCTCTGCCGACGCCGATGCCTCTTGCGGCTTGAAGTTCTCTAAACAACTTTGACGGTGAAAGTTTCACCACCTTGCGACTTGATAAAACGAACGTTGTCATTTGTGTTTCCCAAGTTCCGGTTGAGCGCGCTTACGTACATGAGATCTTTGTTTCCCCGAAGCTCGCTGGAAACGTAGTTCGGGTTGTTTAAATAAAAATCTAACACCATCTCCACGTCGACACTTTGTGAATTTACGCTGGTGCACTGAAAAAAACTGGCTCTCCAGTCTATTGCTCATTTTGAGAGTGATAACAGAAGCACAACATAGAGTATGATGACTACACTAGTTTTGTAACTGTCGAGGACGAGCGGTGAGACGACGGTGGCGCGCTCGAGCTCTGCAGGCTAGTAACCGTCCATTCAACAAAAAAAAATAATTTTGCTTAAAATAATCCTCCCTTTAAGTGCACGAATACCATCACATGTGAGGCCTTTTAGTGGGAGTTGGAACTAATAAGAGAGATAGAAATTATGACTGAGTATCCAACCAGGTTTTCACTCGTTCGTGTTAGTTTAAAACTATGTACTGGTATTATAAGAGTGAAGAACGTCTTGTGCCAAAAGGCATCTTCAGAATCACTAAACGATCACTTTATATGACGTCTGTAGGGGTAAAAGGTCAATATGTTTCAAGTTGTAAAGTCAGTTGTCAACAGTTTTACTTATTATTATCTCACAGGCCAATCCCGAGTCACCAGGGACTATTTGAAGAGTATCAAACAAGAAGAAATGCGTCTTCCCGAAGGCCCCATGCTCCTCAATCCCACAAGCCTCCTCAATGCTTTCCATACGTAAGTTCATTTGGCCTAATCACTTTGACTTCTTGTTGTTCGTGGATAAACGTGTGTATTTTATTGTCAGAATAGAATTGAGTTTCTAAAGTCAACACTGAATTATTATTGATGACTTGATTTCCTACTGTTAGGGTGGAGTATTCTCTGTTCATATAACATCATATATTCTCTTATCTTCGTTTTTCCCTCAGTGAAGTGATAGAAAAGAAGCCTGAGGAGTTCAAGATATCGTGTTTGAAAGATATTCAAGCTCTGTTCCCTTCGCACATCAAGCCGTTCTACGCTGGCTATGGCAACAAAATAAACGTGAGTTGACCATATCTGGATTTACAATTACTGGAGTCGTTAATTGGGAACATTATAAAGACAAGTTTACACTAGCGACAAGTCTGCGGCCCTCAATATAAAAATATATTCCTTGAAATTGACATGTTTACTCTCTGTTGAGAACACAGATACTGATACTGTACTCAGATTGAAACTAAAAGAATAAACGATACTGATGAGCACTATAATGTTCATATGAGTACATTTTTCAATTTGGTTGGAATATTACTTGTTGGTACTCGATAAGTTTAAGAAAAATTGGATCGCTCTTCTGTATTGACCTCTGTTTTGTAAGCAATATCCTTGTATGTTAGTCCCAGTACTGTACAAAATGGTTGGAATCATAAGCTAAAATACTGTACATCCGTTTGAGAAGGATCAATCTTTGTTGAGATGGGATGTTGGTAACAAGCTCAGTTGTGGTCTTGTAAATTTTCCTACTAAATTCCGATAATAAAATAGCAATTATGATACTTTTACTGACCTGAAGGTGTTCAACATTTGTTTACAGGACGTCTGGGCCTACCAAGCTGTCGGGATTCCAATTTTTAGAATTTTCACTATTAACCATCGTGGGGAGCTAAAGCACGAGCTGACTCAGACATTCCAATCCACGTGAGTATTTCTACATTCTTCCTATTCGGGGCAATGCATTTAATGGAAAAGTCGTTTTCGTCCTCGGGAAGTGGGTTTTGTACAGCATGTGAGAATCAGTTGTTTCTGTGTGATTCTGGGGTATGACTGATGGAAGAAGAGAAAAGGGGCGATGGTTCGATGGGGAGGAGAATTACCTCCTGGTGTACAGATTGGAGACGTGAGAACTGCATGAGTGACATCAATCAATCACCTGTAGATCGTTAACAGCATTCCCTCGTCAAGCCATCAATTGCTTTCACTTGTGTCGTCTTCTATGGGAGTTCCTTAGTTTTATGAATACTTGGTTCCATGATTGGTTTATGATCTGACGGTGCCCTAAGTTATGTCAAGGACAATGCAAGTATCATAATTCTGCTTATTTAGTTACTCGTCTTGGAAATTAACTGTTTCAATGGGATGTTCATCTTCATCACTTCATGACCAAGTCGGTATTTAGAAGTGAGACTAAAATTAAATCCAAAGTTGAATTAAAATAGAACATTCAAACAGATCGGCATCAAGTCAGTCGATTCTTCAATCGATTCACTTCGTTAAACGATCCTTGGAAATTTGGAAGTCCTGTCTACCAAAAACACTCTGTGACCTTATTTATGAATTGAACTCAGAAAATCAATAATGCAATAAATTGAACGATGAGACTGTAGACCAAAACAGGGATTGGTTAATAAGAGGTGGTGAAATTCGTAACAAAAATGAGATGGCCAGAAGCCTGGAAGAGAACTCGGAACTGTGAAGGTTTTGGGTGGATCACCTAATTTTCTCGAAACTTGCGAGGGTGATAACCTAATAGTTCTTCCTCATATGAGGATGTAAATTCGTTATGTGACCGAGCGCTGTAACGATAGCTGGACGAACCGAGAGAAGCAGTTTGGTCCCCCTCAACATGAGCCTTTTTTTTCTCTTCTTCCACAGATGATCGGTTAATTTGCAGAGTTTTACAGAGTAACTCTCGACTCACTTATCTAACGCAATCAATCGATGCTTACTTCTTCTTTTTTATGGTCTTGAATCCCCACAACATTTCTGTTTGTTGAATTATCATCCATAATGTTATTGAGAGAAGTATGCCCACTATTAGAAAAACAACCACTTATTGTGTGCTCTATGCATGTGTCACACTTATTTGAATTCAATTGCGTTCATTTGATCAATTTGAGTGTTTTCTATTCAAGCTGGTGAGTTTTCCATTGTAAGACCTTAGTGTTTCAATATCTGTATTTATTGGAAAGATCCTTGTTGCCTCAGCTGTAGATATGGGAAAGCATTGCTACCCTTCCTTCACTTACCACTTTCAGTCTCCACCCAAACACGTATCTTTTCTGTGCTTGTGTAGTAAATCAGGTCGAATTTGCACATGTAGTTACTTGCTAATTTCAACATGTACAGGTTTATAACCAAAAACGCAAACTCCTCGTATTAAATCCTGCTGGTAGTACATAGAAGCACAAGCTGTGTACCTTCCAGAGGAATCCGTCGTCACTTGCAAGTCCGATAGTAGAGACAATCGGTTTTGATGTGAGAACAACGTTATCAGGTCAAAGAGAGAATTCAGAAGTCAGCCTGTTAGTTGGTTCCTAGTTATAAGATTGTAGGAGACTAATGGCAAATGATATATAAAAGGGTTTTGTCCACTATGTATGTTGATGGAGGATTTTTTAATTAAGCCTCGTTCACAAGGAGAATATGGTCCGATGGCGGTAGTGCATTCTACAATCTGGTTGGTAACGGCAACCGTTTTGCGTTTGAAAAATATTATTATTAAATAATAATAATATAATATATTATTATACTCGTACGATATTTTATAATATATAGTTTATATTATAATAATGTATAGTATATTATACGATATTTTATATACGATTGTTCTGCAAATTTTGCAGAACAATCGTATATAAAATATCCCTGATGATCCGCCGTATTGTTGTTTACATTGTAGTGTTTCGCGCACTGGAATTTTTTGACAATTTTCAAACGACTATTTTTATTTGGTAGTACAAGGTACCGTTGGTTGGTAGAATTATATTTTTTCAAATCACACTTTAACAATACAGCACAAAACAAGACGTTGACAACAAAATGGCGCTGAACACCACTGCACCAAACGCTCCATGTGAACCAGGCTTTAGTTTATCATCAGTCCATCGCTACAGAAGTGGAAAGTCTAGATTAGAAACGGGGATATCAATACAATATAGAGAAATATCGATACTCGGATTTCAACTATTGATGTTCTAATATTGTTGTAATTTTGGGTCTAAAACAATGTATCAAAGCAGCACCTGCTTGTAATGCCCTCTGGTTTCTACAAGTGAAATACCTATTGGTTCCCTTTTGCTTCATAAATAAGAACCAACTGGCTAAATATTCTCTCGATGGGCTGATCTTGGGGGTCCTCACAATGTGAGATGTCATCAGAAGCTCTCCTCTCCAGTGCTAAAGGATTCCACTGGATGCGTACGTCAATTCCAAAATCTTTGAATTATGATCAATCCAAACTTGATTATTCATCTGCACATTAGATACTCCTGACAAACTGCTTTGTTTCATTCAAGCTTGGAAGAATTTGGTGATGGTATATAGGAACAATACAAGGCACATAGATGGTACTCTGTTGGATTTTATGTTTAGTACATTTACCGTTACTGAGCTGTGCTTTTTGGTATAATATTTAAAAGGAAGAAAAGTACCTACTTTGTTGTATAAATTTTATATTTTCAAAAAACGTTTTAAATGAACAAAGGTCATTTACCTTTACAGCTACTTCGGTCAGAGTATTATAGTAAACGATTTGTTCCCGCCACTTGACTCCTCCGATGAAGATAGTGACGGAAACCTGTCGTATTACAACCGTAACCGATCTGACACCATGTAAAATGGCGGCACTACCCGCTTTCGTGGTAAGCCTGATTTGGCAGTGATGCCACCATGCGCAGGCCGACCGACCGCACTAACAAACCCATTGTGTTTCTCGTAACGTCCATTTTGTATCATAACCCTAACGTTCAATAATAACAATCCATTCATTGAGGCATGATCATACAAGCACGCTTTTGTCAGAGCTTTTTGCGGTGCTTGATTGGGAACTAATAATTGATTACATGTTGCTGTGTGGTGCTCTGGACATTGTGTATTTTATAAATATGTTCCTATTGGTTTGTAATTATATGTAATTCAATGGGTGGGAAACCTTGGAGTAGGTAGCGGCCCTTCCTCCACTTTATCGTGAGAATGCAATCCTTCTCCACCTCTCCATAACTGGTATCAAAATTTGATATTTAATATTCTTTTCTATGGAGCACATTCCAGTACTTATTGTGGATAGTAAGTTAGATAAATTGTTTGAATTTCTTTCTATTGAGTAGGTACAGTGAAGTGATTTAGATTATAACAGTCGTAATTTGATGTGTTATTAGGTAATCCCTGCACTACCAAGCTTCAACGAATTTTTAAACCGTACAAGCTATTGCAAAGAGTTCAAAATGTCTTGTACTGGATTAGTCCTTTTTTGTTTACTCAACGATTCAAATCCGTTTGAGGACATTCTGAATCCTTTCCTAGATGTATGATTTTATTAAAGGATTCCAAAGGTTCAAACCCGGTTTTGTATACAAGACTTTATAACAAACTATACATGTTCAGAATAACTAAACTATTCTTCATATACCTACCCAACCGAATCAAGAAGTGTTCTTCATATACCTACCCAACTGACTCAAGAAGTATTGATTGTTAGTTTCAATTCTCACATTTTGGTAACGATTCTAAAAATCCTGCACCAAAAATGTTGACTTATGAAAATATTTTTGTTTTAAGTAATTGATATTCAGTTTCGATCTAAAAATCATTTTGGCACCTACCAGAGCTTCATTGAACCCATTGCGACAAATGTTGAACTTCAGACGTCAATTCCGGGTGCTCACAAGCTGGTCACATCCAATACATCTCCGTTATGTCCTAAAAACATGAGACTCATTGCAGGAACATTTTGTGTCACATAGCAATGTTGCCTTAACAGCTCTGAAAACCACTAAATGGTTCATCATGTTTGGACAGTTTTTAGAGAAATTAACAACTACCCAACACTCTTAGACCCGTTGCAATTCATTTTGTTTTGAAGATTAGGTGTCAATGTTTGAAGGGGAAAGTCGATTTATTATGTTGGTACCATTTCCCTCTGTATCGATTCTGAAAATCGATTTTTGCAATACTGTACCCCATGATGGTTAAGTAGTTAGCTCTTCGAGTAGGGAAAATTGACGATATTCAAGTATTCTCAGCTATGAAATGGATCAAGAGTATAAATCAGCTACTAACAAACTGAAGCGTTGATTATTTTCAACGGGGTTTTTCTCAATTTGAAATCTGCATGTTTCGGATTTCTTAATACATAACTGGAAGTTGATGCGTGGTAATTACTAGCAAAACGCATTTTTTTGGCTTTTGAGTTACTCACTATTGTTGAACACTACACTTTGGGGGAGGGATATCAGTATACTCGTAAATATCGATAACGATATCGTTATCGGACATCAACTATCGATTTTAAGGTGTGGTTTAAAACTTGCATTGGAATTGTTAATTAGTTTCAAAAATGTTTCACTTTCTACCAACTTACTAGTAATTTAACTTGAAACATCTACATACTTGGTAGTTCGTTTGAATTTATCTATCCATCGTTCAGGTTGGAAACGTTGGTATCGATAAAATTTAGATAAATATCTATATCTGGATATCAACTATTGATGTTGTAATATTGAACATTGGAGGCAAAATATCGGCATACCATCACTATCTCGTGGAACCTTCCCTGTTGCATAATCTCTATCAAGAAACCATGTAGGTATTGTAACCTTCAATTTCCTTGTTGAACAATTTTTGAATTTTTTTGATCTGGTTTCAAGGTGTTTTTTTACTTTCATTGGGTCTTGGATTGTTAATTTATTACGAAAATACTTTCCCTTCCAACTTTTAACAGATAGAATGACCTTCTTAATTTGACTTTAGATACTTAGGTATTCCGTTAACGAGTAAATAGGTATTTCGTTTAGAGGTTCGCTTGTAGCATAATGTTATGGAGAGTGAGCTTTTGTGCGGTCAATCATTTTTTATGTTTGACATAAACGCTCCTTGTGAATCAGGCTTTAGTTTATTAATCCGGAATTACAGGAATAGTATGTTTCGGTTAGAGATGGCAATATGAATGCAATCTAGAGAAATATTGATATTAATGTATCAGCTATTGATGTTGAAGAAATTGATCACTGTAGGAAAAATATGGACATCCCATCACTAGCTCTTACGGAGAAACCTACCCTTCGTAGCCTCTACCTGCAAATTTTAACCTTCAGTTAACCTTGTGTATTTTGAGTCACATGAAGTTCAGGTTAGAATCTTAGATATCTAGATCACAACCGTTTATCAATATGTCATATTGATAAACGGTTGTTGGAAATCAACTATCGATATTACAATATCGAACACTCTCGACATCTCTGCCTCATGAAACCTTCCTATTGACATCATCACCCACCAGGAACCGTCTCTAACCTTCCGTTTCCTTGCGCAGGTACACGAACATGTCGCAACTTGTCGACCAAATGTTCCCAGCCAACAACCGGATGTCGTTTGAAGACTTCTCTCAATTCGCTTATTGGAGGGAGCCCCTCGCCGACATCACAATCGAACTTTTCTAGTCTTACGTGAGTTTTATGGCAGCACATTTTAATTCAAAACATAAGTATTTATACAAATCGTAAATCGAATTCTCATACAAAAATAATAATAATAAATCTACACGCGCTTAATTCCTACTTGTTTTAAATTTTATTAGCGAAGTCGTTACCTTGTTTGATACACACTTGTGACTTGAATACTGTTCGCTGGGTTTTTTCCTGTCATTTTGAATGATGCCGTATATGTCTCAAGGTTTCCTTGTATCTTTACCAGTGTTAATTTTCCTACCACGCTAGCTTTAGTGAGTCTACATACGCCACTGTTTCCTTGTGTATACGTTAAATGTGATGGAAAAATTAAAATACACTACATGTTCAATATGATTGTTTGTAGTTAATAAAGGTGAATAGTTGACGATTGTAAGAAGTATAAAATGTGTGCTATTACGTATTATGTAGAAGTAGACGGAAGATGAGTTGAGAATTCGTCGATTAGATTAACGTTGGACAAAAAAACCTCTTAACCATATAAAACTACTTTGCTAGTCGCTTTATTCTAAGGTGAATTCTTATCGCTACAAGTAATGATTCATGGTGAATTTATTTCCACTAGAATATTGAAGAAAAAACGCGCAAGAACCAATTAAAAGTGGTTTTTGTGTTCACTTTTACTGATTAATTGTATTTCTTGTTTAGTTTAGATTTTGGCTCGTCTCGAGGACGGTGCTGAAGGGGCGTTCAAGCGGAAACGCTGGTCATATAATTACCCAGCCGATTGTCTTCTTTGTGAAAATTTGTGATCTCAAGACAAATGTTGCCCTGGTGTTTTTGTTTTCTCTCTTTGTACGTCACACGTGCGCCAATTAATTTTTAAAAAGGTACCGAAAGAGTAGTTTACACTTATCGATTTCCATCGTGGCGTAGAGATTTCGCCTTTTTTCGTTCTGTTGTACCTCAACTGATATTATTAATGTGGAGACCATTCCGGCTCGCAGGCTCTCTCTTGGATTCGTACGGTATTTTTTCATTTTGGAATACAATTCTAAAAAATACTTCGATTACATGGAGGTACCACGCATTCCAAAATGGTCCTGTATTTTACTTATTTATGTGATACGATTTTGTTCCATCTAAGACACCTTACGTCTCTTTGATATTTAATTTAGTATCTAAACGCTTCTGACTACGTTTCTAGTTTAGGCACCTCACATCTTTCGGTAATATGTACGAGGTCTTGGGCTGTTTTGTTTTTGCATGTAATGTAGTTTACTATGGATGATTTTCGTCGAACTTTGGTATTTATAAATTATTATTTCATGTTTTCCAATAAATGTTATATTAGTTGCAATCCTGTTTATTGTCATTTTGTTCCCTCTTTTCTGATCGAAAGTTGGGCCTAATTGGCTGAGGTTTGTGAATTTGGGGTCTGTTGAGGGGGCAAAGATGTTGAGATGTAGGTTGCAGTAGAACTTAGGGTCATTCAGCACCCGGTGTGAACATTTTGGCCAGATCATTGCCCGTGCTGTCAGGAGTCTTGACAGGAATATGAGCAGGCAGAAAGGAAACATGGAGGGAAACACTAGTTGTATGCACACTAGAGTTCTCGCGCCATTGTATGCCACTGACAAGATGGCGACCCATTGTAGCGAGAACTCTAGCGGCCGTTTCTGCAATTACTTTAATAGATGCGAAATTACGGATAGTAATAGTCTTCCCAAAAAGGGAATTTAGAGAAGCTGGTCGCGTTTGAAAAAGACCGCGAGAGCGACACCACCTTGTGACGTCACAAGTCGTCTCTGAAGCCCCACGATGTTAGCGCCCCAACCAAGGGGTTTCGTCCTGTTTGTCACGTCATACGGTCCCCTCGATTTTCGCGGCTTCATTCAATCGGTGTTTTTGAAGTTTGAAGTAAATTTTTTTCAAATGAGTATCACCGGCAACACGTTACTCTATGGCGGTAAGTACTATACAACAGGAGGATGATATTCGGAATCGACCATTGAAGCGACCCCGAGGGTCAAGAGAATGGAGAGCTCAATAAGGTTTGAAATGTTCAAAATCGACATACCTTTGGGAACGGTGTAATTTAACTCGATTTTGATTCGGAGAATTTCCGCGTGGACTATTTCATTTCAATATTCGAACTCGTTGGCGTGAGCCCACCAAATTCATTAAGGAACTTGAAAGAAAAAATGCACAATTGGAAGAATACTATATTCTTCACAACCTGAGGCTTTGACTAAATTAGTAAGTAGAAAAGAAATTATTCCCTCGTGTCTCAAAATAGAAAGGAAGAAATGCGTTGATGGTGGTGTCCACAGATGTCGAGAGTCTACGTTTCTTGAGCGATGAAGGGGTTCGGTATCGATTCCATCCCTTCAACAGGGCAAATCAGAACGACTGACGTCCCGCGGCAGACGACCAACCCCAGCATGCGCGTCTCCTCTGTCAATTTGTAAGGGTCATCGGCATCTAAAAGACAAAAGGATGAATTTGTAATGAATAGTAAATCATGACCTACCTAGTGTAACAAAATTACTATACAAATCAACAGAAATTAAGACAATTTTCGAAAAGTAAATTGGACAAGATATCGGTGACTGCTTATTCAAGAAGTCTTGTGTTATCATTTGACTCAGCGAGACAAAGATTTTACGATGAGTCCATTTATACTGAAAGATCCACGGATTTTGGCACGGTAGCGAGGGTTTTACACCATGAGTCCACTGTAAACAATTTTTTGATCATACCGTTGGAAAGATGAGGTTTTGGGCCAACTTTTAGGGTTACAGTATGCAAGTAACCGGCAGATTCAGTTAAGCTTACAAACGTTTGAAAAAACTGTACATTTCCGAAATTTTCGAGACTTTCCTATTTGGGCTAATTTTTCAATATCTGAATCTTCTTAAAAAAGTTCTATTTAGCACTAGGGAGATAGGGAATTTAACGCTCTTTCTAACGGTATAATCACATTTGAATTTTGACTGAAAAATGCGGGACTTATGGCAACTTTTCACCAGAAATTAGTTGTAGAATCGATCCCTGGCCGGTGGTACGACCTTAAGGGTTACACCCTGTATATCTCTCAAGTCCCCGCAGTTCTTGCACGAGTCTCATCGGCTTCCGAATGGCTCTTCCTGAGCGAATGTGCCCAGGCGATGTCGGGTGGCCTACCCCTTGACCATTTTGCGAATCGGATCGAAATAAGGAGCTGCCTTCAAATGTATTCGATTTCGGCGTATTTTTCCTTGTTCTGTCTCAAGCTCGTTCGATCCCACCACTTTTCCATGCTTCTTCAAATCTGTGATCCATACCATATCCCCCACTTTTAGTGGTTCGAGCAGTTGTACAGCGTGTCTGCAATCATAGTTGTTTTTGTAACTCCGTCGGTACTCATCTTTCTTACTCCTCAAACCTTTAAG
This sequence comes from Stenodema calcarata, assembly GCA_963920205.1. NCBI lineage: Eukaryota > Metazoa > Arthropoda > Insecta > Hemiptera > Miridae > Stenodema > Stenodema calcarata. The sequence goes on from OY986050.1 coordinate 7,967,572, forward strand.
ATCAGGTTTTTCGTCCAAGAACTTAGGAGAAGATGGAATTCTATCTCGGAGCCTTCTGTTCATAATCGAAACAAGATACAGAACTTGTTAATTGTTGTGTCAGATAACTGTTGAACTATTATTCATTACTTCACATTCACTGGGTTAGTTCGTGAGGCTTCCTTCTTTGCAACCTTGTCAGAAGGTCACTTACATCCAGCAAATGGACAGCGATGTTGACATGACACCTTAGTCGCTCTTGGCGGGCGATGGCAATTTTCTATGCTCCTGAGCACACTGTTTTGAAAGAGCTGAATAATTTTCCGACAGCTGCGGTCGATAAGTCCATTCTGGCTTTAGGACTTGGTTGTACAGGGTTAGTTTATTTTGCACAGACAGTTTTGATCGCCTGCCCATGAACCACGACATTTTTCTGAGTTTCAGAGTCAGTTCGGTTTTTTTCTTGTTTACGTGCGATTTCCATCGCAGCTTCGCATCTAACGTCATCCCAAGATATTTCGCTTCAATGGCGTAAGGGATGACTTTGCCATTGAGGTAAGCGGGCAAGTAGCTATATGATAGGAGTGCTAAATACGGATCGTCAGGATTTGACTCCAGCTTTGGCGGCGCCATTACTTTGAGGGAAGTAAGGACTGCTGGACCAGGTGTTATGGACAAAACCGTATGACTTGGCAAAAGTCTGAAATGCAGACCCCAAAGCGGCTTGAAACTGCGCCCCAATGTCCGATCGAACCTCTTCTGGAATACAGTGGCAGCCGAAAAAACTCTTCAGCTTGGTTATGACTTCGTTTGGCTCGAAGTATCGCGAGTAGTAGTCCTTAGCTTGAGACAGCCCTCCAATTTGAACAAACCAACTCCAACTTTTCCCCATGGTCTGTTAGGAAATTCGCTCGGGATAAGTGGTTGCTGTTTGGCATTGCTATTTTGAATGCATTGTGGGCAGTTTTCAGTTTCTTCTATATCTTGATACAAACCGGGCCACTAAACACTTCGTCTCGCTCGTTGTTGGCATTTTGAAACCCCGAGATGTCCTTCATGGATCCTAGAAAGTAAGGAATTCTGCATATCTTGAGGGAGAACCTCTAAGGAGGAATCCCTCATTGTTGCTTATTTCCTCTTTGACAGAATAAAACTTGGACAGTGATTGCCGGAGCTTATATAAATATATTACTGCTTATATATAAAGTGTGTATCGTCGAGGAATCAGCAACACCACCAAGCTCGTTTTTCACAACTTTTCAGGAGAGAGAAAAAACCGATTTTTTCGTCCATCAAGGCCTAATTGACTGAAGTTTTATCTCGATATCCATGATGAATAGATATCATTCATCATGGATATCGAGATAAAACTTCAGTCAATTAGGCCTTGATGGACGAAAAAATCGGTTTTTCTCTCTCCTGAAAAGTTGTGAAAAACGAGCTTGGTGGTGTTGCTGATTCCTCGAGGATATGTCCATGTATTAAGACAACTCTGTATTTTGGTGACTCTTCAACTTTGTCTTTACAATAAAAGAAAATACACTTCTACGGAACAGTAGGTACCTAGGTATTGCGAGAAACAGTCAACTGGCTGCCGCACACAGATATTTTTGGGACTAAGTGACGTCAACTTTTAGGAACATCCAGAAACTTTTCATTACAAAAGCACGAAGCACAAAAACACAGACGACCGAATTCACACACATGGATCACCACGAGGTGCTGTAGAGGCTTAGAAAAGATGACAAATAGATAAATACATCAAAACGTCAAAATTCCAATAAAAGCTAGAGGCAAGATGCCGATGGGATATCATACCTCGCATATATTCTGTGGTATCGTCGAGGACCAGGTTGAGGAGAGGGTCATAACCCTTCAGTACGCCTGCGGCTTCCCGCCCGCCGGAGAATTTCACCCGAATAGGCTTGTCCAGGTACTTCGAGAGGTCGAGAATACTTTCTTTCCTCTTCCTGTCTTTTTGATCTCCGCCACCTCCTCGATCGCCGGCATTTCTATCACCTCCGCGGTCGCCACCTCGGTCACTGCCTCCCTGCAATATTTAGATTCGGTTCAATAATTGGAAGCTCTTGTTTTCGCTACTAAAACAAAATTAATTGTTAATATTTCAGCCATGAAGGAGCCACTATGATCGTAGGTTCAGGATGTGTTTTGAAGAAAATTGTATCCTGCATCGATAAGGACAGCAATGCAAGTGATTCCGCAATCGGATTGAAGCTGAACGTTTATATTCTATTAGCTGACCATTGATAAAAAATCCATATTAGGTCGTGAGATTACATACTACAGGAGTAGTCAAAACAATGATTCCTATGTCAATCTACACTCTCCGCTAATCAACATTGTTGCATGGGGATACATGGTGTCTATTAAGAACTGCCATGTACACAGAGTGGCGAGCTAAGTACCTCTAGTACCTACTTACTGACCTATGCCTAAATTTCGTTTCTAACTTTCGAAAAGACTCCAACTCAATAAAAAGTTTAGAATGAAAGAGGCGATTGTCAATCTCAATTTTTGTCTTGTTTCATCAGCGCCTGGATGAAGTTTGAAGGTAAGAAACCGTTTGTTTACCGATTCCAGTTACTTAATTAGTGGATGCTAATTAATTGTTTAATTCTACAGACTCGTGGCAGCTCATGAATCAACGACTTGGATAATGCTGACAAAAGTTTGATGAAGTCTGTCAATGAACTTAGCTAGGAAAGACCAACCTGAGTAGACATCACTGTAAATTATAAACTGTTGATGAATCACTCTTCAAAAAATGAATACAATTTAGCGCATAAAATAGTAGAAATTAGCTGTACAGAAGAAATTGACGGCCGGCAAACAAGGAAGATAAACGAGATGTGCTGCCGATAGGGATGCACGATACTGTATCGATATATCGGACTATCGATACTTTGTTTGCAATATATCGATATTTTTACATCGATAGTTTCAATCCACGATACTTGGAAATATCGATATACGTTATGCGATATATCGATACTTCAAAATTGTGGAGAAATCGTTGAAAATGTTTGAAATTCGTCTGCGCCAAGCGAGCTCTCACGCGGGATTGCTGCCGGCGGCGCTCGGCGCTGGCTGGCAAGCAGGCTGGCGGTGTCGGTTTGTTCCCCCTCCGGCAGATGGCGCTGGCGAGCTACCTCACCTCGTCACCCCGCCCTCCCCGCCAGCGGCACTAGAGGTGTGCACTTGTGAGTATCCGTTACTTCTGATACAGAGACTTTCAAATATCGGTTACAAATATCGGTTACAAAGTATTAGTTAAGGTATCTGTTAAGAGTCTCTCTGTGATACTGCTAACAGATACCTTAACTAATACTTTGTAACCGATATTTTCTGAGAGAGACTTGGATCTTGGAGGATCCAAGTCTCTCTCAGAAAATATCGGTTACAAATTATTAGTTAAGGTATCTGTTAAGAGTCTCTCTGTGATACTGCTAACAGATACCTTAACTAATACTTTGTAACCGATATTTTTGGTTTTCAGTATCGGTTACATATCTGGATGGCTAGTAACGGTTACAAAATATCGGTTACTGAAATATCGTCTCACCTCTAAAGCGGCACCCGTTTTTGTTTTATTTCGCGTAAGTTAAGAAGTACCTTCTGTTAATCAGAAACAAGCAAGTGATGTTTATTTTTATTGAAATTTACCTATTATTTGTAGTGAATATGTAGCAAAACCTGAAACAAGGAAGTGATTTTTATTTTTTCTGTAATTTAACTATTATTTGTAGTGAATATTATGAATCTTAGTGGCTCTACATTATCAATACTAGGTTTAGTAGTATAAAGATTTTAGACGGATTTACCCTTGTCCTGGTCTTAGAGACATGATACTTACCGAAGGTATTTGGTTCCTATTTGACTTGGTATCAATGTGCCATGTTTTAGCGTAAATAAACGTTTTACTTACCAAAAAATTGTTTCCTCTCTTGCAATACAAAGTTTTTACCGGAAAAGAACTAGTGCGACCCTTTTTTCTGGGATATTTAACACCTGAGCCCAATTCAAAGCAAAATTATGGAACGGAGTGAAAAAAATCGCTCTCTGCTCGATAGATCATTCGATATTTGCATATATCGATATATTTTTGGCGATATATCAATATTCAATATCGAAAGCATTCAACTATATCGATATTGAAAATATCGATATTTATCGATTCGATATGCATCCCTAGCTGCCGAACCCGCGAGGTAGGTTATGTAGGCCGCGAAGGTAATGCATGGATGCTACAGCATTTTACATGGATATTAAACATACTTCGACATGGAGTCGTCAGAGAAGAACTAGCATGGAAGAAGGACCATTGATCTACAATCCATAGGTTTGTTTTATTGAACCGAATCTAAATATTCCTTCTTCCATGATTGAACTCGTCCTATAACCACCAGTGAAGCCTTACCGCAGCGCGTTTGGTGGATACATTGCGAACCTTCACGTGAATTGCTAGACAATAATATTATGGGATCATTCATTATTTGATTTTTGAGTTGTTCAGAATTGGAAGGTGAACAAAATTTGTGGGTTCAGCTGTCAGGATACGTGGAATCCGAATCTTGCCCTCTTCGCGAGAATGGCCGTTTTAAAAACACCATTGCTCGAATACTTTAAACAGGATCATCCTGTCAGGATGGTAGGTATAGTTACAAAAACAACTCTAAATAGATTTTGACTTTGAGTATATTTCACTACCAGCTGAACAGTAAATGAAGGTAATTCCTATCGGTGAGTAGATACACATAATCCAAGAATTATAATATATCATATTATGTTGAAGTAATAATCAGGTGCCCGTTGTATTACTAGGTGTCTACCTAGGTACATTATTTTGTTCTGTATGGGAAACGTTTTGTGGCTCATTTTCTCTGTGAAAGTCAACATGGAAAATCGTCAGTGTACGTACAGTGAGGCATCATAACTGGTTTCCTGGACATGAATGTACTGGATTGGAAAAAAGTAGGTACATAGTCTATGACACTGCACTCATAAGTGACTGGAACGCAAAGTGGAACGAAATATTCCAACTTTGAGCTGGAAAGGCTGTGAATTCTGCTCCGATTCAATTCCAATATCCAGGGTAACAGAGGGTACGTGGAACTACTCTTGTGCCGCAATCTGCCTGCAATATCTCTGTAAAAATTGGAATCCTGTTAAATCAATGACACGGTTGCTACGGGCCTGAGCCCCTTTGTTTAGGACCCCCGTCAAGATATTGTGCTATCAAAGATCGCAACAATGGCATCGTTTTCGCCTCGGTGAGTGCATTATATCTACCACGATAGTCCTGATACCCCCACATAGTCTTTATCAAGTAATTAGATATCGATCAAAGGTAGGCATCCACCTTACCGGTCGTGAACGCCCCTCGCGTGCCGCAGACGCCTCCTTCAAGGAACAGACCAATGAAACCTCCGTTTGGGAGTTCCGCAGCAGTTTTTATTACCTTTTGTACATTCCGTTGTCTTGAGAACTAAATCCATTACAAGTGCAAGCGGGAAACTTGGGTGGAAACTTTCTGATCAATCAAAGCGGAGGATTTGAACGAAAAAGTTTTAATTATCGCTGGCGAAGCGGTGCGGTCTGAGTTGGGATCACGAACAACACAACCTTTTCTTCTCATCTTGTGTACGAAGAGAACCCACCACCTACCGACAAACTTTAGTAGAACCTGATTAACTCCATGCTACTGTTTGCAGATGTTGTAAGCAACAACAATGATAGGTACCCACTACTTTGCAGATGATACATTAAAGATGAAAATCATATTCTCAAATTATTGTACATACCTAACTTTTTTCCCCAAGATAAACACGATAGTTTATAGAATATGAGCCTAATGTGGTGTGTTACTAAATATAAAACAATGTTAACATTAATATGAATAATAGAAGGTACCTACCTATTATAAATAATAGTAATTACGTTCATGAATCGAAGGGTTCATTTAGGATGAAATCGACCTTACAACGACACCAATGTTTGACTCAAAAACGTCGAAAAAACTTGAAAACAGCTAATTTCGAATTGAATCTAGGGGTTCAATTTGGATGAAATTGATCTAAAACCAGACCAATGTTCGACTCAAAAACTTCGTTAATTTTTTTACACCAACTTGATTCGAAATACGACTTGAAAACGCCGAAAAAACTCGAAAACAGTTGAGTTTGAATGGAATTGAGGGGTTAATTTAGGATGAAATCGATCTACAACCAGACCACTGTTCGACTCAAAAACTTCGTTAAATTTTTGTACCCGATTCGGATAAAGGAAGTAAATTCAGATAGATTGACTTATCCAAATTCCCGACATTCGACTCGAAAAACTCCTTACTTTAGTTTTTAGGGTCGGTGAATCCGAATCTGGGGTCGGTTGGCCTTCATCAAGTCACGTTCAAGGTCGTTTCAGGCGGTTTTGATGAAAATATGCCCTCTGACCTTGAAAAGACCTTGAAAGTGACCTGATGAAGGTCAACCGACCCCAGATTCGGATTCACTTAACACAGCCACGGAACAGAGCGCACACTCAGTGAGCCCAGTCCCTAATGTTTGCATGCTGTAAACACTATTTAAGAATAATTCTGTGCTGTATTATAATTCTGTGTTCATGGTTCAGTTGGGGAATATTATGTTCTTGTCTTGTTTGCTCAAACCGTCTGTTCTTATGTAGTTTGTTTTGAGCTCAAAGGGCAGTGAATGTGAACGTGTGAACACAAGCATGTGCCCGTGGTCACATGACCAAGGCGATGTGACCATGGTCATGTGAACACGTGGTCACCCCAATTGTGACCGTGGACTCAATCAATCTTTTTGTGAGCATGGTCACATTTCCAGCAGGGAGGAAACACAAAAAACTGATTTCTCGCCCTATAAACGTAATCAAAAGCACTTTGATTGCTATAATGACTAACTAAACGTTAATTTTTCGGCAACAATAATTTTCGGCTGAGATATTCAAAATTATTTGAAATCGCGGTTGAGATAGAGTATCGCTTTGTTTGTAGTCTCAATTCCCTCCTGCAACATCTGAAAAGAGTAGAAAATTTCAAATACCACAGGTAAATGAATAGGGGTAGGAACTTGTAATTCATTTGAAGAAAATAATGAATTGAAATTTCAAGTGCAAACTGCCCCAGTTCGCCCTCCTTCCTACGCCCATAGAGCAGCCTCAAAGTTCAATGTTCATACTGGCCCAACTGATTCGAACAGCTCATGGTTTTCAGATATCGAGTTAATCAATAACTACTAATAATTATTATTAATTACTTATAATATTAATTATTACTAATAATGAATAATCGTTATAATTAACAATAATCATCAATAATTAATCGTAATTAATTATCATTTACACTACTTTATTATAATTAATGATAATTCATAATAATAATTATTCAATCATTTAGTGATCTAAACAGAAGGGCGATCTGCACAAAAAAGATAATAAACCTTTTGTCTAGAATTTTGAGTTTTTATTACATGAATTTATGGATAAACCCCCATTCATGTAGAAGGTATGTAGGTACTTGTCATAAGGGCGGTAGGTTTCATTCCAGACGAGTCTACTGAATGTTGGGTGACTGAAATCCAACCAATCTAACACATAGGTAGCACCTCAAGAATAGGAGTGTGACAAGTCGAAAAATTCGATTTTCGAGTTATACCCATAGGCAGACAGATCTTGACGAGCCCTACAAGAATATAATATATTCACCATCGAGTTCAGCATAAAAAAAAAAACCTTTAAAATGAGGGGTCACTTGTCAGGATGTTTCATTTTGAGAATTTATAAATGGGTAATTTTTCCCCCTTAAACTCCACACATGTTCGACATGTTCAGCAATATTTGGCACCCAAAACTTCAAATGCGTTTTCCCAACATTTAGGATTTTTGACTTGTCACACTCCTATTCTTGAGGTGCAATATGTCCGTGATCTGTGGTTCGGGATATTTTTTTATTTTGGAGTGCTTGGCAACAGCAAAGAGAGCGGGTGAGCGTTTAACACTTATGATTGATCATGTATCTACTAATAAACAATGTGTCCACTTTGCACGAAGTGGCTTATTGATCAACGTGACACATGTTGCTAATTAAGAAAATTTCTTAGTTAGCAATATGTGTCACGTTTTTCAATATTATGATCAATTTTCATATTAATAATATGATCAATCAGCAGATTAATAAGCCGTACCTATACAGTACACAAATAATTTAATGCTAGCGATTTGCAGTACGTCCTGCACATAACGCCAACCTCAGATCTTTGCGAACAGGTGGGGATGTGAAGTGGAATCGCAGGATGGCGTGACTGCCACCGCCGACTGGATAATATATGCCATTGTCATCATTTGATTACATCCGCCCCTCCCCCAATACTACTGCGAATTTCTCGACTTTAGACAACGGCAGTCAATTACAGTTGAGTAGTGAGTAGGTTAACCGGAGATAAAAGGTTAACCGTTTTTTGTCTTGATATTCCCATAAATACCTCGATTTGATAATTATGCATAGATCACACGCTTGATGAAATCGGTTCTACGTGGAGTTTCCCTCTAACATGAAATCTTTCAGCATAAGTAAATTGGTAAATTATTTAACAACTATATAGAATAGAATAGAATAAGTTCATTACTTGGGATTATAATGAATTGTTAGTCATAGAAATAAAGAAACAGTTTTGATAGAAACACATGAGAGGTTGATTCACAAGAAATCGCAGTAGAGAGGGGAGTTTTGACATTTCCATAATTATGGAAATGCATGATTTTTTACGATTGTAAGCAGTAAAATCAGCAAACACCGAAAAATCCACAGTCATGCAGAATGGCTATAAGAGCGAAGAGCGAATTTTCGAAGAAATAAATGGTTTTATGTTAAATGTCTCAATTTTACTGGTTTAATATCAAATTTTGGTGACCAGCCAATTAAACCAGCCAAAATTCATCGCCAGCTTGTTTCTGCTTATGGGGAGGAAGTAATAAAACCCAATAACGTCCCCATTCAGATGGTGTAGGGAATTAAAAAACGGGAGAACAGTTACTGATGTTCATGACGAAAAAAGAAGTGGCCGCGTGTCTGTGGTGACTCCCAAAATCGTGGAAGAAATCAACAATTTGATTCGTGGGGACGAAGAGTTGTGGACATTTATGAGCATGTTCCTGATCTCCCATATAGAATTGTGCAAATCATTATTTCAGAAACACTAGGTTATCGCACAACTCGATTTCGGGATTCTCGGAAGATGAAGATTAAGTCCTGGACCCTTAAATGAACGGTGTTATGCAACATGAGTCCAAGCGACATTTTTCAAATTTTCGAGGAATTCAAAGTAAAGTTTTTGATCTAAACTTGGTGTCACGTTTCTAGGGCGTTGTGCTTGATTCATGAAGTGGAGGGTGTCACTATAGTTATTATGTTATTAGTGTCACTAAGTTATTATAATAACTCATTTTGAAGTGCCCAACATTCCGTTGCGTCAATTTTGAAAAGAATCCATTGGTTTTCCGATTAAAGCGTCTATGTCACATAGACTCTCGGGCTAACCGTCATTCCAAATTTCGCTACATGGGTCTAAGCGACATTTTTGGCGTTTAGAGTCTTTTTGTTAACGGATGAGACAAGCAAACGGGGCCCAAGCACCACATAATGAGCCATTCCGAATTTCGCAAAAAGAGTCCATCTCCAGGCTGTATTTAAATTTTACAAAAAGAGTCTACTACTATAATAATAATAATAATTGTAGTGGCGCTTAGACTCTTTTTGTAAAATTTAAATACAGCCTGGAGATGGAATCTTCTTGCCAAAATCGGAATGGCTCATTATGTGGATGGCGCTTAGACCCTTAGCTTTCTGTTACAGTTTGGAAGAATAGAGGGCGCTCAAATCGTACAAAAATGAAAGCTCTTGAGGAGACGAATCCAAAGATACCAAAAACCCATTTTTGGATAAAATGTCGCTTGGACCGTTGTTGCATAACACCGTCCAAATGTCTTTTCAATTTCCCCAAGACCTTCATGATTCTTGGTTGTACTTTTAGTTTTGTAATAATGAAAGTTACATTTTAATAAAGTTGTTTTTAAATGCCTTAAAAAAAAATAAAAAATGATCAACTGTTTACAATTGAAGCATAGTGGGCAAGTGAAAACGACCAAGTACGTTTATAGATATATAGAACGTTTTCTAACAGCAATGAACATGAATTGTTACTAGATGCTTAGTAATGTGATCAACTAACGAGAAAATAATGACATTTCTTAATTTTATGCAATTTTACCTCTTTCTTCTCGAAGAATTGAAGTGATCAATTGAAAAAGAACTTAAAACTCCATGCAGCGCGGAATATAAGGACATCTATAGGACAAAGAAATTATACACAACAAATTTGTTAAATTTTAAGGATGATGTGTCACCTGTACTGCGTGCCAAAGTTGAAATTCAGTTGAATTGAGATTCAGCACTGGCATGAAGCCACACCGAACGGGTCAAAGGGCATGAGTGGATAACTAGACTGATACGACAGAACGAAGGCGGAAACATTTTTCTTTATAGATATTCAAAACTATTCAAAAAAATTAGCGACAAGATGAAGGATTTTTCAACGTGAAGATGTAAATGAATGCAAAATGAAGGCGCGGAATTCCAGAGGCTTATTAAAACCCGATCACCTAGCCAGCCAGCCCTCTGACGTCATAGGCTCTTACGGCATAGGCTGTGACGTACTAGTTAACCTCCTGCCAGGCGTCTGACGTCATACGCTCGTGCGTCATAGGCTCTTACGTACTAGTTGGCCTCCGGCCAGCCGTCTGACGTCATAGGCTATGACGTACTAGTTGGCCCCCGGCCAGCCGTCTGACGTCATAGGCTTGTGCGTCATTGGCTCTGACGTAGTGGCCCGCCTGTCGCTTGTGTTCTGATGTGATCTGAGGAAAACAAATTTTTCCCGTTTCAGTTTATGTGCCAAAGCAAAGACATGAAAATGTCAAAAGAATGTCAACTCCATCCTGTTGTTGATACAGTCGAGAATTAAATGCTTGCATACGAGTCTGCAACACATTGGGACATTTTATGTCTTTAAAGAAGTGATTCAAGAACCTTCGAACAATGCTACAACACCTACCCCAGTAGCGTAGTTGTAGGGTTCATCATAAATTATGAAGCTTGCATTCGTATAGACAATATAAATTATTGAGAATGATCACCTGTGTGTAAACAATGACCGATTTAAACAATCACGCTCATACCGCAGCTTGTCGGCCACGCACTCCGCAGTGGTTAGCGTAATATGGTTAGGTAAATCGAGAGCTATCCAACGAGTGGTGAACGATTTTTGTACGATGATAACTGGCGAAGATAAAGTTCCGTAGCACCGAATCGGTTGTAAGCGAAAATCATCAGAAATTTTCGTGACGATTTCGTGTAACGCTTTTGTGTAACGTTTTTCAAGTTATGTGCCAGAGTAAAGACATAAAATGTCAAAATCGAAACATAGTAGGACGGGACATTTCAGAACCGATGTTGAGGAGAGATGGGGCGAAAATTCAAATCGCTCCCCTGTAAAAGTTTGAAAATGTGACTTGGTCACTTTTACTCGGGACCCCACGATAATATCGGAAATAGATATAAACGCTAGTTTTCAGCCAGGTGAAGGCTAAAACATGTTCCATGTTAAAAGCTCCATTTTCTGTGCAAAAAGTAAAAGTTTTCTCAGGAGGTGGGAAAATGCTACGGCCCTGGTGGCGAATCGAGCCGTTTCACGGTACCGAGTTTATTTGTATTGTTGAAAAAGGTCGTATAAAAGAAGAATAAATAAGAAAACTTGAATATCTTATCGTGACTATCGCAGAAGTCACGGAAACGTTGTACTTTCATACGTAGACGGTGACGGATGGGTTGGGGGGGGGGGGGTGTTGTATGTGATTCTCTTCCGACAAAAGGCTAAACAAAATCCTACGCCTCCTCCTTCCCCACTCAACCGCCTCCGTTTTCTCGTTTCAGGGAGGCTCGGGGGCGGGGGAAGAGACGATCCGGAGTTGCGCTGTTCAAAAGCGTCTCCCTTTGGTTCTCCAAAGGAGCGGCTGTGGCCAAGTTGCGGGACAGACAGCGGGACGGCGGCGGCATGCGAGCGGAGGCGACACGCGGCACCAACGCCGCTCCCTCGTCCGCTCCGATCATCAGGAAGCCGACACACTTCTCCAAGTACGTAGTATCATCACTAGGGAATTTATGGAGAAAAACCACGATATTCTAGAGTAACGCACTCATTATAGCATTATCAAGTCAAATTTACCCTTTTACAAATCAAAATCCCCCTCTTTGAGTAGTTGCGAGAAATGCGTTGAAGGGCGAAGAAAATGAACTAAATTCACTGAATACGTCAGAATAGGTGTAATAATATTAGGTTCCTTATGTGTATTATACAAATATATATATCGAGGGTCTCACGGCAACTTCCCACAACGTCATTTGGGCGACTTTTCAGCAGAGCCAAAAACCATCTGCCAATGACTATGTTTACTGAGTAATTCAGTAAAATAAATCGCGAGATTTAGTGTTACCTAACTTATACTTAGTTAGATCGATCCGCCGGGGGTAGACGCTTTGAATGGTATGCATAACTCATTTTGGCCAAAAGTGACGATGTGGGGTGTTCTCGATAATATATCGCTCAAGCTATAAGAAACATTTTTTCTCTTGGCTTATTTCACTAGGGCCAGACACTAACAAAAATATGTGCAGTATATAGGTTCTCCAAGTCAGATTGAGAAGTTTACAAATCAAATTGAGAATTTCCAAACCAAATTGACCCACACCGCACAGAGCCTGTTTCTTAGTGGACGCGTAGATTAATTATTATTATGTAAAGCACGCAGATTTTGTATATGTATTAGGAAGACTTACCTACCTGTATGACAATAGGTCGAAAAGTACCCAGGGTAGGTACCCCCTCCCTAACCCTGGGGCGGGGTCTAGATTATAATTACTCGGGTAATATCTATAATCTATAAAATCTATAATAATTACGATTATAATACTCGGGTTCACATGAAATTTGTTGACGAGGAGATCTGATAAATGAATGCTAGGTACACCCCCCCCCCCCCTCCATCTCCCACTGGGTTCAAAAACCATTAATTTTTCAAATCTCTTCATCAACAACATTCATTTGAACCTATAGGTACATTATAATCGTAAAACCTATACTCCCCCCCTGAAGAATAGTTAGGTTAGTATGGTTAGGTTAGTATGTGTTAGAAGAACAAAACATTAATTTTTCAAATCCCCTTGTCAAGAACTTTCATTTGATCCCGTACCTACATCTACAGGAAGAACATTGCGTTGTTCTTCAAAATTTCAACGCAATTTGGTTTTCGGATTCGGACCAATCCCACAATGATCCTCGAATGTTGAAAGTTCATACCTTGAAAAATCCAATAGTTTTTAGTTCACATTTAAATCAAGTTTATTTTTTTAGAATGTTTTAAGACCACTAGTTGACAATAATGATTAATAATTAATGATAATACATGATAATAATTATTCAATCATTTGGTGATCTAGACAGAAGGGTGATCTGCTCCAGAAAATTAATAAACCGTTGTGTCAAGAATATGCAGAGTTTTTTGTACTAAGTTTCCTATGCTACTGCGCTTCTTGTTTCTTCGTTTCATGTTATCGAGTTTTTAGGGAAGAAACTGAAGCTCTCACTCTGATTTACGAAAAACTGATTGGCGCCGGGAAATCATCATCTGGATCTCACCACTCGACGGTTTCAACTGCGCCTCTCCTGCACGTCAAGGTAAAACACTAATGAATGAATGTACCTAATTAGAAGATACAAGAGCCCTGAGAACCTTATCACTGATTATGATAAGAACATAAGGAAGAGATGACATCAGTACCTATCTCTTCCCTTCTGGATGTTATCACTGATGTCATCTCTTCCTTATGTTCTTATCATTTGTGTATTTCATTAGTAATGAAATACACAAATACCTAACCAAAACATTCAAATATCAACCAGGTAAGAATTTCCATTTTTATAAAGAACAGAGAAAACACTGTTTGATTCGTATATTCTGGGAGTGTGTTAGGCACGCTGAAATATGTCTTGAATAAAACCATAAAACCATTTTGGGGCGGGAGTTGCTGCTTGAGGAGTGAGGCGAATACTGTAGGGGCTGTTTACGATAAGACAGAGACGCTTTTATATGCAATAGTTGGATTGTGGAGACACGGACGTTGAAAAGGTCACTGGTAGAGAATCTGCGGGGTCTTGCATGCACTTGCTTTCAAAAATTGATGACTGAACCGTCTTTAGACGGTTGAGTCTAGCGGAAGAAGGACGACCACCAAGTGAGGGTGTGCTTGGCATTCCCGTTCCAAGTCCTCGTTGATTGAAATGCCTAGTCGTCGAACTTGTTGAGTAGCCTGGAATGCCACAGCTATGTACCTTAATTTAGTACACATTCAAGTTTTTCCTTTGAGTGTGGCTTGAAAAACTAAAAACGTAGTTTGTAATCTAGGGCCCGTAATCCGCCCACCAAGAAATACGAAGCCCTGAAAATGTTCTGATATCAATCCTTTTTGCAGCTGAGGAGGTTTTTTGGCTGCCCAGTTTTTACAATAGATAGTACTTTTTCTAAAAAAACTCTATTGTAAAAACTGGCCAGCCAAAAAACCTCCTCAGCCGCAAAAAAAGATTGATACGTTAACGCTAAATGTAACAAGTTACTGAGATTCTGAGATAAGAGAAGACAGCACTATCGGGGGAGGGGGGGGGGGGGGGTAAATTTCTCACTGCAGATATTTTGAATCTGAAAACGGATTTGATTAGATAATAACCCATAGTTTGGACAAAAATTTGTATTTAAAATAAACATTGCATTACTTAAAAAAAAAAAAAAAAACACTGTTCACACAATTTTTTGGTCAATTTGGTACCTCGATACCTCGCATGAACCTTATCGGAATTCTTTAACTCAAGGTTGGAAAAGACAAGTTTTGTGTGAGACCAGGCCTTGTCTCATGGAATTCATTTTCCTTACTACGTCGATGAAGATGAATTTGAGTAAAGAGCTGTACAACGAATTTGGCTTACTGTTCAAAAAATAAGTTCAATTCCGGGTTTTGGTGGAAGTTATTCAAATAGGATTTTACATTCGTACCTAAATAAGTAGGTACATTATTGCTAGGTTGTTTTGTGGGTGCTTGATTTAGGAATGTAGATTGCTTAAATGTTGCATTTTCCATTGGCATGTTCCAAAGGCATGTTTATTGACAGGTAAGTACATAGATCTGGATCTACTAGAAAAATGGAGACGTGAGTAGTTGAACAGTTTGAGGCAATCAATCATGTCATGACCATTCATTCAATTTTGAAATGAGATTATTAAGGTGAGGTTGTCAGCTACAACGTTCATATTGAACACGCACCCATCCATTTCTAAATCTATACAGTATTTGAAGGTAAAAAAAGGGAAAAAGTTTTACTAATACTGACTTTTGTGACTACCGACTGAATCTAATTTTATGTTGTCCTCCACAGGCGAAAGAGGGTTTAGAAAGGAGCGTGTTTAGGGACCTCCTCCACAACACTTTCAATATCTGCGCTGAAGACATCCTCATGGAACGGATCTTCTGCGTCTTCGATCACTCGTCTGACGGTCTCGTCAAACTAGAAGAGTGGCTTCAGGTAGACAGTTCAACATAATATGTTAATGTTAATATGGTATTAATGATAATATTATTATCATTAATGAAGTCAGTAATATTACGATCTCTTGATGATTGGAGATGAACCTGTTAATTGTGGATCGTAACGGTACAAAGTAACGAACAGTTGAGTAGAATTGGATTGGAGTTGGGTAGTGTTACAGAACCTACATGGGTGATGAATATGGCAGGATCGAGGGTCATTGCATTTCCGACGGTTATTGCATTTCCGATTTCCATGGTAGTACACCTGGCAGCTGTCGTTCGTATTGCTTGGAATCTCCTGGAACCAGGAGTTTGACGAATTCTCTGACCTTAAGTCATGCTTCTGGTGAATGGAAACTCTTTGTAGACTCATTGAAGCTCAGTTTGAAAGACGTTTTGGTTCATAATGGTACCTAACCTTCTCCCTTACACCTTCATTGGGGATGGTGTTCAAATGAAAGAATCAAGAAGAGCACTATTTACGTGTGCAAGTTGGTTTTCCCTATAGTGTGTAGTTGCTGATAGTATCTTCTAACTGTCGGCTTTAGAGTATTTTTGATGAACTAATGTGCGGCCTTCAGCCCCAGCCTGGCAGCTAGCTGGGCTCAAACGCACTCTACAGGGTGTTCGGCACTTGGTGTAAAAGAAAATATTGGGTGAAACTAGACTGACAATGGAGTAGAACGCCGCCAACCGCATCTTTCTATTTCAATCCGTTCCCAAGATATGATTTTTTTTAAAAAGAATTCAAGCTTGAATGCGGAAAAACAGTAGGGACGTATAAAAATACGAGTACCTACCAGAAAATTAACAAACCGATTCTCAATTTTTTTTGTGTTGGCCGTTGTAGTGTTATGATTCAGATTGATAATCTCAATGATATCAGGGCAAAATCATATCTTGGGAACGGATTGAGATAGAAAGATGCGGTTGACGGCGTTCTATTCCATTTTCAGTCTAGTTTCACCCAATATTTTCTTTTACACCAAGTGCACCCGAGTATATTGAGTGCGAACTCCCACCTGATGTTGTTATCGTCATTTAGACCTTTCTACTCAATATAGTATATTTTAATTTTTGAATGTTATTTAAATATGCTTTTGATATCCAGGGCATGTCTGTCTTCCTTCGGGGAACTCTCGAAGAAAGGATCGCCTTCTCATTCAACGTCTACGACCTCAACACTGATGGATTCATTGTCCGGGAGGAAATATTTACTCTCCTCAGGTGAGAAGCACCACATTTCATTCACTGAGTAAATTAGTAGCTATAATCGCCTCAATAGTTGACAATGGTCACTTTCGCACGACGGTTGAATCAAACACTAACATGACAACTTTGGTAGGTCCTATCGGAGTTTGGCAATTATCATGACCAGTTTTTCTTCGTCCCTAACAGCTCTGAACAAGTCCTGCAAATTGCAGTGGTTCCATTGTTTGAGATTGTCCATCCAACTTGTCCAACTTTCTCTTCCTCTTATTCCTGCTAGTTTCCCTTCTAAAATACTCGTAAGCTGTAAGATATTGTACTTCTCTCCTCTGATATGCCCAAAATATTGCATATTTCTTGTCTTTACAATTTTGGTGTTTCTCCCCATTCGTCTCAAAACGTCTATGTTTGTAAATTTGTCAGTCCAACGGATGTTCAGCATTCTACGATAGTATCATACCTATTTCGGATGCTTTGCTCCAATGGATATCTCCTTTCTTGAGAGTCCAAGCCTAAGAATGTTTCTGGAGGGATAGTAATTTTGTGTCGGGTCGACTGCACACTAGTTCACACAGAAACTCAGGGATAGATGAAGCGCAATACAGTCTTATCTTCTAATGTCCATACTAATGTCAGATCCTTTTTTTCAAGACTATGATTTTATCTAGCAAGTTAACTTGTCTCATGATTGCGTTACCACACTACCATATTATCTAATTCAAGTTCAAATCTTCATGGATGGAAAAACTTTGGTAGGTATTCGTGGATAAAGCAGTTTGAAAAAGGCACACAGATTGCACCTCTGCCGTCAATGAACGCTAGCTTTAGGAAAACATTGGAGAACTTCTGTAGGAAAGTTTGTTGATAATATTTCATATTTACGTGGGTTTTTTTCTACTAGTGAGGCCGATTTTGGTGTCATGGCATCAATGACCATTTCACTCATCCCACGAAAGTCGTCAACAACTTGTTGCACTGTCCTCAATTTACCGTAATCTCGAGCTGCCAAAATCCCTGCTTTCCCACTCAAATATCCGTAAAATTTCTACAAAACATAACCACAGCGCGATATTTGTTTATCCAAGTAAGGGAGTTTTATTCGTGATTTGACTCAATTACCTGAAACAGGAAGTTTAGTTCTCGTTCTGTCGTGAGCGGCCTACGGCACGACTGTCATCATTGTCATTACCGTGAAAGGCCCTCGTTAGTGCTGAGCGAAGCGAAGGGGGTTGGTTCACGTTGTATATTTATGTGTACAGATACTATTTAACGTTTGTGGGCTCCGAAACGCCATTCAGGAGAAATAATAATTTTAGACCAGTTGTAGCAAAATAAAGAGTATTTTGGTAGTTTGAAACTTTCAAGGAATCTTACGCTCCGCGGAAACTGATTTTGTGTTGAATAGATATCAGTAATTTTATCAAAACAGATATCAGTAAATGGAATTCGACGTATTCTAAGGGATTTTCATTGGGGACTCTAAAACAATGAATATAAGTCATACAGCATTTGGAGGCCCTCACTTGGACATCGCACATCGTCAAGTTGTCTTCTTTTCAGGAGTCACCAAACCAGTCCCCAATGATTAGCTGATCTCCTACACATTCTGCCTCACAGTTTCGTTTTCTTTTGGATCAGAAATACCTGATTTCACAGTTTGATGACATTGTGACAGTTGAAACATTTGTGACGACATGGTGTATTGGGGAGCTAAATGACGATGTGGTCTAATAATTTATGTCGATTTACACGTTCTTTATTGCACTTGTGTTAAATTAACCTGGTGAGATCGATCAGTCGCCCAATGGAATGCGTAACTTATTTCGATCAAAATTAATGATGTGGGGTGTTGGAGCCTTCACTTATCCTGATTGTTCAGCCACCCTGATTGTTCACCCATCCAGACTATATTGTTGGGTTGGTGTGTACTATTTGTTGATAAAAATCGACAGTATAATATAATATATGCATAATATTATTATGCAGTACCAGAAAGAACCACAGGTCATACCATAACAATTAAAGTTCTGAATGGTTTTATAAAGACTCATATATGAGTCTTTCTTTAAAAATAACTTTCGAATAAAAACGTTGTCATCCATTCTGTTCATAATTAGTTTTCGTACTTTAAGTAGAATTCATTGTAATTTTGAAGAAGGAGTGACTCAATAGCCATAACTCGTAGTACTTACCTTCATTCTTTAATGAATTAATTACCATCAGTCAGTGGCATAAATAAGGCTGGGCCGAGTTCGGGGATCCCCCCCAAATTAAAATCCTATTTACGCCGCTGCCGTCAGTTGCCGTAACTGTTGCTGTTGGGGTATGATCAATAATTGGCGCTTCACTCTTTCTGCCTTCAGGAACAGCCTGGTGAAACAACCTCAGGACGAAGATCCGGAGGAAGGTGTGAAGGAGCTGGTGGAGCTGGTCCTCAAGAAATTGGATCGCGACAAGGACGGAAAGCTCTCACTTAAAGACTTTAGGCAAGTTTTTGGTATTATAGGTACGAGTAATTCTGTAACAGAAAAAAAAATCAAGTTTTGTTATTGAGTTGAATTGTGTATCCCATCTGGGTTACTACCAAATATCATTGATGAGTGTATCAGGAAACGCTCTGTTTCAAATTGATGAATGTGCGGGATGTGTTGTTACTTCTGAGCTCGCCTTGTCCTTTCTAAACCATGTAGATCCGCTGAAGGCTGGGGATGGTACGTCGAGTCCCC
The DNA here is from genome assembly GCA_963920205.1 of Stenodema calcarata. Taxonomy (NCBI): domain Eukaryota; kingdom Metazoa; phylum Arthropoda; class Insecta; order Hemiptera; family Miridae; genus Stenodema; species Stenodema calcarata. The sequence goes on from OY986050.1 coordinate 7,987,216, forward strand.
TGTCCGAGGGATACTTGGGATGTCCATCACGCTATTGTGAGGGAGAAGGTGGAGACAGTGATTATGAAGATGCCGTCTCCAAAGATTGTAGTCTTACGAATTCCTCTGATGATGACTGAGGAGGTTTGGGGCAGCCCATAATATCAAGTAACTACTGCTCTGCTACAGGGTACAGCTCCATATTCCGGAACGCCGCTTTCATCCTGTGCTCCTGTGCGACTTCAGTACGACAAATTCGGTGTTTTCAACAGGAAATTGGCTCACTGACTCTCAATTCAACTGTTCATTATCAAAGATAATAAACCAAAATGTTCGTGACTTTTTTTAAGTGAAAAATTTTCATTGTGATGACTGTTAACTGATCACCATGGAACTGGTAAATGATCTTATTTAATCAAATCAATCGATTCTGATTTCAGGGAGTCCGTCCTGGAGGAGCCTCTGTTTCTTGAAGCATTCGGTCAGTGCCTTCCGTCTGATTCAGCGGCCCACGCCTTCCTTGCCACGCTCTCGTGAATCCTGGACGACCAGCTAGCAGCAGTTTGCATCTTGTCCTACTCACCCGCACTGGAGAAATAGTTCCTACTTCTTTGTTCTTCTTCATACCACAATGAACAGTGGTAGGTACCTCAAATGCTATAATAGCCCTAAATATAATTAAGCTCATGTATAATATGTAAATGAATATATTTATTCCACCTTTAGAAACTAGTAAATTGAATAAACCAATTAAATAGATCCGGTAATCGAGTTTTTTATTGATGAACCCCTAAGAGAGTTGGGAGTTATCATAGCCCGGACGGATAATTGTCCTTTTGCTCTTGATTCTACAAAATATGGTATCGTCTTGGAATTTGGAATCGTTGAACCAACGCGTTGCTACGCCTGCTAAATTTGGGTCTTCGGACTTGAACTGTTGTCAACCAGCCAGAATTTTCGGGTTGATACATACACTGCCCAACACTTGGAATGCTGTTTTAATATCACAAGGTGCCGCTGGTTTCAGTGGGGGCACCAGTCGAAACAAGATTGTGTTTATCACCTACCGTTGTATGTGGATTTTGAAATGCTGAATCGACGCTGCTCGAAAATCATGTCATCAGTCGAGTTGGTTATGGTGACACAAGTGACATGTGATTATCACTTCGGTTCTTACTCAGCATTCAATTCCAATTCATCCCAACAGAAGGCAACTTTCGAGACAGAAACGAACACAGCATGCATATTTGATAGAAATGCTGTTCCTACTTAACAAAGACGAGTAGGTATCCCAAAATTCTCTCGCAAATCTCTTCACTCGCTTTACGACCGACTGCATGAAATTTCGACCTGGAAATAGGCACGCGGCATAGATGGAAGATTTTCCATGTGCGGTGAACACGAAATGAAACCTGGCATATTTTTATACCCATTCGAACATTCTATTTCCAGGCAATATAAATTAATATAAGTCAGCATTATTTATTTAATATGTCGTCGATTTACAGCAGAAAGGCACAATCTTCAATTGTTCACTTTTTGGCTTTGGGCGTATCTTACAGTGATTTTTCAATATCTCTTGATAGCATCCGCTTTTACCTCAAAACAACTAGAATCCTGGAAAATGCCTTTCTGCCTATATTGGTAATGGGGTTAAAATATTCAGTGCCAAGTTTATGAGGGTGTTCTCCAAGGAGTTCTTACATTTAGTGCAATATAAATTTAGATTCGAATTGCTCGAGTCTTGAACCTCTACAGGGAGGGCGTTAAAAAATGTTTGGCACCACCAGCTCACAGAGTTTCGGGCGAAAATCAACCTGCAAGGAGGATTGGCAAGGAGTCGTGCACTCCGAGTGTAGGGATCGGAATTCTTGTTGAAAGAGGATCCTACAATTTTTACTTTTTCCTATTTTTTGTTTAAGGATTACTCGCTAACAGCTAGGTTATTAGGGTTGAAGGGAATGAAGCCTTTTCTTACTCCAAGGACACCGGTACCGTGGTATCATCCGCAAGAAGTAGAGAAAATGTGAAAAGGTTCAAGGAAAACCTCAGGACACCGATATCGCAATATCATTCGCTGAGGTTTGAAGGTTTAAGGAAGAATTTCAGGACATCAGTATCGCAATATCATCCGCTTAGAGTTGAAGGGAAGGTAAACATTTTTTACTCCGAGGACACCGGAATCGTGATACCATTCGCAAGGAGTAGAAAAGAAAGGTGAGGTTGCTTTGTTGTGTGGGATTTGCCCAAGCCCTAAAGTGACTGGCCGGGGGTAACAGTTTTCGTCTGTAACTCTGATCTTGCTTTTATTGATAGTAATCAAGTATCAAGTATATACAAATGTGTGACATCATTATACATAAGATTTGTTACTGAGGTAATTGGGTCAGTACACCGAGTATCATGTGCATGGTGTGGATTATGGAGACGCTGGGGGTGCCTCCCGACATAGATCAGACACATCAAAATATACTGAGCCCGCCCTGAGTCTTAACTGCAGTCCGCCCTTTCTGAGTCTTAACGACTGCACGTTCAGCCCTGCGCTGGCAAGCAAATACTTCGGACGCAGATGGTGAGTCATTAGTAAGCGAGCTTGTAAGTGATCTTAAGAGGCAGTACTTCATGCGGCTATGGAAAAGACTATGGTAAGCGCAGACAATAGCTTCCCTAGGCATGAAATCATGGAGTCTTCTAATCAGAAAAATGGTGCTATTTAGTGATCTGACCAATTGCTCACAATGGACATTCCAACGCAATTTGGGATCTAACTTAGTTCCTAATACTGTCAACTGACCCGGGTTGTCGAAGGGAGAGAGGTCCCTCAGTCCGAAAAACAAGCCTTGCGTCTTGGCTGCATTGACAACCAACTTGTTCACTGCTTCAGCACATTTAGCTTTAAGTGTGTCAGCATCTCTATCGCAAGTTACAATTGAAGACCTAAGTGGATGAAGGGGGTATGTTACAAAGCCTACCTTTTGAGATATGGGCTGTTAAAGTTTTTATTTGTCTATTTTTATCATTAAAGTAATGATCTTGTTATTTGGCTGTATTTATATTGCCATAAGCATTCATTTACATAAAATGTTGATAATTTGTTTTTATTTTTAGTATTTCTTGTAAAAATAAATTAAAACTGTACAATGTACATGTCATGCCTCCTTCTTCCATTAATTTTAGTTTGCGTAACTATCCTTTATCTGAAAGGATGAAGGGGGTATGTTACATGAAATAATACTCAATAATCAGTATTACAGAAATTTATGTAATTGTAATAATGTAATTATTGTAATAATATATTGTAATAATGTATATTGCATTGTATAATGCATAATACACTCCCTTCCAGAAACTCAATATTTTTCTTAAATTAAATGGAACGCCAGCTCTTGATGGAATTATTTCCATACCAAGATTATCAGGCAGTACAGGAGTTCTGAAACAACCCAAAGTTGAGAATCTTCGACACCAGCAAACCTTCATTCCAGAACAGCACAAGTGGTGGTACGAACGCATCCGTAACTTTCGTTCCCCACAGAACTGTAATATTGAGTCCTTTATGATATCTGTATTATTACAATTACATTATTACAATAATAAGTCATTCTCTTTGTTTATATCTGAACATCCTGTTTGTCATCTTTAGCTCTTAAAGCTAAGTTTAATAGTCGTTTTCCTCTTGAATCCTTAATATTAAGATCTATGCACACAAGACTTGCATTGTTATGGTTCCATCACTACCAAACTGCCGAATCAAACATCCAGTCAAAATCGTATTGAACAGCTGAGTCAGTGGATGAAGGTGGTATGTCACAGGCATTTAGCATCCATGAGTGGAAGATGGTGGTATGTGCATATTATACCGGTTCCATACCTCCTTCTTCCATTAAAGAATCATATTTTACATGTTACATACCTCCTTCATCCACCAGAATATCTGTGATTAAGGGTTTTAGAGTTAAAGTGTAAGTGTCATATGATAGAGAAGTCACATACAACCTTCATTCACTAGGAAACTCAAAATTTTAGAAAATGTGACATACCTCCTTCTTCCACTTAGGTCTTCAATTGTTCAGTCAATTGTTGACAAGTCGGCCAGACTCCGAAAATCAGACGGACTGCCTGCTCATAGTTGGTATGAGCTAGCAATACAGCGAAAGGCAAGGCTCCTCAGTCCAGTGCATGTTGTGTGGGGAATTTATATTCAGCAGGCACGACAAGTGCTTTTTTAGTATGTTTTTTTTTTCTAAATGAATTCATTTAGAAAAAAAACATACTACTTAAGTAGATTGAGAACATCTACTTAAGTAGATTGAGAACTTGCAACCCTTATAAAATAAGGAATAATTCATTAAACCTTCTTGTTGAGGGTTGTGGAAAGTTTCTTGGATGATCTCCGACTCAAATGAGGCCCGAGAATGGGAATATGGGAAATTTCAAACTTCTGCCTAAATTTTAATGGAAACCCCACTTACTGCGGTAGGGAGAGTAGCGTTAATTTTGTATGGGTTTCCATCAAAGCAGTCAGTTGCAAGCGCCAAACCTGATTTCGCTTGAACTTGAACTACGGGGTACGGACTTGCGGCGGTTTCCCTCACTTTTCCATCCCCTTTTCGAACTCCTCACGCCGAGACGGTCCCTTCCCGTTTGCCTTCTTCGAGTTCATGTTTCGGCCCCAACCATCTTCAGTCAGTGCGCTAGTGACGCTTCCCTCGCGAAGGTCCGTTCAGCTCGACTTTCTCTTCGCCAAGTGCCGTCGCGTCTTCATTTTTTGGTAAGCGTTAGAAATCGATACCGGCACAGTAGTTTATAAGCTCTCGATAAACGATGAAGTAGTAAATCTGAATGGACACCAAATGTTTGTTTATATTACGTACCCACTTCAACAATAATCACCAATATCTTCCTATGACTCCTTGGACGGAAAAAATTTGTATGGAAATTGTAAGAGAGCAACCAACTATTTTTAAAATAATTAAAAGTCAAATCTATATTGAACAAATATTTCAAATAGTGAAACTGTGTCTGAATTCTCCAAAATCAACAATTTCATATTTTGTTCGTTTTGTGTTCGTAGTTTTGCACTTGAAAAAAATAAAATAAAATAAACACTGAAACTAACATTGTTTTAGGAATGGATGAGTTTAATAGCATTTCACAATCCACCGCTATTCAAAGAAAACAAAATATCTAGAACTATCTCAGGATTTATTTGTCTTAGGTATATAATAATATTAGATATGTATTATATAAGACATATAAATTCTGAGAGTGTTAGTATGGGATCAGATAGAGTTAGTATGGGATACTAACTTGAGATATTTCTCAAGCTGATCCCATACTCCTAGCTACAGGTTGTCATTCTAATACAAATGATTTGTTCCCTAATTGACGCATGGACCTTGATGAAACTCGCAAAATTAATACGGTTTTCATCGAGAACTGTCTGAAGTCAATATTTTTGCTCTCCTCAATCAACCCGAAGGATGAAGGGAATATTGTAGCAACCGCCCTGATGAACTTTCTGTAATTCGCTGAGGGTTAAATACGGGTCTTTTCTCGACGTGATATCATATTTAAAATTTAAATTTAAACTACATTATATTTAATATAATGTAGTGTACGTGGTGACCACATCCCGATTATGAAAACTAGAGTTTCGTGATTGATTTGGATCAATCCTCGAAAAGTCGACGAATTTCATACAAGCAAATCTAGGCATAATTTTAATTGATTAAATTGAATAATTCAATACATAATATGTATAATAATATTATTATGTATTAAATTATTCGATTTAATCAATTAAAATATATCCATTTTAATTTTGGGTGACAGATTTTGTCCTGGAATAATATTCCATTATATTATATTATTAATTTATTATTAATAATTCTTCAAACATTGGCTCACATGATCATTCAAGACTTCTTAACTGTCGACTGAAAATGGAGATACTAACAGATAGGTGTTCTTCATGGGTGATTCGGCAGGAATTACTTCAAAAAATCTCCTATTTTCGGAAGAGCTCAGGTAAATTGATCCAATTCAATTTCGTATAACCAGAGAGCTAACTTTTGTGAAGCTTAAGCTGTAAACCTGAAATATCTATTGGAAGCTGGAGCCAAGCGTGAGTCATAGATCTCACATTTGCGCATGCGCCATCGAAAGTGGAGGGTTTTTGACGGAATTCATTTGGGAACACCATCTTAAGAATAGATTTTTAAAATCTTAAGAATTAAAAGGCAAGATAAAAATTCAATTTCGATTTCTCTCGACTTTTTATTTCTATTTGTGGAACAACGTAGTTCAATGTGATTTCGTATTGTGAGATTGCTGGCTGTTTACCACAAACAGATGACAATCGTAGGTATTGGAGAGGTATCAGCATCCAAAATTATCCCCCCCTAGATTCGCACCCCCCCCCCCCCCCGGGGCCCGTGCGATCATTCACCGTGGCAACCTGGAACTCTCTATTATATCGGTACTAACACACCAAATGCGCCAATCCGCCTTTTTGGTCATTTTCATTTGAGTGCACTTCAGGCCACTCCATGCCAGAGCCGATATAATATATTACGTAATGTTTGAAAAATAAGAAATTCGTTTCACGTATCTGTAGATGCAATAACGGTGCACTAAAATTTAACTCACCAAAAAAGGAGTTTGGCGTGGTGGTAACGATATATTGTGGCCAGTACCTTGAATTTGATGCTTTTTTTCAATTTCTTAGACATCAACAAGGGGAGATCACGAAAATATTATGAGGATATTCAAGGCTCTGCGCCAATTACTCAATATGACGTTGAAATCGATATACCTACCAAATGTAATACTACACCGCACAAATGATTTCCGAAAGTGAGCTCCTACCTATTCGAATGCTCTACATTCATTACATAACACAACCTTGGCGCTCTGGCTCCAGTAATTCATATTTGTTTTCAATGTTTAGACTTAAAGAGGGGTATTTCAAAAGTGAACATGTCCACTTGGAAAAATATCGCAGGAGAGCCAAAAAATGCGCTACGGTCTTTCGCTGTTGGAATAATTCTCCAAGTTAGCTGCTAAGAGCTGTCGGTAGAGATTGCACTACTTGCCCCCACCTTTCTACCTCGGCTTACCGCCTGTGAGAGCCAGAGCTGACAGCAGTGGAAGCATGCTGGGCCCATAACCTGTTGAGCAGAGTGGAAAAAGAACGGAATAACCAGTAAAAAAATGGTTTATTATAAGGAGACTAGCGCATGATAAGAAACTGGGGAAACAAAAGTGAGAGTCGAGCTCTCACTGGTGGTAAGCTGATTGATTGATTGATTTGTTCATTTGCAAAACCAGGGAAGGCTAGGGCCATGAGGCCTTCTCTCCCACCTTCCCTGGACACAAATATTCACAAATTCCTCTTACAATCGTGTATGCAAATATTATAAGTAATAATAAAATAATAATTCTTCTAATACATAAAATTATCAGATTTAGTGTAAAAAAAACGAAAGTTCTCATATTTCTTTACAATTTTCACGCACTACCACGTCACTTCCTTTTAGCATAACGAAAAAATAAAATTTACAATCTTCCATAAAGATTATTTGAAAAAAGTCGCTTCACCATGATATACGTCAGCTTCATCTCTAACCCTGAAAAACCGCTTGTCGTTGGAAGGAAAAACGTTTTGGACTTGTTGAGTTTTGTTAAAAATAAGGTGTCAACTTGTTGAGTTTCCTTATCTCTTTCCTTACGACTTTCCTTACGACTCCTGACCTGTTATTATCCTGTTATCTATTTCAATGGAAATGGATGATTTGTTTCAAATACTCTTATTTTCCTTATAAGAGCATCCTTGGGGAGCAACAAAAACACTTGACCAATCGGCGAATACCCGAAGTATAGTGAATTGGCCATTGAAATTTGTGGGTCTACTTGACCAAATCCAAAAGATCGATGACAATTTGATCGTCTTTTTTGTCAGTGGTGTCATAACCAACTTTGCGTACTTATGTAATTAAATACTTAAACCGATCGAGCATTTCAAAAATCCACAAACCTCGACACCCAACAAGTATTACCTAGTACATTTGAGTGTTAGGTATTAATAAGTGCTGCCAGTGGCGGATCCAGCTTTAGAGTGAGGGGGGGGGGGGGCGAACTAGGAGAGGGGTCTGGGGGCTCCCGCCCCCCCCCCCGGAAAATGTAGAAATTTTTGAAGCAAAATGGGTAATTTTAGGCAGTTTCAGCAGTTAAAATGTGAATTCAAAGAGACATAGATTCTGTTATATTTTGGAAATTAAAGGTGTACCACATTCAGTACCACATTTAAAAAGCCCGAAGCCCGGTCGCCCCCCCCCCCCCCTATGGATCCGCCACTGAGTGCTACTCATTCAATTCTCCATTGTAACGTCGAACGATTTAAAAATAACGATATAAATGATATAGTATAGTACTATACAATACTAATACGACTTCTGAGTCCCCAATACTAACTGTGCCTTTACAGTGAATTCAGAAGGTCCTCCTAAATATTTTATTTAGACTTCGGCCGTTTCAGAGGAGACGATTCCAAAAATGAAAGGACAGCGGCTGAAACCTTTTGATCGTGATGATTTTCTAATGCGATGCCTTCACGCGATAACTTTTGTTATTCACGTAAACCAAGAAAAATGATGGCTCAGGTTCTTGAAAACTCGTTTCTACTTTTGCGTTTTATTAATAACATTAAATGTTATTAATAAAACGCAAAAGTAGAAGATGGGTAAGTTCCGGTATATGGATGATTTGAATTCAGGTTCAGTTCTTATGCCGCTTATTCGAATTGATATGAATTAAGTTATTTAATCATTTTTGTTTCTACTCTACGTAATTTTGTAAATATCGAATCTCCATAAAGGTTTGGCATCGCGTCGACCAGTTGCCTCTACTAATCATTCCTAGTGACATTTGCATACATATAAAACTTTTCTCACGATCTACCTCCTTCTTGAGAAGAAAATGTTTCTGAATTGGTCGATTAGCGGGCGGAGAAAGCGTCGGCAGTACGAGGCTACTCGTGTGCATAGCTAGTACGTCCGCGATCTCAGCTTTCTATCTGCACTGGCCTTCTCAAAATCGTTCTTGGCCCGACCACGACCGACACTTTGAAAGTTTACCCAAGAGTCACTCACTTCCATTTCCCTCTTTCCGGCCTGACTCGCATTCGACGAGCATTCGGATAATATTACAAATTAGCATTCGATCAGGAGCCTTGCGGAAGAATCGGGTGTAGTTCAACTCATGTCTACAAGACAATCAAACTCCCCAAAAAACACTTCGTGTAAAAATCACCCGCCTCGCAAACATCATTCTAAAGACCGTATTTGTATGCACCATAGATGCCCCGAATATGCCATGGAATATGAAGTAAAAACTAATGAAATATGCGAAGAATATGCAACAAAAATATTGTAAAATTGGAGAAACTAAATTTCAGTATCAATACTAGGAAAACCACTCTACCAGCAAGTTTCAATAAGGAATGATCTGAATGAAATTCTCATTTCGTAAAAATATTTTGTAAATGCTGCTTTTACAGAACATTATTTATGTTAATAAATAAATTAGAAATGTTATAACTTTTTGCAACGTTCACACTAATACGTGTACAATAATTTTCTATCTTTTTCATCTTCTTTACAGATTGGCAAATTTTTCGTAATTAATATGTGCAAAAATATACATTTTCAGGTTGGCTTGAGTGAAGTTGGGACGACGGTCCGAGAGTGTGTTTGTAGAAGGAAAAAGACCGCTCCACATCAACCGAAGTGACTGGAGCAAATTTAAAATTGCTTAAAATAACCGGGCAAGAATGGGTCAGTTCACTGGGTTTATCCTCTTCCATTAAAATCTTGTTAACGGTCTTTATTTTTTTTAATTTTTTTTTTTAAATTTTATTTGGCATTAATGAATTACATTATACAGCCATATGGATATAATGATCATTTACAAATAGAACTTAGCAAAATTAAACTGTTCTTGACCATTATTTTTCTGCAAGAGTGTGGACCACTTGTAATTTTGTCCCATTTGTACTAAGAATTGCCTGCATTCTTGCGGAGCATTCCTCGATCAACTCCAAACTTTGTCTCAACTCAACACAACCTTCCTCTAACCTACTTAGTATCAATGGTATGAACGACAAGTGGGCTTTGATGAAGGCTAAGGCGTGAGAAACACGGGGATTTCCGACCAAATCCAAGACTTTTTTAAGATTTTGTGATCCTACTCAAGTGATCAATTTCTCCGTCAGATCTTCCCGTGACCAAATCGCCCATAAATTCCCAAAATGAAACATTCTGACAAAGGACCCCTCATTTGAAAGGTATAAACCAACTTGTACTAAGTACGAGTCGTACAAGTAGTACAAGTCTTGTGATCGCTTTCGAACCTGTAATCAAGGAACATTAGGGATCTGTTCGGTTTGGGGGTTGTGAACTCAAGCACAACGGCAGAGATTTGTTATCAAGTTACAATCACTTGCAAAGATGGTGACTGAAACATGAATGTCAATACGAGCTAAAAAAATCGAAACAATGGATGAAATTTCAAAGTCTGCCCACAAAACCGAACGTCGTCGAACGCTTGCATACGAGTCTGCAACACATTGAGACATTTTCATGTCATCCGAACGACCATAATGCTGTGTGCAAACAAACTTCGTATCAAGTCATGCGCATATCTCAGATTTTCGAAGGGCGACAACCGAGTGAGAGGAACGAATGTACTCTAGTTCTATAAATCAACGAATGGTGAACGGTTTTTGTCTGATGACAAAGGACGAAGTACTATTCCCCTATCAACGACTCGGTTGTACGCGGAAATCGTCAGAAACTCATTTGGGACAATTTTCGTAGTCAATTTTCGTAACGGTTTTTGAGTTATGTGCCATATGAAAGACATGAAAATGTCAAAAATATGCAGAATAAAATTCAAACCAAAGCATCTACAGAAGGAAAAAGGAAGAATTAGCGCTCGTCTTACATACAGCGAAATGGATACTATTTCTAATGCAACTGCATAGAAATCCGGTCTTTAGTAATGATATCCACTTTCCCCGCCTGCCCTTTTCCTTCCAATTAAAGAGATGTCATAATCACTTCACAAGCACCATACCCGTTTCGGAATCTCCCCATGGCCAAAATATTTATTTAGTTTAGGTACCATAATATTATTAGAATATTTATTAGTTTACCATATTATACAGGCTGAAATTGTTTAAAAAGCCTCCTTCAGTGTTATAGCTTTTTAAGATTCACGCCACCTCCTCAGCTACTTCACTCATCCCATTTAAACAAAGTCATCCCCGCGGGATCAAAAGACAGTAAATTACGTTTAAGAACACCGGATGAAACTTGTTCATTCAAGGATATTAAATAAACTCAACCTAAATTACGTATAATGTATACAGTACATTTCCCAGCTAATTGCGGATGAATTGATTTTGGAATAATTCAATGGATCACAATTATGATTATTGTGTTTTTGATAAACAATAATCCGCATTTTGTGATCCATAAAAATCACAGGGATTGTTCTGTCTCCAATTTTTGTAGTGCCAACTAGGTATGGTGAATCCATCATACAATAGTACCTACCCTAAACGATAAAGAAAAAAAAAATTTCACAGTCATGCAGCATGACTATAAGGGCGAATTTTCGAAATAAGGACTGGTGTCATGTAAAATGACTCCATTGGTTATGTAAAATGTCTCCATATTTTAACCATTTTGATTTCATCATCGTGTTCAGCGTAAAAAACCTTTACAACGAGGTACCTTACTACTTATCAGACTGATTCATTTTGGGAATTTATGGGTAATCCCCCCCCCCCACCCATTAGAGTGGCCAGATTCTGCCCATTTACGAACTTTGTCTTTCGATTGTGCAAATTTGAACTTTTTATCCCACTTCTATCGAGAGTTATCGTCTGGAGTGACACTTATAAGTGTATCTTGGCAGAGGATTCAGGATGGTCTGAAACGGATTTTGGTATGAACATTTTTCGGAATTCCGAGTCTTAAAAAATTTTGGTGCTTGGGCTCGTTGAAGCGCTGCAACAACTACAACTTTGTCTTTCATGATTATACTGCTGGTAGGTACTGCACTTCATGCGTGGGTGTACCCAGTGCACTTGTGATGACGGCTTGCTTGGCCTCGGCCGTTTACAGTAACTTTTTTGCCTAGTAAGTTATTTGATGAAAGAGATCAAAATAGAAAAAACTTTCGGAATCTATTCAAAAGGCTAGAATCAAATTACTTGAGCAATTTTACAGCTCTCACAGTCAAAATTATTCTGCGAAACATTTTGAAAGCCGTGTCAAGGGAATGAGAACGCTTCGTCAAAAGCCTTCACCTCAACGGAAAACTTATCCTTCGCCATTTAAATGTTATCAACGACACGACTCGTCATGCAAATGCCGACTAGTAAAAAGTAGATTTCGTAATATCACAGGTTACTTCGAATCATGTAGCGAGAGGACGACGGATATAAATGTTAGAGTATTTTGAATGGAATACTAGACGTTTTTTACGAAACAAGCTGACCAGTGCGATTGGTCCCCGATATGACTAGGAAGCCCCCTGTCACGGTTTCATCGGTAGTTCTAATAATTAGCAAGTACATTTAAAAGCCGATACACGCACTGATGTCGGTCCTTGAAAATTTGGACACAGTTAGCATTCTCATTTAAGGATTCTCTATAAAGACTAGTCATTATCCCGGGAATACTAACCTGCGTGGAAATCACGTATAAGCCAATGTGTTAATGTGTATTCCCGCGCTTGGGACCTCCTACATCAACAGCCGCCCATGACAACTTCGAAAAGTCAATTGGCTCTAGAGCTCAAAAGGGTTTCAAACAAGTATGGTTCGTAATAGTAGCATGATTCATGTTCTTTACGTGATCATTCTGGATGGATTATAGTCACGTTTTCATCATTGTTTTAGATTTTTGAAAATGGCTCAGAGGGCAATTTTGAGTGATGAATAAATCAGCAGAATAATTTCACGTTTAGAGTCTGATGATGAAGACGCCAAGGATTATCTTGAGGGTGTAAGTGACTGTGATTCTGATCCCGATTTCGAACCACATTCAGATGATTTTATTGTCGATGATGATGAGTTGCAATCTAATATAATCCAATACACAGATTTTGGACCTAAAATAATAGCTGATCATGGATATGTCTGTTAGCTTTAGGAGCCTACTGAGCCTACTCTGCAAGTGCAGTCCTAAGCAGGCAACATACCAGATTAGAGATTCCTAGTATGAATGCCATAGGAGTCACTCAGCTGATCATGGGCCTATTCTGCTTAAAGTGTAAGCCCTAAGGAGGCTCCATGCCAAATTTCATGAATCTACTACCACCACGGGTTGCGCCAAAAACCATCGCATTTTCTGTATCTCGCCAATTTTGGAATATCCATGTCAAAACTATTTTATGCAATTTTATTCGTTGTGGCATTCCCTTATCTTCATTAGCCTTACAATTTAACAATAAATCGTCACCTACAGACGAAGATTCTTAGATTTCGGATTTTAGATACAAGTTTCTAAAGTACTAAGTTTAGTGAGAAAACGTTTGAAATCTGTGCTAAAAAAACTTATTTGCTTTCAGTTAATCGAACATCGATTATTAGCTAACGATTAATAATTTGATGTCATAATCAATTATTTGGTTCCGATGTTGCATCCCTATTTTAGAGCATTCTGGCGCCTACTTACTGTATTTTTGAAACTGGAACTTGCTGATCATTTTGCGACTCATAGGCCTTAAAATGAACGAACTGGACCAACTTGAATGAACTATTATCCTCACGAAAGATCGTCGTTTAAGGTGCATAATGCAAAGCGCGATTGTCAGGCTACCCGAGGAGAATAATGTCATCTGCAAAGCAGATCCGAAGGGTGACGATGGGAACAATGGCAATATTTTCATCCCATACAGAGTGACCCGCGCTTCTGTCAACAGAACGCGTTTTGAATCACAATCGCTTTTGGAATGTAAAGGATACAGACAAAGATCTCCGACAATGACACTCACACGAGAACTCGTTTTCGAAAACAACTCATTATTACCAGAACTTGATACTAACTGAATGTTGTTTCCCCAACGACTTATTATCTTCTGTACAGACCACAGTTCTGTAATATTAGGTATATACAGAATATCCGTGTGAGATCCATAACTACACGAAATAATAATTATTGTGTAAATGGGCTAGAGCCGCAGCCACACATGCGTTATTTGGCAAACATCGAGCAAAAGTTCGCCAAATCTCCGAATGTGTGGCCGTGCGTTTGTGTAGGTATTAGACAAACACCAGACATTTGCCAAGCGATTGCTCGCCTCGGAGGAGACCCAAAGGAGACAAACATTTGTCCAACATCGAACATTTTCCCCAGCCACACATGTAGGACTCCGGTTCATTCTCCCCAGTAAGAAATTGAAGTCATCCTCAGACATTCGGCAAAATTAAAGAACATTTTTTGTAAATAAACATGTTATCATTCATTCATGAGGTAACATTTCTCAAAATGCCCCCCCCCCCTCCCCCCAACCTCAACCGAAAAGAGCTCAGGGTCCTCAAGTCTTTTTTTTTTTTTACAAGTCTTCTGGACTAAGGGCACGACCAGGAGATTTGATCTTCCAGTAATCCCGTGATTTCGAATGGGATCTACCGTTGATCGAACCGCATATCAATAATTGATATAACCGCATATCAATAATTGATATAACCGCATACCAATAATTGTTATCAGAATTGAAATCGGTTGATTTTTAGTGATGTGTAATTTTTAGAAGAGTGATGTGTAATATCAATTTCCTCCTTCATTGGTGCCATAATATCAATTCAACAATATATAATATATACCGATTATCGGCTCAATTAGATATTCGGAATAATTGTGCGCTTTCGATTTCCAGTTGACGACACAGTTATGTGGAAAGCGGGGAAAAGGCCGGCGGATCGGATCCTCAAGGACACGATGACGACGAGCAAGGGGTCAGTTGTTTTTCTCCTCATGGATAATTGTACATTTACTCGCGGGTTTTCTACCTAATTGTTACCCGTTGTAAGAATGAACTCTTTTTTTTATTTTTTTTAAATAATCGATATATGCACAACGAGTCCCACGAGACGATCACTCCCCCCTCCCCCCCCCAACTTAAAATCGCCAAAATTTGAGTAAAAAAAATTTTTTTTTATCTTCTTATTTTTTGGCTAGGACCTCAAATACCTATAATATTTCCGCTCTCTGCGCAATTGCGCACCATTGCGCAATCGACACCATCTTTTTTGTTGCAGATTTGGATTCTACGGAGAATTTCATGAATTTATGACCCTTCACTCGATTATTTTGACCGCGAGCGTGCAAAGTTGCCCAACTACCAAAATGAACTTACGTAAGTACTTAATGTACTTGAATCGGTTTTTTTTAAAGGGGTTATGTAACAATTTCCAAATTTTCGGGGAAACGCAAAAAACTTCCCCGGTCCCTCAAAACTTGTAAATTATTCCATTTTTGGCTATAGTAATTTACAAAACGTTTATTCTGACATTTCCTCGAATGTTCTGATTTTTCAAAAATTTTCTATGCTCCTACGAAAACCCCAAAACTACTGAAACATGAAAATGGCCAAAAATGTTACATAACCCCTTTCAAAAAAAAAAAAAAAAAACTGATTCACTTATGGTACGTGAATTTACATCGTTTTTGAAAGCTGATGCACATGGTGCAATCCGTTTCTTGATTTGATTCGGTTTTATCGAAATAATGGCCGAAATTCAATTATTTGGTGTGAAAAACAATAAAATTCAAGTGCAAAAATGCCTGAAAAGAAGCTTTTTGTTCGCGCAAAATAACCAAATTTCGGCCATTATTTCGATAAAATCAATGTAAATTCATATACTATAAGTACATTAAGTACGTAAGTTCATTTCGGTAATGAGGTAACTCGCTGAACGGATCTCAAAATAATCGAGGGATGGGTCATAAATTCATTAAATTCTTCGTAGAATCCAAATCTGCAATAAAAAATAGAAAGAATAAAAAAAAAATTTTTTTTACTTACTCAAATTTTGGCGGTTTTAAGGGGTAAGAAGTGAGGGGGGTGATCGCCCCTATATTTGGCATGTCAATAACATAACAACTGAGCTTCAGCCCATCTACTTAATACTCTTGATAAAAGTAAGACTTAGGGACGTTGCGATATCAACATTGAAATATAGCGATATTTAACTGGTATCGGTGATTTTTATTCGAAATTTTCAACACGAGTAACTTTTTCAGGTTTTCAGTTTTCATGAGAATTACTATTTCCCCCCTAATTGGGGGGGAAATGGGGGGAGGGAGAAAAAATGTTCAAAAGGCACACCCTTGGAGCATAACAAACGTGTGTGCAAAATTTCAGCTCGATCCGATTTGTCTGCTGGGCTGTAGCCCCGTCAATGAACAACAAGAAGAAGAAGAAGAAGAAGAAGAAGAAGAAGAAGAAGAAGAACACCTGAAAAAACCTGAAAAAAACGGTGTAATTTTTAGTTAACTTTTGAATGACCTGAGAACTGTTCTCCCGAGCGTAGTATTTTGTGATTCTTCACGTCACAACTAGACTTAAGTAATTACTACTTGGAGAGACAAGTCTGTGATCGTTGGCGCCTCAAGAAGGTGATTTTGGTTTCGTTCTATGAGATAGAATGGGATTGGGAACATGTTATAAGGTTCATTTATTCACAGAACTCGTCCAGTATCAACAGCCAGCTGTTCGTTAAGGCGTTCAATACCGTTCATAACCAGTTGAACCAGTCCTGAGGTTTTCATCAGAACTACTAGTCCGACGCCCTTCGGATCATCTCTTCCTCATCTATTCGCGTTTCAGTTCAGATTCACATCCATCCCCGGTTTTTTGTTGAATACTATTTAAATTATTAGCAGTAACGTGTGTGTGATTTAGTTTGACCGTCAGTAGGAATGATGTTGAGGGATGTCGAGGGTCTTCATTTGACCGACCCTCGACATCCCTCAACATCATTAGCAGTAAACTTACCATATTTTTCTTACTAAACTTACCTACTCCAAATGCCAATATATGGAGATTGTGATTGGGTATCGGACGAGGTGATGGCAGATTCAGATGATGAACTGACATTAAACATTTTATTAACTCGATATCTGAAAACCACGTGTTGTTCGAATCAGGTGGGCCAGTGGGCGGATGTAATGTCGGCCCAAGCGCGGTGGACCGAGGGTCAGACTGTCTTATCTAAATGTAAACTCAGCCCAGCCCTCTTATCGCCCATCGATGTCAAAATTTGAAGTAATGTAATCTCAGCCCAGCTTCAGGAGTGTATCAGTTTCTCCAAGTGAACGGATACCCAAACTACGAGTACCTACCTATGCCCTGTGCGAATGCTCCCACTCTCAGCCATAAATCGTTAATATTATCATTATTATTTTTGTAATATCAATTTTGTGTTAATACTGTTACTTAATAAAAATTAGTGGAATGACCGGCTACTTTTAACTAGTTCCTTGGGTTTTTCCCCCAATCAACTGATTAGTACCATGTAGATTAGTTGGACATGTAGATCAAGTTGGACATATAGAGCTTCATTTAACTGGTTTCTTGGGCTCAGTTTACAGTGAACGAGTTGAGAAGGTTACGAGTATGGGTGCATCTTGGGCTGAAGTCTTCAAGATTTTGGGCAAGTAGGAATGATTTGGCTCAGTTTAGCTACATCGGCTACCCCGGATTCGGCTACCTCAGCTTACAATCGCCCGGGCCCAGTATGAACAATATGAACAGACTGCTGCATGATTCACACTCATGATGACGACTTTTGATCTGCTCCAATTTATTATGCCTTATTGTGAACAAACGGTTGGCCTTACAAAGCTGCGGATGACCTTACAAAATTCTAAAAAATAAACTTTTAATGTAAACTAAAAAACTATACCGTTCGATTTGACTTTGTCGAGATTTTCACAATTTCAAAATTCGTTTTGACCCCCTTCCCTTTGACCTAGGGTTAATTAAATACGAATTCGACCCCTAATCATGACCTACTATTTCTTAACGTTCCTGTCGATCACGAAGATTGATGAGAGATGCAACCGATGAAGCCGACAACTTTAATCAGTTGGTTATGAACGGGGTCGAGGTCCGTTGGAAAGTTGTTGTTTCCACGCAGAACGAGTTTCCAGCTCGCTATGGTATAAAAAACCACCGCAACCTTTTACAAGTCACGGCTCCTTCTTCTACGGTAATTTAAATGGGCTTCGATGATTGGACACGATTACGTTTTAACGGAATCGTGAAAGACAGTTTCTTTTTTCACAAATTTTATTACAACGTGTTATAAAATTGAACAATGACAAAATCCTGAATCCATAAAGGAACAACCAACTCAAAAATAGTTGAAATATTGTAATAATCAGTAGAATCAGTCTCAAAGGCTCAAAGGTGGAGCAGATCAAAAGTCAACATGAGGGTGAAAATCGTGCGGCAGCCATTTGAGCCAGTATGAACATTGACCCGACATGAAAAACATTACAGTATGAACATTGAGCGATTTGGGCCTGCCACACGATTACTAGTAATTATTGTTAATTTTTAATGATTATTTTTAGTTAATTTTGATTAATTATTATTAATTAAGTCGATAGGTAACTGAAAACTATCTCATAACACTTCCCAGGAATATGAAACAGTCTTTTGGATTGATAATTTAATTATGAAGCCAACTGTAATGGTTTGCTGAGTTTCCCTTGCTTCTCGTGTTTTTGGTTCGACCACTCTGGAGATAGGTAGGTCTGTGAAAGCATACCAGGCTATCCCTCTGGGTGGGGCGTAATTGTCTAAACTCCCCGGGTTAAAGGGGCAACTCAGCAAACAATTCATTACACAATATGAAACAGTCTTTTGAATTGATAATTTAATTATGTAGTTTGCGATCAAAGAGGAAATCTCACGAATTCCGCTTGAGGGTTGAGGACCCTTTGTAATTATTTTTGCCCGGATCATACAAGTACAATATTCATTTATTTGTCGTTAGCGTTTGTAAAATACAAACCACAAGCGTTGTTAGGCTTTTTCTCTTCTTAGCTTACTCACTGCAATGTTCAAAATAAAGCGTTTCATCCGATTGGTACGAGGTTTCATTTGAGTGGTCAAAAGTCTTCGGTGGCAATAATGAGTTTACGGTTGTTTACAGGAAACTGGGAAAGAAAATCGTGGAGGTTTCGGTGCTGATGCTCGAAGTTCTTCTTCTTCTCGTGAGCGTGGCGGCCGCCCTCGTGGAGTCCATCATAACATTCATCCTCCCGAACCGCGAGAAAGACATCTCGTCGGACATCATTTTGGTGAGTTTCACCTGATTACATCAACTGATTTTCGTAAAGCAAGGGAGCAATTTGGCAGGTTGGACACCAACGTGAAACTTGGGCCAGTGTACCAATTTGAATACTGATTGGGCTCAATTGTATTGATTCAAGCACAATGGGGCGAATATAAAAAGTATCGATAACGTTGGCCAACCAAAAAGAAGGCGTTATTGGTGCAGATTGGAAGAGGGTTGGTGTTGCGGTTTTTCAGTGTGCTGAATCCAAGTCACTAACCCGATTTCAGCTCTCTTCTTCCATTCGACGGATAACAGCGGTAAAGTTGACCAAGTACATTAAAATTTTTTAGAAGCAGTAGGTATTCGTACGAATAAGTAAAACAGGAGTAGTAGTAAAATTTGGGGTGGAAGGACGGAATCAAAAATGTTTTGAATACCAGAAGAGTATTAGATACGTAACAAAATTTGTTACGAATTGCGTATAAGTCAGAATTGCGATATCTTATTCCGTTGTCATAATATCTAATATTATTAGAAGAGATGAACCGTGAAGAACATCCCTGGATTAGACGTATAGTCTATACTACTGAATAATAAGAAGAAGAAAAATCCACACCCATGCAGCATTTCTATAAGAGCAAATTTTCGGGGAAATGACTGGTTTTATTTAAAAATGTCTCTATTGAAGGACTTGTGTCCATGAAGCACATCTCAAGTATCAGCCACGTTTCTTCATCTTCAAAGTGCTCCAGTTTGAAAACGGAATAAGAGGTATGAGAGACTGAGCCAAAAAGTCTATAAATTACAGCTGTCTGGAATAAAGTCATGGTTGATTTCTTGCAACTAGAACAAGTAAAATTAATGTACAACCCAGAATGATCTCGAGACAGCACCACATAATAATTATGGACTAATAGATAATAAATTATTATTATTATTATTATTATTTTTTTTTTTTAAGACCAAAACTACACAAAGCGTATTTCAAGAGTCGTGTGTAGAAAAACTGTCACCGACGACCGGAAAGTTACAGAACACGAGAAACTCGGGTACGAAGAGAAAAAGTATACCTACCTGTTATGATGATGTAATTAGGAGCGAATACTGCCCAGCCCCGCCTTCATTGCCTGAGAAGGCCGGTTTTACACCCTGATTTGTAGGTATATCTTAAATATCCAAGGCATGTGCTTGAATCGTACTCAGAAGCCTGTAATGACTGTCCTAGTTTTTCCAATATCACGCGAGCACACCGTATTTTTATGTTGCACAATAAATAATTGAACGGGTTTCAATTGACGATAGGACCTTTATTATTTTCTGTGTACCTATATCGCTTTTGTGACCCCATAACCGCTCAGACACGGTCAGTTATTTCTCGGCCTATAACTGGTGTGACATCGTACATCATGCTATTACATAACGTGGGCACCTGTAAGTTCTAATAGTAGCACGGAGGTGATACAGAGCGTAAGGTACCTCACATAGAATGCCATTGGTCGTTCGAATTAAGTTTAAAGCACGTTTGTAGTCCTGCACTAGTATCGGGTGCCCACCTGTAGATATTCACAGATTGCCAATGATGAACTAATAATTTCGCCACTAAATCTCATGACGACCAATGACCGTGTTAGACAAAACTTAGTGGTCAACAGTTAGATATTCCCCCCTTACTATCGTTGTAAACGTAATTTTGAACACTTGAAAATGATGACCCTACAGCTTTATGAGAACATGTTTTCCTACTGGTACCGGTATCTGCATGTTGTTCTAAGTTATGTAAAATATGCAGTTTTGATGACTCAGATCGATCTATAAAACACGATCAACTCAGCTCTCTACCATAAAAAATCGTCTAGGTGTAGAATTCTTGGCGTCAAGTTTTTTCTAGCCAATTCTACGAGAAAGTTTGTTCAAGCAAGATGTTTAAGATCGTCACTTCCTGACTAAAACCGGAAGATTGGATTCTATAGTAGCCAACATTCGTGCAAATTCCCCTACGGACCACCAAGCGAATTCAAATCAGAACAGCCGTCTATCCAGGAAATACAAAGTAACATACAGTTTAACGTATCAGATTTTATTAAAGAAAACTACAAATTTGCGGCCTATGTGTAACAGTATTTGTGTCTGATCACATGAGTTTATACAGATGTAACTATAATTGACCCCTTCCTCTCTCTTCTCCACCACTAAAAATCCCGACTGCCACAGGTTGATTTTTCGGAATTACACTAAATCTACAGTACAAGTTGGACTATCCCTCGTTATCCTCCTTTTAAAAAACGCAACACAACTCCTACTTGAATCAAGCAGTAGCCACAAGTTATTTTTCTGTTATTTGTTATTGTAACCACTGCCGCCCAAGGCCTCGTCTTTGTCAATAGAGAACGCCAGTGTGTCAGAGAATAATAAGAATTATTCTTTGATGGTCAAAAATCGAAAATTGGTGACTCACAACACCTGTAAAATGAGTAATTTCAAACGAGAAAAAAGTGAAAATAACTACCAGATTGAACTGAAGAATGCCAATCAACTGAAGAATACCAATCGCTTTCGGGAGCCAATCAGACAGCGGTTTACGGAGCTGCTCTCTGATTGGCCTGGGAGGTAGATGACGTACAATGCTGCCCTCTTCCCGAGCAATACGACTTCAAACCTCTCCAGAGTTCTTCTCAGGAGAAAAATTAAAAAAAATCACTGTCATTCCCTATTACACATATTGATAGCAAAGCGTCATCTACAATAAAAAACAAAAACACAAGTGTGTCACTGGTTGTACTAAAAAGAATGTTAACCTATTGGGGTGAACATGAATGCACCCAGTCATTTTTTCTGAACAATGGCCACCATTGCGACGAAGCCTTGACATCGGTAGTTTCGATAGTTCATCAATATACAGTAAGCTGCGGCGAAATAATGGAAATAGTATAGAAATAAAAGACGAGGTTCGAATGAGATAAAGTCTATTTCTACAAAAATAATAATTAATTTTAGGGTGGAACTGTGTGGGCGTGGAACCAGTGAGGATGGAA
The DNA here is from genome assembly GCA_963920205.1 of Stenodema calcarata. NCBI lineage: Eukaryota > Metazoa > Arthropoda > Insecta > Hemiptera > Miridae > Stenodema > Stenodema calcarata. The sequence continues at coordinate 8,009,593 of OY986050.1, forward strand.
CTCCAAGGCTGGTGGCAGACATCAGGATTCACAGCCTCTGGGATGTACAAAGGGCGGCGTACTTGGACTTCCGCGTAATTAACGCAGACGCCCCCTCCTATGCCTCCCAGGATTGGTCAACAGTCTCCCAAAACGCGGCAAACGCGAAACACGCAAAATACGACACAGCAGCCGAAGATTTAAGAGGTTCGTTCGCTCCGTTGGTCGTTTCTTGCAAAGGAGCTCTCCACAAGGAGTACCTACTCTGTCTTCCTAAAGAGACTATCTGAGGTCCTAGCCATCAAGTGGTCGAAGCCACTGTCTCAAGTGACACGGGTGAAAACCCAGATGTCGGTTATCCGGGCAGTGTCACTAAGGGTGAGGAGATCAAGCCGGCAGGTCAGGTGCCTCGGATTGTTGACCGGTTTCTGCTGTTACACCATCATCAGTATAACAAAGAATTCTCCTAATGGTGCTGTATAAAGCCTGATGGACTCCAATGTAGACCGGTTTCGGCTGTTACACCATCATCAGTACAACAAAGAATTCTCCTAATGGTGCTGTAGAAAGCCTGATGGACTCCAATGTAGACCGGTTTCTGCTGTTACACCATCATCAGTACAACAAAGAATTCTCCTAATGGTGCTGTAGAAAGCCTGATGGACTCCAATGTAGACCAGTTTCGGCTGTTACAACATCATCAGGAGAATTCTTTGTTGTACTGATGATGGTGTAACAGCAGAAACCGGTCTACAGTGCATTACTTATTTCTGTAGGAATAGATTTTTTTCTTCTTCGAACCTCGCCATACATTCCCATTATACAGACTGTTTTTAAAACCCAAGGACCTTAGCTACCAACTTACAGTGAATGAAAAATGATTTTATCTTTTAGTTCGTCACTATTCTCCCCTAAAATATAATTTCATAAAATTGAGCTTTTTGGCATCGTACACTGTTCGTAAAATGTGCCTGGGCGTGGGACTCAAAACGTTTATTATCTCCGGTCCCTCGGTCCGTTGCGTCCTTGTAGTCTGGACATCCGGAGGAATTTGCTGTTGGTGTTGGCCCTTTCAACGAGTTCGTTGTGGCTCTTGAGGAAGTTAGCTTTGATCTTCTGGTGGGCCTCCTCTTCAATTTCTCTGATGCTGTGCGTTACTGGTTTTTCCTCCACGCTTACCTGTGAGTGAATTGGGATGAACAATCAGCTCAACATTCAAATAATTTTAAGCGTAGAATTCAAAAAAGTGAGAAAAATAGGTAAAACACGAAACGGAAAATATATGCTCAATGTGTTATATCTGCTGTACAAACAGACATAATCGCGTACTTCTGCAGCTTCTTTTAGGAATTGAGGTGGATGAGTGATTTGGGGGTGGAAGGAAGCACACATAATATACATACACATGTGTATTATTAATATTATTAGAACATCGGGACATTTCATTGTGGCTTCAGCAACCATTAGGTATTTGAGAATGAGGTGCAAGATCTTTGCTATAGACATTCCTGTGAGTTTGATTTCAGCTATCAAGCGCGTGAGATGTCATCACTAGTCCTTCAAGAGGTAGGGGCTCGGTGCCAAAATACTATAATATAGAAGCATGTAATGAATGGTTTGCTGAGTTGTCCCTGTAACCCGGGGAGGTAAGGTAATTACGCCCACCCAGAGGAGTATCCTGGCCAGCTTTCACAGAGCAGGCTACCTCTAAACGGTGGAATCAAAAACACGTAAACCAAGAAGCACTCAACAAACTCTCACCTTCAAACAACACCTGTATGCCAGGTTGTTGTTGATATAAAAAAAGGGGACTGAAAGTAGTATGGAGTTCCAATCCAGGAATATCAACTGGAAAACTCCAAGGTATGGTTAATCTCCATCGTAATGGTACTACTACAAATGTGGAGAACTATGCTCCTACAAGCATGATTATTGGCGGGGGATAGAAATGAAGAAAATTGAAAAATGGAATATTATCCAATGAATAATAGAGGCATGGAAGTAAGTAAATTTAAGAATGGGGGAGAGAAAGAAATTGTATAATGCCAATATAAATGCTTATACGCAAATGGGTATGATCCCTATATTGGAGTCCCTTCTGGGAAAACTCCTTAAAGAGCTCAATAAAGCTCAAAAAAATAGTGGAGGAGGTACCGAGGCAAACCCAGCACATACCTACCAACCATTCTCTGCTACCATGTAATGAATGGTTTGCGGAGGTCCCCTGTAACCCGGGGAGGTTAGGCAATTACGCCCACCCAGGAGGATATCCTGGTCTGCTTTCACAGAACAGGCAACCTCTAAACGGTGGAATCAAAAACACGGGAACCAAGAAGCACTCAGCAAACCAATACATATATTGTTGAGGAGGGAGATTTAGTTGAGTAGCACCTTGTTATCGAAGTGAACAGGTTCTGCCGTAAAATATCATTGAGCCTATTACGGTTCACAGGCGTGTGCTGAAGAACGAAATGAAACACCTATCATTTAATTTCCGAACGTTTGAGAAGCTTGTTATACTAAAAGTCGAGCATCATAGTCACACTGTGTGTGATGGTCTAAATTTTAATGGTTAACAAATTTGATCATGAAAATTAAAAGTAGATCTTTTTGGTTTTACGTCGGCGCCCCATGATACAAAATCAGGTACTTGGAGTTTTATGACTTGAAATCTCAAGATTACACTTGTTCATCCGATGTTGATGCTACGACGGCGCAGACAATGGCGCCTTTAATTGCAAACAAATTCTGGGTTATTTGGGTCTCAAGGCTTGAAATTGCAATGGTGTGCACTCCCATCAGAATTCGTTTAAGAATTCTTCTTCAAAGAGCGCCGCTTCTGTAATATTATGGAAAGACTAGACTAGAATGACAGATGAAAAGGACGCAAATAAAAACGTTGATACGACAGAAGAATGTAAAGGAACAGAAATAATTAAACCGAGGGACGGAAGTTAGGAAATCTCTGAGTTGTCAATTTAACTTACCACCTTGACGGCTCCTTCTTGGATGATGGGACGCTCTGGATAACCTTGAATTCCTTGCTCGATCCCTGGGACAATGTTGAGCTCGTCGAGGTTCCCGTAGGAGACGCTCAACGCAGAATTAACCACTTTGCCAAAGACCCTTAAGCTGTTGGAGGCAGCCAACGTTCCAGAAGATTGCACCAGTCCTCCTACTCTCAAACCTAGAGGAGAAACAAAAACATGTATTATAGTGGAATGTTGAAAATCAAGGGACTTGGCGTTGTAGGTGTTGTAATTTAATATATTATGTGCTCTAATTGATCATTATAGAACTTTAATAGTGAAGGACACGGACGAGTAACAACTAACCTTTACAATGGTGCCAACTGCGGACGTATAAAAGTGAGTAGGGATATCACACCTCCCACTTACATGACAACGCGTGGCAATGAACTGGCAAAACTAGCTTTACATACGAAGGCTACAGGGAAATGAGACCTATCCCTGCACAAATTTAAATTTCTCCACTGCATGGAAAAATATTGACTCATGGAGGTTTTCAGGAAGACCAAAAAAAACCCTATATTGCGTAATTACTTACATAAGCTTACGCGGTTTCACAAAACTGTCATAGAAAAGTAGTTATTGCTCCTGAAATGATTCTAAACCTCCAAACCTTATTTTCGGCCGAATTTCGAATTTAGACGGTTTTACACCTCCACTATTGCTTAGTTATTACCTCGCTGTCGATGTTCCGTGTCGCGAATTTCAGACTGACCCCCAAGTTGGGACCCAAAAATCCAAAAACATATCCATGTCATAATGTATAAATACTCACGACGACATTAAAAACTAAACAGTCCATTAGTTCCAATAATAAAAGGAAATTAGTGTATCTTGGCTCTTGGTTTTCAACAACATATTGAGTCAGGACTTTCATTCATTTGATATCTATGTAGTTCATTCCAGATCGAATGGGCTTACATACAAATTGGTATTATCCACTTCTATTATTGAATGTGATTCATTGCTCAACCGAAAGATGGAAACACTAGGCGAGGCTTCAGAATGAACAATAGTAAACAACCAAAACCACAGGCAGCATCGCCATCTACCGTTTTCGTAGGGGGCTATTCTTTCAACTTCACGTTCATTGGACCCCCCCCCCCTAAAACTCCCCCCCTAAAAACTCCCCAAACCTCCCTCAGCATATAGATTTTTCAACGTTATCAGATTAGAGCAGACTAAACATGAAGAACATCTCAAGTAACAACCACTTTTCTTCGTCTTCAAAGTGCTCCAGTTTGAGAATAGAATAAGATATTGCAATTCTGATTTCACCATCGTGTTCAGCAGAAATAAAGCCTTAAAATGAGGGGTCACTCGTCAGACTGTTACATTTTTGGAATTTATGGGTAATTGTTCCCTCCCTAAAACTCCCCAAAACTCCCCTTAGAGTGGCCCGATTCTGCCCATCCAGGAACGTGATGTTTTTCCATTAGATTGCCAGGATGTGATGTTTTTATTCAAAGTCCCAAACCAGTTTTTTTCAAAATGGGCTTAAATCCAAATTGAGAATGGTCGTATCACCTCCAAAATGTGAGGTAGATGTTTGGGAATTTATGTTCTTATTATCATTGCTATGTAGAAACTATAAGGAAAATTTGGGAACCTTAAGAAACTTGCATCGCGTCATAATATTATATTGTTTTCTTCAGTTCCAAGTGGACATAAGCCCGTTTGAAAGAAAGCTCCTCAATTTCCCTTCTCCTACTTATTCTATATATTTTAATTTAAAAATATAAAACGGAAAAACATACCGGCAAGGAAAGCGACTTTCTTGAGGAGGCCGCGGGACTCGCGGGTGTCCTCAGCCTCTGCCAGCTGCTCAGCCAACTCCAATTCCTTCAACGTCTCCTTCAGCTCTTCCTGGATCTGCGTCCCTTTGTCTTCATGTAACTGACTCCATTCGTTTTCTTGGATTTTGGCTCCGTAATCCACTTCTCTTCGTTCGCCTTCTACACAGAATGTATAAAATAGAAAACTCGACTTATTGCACAATGAAAGATGAACCTGGAAAAATACTAGCCATTCAATAGGGATTTCGACAGTGGTAAATCCTAAAATGTTGGATGTTTGCAGCGTTTTTTGGTCCTATTCTTCGGTTTGATTTTTGATCTACGTTGGTTATAATTTTGGGCTGACAAAAGTCTTTTCCTTCACGTACCACTTACTCAGCATTGCCATAATCCAAGTGTTCAGTTGACTCGATCATTCTAAGAGACTATTATAAACTATAGCCAACAACCTATAGATGTTTATGAAAATATCGTAGGTGTCTACTGGGTATTGAACTCAACTGATTGAAACAACTGAATTAGGTGTAAGAATCAGGGACAGGTGGCCCAAATTTGGTAAGAAGATTGTCGATTGTTTCCCACTTTCCCAAACCGAAATAAGAATCGACTGATACTGTGAGTGGTGTAACCATACCATCTCACATATGCGGGTCTTCACGCAAATCGCTCGCTTGGTAGATAAACAAAGTCGGTTAGGGTCGAGGGCTTACGTAATATCGGTCTCTCATCTACATTCAGTACACGGTAAAGTATTTTTTAGGTCGCTATTGTTTGGTTGGCAACAGGACAATTTCGAGTGGGACAGCAACACGATCCAAATGGGATAATTCTTCACATTCGGGTGGAGCATTGTTGTCAGATCACTGTGGATCATTATTGTAATTACGGGAGATGATTTATCCTGACGGCTCCCGCAGGAGAGCGCATATTAAATACGGTGATTCTCTTATAATAAATTATAACCATTTCTGTTTGCAACTGACGATGATTGAATCACCAAATGGGTGCAGCGATCGTATGGAGTACTTATTCAGTAACTGTCTTTCAGCCTGGTATAACGATAGGCATTTACCAGTGTCTGGGTGCCGCGAGACCAATGGTTCAACACCAAATGAAACTGTCAGTGAGGGATTTACCTCATACTGCTTCCAATCTCCTTTACAGCAGTCCCAATGCCCATCTAAACTGACACTGGAGACGATACCATGAGGCCCAGTAGGTCTCAAAATTTATCAGTGTGATCGGTCTTTAATAATACCGAATACTGTCTCAAGAAAAACGTTTACACAATTTCCGCTGTGGGCACGGCCGAACAACTTCATGGTTATCGAGTGTTTCAACATGGTACACAGAAAATCAGAAATAATGCACTTAAGGGCCTGCAATACCTAGGTTGGAAGGTTTTTGAAGGATATCTCAAATCACTGCGATTGACTTGAAGTTTTGAAATGCGGGTGGGGGTGGGGGGATAAGAAGAAGATTGCGAGAAATGTATCAAAAAATCGAAAAAAAAACAAAATTTATTTGAGATCCTACTTTTTTATTTTACATGTTTAAAGTACGATGTTTGCCTTTAATAAAAAAAAAATTTAACCACAATTTGAAAAAATTTCTTTTATGAATTTAAAAAATCGGACGACGAGGTGGCTTTTTCTAATCAATATAGTGAATTTAGAAATTTATTTCAAAAGTCCAAGTCAATCACTCTGTCTCCCCAGTCTGGAATCACAACTCATTGCACCGTTTGTCCTTTTCTGTCCATCCCCCGGGTAGCGCTAACTGCAGTTCCTTAGTTTTCCTATTCCATTCTCGTGCCTACTAATTATTTATCCTCTATATTTCGCCGTTGGCGATAGAAGGCTCTTGATTTTCGCTTAAATAATATTATAAATAAGTTATCATCTAAATGTTGTATATTATACAACATTTCGATGATAACTTATTTGAGAACATTTTTGAAAGTATTGAAATAGGCCCACACTCGTTGTAGATTAGGGATTTTTTCTATCAAATGAATCCCAAATTTAAATATTATTGAAACCCTGGACCCTAAAATCACAATGTCTTGAATTCATGTTTTAACTTATTTGACGTGCCAAAAAGATATCTTAGGTTGGTACATGATAGAAAATCCCAAATTTCACAAAAACCAATCAGTGAAATGGATGAGTTGTAGAAGAACAATGAATGAGTTTGTAGACGAACAACGCTGGCGTAGGAACAAATTGGTTACATTTGAATTCGTGTCAGAAAACGCTGAATGCCGTCAAAAACTGTGCGAATAACCAAAAATGGATTGCAATAGTTTATATCGCTATTTAAGAAAAAGTGATTTTTATATTTTGAGGAGTCAAGTTGAACTGGGACCATAAAAACCTTGACGTATTAATACAGTTTGAAAATCGAGTCAGCTTTCATTACCAGCAATGTCAGCGTTGGGTGTCTACAGAAAATGTGTCGAGCTTTATTGCCATCAAATTATGAAGTAGTACAAGGAATGAGATAGATATGATTTATTTCATAGTAATACACAATGTTAATTTTGTCCAAAAAAAAGTGCCTACTGCATGATAGAATGTATAGTTTAGGTATGAAACAGGGAATAATAAAATATATAAAACATCCGAGATTAATGGTAAGGTCTTATAATGATGATAACTATTACAAAGAGTGGTGGAGCATGAGTTCTTGATTGAAATTATTAAATTTGTTCACTTTCTCATGAAGCTAATTGCTTCATACATGCTGAAACTTCAACATGTACTTATATCAAAAGCTTCGTGAGCCTCAAGTTCATCAATCCCCGTCCCCTCTTTAAAAAAATGGAATTTCAGAAATTTGTCAAGTAGGACATTTCAAGTATCGTACATGATTCAAGTATACCTGTACACACCCTATATAACCATTTTGTTGAGTTACAGTTCAAAAACTGTTCCCCATCCTACCATACCCTTAACATTGCAAGTCTGTAGACCCACGTCAAAGAGTTATTAGACATTTTGACAGAGAAAGGTGATGTTTTCGAGTATTTTGGACCACAATAACTCAAATAGACCTACTGAATGTTTTTCAAATTTCACATCTTCGAATATTTGTATATTACTAACATTATGGACGAATTTGGAATTTTTAGCAGATTGTTACGGACAGTTCAAAGGCAAATATATGTACAAGTACACATACCAGTTTTTTAGAATCTAGAAATAGATTCAGCAAAAAATTCATGTCCTGGAAAAGTCGAAAGCATTGCAATAACGTAGTTTTTCGCAAATTCGCTAAATTTTAATGAGATACCTGTCTAATACATTATGTAGGTTTGCGAATATATCATTCATGTATACATTTATGCCATAATATACCATATAACAGTATCACATCATCTGGTCATGTTTTTATAATTTTTTTTAACTTACTGGGACGGGCTTGACTTATTCCTGAGCACAAGAGCGCTGTGAAAAACACAAGTAACAGACACATGACGACGACACGAGTCAAAATGAAGCCTTCGTTCTGATAATGTTGAACTTTATAGGGGCATACAGAGCATATTCCTATCCTACTGGTTTTACCCATATTGCACCACACCCACATTGCTCGTTGCGGACGGCATTAGCTAATAATGACAAAAGTAACCAAGTGGGGAAGTGGTTGGGACGAGAAATGGACGACGAAAACATTGAGTTATGGCTTGCACCGAAACCTGTGACTTGCAGTTTGGGTTAGTCAAGTCAAATTTGGATCATAGTTTTTTCATTGACAATTATAATTGAGCGTTTCTTATTGGGATATTTGCGAGGGATGAAACAAAGAACCTTCATGCATGGGGGGAAATGTTCGAGAAGGTGACAATGGCAAATCAATACTCCGTTTCTCCCGTCCTGCTTCTCCCATGTGCACATGGAGAGACTCTTGAAAGGTGGAAAATTGAAGATTCTTCACCGTTTAATAGTTTTCTTGATGAAAGCAGATGCGAATCTCCCACAGAAACACGTCGGAAACTCAGGAAAGGAGTATTGCATCGTGAACGGTGATTTAAATACAAAATTGAAGCTTCTGAGAGCTAAGAACGAATGAGTCAAAACGACAAAGTCAAGTCGTTCGCATAATGAGTGAGAAGTAGGTAAACACTTCGGTCGTACAATCCATTACAGTCGGGTGTCTTACGAAACAAGGCGTTGAACCGGCCGAAATTCGGGACCGACTTTGAACGCAGTTTGGTGCAAAGACCACTGACATAGGCCCAAGTGAAATACCAGTGTGGAGAGCTTTATGAGGTGAGAGTAAGATGAACTTGAGCTACCCAAGATGCACTTTGCAAGATGCTTTTCGGGACTTTTAAGGTATTTTGGCGACTTCCTCAATGATCGTCTGATGTTTAACGCCTGCGACGAGTTCATTGAGTGACCTTCTATGAGTTCTACGTACATTTGGTTCAGAATGCATATCCTCCTGAAACCAGAGAACCGTAAAGATTAAAATTAGTAACTTTTTAAATGTTAGGTTTTGGTTTATTTGGGGTCAGAACAACGCAGAAGTGGGTCAACTTCAAAAAGTTATTCATTAGGTAGTAATAAAACTACAGAACGTCCATTTGAATCGTGTCTCACTCGGGTATCCTGCATGTCCTATAAAATAAACAGCTGGTCTCATCCAAGAATGAATTTGGTACCTATCACAAACTTGCTTTTAAGCGAATTTAACACATTTTTATTGGCAATATTACAAAAAACTTTGATATTAGTACTATCTACAGCTTTGAACACGAAACATGTTTTAGCCTTCACCTAACTGGCTGAAACCGCCCGTCCTTTACGACAATCTATTTCTATGTTATTTACACTATGAAGCTGTTATTTGGTATGTAGCCTACTTAGGACTTTAACTTGAGTCTGCCCATGCCCCATTGTTCTATGTTATTCACACTAATTTCGTATGGAGCCTACTAGGGACTTACACTTTAAGCAGAATAAGGCCGGGATCAGCTGAGTGGCTCTAAAAGCTAAGTTCTATGTTATTTACACTATGAAGCTGTATTTTGGCATGTCGCCTCCTTAAGACTCAGCTGAGTGGCTAAAACATGTTCCATGCATATAGAAATTTAGCCTTAAAGCTCAAAACGAAAGGGGAAGGGGGTCCAGGGGGGTGTAGCCTACCTTTTTATCACCTAGATCGGCAAAATAGCCCAACGATTTGAAATATATTTTTCCAGTAGGGGTTTTGATCATTTTTATATATCAAATTTCGTTTTTAAATAGGTACCTACCTACTTTTTTTCATTTATATAATTTTTATATGTATCAGTCTTAGAAATTGCATTTTTTGAACATTCAAACGATAATCTTAAACATTTTGAATAGAAGCTAATAAGTCCAAATTGCACTAGCTATTAAGATACTGCCTCCAGAATTTTTAAAAAAGTAGCATTTTTTCCCATTCGATCTCTCAATCTTGAATTGCATAGGATCAGCTGTGTTCTCTGGTTATGGTACGTAAAAGGTTGCAACGCTTTGGTACTTTAAATGGCTTACAATCAAATAGTTCAATGGATTTAGTCAGAATGATTCATTTTCTTGTCCATCGCAAAATTTAGTTTATTTTTATTTTTATACCTACGTGTATTTTGAGATTGTTTCATTCAATAGCGATATCAGCTTCTACTCAAATGTCCGATATCCATATCCAATTATCGGATGTCGGTAATCTGATATCGATATCCAAAAATCTGATGTCGGTAGTCCGATACCGGTGCTTATATTCTGATATCGATATCTTTTTCCCCAAAAGATTAATATACGATCGAGGCCTTACCATTCACCGTGCGATTTCCACACGTTTCGGCCATTAAAGAAAGAGCTTAGTGGAGAGCGTTTTGAGAATTATCAGCTGGTTGGAGAATTCTCGAGCTACGGAAGAGGTCCTCAATGGAAAACGACATCGAAAAATTACTTGTGTCGAATGAAAAGTGAAACTATAACTTAAAATAGTGATAATCTACCACGATTGGAATATTGAAATTCCCGACAAGGAGAGGGAGTGGAAGGTCTACTTCCAACTCCCGGCCTAGTATGGGTAGTCCAACTGCGCCAGAATCCGGCTTTTTTTGTTTAATGGTTGCGTCACATACATTTTCGTAATAGCATATAACCAGTGTGCTTTGAAACTTGTTTGGAACCAGTTGTTCATGTCCGCATGAGATGCATTTCTGAAGAATCCCTTGGGGTCTTGGGTTTTAAGTGGGATCAGCTGCTCCTCCTTGTACAGCGGGCAATGGCGAGTTTGTGCTCCATTTCTTCCAGTTTGTCTTCGCAGAATTCACACTCTGGAGTATCGCTGAGGCCGATCAAGTAACGGAAGAGGTTCGCCTGAATGCCCACGTCATAATCTCCTAATTTGGACCATGTCCCTTCGAGAGATTCCCATAATCAACCACTTTGGCCTTCTACATAGCTGGGCATCATCTCTTAGTGATACACACTTCTATCCAAGGAATATGTGTCGTATCAAAGTTGTCATTCCTGTTGAGCGACCTGTTCCACCGCATGCAGAGCTTTTGGCTATGGAAGAGGAGGCGAAACATCTGGCGAACTACCAAGTTTAGCAGCTTTGTCATCTCGATCGTTTCCACCCACACGTGAAGGAATCTATTGGCTATTGACAGACTTTTAGTAGTGAATTTGCAATACCGTAGGCTGTATAGTTCTTCAATGTCTCGCTATGATCTCTTCCAGTTAAAAAGTGTTGATAGTAGGTAGTCAAACTCAAATGCCAGCTCGATTACAAAGAAACTGTGGGGAAAATATCAATAATGTTGTTATCAACTTGATAAAATTGTGGAATATAGTAATCTCAGAAATCTGACGCCTCGATTGGAGGAGACTGAAGGGAAATGTGCTACTGTTGCCTATTCAAAAAGCCTTTTCATTCAGCTAGTTAACAATCAATTTCGCCCAACCGCTTCACTGCCGCCAGAGACACATTGATGTCGACGTTACAAAACACTGCATGTATGTGCAGAGAGTAGTTAGTTGATCGTTTTGAAATCTAGTTGTGCATCGGAGGGTGTTTTAAATGATCTTGTTGCCTCATCGAGAACTTATAATTCTACACTTGAATTCACAATTTGTAAGTTGATAAAACGAGGGAAAGAGAACCAAACGACGTCAAATGGTTTCTATTCCTTTCACTCTCCATTTCCCCTTGCGTGAGTGTAATGAAAAACCAGATGACGATTATCCAGTCTTATCAGGACTCTCAACCAAGTAATGGGCTAGGTACAAGGCCACCAAACGTGATATCGCGATCCACTACTGGCTATGCAGAACGCACCACAAAAGACAACGGGGAGGGCTCCACCAGAGTTGTTTTGTGGCAGACGACTCCCAACGATATTGGACAATATGAAGCCATACGTGAGGAAGCAGATGGAGAGGAAATTATGGAAACAGCAGATAGGAGGTTAAACCTAGAACAGGAAGCCAAGATAATTAGAAGAGGGGGAAAGATGAGTGAAGAATGAACGAGACCACGGATGGACTGCATGGTCAATCAAGAAGAGAAACGGACCATACTCGTACGAAGTACTAACTGGCGGGGTTCTCAAGAGGAAGCACGTCGATCAGCTAAGGGAACGAGAAGGGGCTATTGAAGATGACAGGGAAAAGTTTAGGATACAGGAATAATTATTATGAACGCGAAGACCATACGTTTATTAAGAGTTCCAGTTGGTTGATGTTTGGTTAATGGTGAAGTTTAGGTGTATGCTTATGATTTGTGTGAGATTCATTCACGTATCATCCAGCAAATGAAAAATCACGCCCAATCGTTATTGCAGTTTCAATTGCTTAGAAAGATGGGCAATCTGCAATAAATACAGATGCTTTTACTAGTTATTAATTATTAATGCTTTACTAGTTTCACTTTTAACCGTCATCTCACTCTATTACAGCTTTGAACGAATGAAACTGATATTTTATTAGGGTGAGAGTGTATAATTAAATAGAAGTATACCAAGTGAGTGAGCAACGTATGACATCATGACTCCTCGAAATAATTGGAACGCAATCAATGTGTAGACAGGAAATTGTGCACAAATTTAATGTCATGTAGAATGCGAAGACCTAGCAGCTCAGGTGGAATTTCAATTAATCGCTAATTTAGTTGGACATTAAATGGCTATAAGGAATCAAATGCAGACACAAGGAAGTGGAACTCGATTTGTTCCCAAATTTGTTCATTTAAGAGCTCATTTGTGTTTTTGTATAATTTGTTTCTTGCATGAACTTGAGGCGGCCGAACTTTCAGTGGCGAGGACGCAAGAATGCCGTAACCAACAGCCACGGAACGGTAATAAACGTCTATTGCACGGTACGAAGCGTTTAGTTCCAGCACTCGCGAGATCTCTGTTACCTTACAAACGGGAAGTGCCACTTCCTTCCGAACTTGAGGTGAATGAGCCTTCTGTGTGTCAAATGAACTATCTTATATACTTACATCTAATTACCCCCCCCCCCCCCCCCACCAAACACTCCGTGTAAAAATCATCCCGCCTCGCAAATATCATTCTATAGCGGCCGGAAAAAGTTACGATGATAGGTATCCGCTTTCCCGCCCTCTTTTCCTTCATATTAAAGAGATGTCCTAACGACTTCACAATCACCGTACCCGTTTCAAAATCTCCCATGGCGCGATGGTAAGACGGTCTAATACATAGATGGTAAGGCATCTTATACATAGATAGGTAGGTACCTATCACATCATGTGCAATTGAGGATTCAAATCTGTTCGTAGGTTCAATCATTTCAACCAATGACACTCTAATTTCTTCTCATGGAGAACAACAGGGAGACTGGAAGCTTCGAAGCCTGGAAAGGGGAGTAGCTGGAGGTTTTTCTCTCTAGCTCTTGGATGATTTCAACAAAATATTTGCAATTTAATGCAACAGAACAGGGATTTATCAGTGAAGGGACAATACCACCATCAGGTGCAGCCGGAAGTATCCCGCAGATCACGGATGCCGAGAAATTGGGAGTTGACCCGACGCCAATAAACCCAACTAATTAGTTATAACGAGGATCCGCACGAACCATGTACCACGTACATGCACGTAGTCGCACTAATTACATTCCCACAACCGGGAAAAAGTCGGTTCCAGTGTGAAGTCGTCCAATGCTACTTATTAACATGGAACATGTTTTAGCTTTTACATAATATGGCTGAAACCGTCCGCCCGTAACGCTAATCTATTTCTGTTCTAATTTCTATGCTAATCACACTATGAAGCAGTGATTTAGCTGAATGGCTCCTAAATCTAATTTCGATGTTATTCACTCTATGACGCTGTAATTTGGTGTGTAGCCTCCTTAGGGCATACACTTGAAGGAGCATAGGGCATACACCTAGACAAGATCCTTTCAAGTATGTCTACATTAGTCGGAATGGAGGTATGATCTCTCCCATATGAGGCGTAAGATATGGGCATTGAACTACCGAACGGAAGATACAGGCTCGACTACTTGAGCGTAAACGAGATCGTTTAGAAGGCGGGTGGTCAGGTCGAGGAGTTTGCGTCACTTTCACCGACAAAAAACATCGGCTCAGTTTCACCTTCGACAGATCTTTCTCAGAGAGAGGACATCAACCTCGGCAGTCTCCGCGGAACACGAACTGACGACTGTTTCACCATTGCACTCAGCGAAGTATTACTCAAGGGCACAGTCATTAGAGCCTTGAGGCAGTGAGATGGAGGTTCATAAGTGCAACTACAGACAACGTTATATTATCTAATAATCGGGACGAAGGGGCAATCGGAAATTGCGGTGTTGCGACCAACGTCCTCTGCGTATCGTTCCCGCTTGTTTTCCCGAGAATATCTCCCGCAGAGAAATCTTAAGAATCGATGAATAAATTTATGACAACATGCTAATCATGAACACAACGAAAACAAAGACCGTGGCATTTCACAAAACCACCTTGTGCACTAGGTCAATGCCTAGATTCATCACCGAGAGGGAAATGCAGATGGAAACATCATTCTCCTATCCCGTTGAGGTGTTTCAAAGCTTATACTCCAGTAAAATTAGACCTGACCGTGATGGGGGGGGGGGGGGGTACGTCGAGGTAACCTGAGGAAATCTGGAAATCTTTCTAAGACTTTAGATGTCTTGAAAACGAGTTTGTTATCGACGGCTGAAAAACTGACCTTTTTCCCCATATTGGCTAAAATTAACATTTTACCACCAATTTGAATGATCTATGGAGATGGATGCCTCAAGAGTTTGAATCGTTACTATAGCGATACTGCAGGCCCATTAAACTGGTACAGGATCAATGTTATTCTAGTTTGATAGCATTTAATGACCAACTAGCCACCACTGGTGGCCCACCAGAAAAACCCGCAACACTCAAACACGGACTGCTCCAAAATCACACAACTCACGATTGCCACACCAAGCGCATATTTCTACCAGTAGATGTCTGTAACATGCACCAAACTAAAACATTCAATATAAAATCTCAATTCAAAGAATATTATGTTTCTATCGTTACCTGCATTTATGCACTTGTAAGTCCAATACGACAGGATCGATTTTCGAGAATTTGCGAGCGAGAGTTTTCATGGAGATTCACCTAGGATCATCAAAACCTTACAATTAACACATTTTTTTAATACATTCAAAATTAAAAACAAGTAAAAGTCGGAAAAATAGCAGAATGAAACGAACCAAAACAACTGATCAAGACAAATTGGTTGATTTTACTCCTTATGTGTAGGTACCCTAGGACCCATGCTAGAAGAGATGCTGGGAGTGTGATATAATATATTCTGTACAATTCTATTATGTTGTGCGTGGACATGGAGGAATTGTACAGAACTAATTAACACGAGATAGCAGTATGAACTATTAATGAACGGATTGAGATAGAAATATAATACAATTAAGTACCTATTTCATGAACACAGACCAGTGCCGGTAGACGGGCGTTGTGCGATCTGAATTCGCAAGACCTCGAATCACTTAACAAACATGCGGGAGGGATCGCTTAGTCAATCACGTCTGAACTAACAACGCGTTATTATCATTAAACGTCGAAAGAGAGAAGGTTTTTACTAGGAAAGTAGAACGCAGACAACCTTGGCCTGTACATGAAGCAGTTTGCTCAGGAAGATAATATTTTTAGCATAATATCATGAAATCCGCGAGCTGCCATCATTCGAATGTGAGGCAACTGCAATCGTGAGTGCAACGCCGGGTCGTTAGAAAGTTGACTTTTGACTATTACATGTGTCCAGTGAATTGCACGGGAGATTTGAATTGCAACTAGAACGCCAACTAATGAACTAACGAATGATGAAAATAATTGGTTGGTGGATCTCATCTTACTTGAGTTAAACAGGATAAAACTTACTGTAAATCTTCATGATTAGTAGCTAACAGTAGTGACAGTGAGAATAATAATTATTCTCTCTGTCACTACATTATTCGTGCCCACTACAAATTGGAGTAGGTATAATCGCTTTTGTGACCTCGATTATTCGTACATCGTTATCCAACATTCGTTAATGTACACCATGTTGGCAATTAAATTAACTTAGATGTCAGGGGTTGGGGTTATACAGTGTCTAGTTGTTAGAAAATAGTGGTACAAGTTGTGTACCAAGGTGATGGATGTCATTTTTTATATTCATGGTATTAGGTTGCTTCAGGATATGGATATTTTCGTTTTGGCGTATAAATGTTGAAGATTCTCTAGTTAGGGAAGTGACGTTTTGGAAATCAGGTTCATGGTTATGTTGAATACAATGCTGGTCTTGGGCCATCTTTTCTATTTTATTTTGCAAGTTATAGTTGCATAGTTATGTAAATAGATTCTTTTATTTAAATTTTGTCAGCTATGTATACTCGTTCACAATTTTGAGTTTTGCACGGTATTTGATAAACATTGAACCTAGTGTTCAAGAGCAGTTCTGGGTCTTTAAGCGGGGGGAAGCATATTAGGACTTTGGAAAATCGCAATAATATCAATAAATCGATTCTAATAGTTTTTAGTTCGATATTACACCCCTACCACTATTGTCAGACGCCTTTAACCGCCCCGGGTTCAGAGATCTCGACCCAGCGGCTGCAAAAGGTCACTTTCACAAATTCTGCATGTAATAAGCATTACAACTCGCCGGCGTGGGTTAACGTTAGGAGTTGCTCAACTACTACGTGACTAGAAAATATAAAATACCGTATCGTTAATTCAGAAAAACCTGGAAAGATATGAATTCCTCATAATTAGCTACATATACTCGAATAATTCATTGATTTGATGTATTATTATGTGATTTTCGGGGTCAAACATGGTTAGTGAGTTTTGTTCGTTTTAAATAGCCTCTATATATCAAAATAATACCACCCCCAAATGGTATCAATCCAAGGTGAATGTGGAAAACTGATGAAACTAATAGCGATGGTTAACTGGATTAAACCAAAAGTTGAACTCGTCGACCATCATTCTCCCGTAATGCCAGTTTATAGAATGTCTGGCCATGGCTTCCTCGTACCTTGATGGCTTCTTCGCGGTTCAAACTCGCCCTACAGAAGGCAATCCCCGAAACTCCGCCAGGGAGGGGACAGGCACATGTGCACAAGAAGTGATACGTGTCCTTCTTTCGTGTCGGTTGCTCATGGAGGACTCCTCATTATGGTGTGTGACATATGGCATGCCATTCAAGTGCAGTAGCTCTGCACGAATCTTTAAAAAACCATCTTGCTCCAAACACATCCACATCATTCTCCCTCATCAGGCTGGCAGACTTCGTTTGAGGGTTCAATTGCTTATATCGCGTGAAATTGTCTGATGACTCAGCCCTCCTCCATGCGCCATTCCGTTTTTCCTCCTTAAATGCAGCCTGTGATATTTCGCTTACTATTACTATCACCAAGATTCAAAGGCAAGGGAAGAAAAGGTACTCACAACTTTCTGTTCTTTGAGCTCTCTCTTAAGGCCAGCATGTAACTCAGCAACCGGAATAAAGGCTGCAATATTACCTTGTCCAAGAGCTGTGAAATTACAGGCATAACCATTGAATAAGCTTTTTAAATGCAACTTATAACAGGCATGCTTGATCAATCCAAGGCTGTTCCCTCCAAAGAGAGAATGAAGAGACTGTCCTCCCTCACAGACTTGCACTCCAACTCCTGAGCCAAAACATTCAAAACATAGCTTCTTTGTGAGCCACATTCAATGAGTACGCGTACTTTTTGTTGAAAATTGCCATTGTACAACACATCAGTACATGTCTGCAAGAATACCTCATTTTTCAGTGAGGCTCCCGCGGACATATCATGATTTATTGACAAGAGTGCTGATTCTTGGGGATTACCATTAGTACGCTTCTTGTTGACACCTGCTGAAGGGTCCAATGAGGTAGACATGTCAGGACACAGCAGCTTGATGTGCCTACCCTTGCACAAAGTACACTTTGCCCTACATCTTGCAACTGGATGGTCCAGGCGTTTACATCCGAAACAAGCTCGTGCTTTCCAAACTGCTTGTTTCTTTTCCTGAAACGACATGATCTGTGCTTTACGACATTCAACAGATGCATGTTGGTTCCCACAAAAAAATACAAATTCAAAACAGCTAAATCAGCAGCTGTAGCCCCAAACTCAACATTGGTGTCCTGGGTATCCCCCCCCCCGCCTCCACGACATGGGTGAGCCATGACTGCTCTTTCATCCGCCTCAACTTCCCTCCTCAAAAATTTCATAAGAATAGTCATCTGATCCTTGAGGGTGGTAGAATGGTCAATATTGGAACGTTGTCAAATTTTTAGAGTTTCATGAGGCAGACAAGACTCCACCAACGGAAATAGAATAGCTGCGTAATTATCAGGTACAACCTCCAAGGTCTCAGGAGATCTTAGCTGAGTCTCCAATGTGTCATAAAGCATGGAAAGTTTCATGCCAAGACATCTAGTTACCAGTTTTAGCAATTGTCGAATGTATAGCTTTTCCGAGTCAAATAAAAGGTTTTCCGAAATATGTAAAAGTAAAGGTTTTCCGAAACAAAATATAGGTTTTCCATTTCAAAATAAAGATCTTCCATTTAAAAATAAAGATCGTTAAGATAAGTTAGTTCACTGTAGCGGACTGAAACACTTAATGAAAACAAGACAAGGACAGCCTGTCTGTCCATTCTCTATCGAGTTTGATATGGACTATTCCTTGTGCATGATCAGGGAGATTTCTGCCTCATTCCTTCTTTATGTAATCCTTATCCCGCGCGTGCATCCCTTCTTTATGTAGCGTAGGTATTCTAGCAATCGGTTCTCCCCCTATAACAATGTACATATACCTATACTTGATAATATATATTATACTTGATACATATATAATATATGTAGGTATATAAAAAGAGGCAAGTTGAAACAAGAAACCTTTGAAGTAAAAAGCCTTTATTTTTAAATGGAAGATCTTTATTTTGAAATGGAAAACCTATATTTTGTTTCGGAAAACCTTCATTTTGTTTCGGAAAACCTTTAATTTGACTCGGAAAACCTTTAATTTGACTCGGAAAAGCTATAATATTCCACTAGCAGCTCCTTCCGACCATAACGTGCCTTCAACGCCTCCAGAGCCTTTTCATAATTCGCAGCACAAGCAGGGAAGCTGTCTACTACTGTACGTGCACGCAAATGTTGAAACTTCTGCCTATCTAAGAGACCACTATATGCATCGATTTCCGAAAACTGTGCCCAAAAATTGATTCATTCCGAAATCTCTCCACTGAATCTGACTAATTCCAATTTGGGTAGCCGGAGTTGAGTGTGATGCACAGAATTCAAGTGAGAAGACAAGGTATCCTCTTCGCCCAAACCACTGTGACTCTCAGCAACACGTTGCAGAATGCAAAGCGCATCAACTTTGGACTTGAGAATATGAAATTCATTTCTGTACTCATCAGCAGCAGTCAATTCTTCGGCAATACTATCATCAATGTTCTCTGAGTCAGCTGAGTCCTCACAATAGTCCTACTTACATCAGTTCCAAAATTTCTTTATCCAAAGAAAGGACAGACAGGTACCTATTTTCTAGGACGGCGAATTGCCCAACTGCGTCCTCTAACTTAGGTGTAGGATCAGTCTGATTAAGGATAATAGTCAATTTACTCCTGGTCTTTGTGAAAGCTCCTCGGAAACCCATACGTTTTCTCTTCAACAATTCAAACTTGGACAGTAGGTAGGTACAACAATATGCAAGGAGAGTACTCACGGAGTTAGCGTGGTCTGGAAGTACTCTACTACAGCTCAACTTCAAGTTCAACAGAAACCACTTCTGAATCCACTTGCCAAGAGTCCTGTCACGGTCGACAGATGTGATATTTCACTTACTATCACTATCACCAAGATTCGAAGGCAAGGGAACAAAAGGTACAACTTTTATTCACTACAAGAAACGTTTTCCACAATAACGAATTCAACGACTACACGAACCAAAACAACAGTGATAACTCATATCTCAACAGCCCGCCCCTTTTTTCAGAGTGACCACACACGCTCCATACAAAACGCACACAACCCTCCCAGTCCATGATACGAGTACATCCACCTAGCTTTACCCCGCCAGTAGCGCTAACAAAAGTAACCAGTTCTCAACACAGCCAGCAAACTATACGTAGTATAGTAGGGTTTTCTGTGCAGCAAACGCTTCGAGTACAGTTTCAGAACGTGGCTGTCTCATGGCCAATCAAGGACCCACTAATTATTTTCCTAAGAGACTGGATAGACTGGGCTTTTCAGGGGCACACATCTGTACTTAAGTAAGTGTTTGAGGATGGTAGTGGTTGAGTTCATTATACTTATTAGATAGGTATTGTATTCGTACTATTTGTAAGTTGTACTGTAAGGTTTCTTATCACTGTTCTATGCCACGAAAATAGAAGAATTTGAGCCAGGTAAGTTTGATTACATAAGGTTGAGTTTAATTGAAAGAAGTAGGTATACTTCTATAGGTGTACAGGAAAGTTGAAAGATACTCATTTCCAACTGTGGATATTCCCACTCGTGTTACTTCGAAATGATAATATGATGAAAGTAACATGAGTAGTCATTGTCACCGATTGTGAGATTTTGTTAAGTACGAATTAACAATATTTTTTTATGCATATTTGTCGCATATTTCATAAATGCTCTCCATTGTTGTTGTTGATTAGGTACTTTCGCCATACAGTGATGGATGGATACTATGGATCCACCAGAATGCGTGTAAAGATGTAAAAGTGTATTACCAAGAAGAAGAAAAGAAAGTAAAATCAAGCAAAAAACCTGTAAGGTGATTAAGCGCAATCTAAGTACTTAGTATCAGGAGATATTGGATAAAAATGCTCATTTATTCAACATAAGATGCAAAATTATAGAAATATGAAATGTCGACCGTAAATAATCGACAAAATCGGCTGTATCTCAATCGATATAATAAAATATTGATTGCAGTGTACATATTGATATTTTGATGAAATTGACTAGTGCATCCCTAGTGAGGCACTATGCTAACGAATTGTACATGAATGAAATACCGAGCACAAGTGATAATCAAGAACTATGTAACGAGTCTTCAGTTTGTACCATAAATATTAATTCTGAATGTTTGATTGTAGGTAACTGGATCTGGACACGGGATCGGCAGAGAGTTGACTCTCAAGCTTGCTGCCGAAGGCTCAACTGTTGTTGGGTGGGATGTGTCTGAAGAAAGTAACGCTGAAACGTTCAAAATCCTCAAAGACCACAATCTCCATCACCAAACCCACTTTTACACGTAAGTTCCTCGATTTGTTTTGACATTTTATGTCTTTACTCTGACACATAACTCGAAAAACGTCACACGAAATCGTCACGAAAATTTCTGATGATTTTCGCTTACAACCGATTCGTTGCTACGGTTATCATCGTACAAAAATCGTTAACCACTCGTTGGATAGCTCACGATTTACCTAACCATATTACGTTATCCACTGCGGAGTGCGTGGCCGACAAGCTGCGGTATGAGCGTGATTGTTTACATAATTGTTTACTCACAGGTGATCATTCTCAATAATTTATATTGTCAACACGAATGCAAGCTTCATAATTTAAAGGCCTCTGAATCCCTTCTTTAAAGACATAAAATGTCCCAATGTGTTGCAAACTCGTATGCAACCGTTTTTGAATGTTTCTGTGACCGGGGAAGGACATAAGGGGGTTCGCTTCCGGATCCGATGCATAGGGGTGGGGGTTTATAAAGGACGAAATATAAAAATTTTTAATTCACGAAAACAGCTCAATGGATTTTCGCTAATTGGCCAACCTAGTAACGAGTATACTCGACGAACATTACTCGTACCTAAACGAGATCCAAGATTGTTTAATATAATACATTAAAATATAATATATTATATATTATCTATTTATTTATTTTTTCTGTATATTAGGTAGATACCTTAAAAACAAAACAATCAATATTATTTTTCGAAAAGTAGTAGTACGTACCGTTGGACAATAGCAAACAATAATATGAGTATCCCCTCTGACTTGGCGTACTTGTTTAGCTTTGTTTAGTAGGAAGGATGGTATGTAGGTGTTGGTCGGTTTTGTTTGGTCGAAGTATCTATCTATGGCCATGGGGGTTTATATGGCTCCTCCGATCTCCACTCACCCTGGATGCCAAGAAGATATTACACTCCGTTATATTTCTTTGTAATGTGTAATATTGTTGGATATGTTGCTACTGGCTGCATTTAAGTACCTTAAACTGTTATTGTGATACGTCCAGAGAGGCACCGGTTTTGCTGGACTCCCAGTGATAGGAACCTGTTTTCGTAGTCAGAAATGAAGTTTGAAAATTGTGCTATTTGATTCTCAGCTGCAACGTTGCTGATCGATCTGAAGTCCTGAAAACGGCCGCCAGAGTGCAGAGTGAAGTTGGTGACGTCACAATACTTGTCAACAATGCGGGTATCATGTGCTGCAAACCGCTGCAGGAGCAGGGTGCAGACGTCATTGAGAGGGTCTTCAAAGTCAACGCTCTTTCAAACTTCTGGGTTAGTGAGTATCTGCGAATTGATACGTCAAATTATAGCAATATTTGTCAGTTATTGTCCAAAACTAGTGTATTACTCAAGATAGAGCAGGAACAAGCTTGCTTGATATTTTGTGTATTACTCAGGATCAAGCAGCGACAAAATTAATTGATATCTTGTGTATTAGTACGCGAACAGAGTAGAAGCAGAGAGCAAAGCGGTGATTTTTCTCGATCAAAGAAGAAAGAGTGCGAGCAGCGAGCAAGGAGTCGTCCTGGCCACAGTGGAAGAGCAAAGAGTGCTGTGTCGTTAACAAGGACCCTAGGAGCAAATTATTACTAAACGTCACTTCAGGATTGAAAATGTGGTATTTCCTCGCACTGGTGTCTATAGAGAATTTCATAATTTATTGAAAGAAATTGAATTTATTTACTGTTTCGCTTGAATATCGAAACTTCCGACTATTGGCTTGCAAAAATCGAAAAGAAGCTGACCAATTCATTCCGGTCCAACACAAACTGATTGTGTTTGTGCTTGATGGGGTCTTTTTGATCCCACAAAGGCTTCCTTGTTAATACCTCACTAAAAGTACACGTCTATTTTCGTGAAGGAGAAGAGGACATGAGAAAAGCGAGGGTGACAAGCTCGTGAGGGCTGAGAAATCAAACCGGTTGGGTTTCGCCGCTTTGCTATTTCACTCCATGCTTTGCTCGATGATCGATCGTTCATCAGGTATGCTTCCACTCTGTGCACCCACGCTTGTTCTCCACGCTTTGCTCGTTGCTCTTTACTCTTTCATCCCTCACTCTGTACGTACCCTTACTCGAGATCAAACAGGAACAAAGTTGCTATTAATCAGGATATCATTAGAGTTAGTGGTTTAGGTAACATAAGGATTCAATGTCTCAACTCCCCAATAATGTTATTATATTCGGAATTCCGGCGGTTCAGGATTTAACGGTTGACGGTTCTAGCTATATTGCTTTTGTTTCAGACACGCCTGACCATTCAAATAGGTAGGTAATTATTTAAAGGCACTGAATGTCGAGACTGCAGTGAGAGGTGGGATATAGAATTTATAAGAAGACTGGGTCTGGTCCACACGCCACGATTACAATGGACACGAGTTCTGACAGTAGGACCACCACCAGGTCAGAATGCGCAGGACGTCATCAGAAAAATTTGATTTTTTCGTACAACCAGCGTCTGTTTTAGTGTGTTGAATTTGAAGTTATTATATCATTTCATCATGGATGAGGATAATTTGATGTCTTGTGCAAGTGAACATGTGTTTGTCGGACATGAAAGACGTGTGGTTTTTGGCCACAATTCTTGAAATAACATTTAAGACCCTCTCTACTGTAAAATAACTGGTTGGCATGCTCCGTTTTTTCACCATTTAAAAACAATAACTTCATCCACGGACTTTCAAGAAATAAAAATTCATCAAACAACTATAACAACCTTCACCACACAAATCACCTAACAACCATCCTGGCCGACAATCCACCGGAACCAAGCTTCAGAAGACGACTAAAGAGACAGAGACCCCAAGATTTCTTACCACCACCCAGCGTAACATGATCAAGCAGCACAGAAAACACTTCTTTAGATTCGACACCATCGCAACCCACATCCAACAGAGTGGCCAGTTGATGGACTGCACCCTCTCATCAAATCGCACGCCAATTAGTGGACTCCTCTACTATAGTTCCATAGTCATCTCAACTGCAATGTTCACAACAGAACAATAAAGTTTTCTTTTACTTAAAAAACAAAAAATCAAACTCGTCCATCTTTGCAATGTAGCAGAAACGTACTGACCAGGTATCGGAAAATGCGCACAGTGTAACCGCTTTGTTCTGACGAGGATTTCAGACTTACTCGTCCGTACACATTTTCGTCCGAATTGAAATCGGCGAATTTGCATCCATATTAACCGTAGCCTTGGTCTGTTCCCCTTCCCCACGCGTCCACACCAGGGTGCCTGTGCGAATCCGTCTAGGATGCCCAGGATGTGGACGCTGCTATAGGACTCAGAACAATGATGAACGAAGTGTGAGAATCTCACACTTATCTGATAAGACTGGTAAGAATTGTGAAGATGTTCGCCTACTTTGACCTCTTGCTGGCTAAAATATGTTATAGGTACATTTTATTTGGTGTACTCATAATTATTGAAGGTCTAAGTAAATAATATAAAAAAAATGTCCTTAAATGTTTAAAAAAAAAAAACAGTAAAAAGAGTCATTAAGGCGGCGATCATCAGCTCTAGCTTAGTTAAAAAAACCATGGCTTTCAGGAAGAATATAGTTCAATTAATTTTCACGCAACTTATAAGTAATTCACTCCTCTTATTTGAATAAGTATGAAACATGCTGTTTGGTCCTCAGATTATCCCGTACAAAATAGTTTTCTCTCGTAACGATTCATTTTGTTCAAGTAATTCCTACAGCAATGTCACTACATTCCCTTGACTTGTCTTTTCGCTTTCCAGACCATTGAGGCCTTCTTAGCAAAGATGAAGGAGAAAAATTCCGGTCATTTGGTGAGCACTTGCTCCATGTGTGGAGTCATCGGTCTTCCCTACGCTGTGCCGTACTGCGCTTCAAAATTCGCTGTGAGAGGTTGGTAAACTCTAAATTTGGCACACTGATGTAGGTACCTACCTAATGAAACGTATAGAAAAGGTGTGGAAATGTG
This sequence comes from Stenodema calcarata, assembly GCA_963920205.1. Lineage (NCBI taxonomy): Eukaryota > Metazoa > Arthropoda > Insecta > Hemiptera > Miridae > Stenodema > Stenodema calcarata. The sequence goes on from OY986050.1 coordinate 8,035,142, forward strand.
AGTTTTCCTGTTTTGAAAACCGCATGCATTTGCCAGAAATGATAAGGATTGAGTACCTACGTATTCTGAACACGAGGCCTGTCAGATTTTGGAATGGCCTTCACAGCTCGCGTGTCGCATTGCTCTGAATCGTCTCGATGTAGTCGGACCGCTTTCCTTTGAGCGCCATTTTCGCCATATAATCGACTTTGCTGGTTGCACCTTCAGGCAGATCGATGAATACCGAGCAATAACCCGCCCTGAACATTCCCAGCTGGTACACTGTTGAGACGCTACACTTCACACAGATTCACTTGTTGAACTTACAATTATGGATAATGAACATAAACTATAGTCGAAATCCTTCCAAAAAGTCCACCTTTATTTAAGAACCCCTTAACTCGATTAGAGGTGTTTTTATTCAACACATTCGAAAACCAGTCAGAAATAATCGATAATCGCCTCAAATGCCGTAAATCGATAGGGAAAACTGTTATTTGGTGGATCCTTCACACCCATCGCGATGGGCATCGTTATTAATTGAACATCAATCGATGTCCTACCGAAATAATGGGGGTTGTGGGAATGTTTTGCATTGAACGAAAGGGGAGTTTTCACTGGTAAACTTTGGAGCTGATTTCTGAAAAATCAATTATTTAGAGTTGAGGGGTTTTTCATTAACAGGGCTGTAGAGTAGTCTCGATTATCCGAACTAAACCGGCGCGGTAAGGTCGGATAAGTTGGTAGGTCAGATAAGACGGAAAATCAAAAATCAAAACTTTATTTTTATCAATGAAGACCCTCAAAGCACGCGTGTAATAGGCAACTGTATAAACGAACTTAGATTCAGACTGGACTTACGGGAAAGTGATGGACGCCGATGAGCTGACGGGAGTAAAAAAATGTGTGATTGTTCTCTGTTTACCGGCTGTGTACTCTTAAATCGGCCGTGCTTATCATGTACAGGATAATATCCAATATATAATACAATAATATATATTATATTATACCCATCATGAGGTGGTTGTCATAAACATGATCCCGATTTTCAATTTCAGGTATGATGGAAGCACTTTACGAAGAACTCAGGATGAACGAGTCGACAAACAACATCAAATTCACGACAATTTATCCCATCACAGTCGACACTGGACTGGCCAAAAGACCGAGGCACCGGTAAGTACATACACAGGTTGAGAAGGGATGAATAATAATCATTAAGGGGATTTTAGACTGGGGTCTCTAACCATGACGTTACTATGTAACTCCGAACGTGTGTTGGAGTTCCCCAGAGATGGGAGCAGTTTATTATGTTCGATGATGAACCATTGGAATCGACCAAAGAAAAAGACATTTTCTTTCGTTAAACGTTAATTTACAATTCGTATGGTTAGTAATACGTTCGAATTTATCAAAAAGATAACAAGAGTATTTAAAAAATTGTCTCCTACCACTAAAATACGAGTATGAGTACACTTAGACCGGTTTCGGTGATTAAACCGTCGTTGGTAACAAAACAATACTGAAGGTGCATTACAGAGAAGAGGTAAACTTATAGAGACCCCAAAAGTGAAAGGACGAACAGGATTGGTGGATACAAGTGAAAGAAAAACCAGATTGCTATTTGCTCTCGTAGTGATGGGGGTTTTTGATGAAGGGTGCTTGGGAGGGGAATCAAGCTATTATAAAAAATTATTATGAAAACGGACACACCAATGGAGAAAGGAACAATGGATCATTACAAGATTTGCCTAACCTACCTCTCTTAATAATTCAGAATTTTTCAAGTACACCCAATATGCTCCTTTTTTGTCAAAAAAGGGGAAATTTTGTCGATAAATTCCCTGTCTGCAAGATCAAAATTGAAGCCAAGTATGATTTAATTCATTCACTCTCTTTGGAGGGCGCCGTTATTATGTTAGCTCGATCTATAAATCAGATTTGAAATTTGAAAAATTCTAGGTATTCGTGAATGTTTTCCAAAGGGTTTTTCAAAAAAGTTATTAAAAGTATTTTAAAAATTAAATTGGAATTCAAATTAAAAACTCGAATTAATAATTAGTTATACTTTTCCAGATAATTTTTCATTGTAAATTTGCGTCGGTGTGCAATCTGTTAAACACTAAGTCTTGATCGATTTTTTAAAAACTCGAGAGGAACAAAGGATTCCCTCGCTTCTCCAGAAGAGTTCTAATTAGGTCATCATATCTATTTCATATCTTTCTTCATGCTGATTCTAAAATTGGCAGTTATCCACAGGTAGCCAGAACGTCTCTCTGATTTGTATCGATCAAGAGCGTATCCAGACTAATTTTTGTACTGGGCAAATAATTTTATATACTCGTATACAACGCTCAACAAATTTTGATTGTGCTTCAATGCTCTTTCCAACGGTTTAATTATATTTGAATTTATTTGACGGATTAAGGAAGTTATGGCTATTTTATTGACTCCAGGTCGAAAAACTACGAAAAAAATCTTTAAATTGAAAGTGGCATTTAGAGTGGACTGGGGCAACTGGCCCATCCCCCCCCCCCTTGCAACGCCCATGGTATTGATTGTGATTATGTTCAGGTTTCCATCGTTGTTCAACATTTTGGAGCCTGAGGCCGTCGCATCGCAAATCACCACTGCCATCAAACGTGAGACCTACGAACTCGCGCTTCCCACTTTCATGATGACGTTCGACAGGGTGACGAGGTGAGTACGATCAATGCAAAAACTTCTCTGTTTCGGTCTCTTGGTTTTACTGATGAATCAGCTTTAGAACCCCTGAAAAGTGGAAAAAAGTTATGACTCATCAAGTAACATCCCTAGAAAGCTGATGCGTCATCTAGCGAATTTGTAACAGGGATGAGAGATGTCAGGGATGTGAAATTTTTCTAGCTTTAGTCAAATCTTCTCAAGGAAGCAGTTAGTAACTAATGAGACTTCTGGTTGTTAACGACCACAATTTCATAGCATAAGACTCAGAACGCTGAGTGTCCTAATGATAAAGCAGTTTCAGGCCAATGCAGACAAGCCTCTGGTGAGATTCTACAGTAAGAGTTGGCGCCGCGATCGCCTCAGAACTAAATCCGTCCCAGAGTATCCGAATTTCAATATATTTTCAATCTAAACATTTATATGAGTTTCTATTGAAAATACATAACAAAAATTTGATTTTCAAAACATGTTTGGACTGGATTAGGGATGTTTGGACTAGATTCACACTCCTGCAGGGCCTAGGTTGGACAGTTTTTGGATACCTAGGCTGTGATTGGCTTAGACTTTTGAAATAAATGTATAAATTCTCTATATTAACAAGAAAAAGCCCCCTCTTTGTCCAATTCTTGAAATTCATAGAAGAAATGTTTTTAAATTGTGGCTAAGTTTTTGTATTAAAAAACGAGACTAAAGGGCATTTTTGGAAGGATCATGGACCGCAAAATGCAAACAGTAACCATCTTCTTATTGGATGTCTTGGCGCTTAACAATGTCTTGGCGGATAACCCCCCCCCCCCTTCCAACCTAAGTCAGTCCCACAGGTTCTTAAGAGGAGAAGCCTGATCAAGATATAGCTACGAGTGTATATCATAATTGCGCCAACTCGCAATCATTCCCTTACCCTTCCCCAGTTGAATCACGCAAGACTTGCTATTTTACGTGAAATTTACAAATGTGAACCACCGTATCGTTACAGGTTGATGCCTCGCAAAATCGTGGAGCACGTAAAAGATTTTCTGGACACCGGCGTGGATCCAGAATAAAACGGCTGCCATTTGGACTCCCACGTATACTGCACCCTGTTTAAGGGTTCACAAGAACTCACCATTGGCCAAATAGTTCCTGAAAATATCAAATTGGAACATGATTCTCCTACTGGTGCTTCCAACGTGATGATGAGGTTTAAGGTGGTTTATCTACCTTGACTAGTTTTGAATATCTTTTATTAACCACGGGCGTTTCTTGTGCCAAAATGTAAGAAAAGCCGCAGGAATCCAAAAGATGCTCACAATGTACAAATCACAATCTACTCATTTTGGCATCTACTCAACTCACCAATTTCTGATTTATACGTCCGGTTTGCTGTAATGAGGTATTTGTTTCTAATATGTTTGTGTTTCGGAAGGGCGATTAAAAATATTCAAGACTGAACAAGGAATATAAAGGTAGAATTTCACATCTAAGGAATAGGGTAACAGAACTTAACACGTATTCAACATTAAAGTGATTCACCAAATGGAAGACCTCCACTGTTACAATTTTGCATTCAAATCAAATATATCTCGTGTAGATTAATAAATTTAGATTTAGTTAGGTTTAAGGATTTATGTAGGACCTCCACCACTCGCACTCTCCAACTCAAGGCGACAGAGCTTACATTTGTCACTGTGGTGGAAGATGAAATAAAATATACTTGCATTTTTTGAAGTACGAGTACGTAAATGTAAAACGGGGTAATGTCAAAATCTCATGTGTCTGCAGTTCGTATTTTTTTCGATAAGTATTGTGTTTTTGGGGAAATGATAATTAATTGGAATACTATGTGTCCAAAAAAATTGTATTTACTTGTTTTTGAAATTACATGAGCAATACTGTGTGAAGTTCTTTTTATCCTGCTACAGCATGGAACAACCGAAATGTCTCCCATTTCATGCTACTCGGGGGAACGTAATGCAGATCGAAGCAATGGTGCTCCAAATGGGTTATAGGTATGAATATGACATTGTGTAGTAACCTCCCACAGGAGCAATAGGTTCGTTTCTCGAGACTCACTCGTAGTTAGGTAACTCACATCCACTCTCTTCGGATGACTACGAGGCGTAATAGTAATAGGGTAATAGGATGACTACGAGGCGTAATAGTAATGGGGTAATAGGATGACGACGAGTCAGGAGTGGCTAAAACGGTCCATGGCAACATTGGGAACTTTGGGGTGACTTGAGGTTTGGTTAGTCTGGTCATCTGGAAAGCTCATGTGGTAAAACATGGTTCGGTTTCGGGAACAGCACTGGACTCTCCTATTACTTCAGAAAAACCAGTTCATTTTATGAAAAGGTTTACTACGAAAAATGGGGGATCAATAAACGATGTAGTAACGTTTAGACGTACAAACTAATAGAACCACAACCACCTCATTCTCTTTGGTTTGTAAACGGAAATGTATCTAAATCTAAGGGACGCTCGATATTTCGATTAAGAGTAAACCACGGCGTATGTGATGCGTACCTGCACAAAATTGGACGGAATGAGTCCCCGCAGTGTCAGCAAAAGGAACACTGCAGCACCTTATCATGGATTGCCCACAGTACGAGAGCGAGAGACCTGATGTACTGAGTTGGCACTCAGTACACTATGGCTAGCGACTATCATCCAATTTTGTCTCCCAAAAACTTGTTTTTTTTTAAGGGGGTTCAGGTTACGTTATGTACCTTCCCAGTGGAAAGTAGCGGAAGTCATAATGATCTCCAAACCAGGAAAATCACCAAATGAAAAGGCGGGGTACCGACCCATATCCCTCCTCCCTGTCTTATCAAAACTGTTCGAAAAATTGTTGCTCAAACGGCTTAAACCAATTATTGAAGTCAGAAAATTGATACCAGACCACCAATTCGGTTTCAGGCAACGCCACTCTACGCTAGATCAAGTTCATAGAATCACTAACATAATAGAAAAGGCTTTAGAAGGTAAAAAAATATGTGCCAGTATCTTTCTGGACGTGGCCCAGGCATTTGACAAGGTCTGGCACAAGGGACTTGAGTATAAACTGCACAGGGATCTCCCAAAACAGTTTTACTTACTCCTAAAATCCTACCTAGCGAACAGACATTTCAGGGTAAAGCAGGGTGACCAATACTCTGTCTTGAAGCCTATAAAAGCAGGTGTACCACAAGGCAGTGTCCTAGGCCCAGTACTCTACCTGCTGTACACACGAGATCTTCCGCAACAGGAAAATACAACTGTAGCTACTTTTGCTGATGATACTGCCATCCTCTCTGTTGGAGGTGACGCTGAAACTGCAACTCGCAATCTACAGACGTCCACTAACAAGGTTGTCAATTGGACCAAGATGTGGAGAATGAAACTGAATGAAACAAAGTCAGTGCACATCAACTTTACTAATAGAAAAATCTCAGCCCCAGAAGTTGAGATCAATTCAAATAAAATTCCATACTCTGACACTGTAAAATACTTAGGGATGCACCTTGATTCCAAACTTAACTGGAAATACCACATTGAAAAAAAGAATCAGGAACTAAAAATCAAGTTCAGAAAGATGTACTGGATGATGGGAAGGAACTCCCATCTCTCACTACACAATAAATTACTCATATATAAACAGATACTGCGCCCCATCTGGACCTATGGGATACAGCTCTGGGGTTGTGCGAAAAAATCAAATATTAAAACAATCCAAACCCGACAAAATATAATATTGAGAAGTATAGTACGGGCCCCCTGGTTCATGCGGAATGATGATATTCATCGAGACTTGAGGGTAGAAACGGTCACCGAAATTATCGCCAAATATGCAAGGAAGCACGAACATCGCCTCCACAAACACGAGAACCTGGAGATGCTCAACGTTTTAAACAACGAAGGAGAGCTTCGGCGACTCAAGAGAAATAAACCTCTGGACCTAATTGTGCTGTGCAAATAGTGCAAGTGTAATCCAGTGTTTTTAACTGTTCTTGATACAAGTATGGGCCAGGTTTTGCTGTAAACCTCCACCCCCCCTAGTGAGCTTATCATGAAATGAAATATTGCTAGATGAATTGTACTATGTTTCAGTTGCAATAAATAAATCACGTTTACTACGAAAAATGGGGGATCAATAAACGATGTAGTAACGTTTAGACGTACAAACTAATAGAACCACAACCACCTCATTCTCTTTGGTTTGTAAACGGAAATGTATCTAAATCTAAGGGACGCTCGATATTTCGATTAAGAGTAAACCACGGCGTATGTGATGCGTACCTGCACAAAATTGGACGGAATGAGTCCCCGCAGTGTCAGCAAAAGGAACACTGCAGCACCTTATCATGGATTGCCCACAGTACGAGAGCGAGAGACCTGATGTACTGAGTTGGCACTCAGTACACTATGGCTAGTCTCCCAAAAACTTGTTTTTTTTTTTAAGGGGGTTTCCGAGTGTGCTGAATCCAAATCTGACACCAGGTTTTCCCCTCACACGTCTAGTTTTCAAGATATTGAGCTTGACACTATTTTTATAGTGCTGAAGCTTAAAATTTTCTGAGCCAGCAGAAATTAAGATTTGGTTTCTATCATACTTAATGCTTTTTGGGGTAGAGAATACGAAAGTGAAGTTGGATTTGTGATATCACTCAATGTGCTGATGATGTTGCAAATGGCTCAGCGAGAGTACTCCCAGATGATATGGTTCAAATCCTTCAAAGTCGAACGAGCTGCCACTCTGACCGTACGTGTCTGATCTTAAAAGTTACCAAACTCGTTTCCTTTATGCTTATCACTAGGTCCATTTAGATTAGAGCGTGTAGGAGGAAAATCCTCTACCACGTGAGTGAGCTGTAAGAAAGAGGAAGAAAGAAGACAAGAGGTTTATTTTAATTAAAATCAGAAAAACAAATACATTAAGACAAATAAACCAAACAGTTTGTTAATTCGACCGTCAACCGGAAGTACGGGACTTGAAAACTAGAAGTGAAATATAAAATTCTTCTGCATAAGATAAAAAATACACACATAATGAAACAATGAGACGGAACTATCTACTGGTCAAAGACACAGGACACCCGATACCTCCAGTTCAATTCACAGTGCCGACAATCCTCCTCCACTCGTCAGCATTATCTTGCAGCCCAACCGCATCATTTCTGTCGAGGTCTTGAACACCCAAAACTTCCAAGCGGAACTGCGAAAGAGTGAAGAAATTGGAGAACGTCCTCCCTCAGACAAATCAGTGTCGTATGGGGCTTCCCATTCACATCCAGCATTTCCCCACGGGTTCTGAGCTGTATGTTTGATTGTTAATTTGCACCTACAGTCAGAAGTAGCCTTCAGGTTGGTTATGGATCCACCAACAGAGATAATCTCAGTCCCGAACCATTTAACTCGTTCGCCCTTTGTCGTGTGCACAAGAAGACCAAGAGCGTATTGGGCTCAACTGATACTCGTACGGGTAGCAAGTCTTCGGTACTCCGTGTACTATCCTAAACAACTTCAGCCACCAATTCAAGGCTGTAGTCAACACCTGGACCTTGGAGTGATCGAGACCAAACTCGACGTTTACTTTGGATAAGTGGATTCATCACATAGATTATTTCGTGCAGATACACAGTCCACTTACATTACCAACACCTCAACCAAATTAAAGCACAGAAGACCGAATATTTGGAGATTGGTGGCCAAGGATGGGACACATTTCCAGATTAGGAGTGGTCTTGACGTTACCAATGCAAATACTCAAGGTTTTCCATCGAGGGATCAGGTAGCTGTCAAGCAAAGCAGACATTGTTAGGCGAAGTTATATCTTAATTGGTCACTGGAAAAGATTGTCCTCACAGAACTCCTGATATCAGACTATACAAGGGGAGACAATTTGGAAAGTAGAAGTAGATAGTAAGCCATGCTGACTCTACCATACGTTCGTTTGCAGTCGACTGCTAGTCATGGCTTATGCACAGTGGCGTAGCATAGTAGTATTCCAGGAGGGGGGGGGGGAGAGAGAGAGAGAAACCTCAATTGTCCCAACTGCTTAACATAGATTTCCCAACTATTTTTTATTTTAAGAAATCAATTTCTCTACTATTTAAAAAATCTACTAATTATTATACTACACTGCACTGCAATTTCTCCCAAACAAAATAAGGCCAATTGATTTCTTAAAATAAGGTGTGTTTAGCCTAAGACGTTTAGTCAAAGTTAAATGTAAGTTTAAGAAACAAAGTTTATTTGTCCAAGTCAAAAAAATTTCAATCTTTGATGGAGTTTTGCAATTATTTTAATTTTATTTCATTTAAACATATTTTTTCTTGTACCACTGATTTCCCTACTGTCCCAACTCGTGGCAAGGAAATTCCCAACTTTTCTCATTCCCAGATTCTGTGGGGGGGGGCTCTACGAATGTGTCGTGTATTCTGTAATAAAAATTATTGTTTCAGTTGGTGCGAAGCTCGTATGCTGTATACACGGCTCTCATGATATTCCAGGACAAATAGTACCCCGAACTCATTTTCTGTGAAATAGTGTCATGACGAATGTAGGCCATGCGTCATTGTTAGTACCACGTAGTTGTATCATTGTTTCATTAGATAAATAAAATAAGTCGTAGCATTGCAATCATAGCATGTTGAACTTAATTACGGAAGTGGGCTATAAACTCACAAGGTACATCGGTGCAGTCAATTCATAATGCGACGGTAGATCTGCTAAGCCTGACGTCATTTCTCACCGCATTTATCTGATTAATTACCGCCTATCGATACCTGTGAACCAAAACAATATGAACCTCATATCACTAGCAGGACATGTTCGTCACTCATTTTACGAAGGAGTGTATTCTCAACGGGAAACAGGAGATGAATGGCAAATCAACATGTTCTCCAAATGAGAAATTATTGTCTGCGCGCCGTGTGATTGTAAAAGATGCAACCGGCAACAGAGGACAGCATGCACGGCTAGTATACACAGAATATTTTCTCTTGTCAGATCAGAGGTGTAAGACAAAGCGTCATACTCGTAATATTATGACCTAAGAATATTAATATTAAGAATATTACCTCCATTTGATACCAACACCACCACTTGGCATCTAGGAACGCGGCAGCGTTTCGCTCCGCCAAGTAAACAAGTTGAAATTTGGAGAGGATTTTCTTGGTGTGGATAATAGAAAGCCCTGAAGGTTTCAAGTCGCTAGGCTATATAGGTAATATACAACTTGGCTCCCTTTGGACCTAGCGACTTGAAGATATTATCTTCAAGACCCAGTTTTTATTAATTTATTTATTTTATTTGTTTACAATTTTATTAAAAAATAAATAATTTATAATAATGAATAATTAATTTAATAAATAGCTCTATAGGTCTATTCAATTTCAAAAACGAAAAGATGTGATGTCCCCCAAAAAACACTCCGTGTAAAAACCGTCTACAGTAGCCTCGTAAATATTATTCTACAGACAAGCACTGTACCCGTTTCGAAAGTTATACCTTTGTTCTACTGGATGTATCCGTGTTGGTTCTTTGAATGCCTTTTTATTAAAGTTTCCGTGAATTTCCATTTTTTCTTTTTCTTTCTGTTACGTGCAAATCACAAAGTTCCTTGGATCACAGATGTTTAAACTCCGTGAGTACTGCAACAATAAGCAAAGCAATGCACGGGAGTCGGGTTAAACTATTAGCCACGCCCATGGAGAGACTGCCAAGAATCTGCTTTGAGAGGCTTGTAGCTACTTCAGAAGACTTCACAGACCCGAAATTCAATTGGTCCTTGCAGTTGAAATAGTCTTCGGCGGAAGCTGCCTGGGAGCTGTAGACCACAAGAGATGTCCAGGAAGCTAAGCGTAACAGGCATTCTCGGAAGCCCTGCCCTCTCGATTACGTGCAAATCTCGTGGGCTGAGTTGAAGATGGCTGCTCGATCCTCGTTCAACTACTGCATGATAAACTCTACTAACCTGGTATCTCTTAAATGAGTTTCCACTTATCGTCAAAAGACACTCTTCATCAGGTCCGGTAACCCACCCCTTTGCAGACTAATCCTCCACCGTATCGTGAACCGCTTTGACAGTTCTATTAGCTGCACAATTTGCAATTCGAACAGCCCTGACACAATACTAGACCACAACATCTCCCTGTAAAATCTACAACTATAAGCGATGAAAACTTACGATATAACCCTCTTTCACTCGCCACACCAGGATACTGCAGCATTGAGACATTTGTGGGCTTTCGACCAACGGTGCTCCATCAAAGATCCTTCATTATTGATGATACAGTTCTTTTGGCCATGTGTTCAATCAGTAGGTAAATCGAACTGTTATCGAACAATTTTTCCAAAAACCATGTCGATAGCTACTGAAAATGTTGAAGCAATTGCTGTACATACTCGTATTTTCATGAATTCCCCAGAATAATTTTTCCTGTTCTCTTGAACTCCTTACAGGGAGTTTAACCCCTGACAGTCTCGCAAATATTTATCATTAGTTTTACACAACAACCAATTCACTGCTTGCTCGGGGCCCGATTTCGTTAATACATTGAACACAAAAGGCGACGTCTCCAAGTAATAAGCCCTCTCTTTCAACATGGAAAGTACCAATAGATCTTCGGAAGTATTGGTTGTTTGACAAAGGTCTTCAATCCATCACGGGAAGGGCGGCAAACAACTGCCGCAGCATTGATTATCGGAAGTGATTTTTCAGGTTACGGAAATAAGGCAATAACCTTTGATAGACGGTAGACTTCTTTAAGCAATAAGAGAACGATTATGGTGAACCCGCAACACCCGTTCTCCTGAGATAATATCTGGTGATGGAAGGAGTTGGGGTCTTCTTATAACCGTGGTGTGAAATAAATAAATATGCAAGATTGAAGGTAGCAAGACGTGTACGCTGAAGGATTGTTGTCAGGATTTATCTATGCAACTCGCCGCTGACACTCTCTAGGTGGTGCGAAATCCTGTCGGCCCCCTTCCTTCCTCTCTGCCTATATAGACAGAAACAATTTGTACGTCCAGCCTATTTCTACGTCTTTCTTCTTCGCTTCCTTGACCGAATGCAGGAAGTATTTATCCTGCGCATTATGTCTGGGATTTGTCGCACCAAATCTCACAAATCCCACACTCCTAAATTCGACTGGTCGGATATAAAATAAAAAAACCTGTAGAGAGTTCGTCGTCCATTCATTTAACCTAAAGTTAAGGAAGTAAGTGGTGGGCAAGGTAAATGTTAACCTCCATCTCTGCAAGGCACCGTCAAACCAAAATAACTTCTGATTCTTTCGTATGATTCACAATGCATTCATTGAACGAACAGTGCAATTTTGGAGAAATACACCGAAAATCACAACGTAAACCATATTCTAAATTACATAGCATGAAGATCGATGATAACTTGGTCCTGCAGGCCTCCCCAAGGGGTGCTGCTGTGAACGATTTTTGTAGGATCAAAAAATAGAGAAGATCAATTTCCCTAGCAACGGTTTGGTTGTAACTGGAAATCATTATAAAATCGGAAATATATTAGCATATCGAACGGACGGACATTTTTTGCCAATTTAGTGAAAGCTAAAACATGTTTCATGTTAAAATTTCAAGTGCAGTAAGTAGGTAAACTTGGGCCATGAATGTTCTGAATAGTGATGTTAGATAGTGCGAGGACGTAATCAACGATTGCGATGTCAGCATGGGACCTCATGTCAGATAGCAATCAGACTGCAGACCATTGCAGGCTGGTGGAATAGTAGATAGAATAGTGGATAATTCTGGTGGTGGATGATGACCCTTCCTACGGTGGTTATATTGACAGATAAGACATCTTCCGCGTGTGTACAACCCTATCATCCCACCAAAGAATCAATAGTTTGCGGGTCGCATAGGAACCTACTGTCCTACCCAATACACTCTTTAAAACCATCTCGAACAAATAAACAACCACAATAACATTGCGAAAATATCAACAATATTGATTAGCAACCACTTATGCGCAGTGATGACAAGCCAGAGGGAACATATCGAGGGTCTCACGGCAACTTCCCACATTGTCATTTTGGCGACTTTTCAGCAGAGCCAAAAACCATCTGCCAATGACTATGTTTACTGAGTAATTCAGTAAAGTAAATCGTGAGATTTAGTGTTACCTAACTTAGGTACCTAACTTATACTTAGTTAGATCGACCCGCGGGGGGAAGACGCTTCGAATAGTATGCATAACTCATTTTGGCCAAAAGTGACGATGTGGGGTGTTGCCGTGAGACCCTCGATATGATTTTTAACGATAATTCAACGTAAACCCAGCATCCTCAACGCACCATTGATTGGAGAATAAATAATCAATACCGCGAGTTTTTTTTTCAGAGTAGGTACAGAGTCTTATGAGGACATCAACGATATTACATAATGTGGATATTATTTCTTTCCTTGACAATACCGAATCAATAAGTACCTACCTACATCGATATTTTGGAGTACTTATCGATTTCATCAAAACAACAGTAGTAATAGTACTTAGGAAGTACTACTTACCTATACAAACATTGTATTTAAGCAACGATTTATACATTTAAAATCCTTATTATTTTGTCAATAAATAATAGGATTGCACAAAAAATATAATGCAAGCATAAGTTAAGTATTCTAAAATACTTAGTACTTTATAGATAGTGCCATTATCACGTTAGTGGTTTGCTGCGTAGTTTGTACGGTTTTTCCTTTTCTGATGGCTCCGCCCTGAGAATTTAATCGTACTCTATCCATCCGTTTGATTACGAAAGGCCGACGACGACACGGAGCCTGGCGCCAGCAGACACCCTTTCCGACGTATAAATAAACTCCGGCCTCCCCTGTTATAACGGCGGTCTGTAATGGAACGAAGAACTGGGGATTGCGATGAGGGTGCGGGAGAATGTGGGGGATGAGTGGAAGCCGCTTTTCTCAGATGCGAGCGATTTCTTGTGAAACTTTCATTATTTCGACTTCTCCGAGCTTGGAGTTTGCTATCGAGAGTTGTTCAAAACAAAGAAGTCAACAGTGGAAACTCAACAAGAGTCTGGTGGGAGAAGTGAAGCCGAACTTTCCCAAACGCGAACATTGCTGAAATCGTTAGCGATTTCAAGCCGATATTTTAATTACATGGGTAATAGAACGTGTAATAAATTAGTATAATGTCATATGGATGGTTAGATCACCCTGCTCAAACAAAACCCCTCCCATGAATTATTGGATAGTGTCAATCAGATTAGCATGTTTCCCAGGTTCGCATGACATAACATTGTTTATTGTTGTGGTAACTCATGTCACACCGACCTCGCATTCAAATGAATTCAAAACAAAATTTGTTTTTGCAGTCGGAAAATTTGCATTTAATGCAGTCGGAAGTTAGGCGAGTCGTGAGTGGATTTGGGTCTGCCGAGGACATTTGAGATACCTACAGCTTTTTCTTACTTATGCTTAATGTATTTGTAATAAATACTTTCCTCGTTCGAAGTGTTTACTTATTTACTATTTACTTTCAATGTTTCCCCCCGATACGATCATTCGAATAAGCAACTGGTTTTGAGGGCTGTCTTCATCTACTTCATCAACATTTGGATCACTCACACTCATTCAGGCCAGTGAACACAATGCACGAAATACAAACGTAAATAACACCAAATGTGAGTACAAAAGCCCACCAGCTGCCATCACAAACTGAATTATCACCAAGCAACATGAGTAAGTGATAAAAAGAAACATCTTGTACATCAAGAAGTTTTGCAGGGTGGGACATATGGAAGACATTTACAACTGGTTTTATCGGTTTCTTTGGGTTAAACGTTAGAAAAAAATAAAGTTAAATTAAAAATAAAAACGTTTAAGTAAGTTAAATGGAAAAAAACTCTGAATTAAACAGGAATAGTCTACGACTATTTGAGATTCTGATGTTGCTTTGATTGTGTTTCCATGGACACAAAAAGTAAATAACTTAGAACCTCTCCGTTCCTACTTGGTGCCTTATGTTTAGGTATGTGAACGATTTCCCGGAGTACATCGCCACGTAGTAGATAGTCGAGGCCGTATAACTAAGTTCGTCTATATTCAAATCTTGACAGTTGCCTGAAATACGAATCCGCCATACGAATTACTGAATGGTATTCGTCTTAAAACAATTGTGGCGAAGCCTGTTCTTATTACCGCCCATCACGCGTTGTTCCAGTCGGTATTTCCAGACATCTGGACTTCAATTAGTACAGCGGAACTCCGCTTTCAAGATGTGATGTACGAGTGATGTGATAGACGCTTTGATTTACATTCTGCCCTGTTAAGGAAAAATGCCTCAACTCTAAATAATTGATTTTTCAGAAATCAGTTTCAAAGTTTACCGGTGAAAACTCCCCTTTTGTTCACTGCAAAACATTCGCGCGAACCCATTTTTCGGTAGAACATCGATTGATGTTCAACTAGATCGATGGGTGTGAAGGATCCATCAAAATTTGATAACAGTTTTTTATTTAATAACAGTTTATTTATTTTATTTAATAACAGTTTTTTCTATCGATTTACGGCATTTGAGGCGATTTTCGATTAGTTCTGGCTGGTTTTTCCAATGATTGTTAAACTAAAACACCTCAAATCGTCTTATCTGCACTAATAGAGTTTTAAAAGGATTTTGTAGACTAGTAGATTTTTAGAAGGATTTTGTTGAAAAACACCTCAACTGGTCATCAACATGCTGAAATCACTTATTGTAAGTGTATAATACGCTTTCATTATAGCATACCTACGTAAAACGCCTCCCAGACAAACGAGCGTATATGCTCGTTCGTATTCAGGACATTCCAAAACAATATATTGTTTTGGAATGTCCTGAATGCTCCAACGCACGAGTTTTCCTAGTACGAGGACTGCAGACGTTGATTCACAATCCTTTCAATCTAGACACTATAATGGCAGCAGACAATTTCAAAGTGAATGGCTGTATATTAAGTTGAAGCCAATAAAAGAAACAAATAAAAGCTTATTTGAGATTTCACCCCTATTAATTCCAACCCCTTCCGGATTGAAATTTCAACACGACCATTAGAGTAGTGAGGTTGAAATCAGGAGGGGTACTTACGTAAAAACCCCATTTCGACAATTTTGGAGTTAAGGCGTTTTTCATTAACAGGGTAGTTTTTTCATAGTAGCCACTAACTAGCTGCGTGCCGCCTGGATTGAGTGGAGAAGAATATTGTAGATTATTGTAGAATATTGTAGACTATGCAGGGCGTCCCAGTATGAATGGTCCAAACTTCAGGGATCGATTCTACAACTAATTTTCAACAACTTTTTTCCTATAACATTTTTTTTTAATCTCTTTCCAACGGTATCTTCAATTTTCATTTTACCCAGTAAATTAGGGCAGTTATGGTAATTTTAGTGAGTTAAGATTGGAAACACAAAAACATCTTAGATGTAAAAAAAGTCGGATTTTCAGCGGAGTTTAAAAGAATGTTATAGGACAAAAGTTGTCGCAAATTAGTTGTAGAATCGATCCCTGAAGTTTGGACCACTCATCATGGGACACTCTGTATATTGTAGACAATCTACTCATAGAATCATGGCTATTGCCACTGTCCCCAGATATTGTAGAGTTCGATATAGAGATCGTACCTTGATTGAATATTGGCACAGTCCACTCCCGCGGAGCCGACTTGTCGCGAAGGGATGAAACAGAGTAAAGTGGCGGTGGGATGGGGAGTTCTTCGTCACCCACGTACCCGCTTGCGTCCCGTCGACGAGCTCTAGTCAGTTCCACTTGGTCTGCCCTCCTCGAACCTTCAAACTACAGTCATGAACTCCTTCGCCGCAATCACTCTCATCTGCCTGATCTCTCTATCAACATCAGGTAGGCTGTAACCCAACGATAAACATCTTCATCAGTACTACCGAATAACCCAACCATATCTGCAGAAGATTTATATCATCTTAGATTATATGAAACCTATCGACGCAAATTGCAGATTGACCGAACTGCACTGACCAATCCAATTTGGTACAGGTAGCAAACATGTTTGTTGAACGATGGACTGCCAGTCGATAGGAGTTCTCACTCCACTGTATGAACAAAGATTGGAAGTTGTACGAATGCCTGTATATCGAACAATCCTGGAATTAACAACATCATTACACGATGATAGTAATATATAGCTAAGGTACTATTAGACCTTCTCACTAAGTACATAGCTTGCGATATGAAAAACTGATTCTTCTTATCGTTCCTGTCCTATCGGAGGTTGGCAATCATCATGGCCAGTCTGTCTTAACCCCTTGCAGCTCTGAACAGTTCATACGAATCGCAGTGGTTCCATTCTTTGAGATTGTCCATCTAACTTGTCCTTCCTCTTCATCTCTTTCCCTGCTTAAAAAAGCAGCATGGCTATAAGAGCGAATTTTCAAAGAAATAACTGGTTTGATGTAAATTGTCTCCTTTTTACTGATTTGATAACAAGTTTTATTTCCGTTTTTGCCGTGTAACACCTCAGTTTATATATTTTTCAACGCTGAACACGATGGTGAAGTCAGAATTGCGATATCTCATTACATTATCAGATTACAGCAGATGAACCGTGAAGATCATCTGAAGTAACAACCACGTTTCTTTATGCTCAAAGTGCTCCAGTTTGAGAACGGAATAAGAGATCGCAATTCGGACTTCACCATCGTGTTTAGGGTTTAAAAAAAACCTTTAAATGAGGTGTCACTTGTCAGACTGTTTCGAGTTAAAAAAATTTTGGACCGAGAACAATAGCTTACTTTTCTTCGAAAATTCGCTAAAAGTGAAAGCACTTGTTTTGTGTAAAAGTTTAATTAAATTTAGTGCCCGATTGAAGAAAAAAAAATTTGAAGCCAAGTTCCTATTTTTTCAAGCTTTCCATCGAATTTCGAGTTGTGATTCGAGGTTTATTCAGAGAATATGAGGGCGTTACCACATTTTAACGGAAACGTGTAAGCCCAATATTTTGAAGACTTTGAAATATTTTGACTTAATGGAAGATGCAGGCCATAGGTAAATTGTAGACAACGATACGTAACAGGTTATTATTGGCGCTGCAGGAGTTTAATGTTTTAATGTCCTTAATGTTTTCTCTTGGTCGAACAAACATCAGTTGACCATTTCAAAATTCATGAGGACTAATTCTGACCAAGGCGTCGTTTATCTGACGTCATCACTGTCACCGATGGCTTGTAAAATCGATACACTTCATAAAATACGATTGACAACAATTCGTGTTTTTTGAGGGCTTGCGGTTATAATCACTCTAACAGGAGATCGAGGCCTAGGCTTACATCAGACTTACAGATTTTTTGTGGTAATGAAGAGATTTTGGACAACCAAAACCACACTGGTTTTGGACAACCGCTGGGTTGTACCAACACGTATGTACCATGTAAATCAGGCCTTAAGCCTGCTATAACCTGTTTCTTAAGCACAACTGTACAGCCATTGTGGCAATAAAGTTAAAATTAATATTTAAAAAAAAAAAAAAAAAAAAAAATGAAGAGATTTTGAAGACGTTAGTCACAATTATTTTCAGTTGTTTCAAGATTTTTTTTAAGCAGAATTTTTGCTTCTTGGTAACTAAACCGACGAATACGGATAATATATACGGGCTCCGAGGAGCTTCGGAGGCTTCATTATAACCAGGTCACACTGATTTAATCACTAACCAATTGGTTTTGGTACATTCTGACAGCACAGCACAATAATTACAGAAGTAACAGCAAAGTGAGAATACCAAAATTTGGTAAAATCAAGAGTTGAGAATCTCTAAAAATAGCACAAAACATTATATGGAACCTAAAATGGTGAGAAATTGTGAATTTTATTACTGACAAATTGTTTAAAACCTGGAATTAAGTCTGTAAAATCAAAGATAAAAAATAGTCTTCTTGTGTTTGACATAAGTCTTGAGGAGTCATCACGAACTCAATGAGGGAATTGAACAGGAGATTAAGAAACAACTGCACCAGGTGTTTTGTTTCAATCATTGGAACCTTAACCGCCTGCTTAGAGCCTGCTCCGGAAAGACATTTGTGTAAGTAGAATAAGTTCTAACCACAAGGGGTTATATTATCTTTATATTTGGTGAGTAATTTCCAGAAACTACTTACGAACAATTTTTATTTATGTGAATAACCAAAATTTTTTGGTGGAGTAAATTAAATAGCGCTGGTCAGTTGGTAAAGATAAGTTAAACGTCGTAGTTCTACACAACGTCGTAGTCCGACAAAGTTTATTTAACAATGAACCAATTATACACTAGGTATGCATCGAATTATCGTTACACGGTAGAACGGAGGGAATATATTTCAAAGCACGTTTGCAAAGCGAAGGTCTCTTAGTGCAGGAAACGCTGGCAATGGTTTCGAGGATGATTCATCCTGTTTACCAACATCTGACGTCCTTTCTGTAATGACCCTTCATTTACGTCTCATCTCCTCTCTCTCACTCGTCGGTCCTGCGTACCTATTCCTGTTTTTTTCCACAGCCATTCATTTCCAGCCCCACGTCAGAAACATTTTGATCTTAAAACTTACCTACCTCAGAGGACCACAATGATTCCTAAAACTTTATATTCATTTTTTTAATTTTTTTTTGTATTCAAGAAATTGAGTACTATGGATATAGTTATAAATATGTATAACTGGTGCAAGGAAACGTGGTGCAAGGAAACACCCATTAGTGTCATTAGGAGCGTTCGACTCACTCTTTATTTCAAGTTACTTGAGGATGACTCACTGGGAGGTATCAGCCTCGCCACCAGTCTTGCGGTCTGTGATGAGGTTTTGAGGTGGTCAACATCTGTCTGATCAGAGGGTTCTCGTCCAAGTCGTGGTGGACCTCAAGGGAGCCTCGACGATCAGTCGAAGGATTTTCGATTGATCTCATTATTTTCAGTAGGTTGGATTGACCGAATGATCGCAAGCAGTTTTTTACTGAGCTTGACAGCCTCCCTTGAACCAGACAGTAATCTCGATAACTCGGACGTAAAGGGTCCCAGTTCGACTTAGCGAGGATGTTGAGTTTGTGATGTTTTCAGCCAAGAATTTTGAGCTAAGGGAGTTGCACAAAAAATTTACGAAATATCTTTGTCGGATTCAAAAGAAGATTATGGGTAACCTTGATTTCTTAATTGGGGCTGTAGAGATCAGTAATAACAGTTTGTTTTTTTGTGTTTTTCACAAGTTCGCGATCATTGACGTTTAGAATTTGAAAATATCCAATCGCCTACTTCCACTTGACACACGTACCTTCGTCCGCACTTCCCGCCACAATCAGACGGTACATCTCGTCTTGAACTTGAACCAGGGTTGAATCCATCAAACTCGACTGCTTCGAGACAGGACAGAGGAAGGCTTCTTGTTTGATTCACGAACCTCCTATTGGAGGTTAACCACTTCATCTAACATTCTTGAAGTTAGACGTGCTCACCCTGTCTTGTCCTTTTCTGGCAACCTTCGGTTGAAGGGTCTCCCATAAACCTCTTTTAATTTTTTTTTTTTATAATTCCCGGATAACGTGGCAACATCATTCATCAACTTCTTCTCTTCAGTTACATCTTTCAGGAATTTTTGTGATTTTCGCCGTACGATAACGCGGGTTTACCCTTAAGATATCCGTTAAGATATCAGTGATTTATTCGCCACTTGATAGAAAAAAAAAAAAAATTTCTTTCGAGTTCGCTAGGTTTGACTTATCGAGGTTCCACTGTACCTATAAAATATTCTAAATATATAGCATGTCTGAGTCAAATTCAATGTTTTCAAAGTAAAACTCAGGATTTTCCAGTTCAAATTCAAGGTTTTCCAAATCAACTTTTTTTTTCTTTTCAATTTCAAACTTGAAGATTTTATTTACAAACGTCAAATCAGAACAAAAAATGTGTCATGCCGAATGAGAAGACGTTAATGAATTCATTAGTCAGGTACGAATAATTTAAACACTTCGATGTAAGTCATTGCCAACTGCGAGGTCTGAATGTTGTATCGGCATATCCATGGCGTGACTAGCACAATCTGTGATGGTGAGAGTTGAGCTAAGACATCGCACGTACAGAAGGAAGATTGGTCGAATTTTTGAAAAACCTTGAATTTGAAAGGGAAAACCTTGAATTAGGAATGAAAAACCTCGAATTTGAAGGGAACCTTGAATTAGACAGGATCAACCTCGAATCTGATATATAAATCAAATATGATATTATCAATGATATATCGCTCGTCATATTATCAAGGCACCATTATCTCAGGATTCAACAAATAATAAGTACAATTATACTTAACACACGCAAGCGTAGATCCAAATATTGCGATATCTGATGTGATTTTGTTGACATTTCCTCCAGTATGGCAATAGGTATCATTCTCTGGATTTCACGACTACGGCCTTAAATTATAACACGTTTTCAGGAACATTTATTTGTAAAAAGTGCATAGTACCGTAATATGCCAACGAAATGAGAGTTAACGTTGATGTCATCGAGCAACATACGGTTAAGTTGCTCTCGGGGATCTTCAAAAATAGCTTTGGCCAACTGTCGTTTCCTCCTCTCGACTGAACAAGCTTAAAATAAGTTTGGTGTCAAACACTAGAATAACAGTATAGCAGCTACTCCTAAATAAAACATCCATATTTCTGGTATGTAATTTTGATGAGACAAAAGCAGATGCCTGAGCTGTTTTTATGAAAAAGAACAGCGTAACAACAGTGATGTTTCCTCGGGAATGAGACCTAAATCGAACTGTTTTTCCGACCCCGTTGTACAGGCTAGGTACTCGCCTTGACGTAAGGAAACTACAGCATTCTGGTGACGATGTAAGGACCTGGATTCATTCATTTAGCTTGAGGCGCCATTTTATGGTCCAGGTCCTTACATCATCACCAGAATGCTGTAGATTTAATCTACTCGTACTAACTTGACGATCAATAAAATAACAACGACACCAGTCATGATAAATTATCAAAATATTCCTGACGCTCATACAGCAAAGTATTTAGGGATGCCAAATTAAGATGTAAGGAGCACGCAATTAAAAAAAATACCAAGTAATCCACTTTTATGAGCGGCATACCTAATTAATCTTTTCATAAAATAAATTTGAAGGTGAACTGATTTGGCTGGTTTTAGAGCTTGATCGGGTAAGATCAACCTGTTCGTATCCTGCCAGAAGTTTGGGCTCCGCGCTATAATACCTATCTATAATTTCTCATAGTGTTGATAGAATGTTTTGGTGGTAATGCTCGTATCAATAATTGATACGAGCATTAATTATTAATGTGTTTGAAATAATTCTAATAGATTTACCAGAAAATTCCAGCATTGTTCAAGCTGTTCTGATTGAATTTATTTCTTTTCTAGAATCACTGACAATAAGTGAATTTCTACCTAACTCCTACTTAGTCCTGAATGTTTGAATTTCATTTTTCCTTCTAGAAGATTGAGTTATTTATTTGAATAGATTTAATTTAATTCTAACTTATGTACGCAATTATTGTTCGTGAGAAGTGATTTTTTTTTATTTTAGTATGGAAGGAAAGGATGTAACAATAATTTAGTATTTTATGATGACGTCGTTTTGATCAGCCGATCATCACGATCAAGTAACCGGTATGGTGTGTATGGTATCCTAAATAATTTTGAATATGTATGAATATACGTTACGGTTATCATACAGCGGTGCGAGACAGTTGATAGAACGAGTTGCTCACCCGAGGTCACCGAGACGGTTGTCAATTGGATAGGGATAACAGACGGGTGTTCCTTCTCAGCACCTTGCAATTGCTGTAACTTCCAACTCTTGAAATGTTTCCAACTATGAACAGAAAAAAACTATATAAGTCGTTCAGTGTCTACGGAAATACCGAGTTACGTAAACACATTAACATTGAGATGCGGCGGAATCTATTCAATTTAACACGGCAACAAATGAATCGGCAACGCATTGTCTTGATCTTGAGAACGAACTACACGATCATCACTAATAGCTTCTATATAACTATGGGAAGTGCGACGCAAATCAAAGGAGAAACTTTTTTGCTCTTTAGGTAACCGAGGATCAATCGCATGTTATGGCAGGAAGGCGGTGAGCCACACCTTCCTTGACCTACCTCTACTTCTCACGAGCGAATTATAATTGTATGATCATCTCGTTTATATAAAAAACCAATTACACCAGTATTGTAATGGGTTTCATAATTGTATCAAGGTAACGTGAGGTATCGTAACACTCAGTCAAATGAAATTTGAATTCTTTAATAATCACGGTCTTGTATAATTTTCTTTGATAATCGAGGTAGGAGTTTTGGTTCTCATCAATAAATGGATGTCTACGGGTTTTTCTCTCCTCGACATTTATTGGTATCAACTGTTGATTACATGGCCAAGGGTACTCTGCCCTGTTAAATAAAAAGGGGATTTTTACGGACCCCCCCCCCCCCCTTATTTGGACCTGGCCTTTTCGATGGTGAAGTCCAAATTTCAAAATTCGAACTGGAAGTGGGGGAAATTCTGACCATAAACATACGAAAATTGGTCAATATTAGGGTAAAACGCCTCAACGACACGCTGTCAAGGTAAAACGCCTCAACTCTAGGATGAAAAAGCCTCAAAACTTATTTATTAAGGTAAAACGCCTCAACTCACCAATATATTGAGATGAGGCGTTTTACCTACAAAAATTTACATTATTTTGGGCGTTTTCCTAACAAAACATCCGTTTGATTGAGTTGTTTACGTTAAGGTAACTGCCTCACGAGCAAGTTGAGGCATTTTACCTAAACAAACAATCCCAAAACGGAAGCTGGAAATTTTAAAATCGCCTTAACTGCAATTAATCGATTACAAATGAGGCAAATTTCCGCAATGTTTTGAATTTTGAGTTGAGGCCTTTGACTTTAACAGGGCAGTACTCACATAATCACGAAGGGTATATACATTATTAGGGACAGACATCGGAAATTTCGAGGGGTTGCTCAATATTAGGGATGGGAAAAACATAGATTTTTACACATCCTCGGCAAACATCGATGTCTAAAAAACATTGTATAGAAAACATCGATGTTTTGAAACATCGTATGAAAAAGCATCGATGTTTTTCCGAAAATACCTTACCTATTGTATGCTTACCCAAGTACGAGCACCTATCTATCCCCCAATGTTTTGATAATTCTTCAAAATCAAGGTTTCATGGTTCTTGTGAGGACCTGTTTCTGTGGTACCTCACTATTTAAAAACATCGTATAATTCCGAGGAGAAAGGTGCCTACTAGCTAAATTTTTGGTTCAGTAAATTGGAAGAAAGTTTTGAAATACCTTAAGGAAAGATCTGCGTAACCGAAGGTGCTCAGATCGCAGGTAAAGGTGCTGTATAACAAGTGTTACCTACCAGCTATTGATATCTGCACACCTTGCTATATAGAGGAGAGGTAAAGAGAGAGGATGCGAAATAAGTTGGCGGTCGTTACGAGATACACCGTTCATCAAAGTTAGCATAGTTTATCAAATTCAGCTCTCTTTAAAATCGGTCAGTTTTTTTTTTTCTTTTGGTCAACCTTTTCTCTCATACGGCAAGTCACGATTGCATTTCTCAACTTTTAAGGGAAAAAACTGTTGCTCAGATGGCGATTTGTTGGCATTGGAGATTAATTATTGATATCCAATAATTTTCAGCGCTACCGGCGTGACCCGATTCAGTGCATCAATTTAGAAACGGTAGTTTCAACCGGAGAATTCTTTTCAGAAAAACGTTAACCCGAAAATTCGCCAAGGTCCTCCAGAACTGTAATCCTTTCTCAAGACGAAAACCACTGAATGGAACAACCCCGGACCCCGAAAGAGGGATCACGGTGAGAGGCCAGACGAAAATATTTTTGAATCCGCTTGCAACCTTCACGGCGATCTTTTCAAGAGAATCGTGAAGACCTTGGGAGGATTTCGCGTTGCCGCCGCCGAAAAAAACCCCGTAAGTTCTCCGTTCATTATGGCGGTTATGACATCATCGCGAATCTAGAACTATCCCTTCATTATTCGCCATGGGGGCCTTGCGGTTTTATTGTTGCCGGGGCTATGAGTCATTCCAGTTGTATGCATTGAGATTTCGAACGCCGATAACGCGAAACCGTCGCTCGTTTCATGATTCCGAGTTGCATTGTGTTCGTCGATTGGACGAATGCAAGTGGTTTCTATTACATAAAGGCACCAGTAACAACCACAATCAGTGTTTTTAAAACGAAGTGGATATTCGTACAATTTTGTGCCTATAAGAAGTGCATATAGATAAACACAAATTGTGCAACCAAACAAACACGTTAACCGCACAATTTGTGGAAGGTGTCATTGCCATTCGCCTTTGGGGGGCTTAGGGGGGGAAAATTACCCATAAATCCCCAAAATGAAAATAGTCTGACACGTGTCACCTCATTTTAAAGGTTTTTTAACGCTGAAGAAATAGCTGGTTTAATGCAAAACGTCTCTATTTTAATGGTTTTATAACAAATTTTCCCTCCTTTTTGCCGTGTAACACCTTAGTTTATATAATTTTCAACGCTGAACACGATGGTGTGTTTATGATCACGATTATCCAGACAGCCTAAAAAAATCGGGACGAGATGTAATTAAACGATCACTTCACCAAAATACAATATTTTTGAAAATAGGTAATAATATTATATTATATATTAAATATATTATATTTAATATAATAAGAACAATCGAATAAAAGTAGGTATATAATGGGAAGAGGTACATTATATTAATTCCTTTCTAATGGTGTATAAGAAAAAAATTCATTGCAAGTATTTATCTTTTCAGCGAAGGACATCCTTGAGTTGCTTGATATAGGTGAAGAATTCCGAGCAGGTGACGTCAAGATTGGTATTGATGGTGGTCAGGGCCTTAACCGTTTCTGGGAGAAGTGAGTTCTCTTTGGTCCAATGAACGGTGATGAGTGAAAAAATCCTTTCAACGAAAGCGTTATGTGATGGCATTAATGTATCCAGCTATTTTTTTATCTGGGGGAATTGATGGCTAGGTATGTTTATTTTTATTAAAGAAACTGGCCCACTTCTTAGGGGACTTCAATTTTCGAAAATCCTCGTTAGTGATTTGTTCCACCGCGTTAGTGATTTGTATACTCCGTGAACAGCGAAGTGTCGCCAATATTCACCTCATTGGTGCACAGATATTCGATGCTGGCTTGGACTTCCTCCCAGCCGCAATCATCTCGAAAAGCCGTCCACGTAAATTTTTTGAACACCGTGTAGGAATTGAGCCAAGATTCGACTTCTTCAAAAATTGGGACAAGATCAAAAAAGTAATCGGGACACTTCAAAAATAATTACGGGACGCGCGCGACACCTCGAAAATCGGGACGGATGGCAGCCCTAGGATAGCACCATGATTGCATCGCGCACAGGCTCGTGCGTAAATCAAGAACCTTCCTAAAGGTATGCCGGTGCCTAGTCGTATTATGGAGGTGAAATCTCGTGGATTTCGGATGGCCATTGCTAATATTTGTGGAGTTATTGATACGGGAGTCCAGAGCGCACTACAGACAGGAATGTACTGAGTACATGTACTCATGTAGGTATGTATTAAATACGGGGAGTGTATTTTTACTTCTACCTGATGCAAAAAACTAAACCTAAATTTGTATTAATTTTGCGGAGAGCGAGCGAAGGGCTATAATAGAGGTAAATGAATATATAAGTAAAAATACACTCCCTGTATTTAATATATTCACACAGAACATATTATGCAGTTTATACAATTCATGAAGAATCGACAACGAAAATCCCTCTCCTGGCTTGTCGATTAGGGCGTTGAATAAAGCCCTGATGGTGCCTCCTTGTGATGAAGGGCGGTGGGGGCTGTAGATGAGTTCTGATGGCATTTTCATATACCACTACATTTTTGTCGAAGAGCTGCATTTACGGTCGATGTCGATCGATTTACGGTCGATTACGGTTTAAGTCGATGTCGATCGATTAGAAGATTAGTTCGGCCGTTCCGCTTCGTGTATTACCGAACGAACAAGGGAGACGTGCTAAACGGATAAACGCCCGTGGTCTATGAGGACATTTGCGGTCAAATGATTTGACGTCATCAGTTAGAACTCGTTATTTCAGAGCAGCTCTGAGTGGAAGGCGTAATACGTTATTTCTGTACCTACTGAAGTTGAAAAGGCACACTTTACAAATGTACACTTTCATGTACACAGTAAGAATCTAAAATGGTAGGTAGTTGAATGAACAATTTAGAAGTTTCGATAGAGTTGAAATACCTATTGGAAAATATCAACAAATTATGTAGGTACCTAACCAAAGTCGTAAGCAGCCCTTTTTATTAGTTGTGCACGCCGGACTTAGGCTCATAACCTAAGTCGATAGACAAAGTAAATTCTTTCTATTACGTATTATGCATGCGTGCATTCTCTCAGTAAAGTTAAACATTACTCTTCTGCAGAGTTCCACATCAAGGCTTTCAATCACTTGACGAATTTCTTGCTTGAGCTTGTTGGGATCTGTTTTAATACACTTTGGAATAATATAACAATCACAAGGAGTCAGATCACAGGATCGTGCCGGCCACTTCTGGTCACCACCTCTTGAGAGAATTCGCCCTGAGAATTTTTCAAGCAGCAAATTAATCGTTTGTGGCATGTTGAGCCGTCCTGCTGAAACCTTAACCTTCATTCGCTTGCGTAAAATGGTTGTCCCGTTCGAGCTCCGTACTTTGGAATACAAGGAATATTTTATTTATACCGAGTCGCATTCGATTTAATCGTCAAATTCATCCTCCCCTCCCTCATCCCTCTGCGACAGTTCTTCCAGAATCCTAGCGATGTCCTCTGGACCAGAGAATCGCTGAGCTCTGGGCAGAAGAATAGGTAGTACCCCAGTCAGTGTTTGTATTATACCGCAGAAAAGTAGCGAAATTACAGACAAAACCGCGCTAAAATAGGAATACCATATTACTTCACAACTAATTTTCACATTCTAGTAACCTGTAGATTAATAATACTACAAAAAAGTAGGATATTTACTCACATTTTTCAGTGAGGGGCGACGTTAAAAAAATAAACCAAAAGGAACGTGGGTGCTCCCGTGTGGACTTTCCCCGCAAACCTTCGGACTTTGAGATGCACTGATGGACTGGAGGGAAGACGGAGGCACTCGACTCAGGTGCCATCATATGGAGGGATACCTTACCATTTCAACACTCTGGAACATATTAATCATATACACAACAAAATTTGTTATTTAATAAACATCGCAGGAATCTTTTATCGCAAGATACCTAGTTGACAACAAAATTACAATAGACCTACCAACAAATTAAACGAAAAATGGCGGGCAATCCAAGATCCGGCACTCCTCTTAAATCACCCTTTATTATTGTAACAATAAGGTTCCTAATATCGAGCATCCACCTGAAATCTCCAACCTTCAGACTGTGGCTCCTAAATAGTCGCCATAATATCTTCCGCTAGTGAATCGGACTTCCGACAAGCCCAGTTCTGACATCATAATTTTCTCTACCAATTTAGTGGCTCCATGTGATGGTAACATTTTACCCTTCGCTAACGTTCCACCATCCCCCGAGATGAAACGGCAATATCTTAATTGTGTTGTCGTGCTACACGAAACGCATTTGGTTAGTGATCTCCCGCAAGTCTTCTTCTGGATCGGACGGGGCGTTTACAGGGCTAATACTCTGATGAGTATCGAGCGACCACACCCCACGTAACAATTATTATTCCGCTTAGGTGCGTCACTGGTCGTGAGATGAATCTTTCAATGCCAAAGAGGAAAAGCGAAAATCTATAATCCACCACTTCCGTAAAACACGATGAATATTGATAATAATATTATCAATATTATATTATAATATTAATAATATAATATTAAATATTACATTATCAATATTCAGGGGAAAATAACTTGTGGGCCAGATCGATTTTCCCCTCTAATAACTCTTTATTATTATAATCTACGTGTATTCAGATTTTTTTTCGAGACCAATCTAATCGTTATTAGAGGGGAAAATTGATCTGGCCCACAAGTTATTTTCCCTTGTGAGTCACAATGTGTCAAGAATTCCCTCGGTCGTGTGATATGGCTGTTTTTGTCATTTGAAGCCACAAATGGCTTCCCCGAGATATTGCACCATGATGCACGAAGGTAACTTTCGCCCGTAACTCCTGTGCTCACTGCTAACCACTCAGTGAACCTCAATTAAACCATCAATTCTCGTAGCAGCCATGATGGAACAATCGCACTCCCATGACTTGAACCAGTTTTCCCACTTACTGCGATCACTTTAGCCAACCCTGAACTGATTCTATAGCTATAGAATCAGTGCAGGGAATTATTTACTCATACTACCTAGGTAGTATGAGTAAATAATTCCTAACAATCTTGTGCTTACAGTTGCAATAGTCACTCAACTAATTAGTTAATGACATGTAGGTAATCATGATGTTGTTCCATTCCTCATAATTTTGGTTCAAACTTCCGAACAAGGGACAAACGTAGTTCCTGCCTACACAAACTCCGGTTCAATACAACCGATTTGGCTGAGATTTTAACAGGTGATAGACGGCCTTATATGAATGAATTTGGGCATTATCGGAGAGTCTACAGGT
The DNA here is from genome assembly GCA_963920205.1 of Stenodema calcarata. Taxonomy (NCBI): domain Eukaryota; kingdom Metazoa; phylum Arthropoda; class Insecta; order Hemiptera; family Miridae; genus Stenodema; species Stenodema calcarata. The sequence goes on from OY986050.1 coordinate 8,064,466, forward strand.
ATTTGAATGTACTTGGATACCTTAATGCCAAAATCTGTACTTGAAATGTACTTGGCCATTTTCTGAAATTCCGTTTGTTTAAATTTTATACTAAGTACTTTCAGATGCGCGCACCTAAAACGGCTAGAATCGGAGTACAGATGGCTTTGGAAGTATAGACTAACGCAAATTAAATTGGAGACACTGCTTTTGAAAGGATAGAGACTGAGTACATGGAATTGACTCAAAATCCCGGTGTAGTAAAAAATTACCCCGGAAGCGTGGTCGTCTGGATAAGTTTCTTATGCAATTATGTAAAGAGTATCTATGTTCAAATGAATTAGTTGATTTTATTCAGATAATAGTAGTCATGTTTCATGGAAATGCAGAACCAGAACAAATTTGATCTATAAATAAAAATTTTCTCGTTGAAAATTTATAAGAAGATGGCTGTTATAATGCAGTAAGTTGGTGAAGTAACCTAATCACCTCATTCTTACAGTACTTTTAATTATGTTGCAGCTCAGGGGTTGAAATGCTACGTGTGCACTGGGGAAGCTTGTGGGGATCCGTACTCCGCCAACGGAGGACATGAGACCAACTGCACGCCCGACCTGGCTTCCAAATCGGTGGCATCGCTGAAAACTGCAGCCAACAAGATTTCTGCCACTCTTGAGAATTTAGGCATTGGTACCGGCGGAACCCTCGAAATTAATGCGAAAATGATCTGTGTCAAACTCGACGTCAAAAGTGAGTAATTCGATCATTCTGCATTCTGAATGATGGTTTAATTCAAATTTTCAGGGTAGTTTGAGGTCAAACCAACCAGTTTCCAGACTGGGTAGTTTTGTTTGAACTTCTGTTAGGATATAATTGCATTAATGGGATAACCTGCCTTGTTCCCCCTTATCTCACAGCTGCATTCTGTTTCCAGATGGAGACACCGAACTAGTGACGAGGTCCTGTGCGGTGACAACCGACAAAACTGACATCTGCGATAGTCTGAAGAGTGAAAACACAATGTGCTCTTCCTGCGACAGCGACCTCTGCAACAGCGCGACTGCTACTCACCTCAGTCTTGCTCTCATGTCTGTTTCAGCTCTTCTTCTCGCCTTTTACGCCCGCTAAACTCCACCTCATTCTCCAACTAACCAATAGGTGCCTACTATAATTTTTCACCGTTATTAATAAGGCGCTGTTTGACAGTGTAGGGGAAGGAAAAGCAATTTACTGCAACTCGGGAACCAGTGCAATATAGATGGGTCTGAAAATCGAACTGTGCAGCCCTAGTTGTATAAGGACATTTCAGCGAATATCACTATAATCCGTAAACCCACCATCGATCCGTAATCACCATGTTGCATGAATCAGACCTTGGATAGTTGATAAATTACTGAAATAAAGATAAATAACATTCCCCATTTGATCCTTTTAAAGTATCATACATTAAACTATTAGATCAGGACGTGGAACGAAACAACGTAGACCATTTGAGCTCGAAGCAAGTTTCCCGTGCAAGTTTCACTGCGACTGATGAGGAATCATGGGATTTGTTGGTTAGGGCGTTTTCATGACTGGGGCCACACTTGTCAATCCACAGATTCTTTTTAAAAGTTAACCCTGAATGTCCAGCATTTCAAACCTACTCGGAGTGCAATTGGTAATACTCTATTGGTTAGAGAAGATTAGCTTCCAGTTACTGAGAAGATCTGGATCCTTCCAGTCGTCTCAGAGCGAAAACCAACGAAAAGTGTTAGAGCTTGATCCATGGTTACGTACATTGTTGCCCCTCATAACATGGATTGTTTTTCAAAACTAGTAGTCGGTGTAATGAGTACAGTATTTACCCATTGTTATGTAAAAGTCAAAACTAGCTATGCATCTACCATCTCAGCCAGTCAGGTTAGGTCGCTTTTACAAGTACATTTTAGCGGTTACATGCGGACCCATCATCATTAACCTATTTCTACGTCCACTCCCTCTTTTACCCTAAATGTCCCTTCCTAATACGAACTGAACTCCTCATTGTTCTGCTGCCTTTCTAGTTATTTGCTCTTATATTTTCCCCAATGGATTCGATACCCAATACGTTGATTAGCTGTCCAGAAAAAAAACGGCCAATCTTCGAGCATGGCCTGAGAGACCTAACTTGCCACTTACTTGGTAGGTACTTTTATCCCAACCTTCCTTATCAAATGAAATTGTCGTATCTTCTAGTCGAGAGGCTTGACCAAAGAGCCTTTTCTTAAAGACTTTTGTTTTCAAAGTATGATTCGATAAGAGGCTTCCATCCACTTAGCCTTTTATTCACCCCCCAGACCACGAATAGCCTCTTATCTTCTCCAAATCAAACATCGATAGGTTTTTTGGATACTTTCAGAGACGGATTTGCTGTCGCAAAATTACTTTTATTCACAAAGCGAGCCTTCTGCTATCAACATACAGTAAAAAGTTGTTTTTCTCCTAATATACCCAACCAAGTAGTTCATTTCTGTCAGTGATGCACTTAGTAATTCTACTCTTGAGTTTCCTTCGGGAACATGGCGAAGTTCACTTTTCCTAACACTTTTTGAACAAGGTTAGTCTGTGTAATGTTATATTCTATGGGAGTCAATTACTGATTCTCATTGAATACAGACACCCTTCCACTTTTCAATATGTTGGAGACAAACATGTTCAATATGTTCCACGAGGGTTAAACATTTCTCACTTCAAACTCGTAGATAGTTTCAGATGAAGTTGAACTTCACTAATAAAGAACTTTACCTTGACTAATTGAAATGGTTAACTGATATGACCTTCTACTCTCGAAGGGAAGACGACCTTCGTGAGAGTTACGAGGTAGGGCAGCCTCTTCGAAATGCCACGTTCCGTCATTTAAACAGCAAAAAAACTCCGGTTTGGCACCATGACCTAATGCGCGAATTTTCGAAGCAACTTATTCTGCTACAATTATCGTCACCTAATATTTGTTCGCAATTATTCAAAGGTTATTTACTGAAACTCCGAGTTAAATAGTTTTTCGCATCTCTACTTTTTTGTATAGGAAATGGTTGGTAATTCGTATTATCCTTCCCCTATTTCTTTTTGTTCACCTTGTACTGTATTGTAATTTACAATTTAATTTTAGATTTTTGTTTAATATTGTAAGTAGCCCGTCAGTTTTTGTGTGTACATGTAAGAAATTTTCAACAGTATTTTCCACTCTACAATCAATGTACCTCCTAGAAACGTTGAACCCATTGCAATGTCCTCCCCATTGTTGCCTTCATTTCGCTTGATAAGGCATCTTAGAAATTAAGAGCCGACCGACATTAAAATGATCGTTCATGAAATTCGGGTTTGCTGTGTTTTTCGCTATGTTCAATTCCAGAGGGATTGATGCTTTATTGCGCTCGGATATGTGGATAAATATCGGTGTATTATTTTTGCATTAGGTATGATTGATTAAAGGAAATCCACTTGTAAGTAGAGCTTGTTATCGCCACTGCGATCATATGTCGGCAAATATTGCTGGCACTTATTGTAAATTATTTTGGTTTACCAATGCATGAATGTTTTGTAGCCTTGTCATTGTTGAATAAAGAGGTTTTTTTAAGTAAATAAAGAGTATTATAAATAAATTATAAATAAATAAACTATTCAGTGGGAGCTCTATAACATGGGGATGTAAGCTTAGAAACTTCGACTCCTTTCAAATCGCAGCAACCAGCCATACAATCGATTGGGTGCTATTATGTGATTGCCGATTATAGTGTCTCGGGCCAAGACGATGGATTGAGCACTGTACTATAGAGATCACAAAGGTAAACCTTATAGGTAACAAAGTGGTAATCTGTTCCGAGAGCCAAGCCGCATTGAAGGCATAATACCAGGATAGGAATAATGTCACCTTGGTATGTGTGCATTCAGGGCTGAAGGGGAACGAGGAGGCGGATACACTGGCCAAAAAGGGTCGGAGACTGTCATCATCGGACCCGAACCCTACCGTGGGGTATCCAAAAGCCTCAGGAAAAGCACCATAAAAGAGTGGCTGCTATCGGAAACTCGAGACGCTTGGAATACATCCACAGGCCAGAGGCACGCGAAAAAATGCATAAAAGAACCCTCGCTTGCGTTGAGGGGAGGAGTTGCCAGATCAGACTTAGAATATCCATCCGTCCAGAAAGTAAGGTTACAAGGGACGTGTAGGACGGATGAGATTCTCTTTTTTCAGAGCTGTCACCATTGGTAAGTAGAGAGGTTCCTAACGGTCAAAACAAATCATCAAACGCACCAGTCCGTTACGAAATATCGTCACAGCAGCCAAACGCGTCAAGCAGTTCGTCCTCCAATCGCTCCACCTATCGCCAATGTGATAAGCTCTGAATTTCTTGAAAGGTATAAAAGCGAGGGTGAAACTTTTCTTAGCTCAATTGTGATTGGTGGCGAAACGTGTGTAAGTCACTACGCCATGCCCATTCACCACCAACCAAAAAATTCAAAGTCCAAGTTTCAGAGAGGAAGATCATCTGTCTTTTGGGACCGGAAAGGGATATTATTGGTCGATTTTATGCCTAAAGGAACCACAATAAATGCAGCTGCATACTATGAGACACTCAAGAAGTTGACGAAAAATCAAGGACAAAAGGAGGGCGAATGGTGACTTGTGGTGTGTCAGTTCATGACAAAGCTAGACCTCATACAGGACTTGTTTGTTTCATATGGGTGGGATTTTGTGACTCACCCACTCTACTCCCCGTAACTGGCAACATCGGATGATCATCTTTTCAGTAAATTGAAGGAGGGAGTTCTTGGGTGGACATCGATTTTCTAATGACGAGGAGATCCAGCATGCGACGTCCCTCGTATAAGTACAATATAATTAGGCGATCCTAGTAATTAGGCTCTCAACATTTTGGTTTTATGAGAAAATCCTAGTTCTTAATTATTTTTTTTTTTTATTCATCCTACTTGGAGAAAAAAAGAATAAATCCAAAAAATGTATACCATACTTAACTCCTTGGGGAGACCGTTGAAGAGGATGGAGCCCCTACAGTCGTAGTACCGCTGTCCTGTAGTGGTCAGGCGAAACGGAGGCCGTAAAATATTGTGTTCACTTAATAACAGTTCAACTAGAACAAGTCTTGTTCTAGTTGAACTGTTATTAAATTGTTTCAATTTTCCTACTGCTAGTTCCCTGGAAATTTTCATGACAGTTGCTCCACCAATTAGCTCTTGGACTTGTCGGCACTTCGAATAATACTTTGATTAGAACTTTAAGTTCATTTCCATAGCCCCTCCATTTCAGACATTTTCCATAGCCCCCCCACATCATCCCATACTTTTTGATTCTAGTTGTTGATGGACATTGCCACACTTCTTGGAGCCGGTATTGTATGAAAAAATTGTAAAGATTATGTAACACATTCTTCTGACAATTGCATTTTGAGAGCGCCACTTTATTCTATTTTTTGTACTCGAATTATTTTAATGTCGTTAGATGACTTCTACAATAAACTAGGTATTCTAATTGATTGGATTGTGATAACCTAAAGGTACTGTTGACGCCCATGCAAACTAGAAGATTTGACAGTATTCTCAGGGTAGTCGGATGTTTTGACATGGTCTTCCTGACATCGTGTTTTCGTAACACGTACTCACACAAACGCTTAGTGGGCCTGTAATTGAGAATGTACTCTAGGCAGTCGAAAACTGTGTTAGTTACACCCCCTGGCCGTATGAGGACAAACACAGCTTATGATTGTGCAGATATTCTATCATTTCTTCTCACCAAAGGTTTGCCGCACTGTGTAGTGCTAGCGGAAAACCCCAACGACGAGTAAAACAAAAAGCCACTTGTATTCCGAATTCTACAGTCTTGGGGAATCTGACTGAATTTGCTTGATAATTATACAAAAAATGACCAAAACATTGAAATGGAGAGCGGTGGACGCATTGCAGAGCTCACTCCGGCAGCCATCGCAAAACACAACTCTCCTCCCTCTGCCTTCCATGATGTGCAGGTCGGAAGTAGCATCGCAGATTAGCGTCGTGTTCAAGTCAGGGGCGCAGAATAGATAGGTGATATGCCCAGCTTCTGAAACCCAGAAGAGACATTCACTCTAATCCTGGACATTCTATGATGGATGGCCGACAACAGTAGAATCAGCAAAATACTACCGGACTGCAGGAGTGAAGAGGTCGTATCCTACTGCACTGGGAGGGGCAAGAACAATCGTGACAGTCAGACCAAAAAGAAAAGTAAGCGTATTTGAAAAACTGTCAATTTCCACGAAACCGGTTTTGGTTTACAAGGTACAATACTTTAGGTACCTTACAGAGAGGTGAACTTATAGAGAGATCCCAAAAGCGAAAGATCGAATAGGATTGGTTGATACAGATTGCTACTGGCTTTTGGAGTGAAGAGGAGGGGCTAAAAAGTAAAGGTCTAATGGCAGACCTTTCACTTTGCAGTCTCTCCCCTCCACTTCAAGATCCGATAGCAATCTCTAAACAGCTCGGTGACAATTATTTTTCATCTATTCATGTGTCATTGGAGAGTTTGTTTTTTCTAGCATTTTAAATATAATTCTTGCATTGAGAGACCAATTTTTTAAGGTAGCAGCACAGCTTATATCAGTTTTGCCCGTATTTTTTACATTACCTTTTTACAATTCCAAATCACAATTTCAGCTGATTAAAACCATATTTGGTATACAGATAACATATTCCTGCATCATAAACCGCAATTTGGATGTACCAGACGCGTACGAGAAGTCGCCTCTCAAATTATCTAATTATTATTTCCCTTCTAAATTGAAGTTGGTTTCTTGGTACTTGCTCAACAATGTTTCAATACCTGACGTGAGTCCACAGGCATAATGGGGACATTGTTGTGTCCATTTTTATAATTTGTTACAATAGCTTGACTCCTCATCCCACACCCCCTTCACCTCACACAGCCAATCAGAAGCTATTTGGATATGGACTGTAAAGTAAAAGAAATTCATAAAGGATGAGGTGTCAGACTAATGATGAGGTGGAACAATGTACCACAGGAACGGGTTGAGCCAAAACAAATTATTGGCTGAGATGGTGCACTCCAACACTGACATCATTAGTCTGACTTTCATTGCCTTTGTACAGCCCCGTGTGCGGAGGGACGTTTCCAGTTTGATTGAACTACGTCTGTCAGAGAGCACCACAACACAGTTGAACCTATCATCACCACACCTACTGAAACTAATTATGTACTATGTACCTGGATCGTTGAGCTCGACTCTGTAACATCCTCTACGTAGTTTCCCATAAGGGCTACATTCTGTGGTGTAGTGGATCAAATCAGTTTCCCGAACAAGCCCGAAAATGCCGCAGCCTTCATCAGCCAGAGTGTCACATTGCCAGCATCGAAATCCGTTCACTGAAAGACAGAAAAATATGGTCATAAACATAATATTATAATGTTATTATGTGGAGAGCCATATCGACTTGGGAGCCTCGTTGTCCGGGGGAGCTAATTGGGGGTAGGACCGATACCAATATTGGTCAACAACATTGAAAGGTACCACCCACACAGATATTAAACTCGTAGGAGTAACAAAATATTTGTAGATTACCTTGAATGGTAGGTTAGATTTCAGTTCATATCATACCGGGTTTCCAGCTAAATTCAGATTATTTAATTGATTTGGTAAGAATCTGATGTGTAAAACTCCCATACGTTTTTCCGCTATTGACGGCCAAACCGCTGAACCGATTTTGCCAGGGATTGGAGCAATCTCGATTATGGACAGCAAGTGTCAGGGACCAATTATGAATATGGGTCTACCTATCTACATGAATATCTCACGCAAGCGAAGCGAACCACTGTCAAGCAACGTTGGCCAAAGTTCTAAACATCACGTCGGTTCATCCACCCTGTTCATCTTGGAGCGCTGAAATTTGGTACACAGCCTCAAGCCTCAAGTTGCACAACGAAAACATTATTTTGTTTGACTTACAAAAAGTGTGAAATCTTCCCGAGAGTAATAGAAGGATCTGATAGAATTGTATAAAGATTGGTCTACCTGTTATTTTATCTAGGAACGCGGTAGCGTTCCGCCCCGCCAAGCAAAGAAGTTGAGAAAACGAACGCTGTCGAGTGTATGTTTACCGGACGTCACGAAACGCGTTTCGAGGTATCCATATCTCGGCTCCTATTTGACCGATCAACTTGAAAATTAGTGTGGGTCTTCTTTGAGTGTATATTAGAAAGCCCTGAAAGTTTCAAATCGATAGGTCTAAAGGGAGCCGAGCTACATAACGTCAAAAACCCGGTTTTTCGGCCTTAGATTGTTCTTCTCCTTGTTCAGACAGGCAAGGCTGGAGCCTCTCCACGTTGACCGATTGACTTGAAATTTTGCACAGAGCTTCATTTAACCTTGAGACAGAGCCTTATATAAAATTTAACCCATTATCTCAACCCAAAAAAGTTTTAGAAACAAAAGAACAGAAACCTTAGGAAAATTCTGTCCACTTTGACGAGTCTACAGCCTGGGTAAAAGGACCAATCGACTTGAATTTTTTTACATATCTTCTTTATAGCATGGCTCAGCGCCATTTGAACGAAATAAGCAATTATCTCAACCCAAAAAAAAATTAGGGACAAGAAAACTGAAATTTAGGGTAATTAAGGCTAATTATGGCCATATCTCGGCTCCTAGTTGACCGATCAACTTAAAATTTGGTATGGATCTTTTTGGTGTGGATAATAGAAAGCCCTGAAAGTTTCAAGTCGCTAGGTCTAAAGGGAGCCGAGTTATATAACTTCAAAAACCAATTACCATGTTTTTCTACTTTTTTCAGTCGGTCAAGGCTACAGCCTCTCCACCTTCGCCGATTGACTTGAAATTTTGCACGGAGCTTCGTTTCAAGTGTAGCAAGTGCCTTTTGAAAGATTCAAGTCGATATCTTTAAAGGGAGCCGAGTTATATAACTTCAAAAACCCGGTTTTTCACCCTTACCGGTTCTTCTTCTCCTTAATCAGTTAGGCATTTCCACCTTCACGGATTGACTTGAAATTTTGCACAGAGCTTCGTTTCAACATCAGACAGTGCCTTTTGAAAGGTTTAACCCATTATCTCAACCCAAAAACTTTTAGAAACAAAAAACTGAAATTTAGGCTAATTTTGGCAACTTTGACGAGTCAACAGCCTGGGTAACCGGACCAATCGACTTGAAATTTTGCATAGACCTTCTTTATAAAATGACCCACTTCAACAACAAAAAGATGTGATATCCCCCCAAAAAACACTCCGTGTAAAAATCACCCCGCCTCGCAAATATCATTCTTCAGAGGCCGGAAAAAGTTATGATATCCACTTTCCCCGCCCGCCCTTTTCCTCATTAAGGAGCTAAGTATAATGAAAAGCTTAACCACTTCACAAGCACCGTACCCCTTTCGAAATCTCCCCTTGGTGCTATTGCGAGACGTTTTTATTACTTCCACAAGCAACTAATACTTGTATAAAACGTTAACCACCATCAAGTATTAGTTGCTTGTGGAAGTAATAAAAACGTCTCGCAATAGCGCCAAGGGGAGATTTCGAAAGGGGTACGGTGCTTGTGAAGTGGTTAAGCTTTTCATTATACTTAGCTCCTTAATGAGGAAAAGGGCGGGCGGGGAAAGTGGATATCATAACTTTTTCCGGCCTCTGAAGAATGATATTTGCGAGGCGGGGTGATTTTTACACGGAGTGTTTTTTGGGGGGATATTATTTAGAGAAGGTTAAGTGAATTTATTTTGAAATGTATTTACATATTCATTTTATTCACCTATAGTAGGTACTCGTAGTAGGATGGTATGAGTCATTCAAGTTATTAATGTAACAGGAAGGAAGGAAGAGAGGACCTCATAGTGCTATTCCTACCCCGTTGTGTTAATAAACGCCATCAATCAATCATGAGACCATGGGGAGTGATGGGAGGATGTAATATCAGCTTCGTGAGCGATACAGCCGAATCCTCTCCTGTTAACCCAAGGGAGCTGAAATTTGGTACAAAGCCTCATGAGGCCACGGGGAGTAATTGGGAGAAAGCATAGTTGGGGACCCGCGCAACGCACGGGTAACGGCTAATAAGTATATAATAAACCTCTATATTGATTATTTTCTATATAGCAGCACGAAAGGAAAAGAAGACGAGCCCTCTCGTACAAAGATTTTGGTTTCGTTTTCTCACACCTGAACAACTCGCCTAAACGCACCAATGCTCACCTTGCATCGACGACCACGCCGAAGATAAAATAACAAACAGAACCCCCAACCAGTTCTCTGAATTTATCATCACAATGTACCATATTATGAGGTAAGCACAGTAACCGTTGGTAAGTGATGCCAATCAGATTGTATCATAGATAATGGAGAAATACAGTAGGTATAATGATTTCTACGAGTATAACAAGACAATAACAAGACTCATATCAGAGTCCGTTTTTCTAATCGAAAAAAAATCAGATAGGTAATTTGTACATCCATGTAGGTAAGTAAGTCCTACCTGGTGTGTATTTAGAGTCAAAGCTGCCATATCAACATTTTAACAACCCAAGATCACATTTTAAATATCTAGATGGGCTGAGGAAAACACAGCCAGTGAAACATGTAGTGAAATGTAGTTTCTATTATGTACTAAAACTATACGCATAAAGTTTGGGATAGTCCCAAATCTCCATAATTCGTTTACAGTATTTTAACCGAGTAGGTGCCTTGTCAGTAGAAGGTGAACAATTGAAACTTACCTTGGAATTAATTGTCAACTCACTCAGGAAGTTGGGAACAGTTCTTGGTAAAAGCAGTACAGTTTATTCAAACTGAAACTACTAATTTTTTAAGCACAAAATTCATCGGGATCATAATTATCAAAACCCACTGACAACAAAAATTCGAATGCCGAATATCAGAGCGGGTTGTGTGTGTGTGCTTTTCTCTTATTTTGTTGCCTCCGACAAATGGTTATCAAGTGGTTGGATATTAAGTGGTGGTGGTTGTTGGTTGTGGTGTTTGTCTCACCAGTTGCTATCTCACCATGGTGGAACAGTTTATTTTGACATTCCATGGTGATTAACCAAAATCGGCTATAGGTACACGACCGTCCTTTGTTCAAATCTGAATTCCTTTGTTCAGATTTTGTACCTAAGTACCTAAAAAAACGGCAACCTCGATGGCCTACGGTAGGCATCCTACCTCACCAATCCCACAGGAGGAAGAGATTGGGCCCCAATCGACATCATTAAATTTTTGCATTTTGGGTTGAGCGAAAAACACATTTATGGTCCATCAATAATCGTGAAAACCAAAGCTGGTCCATCAATAATCGTGACTATTGTAGAACAATCTACCCCAATGATTGTCACGATTATACAATTACAGTAGTCATGGACCATAATTGTGTTTTTCGCTCAACCCAAAATGCATAATGAGGTCGATTTGTATCCATTTATGGATTATCCATTTATCGATTATAATTGAACAACTATCGAGTGCTCCTTCATTCCCTTATTTGGCAAAATCCAAAATTGGGGTTGTCAACTTGGGTAAGTTTGAGTACAACTTGCGTGCTTATCCATATCCGAGGGGGAATTTCTATTGAATTTTCTTTTCCTACGAACTCTCAGGGAATTCGATGTCAACCTCAAGAAACGAGTGATAAGAACTTTTGAGCCGAATTTCCGGTCTCTGTAAGGTACGATTAATAGTAAAGAACCAACTGTTTTGGACACTGTTGAGCAACTACCAAGAATATAAACATTATGATAAGTTTCAGTCGTTTGTTCAAAAGTTGCTTTATTTCCTTGGCGGGCTTTTAATAATTTCTAACTTTATTGATGTAACCAAACGTTGCGCATGGATTATATTATAGTTATAGTATTCAATATGTATGAATTATAACTAGAATTATTGTTATATAACTTATGAATTATAACTAGAATATTATTATTATTATAGTTAGCTAGGAACAACGTAGGTTTACTGGTGGTTTACCAACCTACCGCTAGGGCGCTCGCAAACACATTCGGAATTTTCACAGGGGAAGTGCTGGTTGGTAGGTTAGTTTCTTCACTTGGTTCCTACAACTGTTGATGTTTGTTGTCCTACAGAAGTGAATTAAATAATTTCAACGAGAATTGTGAATTGATCTCTAAGGGCGTCCTAGTTTAGCGGATCTCTCGTACTATTCGTGGACGAAATGCACGCGCTTCACTCGAAGCAGAAATCGCCTTGTCCTCAAACAAGCGGATGAACTTTTGATCTGTGTGCAGTCAACTTAAATGTGAGTTGGAATAATTGATTTTATTCGTTCTTTTCTCGTGTTCTTGAATTTAAGCTAGGTTTAACCGAGTGTGATCATGCCTACCTAGTGACAGGTGAGTTTGAAATTTGAAATAAGATTGAATTTGGTTTATTCGGATTCAACTAATCAATAAAGGGCTGGTCCAGCCCACAGCCAAATGTTTTGCAGGGTGAAGGTGCCTTGCACCGCTCGCTTGTTTATATTTAGTATTATAATATGTTGAGTCCTAGTTTTCCTCGCGTGACCTTGTCATGTACCATTAATGATTCATTCCGTTGCTATATTCCAGTTGAACGGAAGGCTAGGTTATTTCAAAGTTCTGTGTCTGTGTGCTCAGTCGCTCTCAAACAATACTCCAGGAGGTTGTGGTGTGATCTTTACCGAGATATCTCGCGTTTCAAGGATTGCATTCAGTCGTTCTAACTGAGGCAGACGTACATATTGAAGTGAATACACATCCCGAAGAGTTGAGATTCCGTGGTTTTATCATCGTGAGTATTCGATTTTATGATGGCCAAGAGTGGAGGATACAATGTATCATAGCGATATGTCATATCGCTACTGCGCTTAAAGAAGTCACTTTTTGGTGAAAATGGGGTAATGTCCATTTCCGAGTGTAGGTCGTATAGGTCCTACTTGACCAGCTCTCGTGTGCAACAACGATATAAGTCGTATCTTCTCTAGTTTCGCCGTTTTGAAAATCACCCTAGGAGCGTTGTCACTTGTTGGTTAGCGGTAATAATGAGCTAAGTCGATTTGTCTCGATATGCACGAAATGCGCAGCATTTTCGCTGGGTGAAAAACGAGATAAGTGGACTTAACCCCTTTTGAAACCTCCCAACCACTTATTTCCTCTGTGTGAGCAAGGAAAGTTAGTCAACATAACGCCTGTTGTCTAAAACCCTACAGTATTTTTTCAAAATTGACAAAGAGCTGTAACTCGACATCCCCTTCTTTCCCCCAATTTATACTCGTGCTTCAATACTCATGATTTGAACTTGACATAGCTCGCTTTCCAACCAACCTTCTTCTTCTACAAACGTGCGCTTGAGTACGTTTAACCTCGTTATAGGGATTATTTTTAATGTTTTGTTAGTCCTGTATTTGTAGCCGGGGGTCCAACACCTCTGACGGTAGGCCCCAGTCTGGACCCTTTATCGAATTTCTGACTACGTCACTGATTACATACATATGTATTGAAGTTTTTATAATTTTCTTATAAATTTGATATTTACAGAGGATGGTTCGAGTAATCTCAGTACATCATTTTGACAGCCAAGTTATCCAAACCTGCGATGAACCACTAGCTGCCACATCAGCGCCGCCAGATAGGTACGGCTTTCATTTAACACGAACATTGATATGTAAAACCCAATAAGTACACTCTTTCACCTATTTATTTATTTATTTATTATGTTACATATTCTTTATACACAAATAATGTCAAATTAACAAATCTCCCAACATTATTATTAGGTATCTGCCGTCCATGCTGAGGGAAATATCCTCAGAGCCGAAACAAGTGGGTTAAGTTGGAGTTTTGTTTAGAGTAACAAATCGTCATTAGTATTTTTTTGTCTAGGCACTTCGAATTGGTTTTTGAGACACGAATTTGGCGAGGGTCTATTGTAGGACCCTTAGAATTTGCTTTTGGCAGCTCGACCAAGTAGTGTCGCTGGTGGTTAAAAATAACTATGACATTGTGTTTGGTATTAGTCCGGTAAAATAAGGAAAGGACCTCGAAGTGACCGGGGAAAGCTGGAAATGTAAACCTTAAGTTTTGAAAACGAGTAATTTGAGTTTGTACCCTTACAGGGGGGATGTTGAGCTTAACTTTTGGGTCTCCGAAAACGTCGACTTCGGTTATAACTACGCATGCTAGAGAAAACCTTACCATGGATGCCTACTCATCAACAGTAACGGTGTTTTGCTGGGACCAGTACTTATGATGCTACGACAAAAAGTAGTCAAATGTTACATTTAACCAATTGGGAAAAACATTTTGTTTTGTAGCTGTCGATTTCTACCCTATAAATTGATCAAATTTTAAGGTTGAGGGGGCCAATCGGCGCAGAATGTAGGACGCGTTGTTTTGACGTTCTATATAGATATAGATTTTTTAACTTTATAAAATACATATTGTACGTAATTTTGGCGCCACCATTGGCTCTAGTACAAAATACTGTCTCGGGGTTATGTATGCATTGCATGTGAATCGTTTGTTTATAAGTAACTTGAAATGTCTTTTAGGACATGCTGCATTACTGAAACGGCTTTTTTCTTCACAGGATTTTAACTGCTCTCCCACACCATGTCATTGAGGTACACGATCTGACTCAGAGAGGTCAAACGCCATTTGCCTTCCCGACAGTTGACCGTGTCCAAGAGCTCCTCTACTGTGTCACAGGTATCTGACGGATTCCTTTCATATTGATTTACTCGTAGATAACTTGTGAAAGAAAAAAAATGTTTAAAAATTCGTGGAGAGAGGCTGTCAAGGTCCTAAGGCGGTTGAACTCAACTGTCAGAGATCCGATGCCATCGACTACGAAGAGAAAGCCTACAGTTGCTCATCAGATGACTGATTATTTTCGGAGTTCCGAGCTCTTCATGGCGCACTATTCCTCTATAACTCCGAAATTACTGAAGACGCGACCATCGGCGCCGGACGGTGTCTACTGCATGAGTGAGTCTGCCGCTGAAACAGTGTTCTCCTCTGTCAAAGGGCATCTGAACCGGGACGTCCCTATTGTCGAAATTTGT
This sequence comes from Stenodema calcarata, assembly GCA_963920205.1. NCBI lineage: Eukaryota > Metazoa > Arthropoda > Insecta > Hemiptera > Miridae > Stenodema > Stenodema calcarata. The sequence goes on from OY986050.1 coordinate 8,079,517, forward strand.
CCTGGCCTCGGGATCCTCACCCGCCATCTCCTTACGTTGAAGCCCAATCGAATCCTCACCTATGAAAATGACCCGTATTTTAAATCAATCATGGACTCGATCGCAGCCGACCACCCGAATGTGTTGGAAAACCGCAAAGCGCACTTTCTAAAAGTGTGGAGAGAAGATTACAAAGATAAACTCGACGGTGGCAACAGAGTCCAAGCGTTTTTTCCAGGCGTAGAGAAGAAAGATTGGGACGCGGAGCCATCCCTACAAATAATTGGAGTCGCCGCACACCCTCGATTTTTTCAATATTTGGTCAATTGTGTAGCTTTTCAGTGCAACATAATTACGTTTGGGCGCCCCGAACTTTACTTAACGGTTCCCCCTGAAATTTTCTGGCACATCAACTGTGAAGCTCTCTCCTTGCCAATGAGGTACTCGAAATACGTGTTATTCAATTTGTTTTTCGATTATGAAATGTTATGCGAAGTCGATGGAAGAGGATTTGTGCCATGGTTCAAACGTGGGGGTGGAAAAACTGCTTTTCTCAAAAAGTACAAAGTGAATAGAGATAACTACTGCATCATGAAAGCAGTTCCTAAACGTGATCTCCTCAAAGTTGTGCCTCCACATTTACTTACATCGCTGTGGTTTTTCACCTATCAAGGGACCACGTCTACTCGAAACAAAGTCATACCCTTCCTGGAGAAATGGATTCCAGGCTGTGGTCCACTCTTCATCTCTAAAGGCCTCACCGTCTTCACAGATTTTCGTGACTTGAAATACAACGAACTGCTCGATGTATTTCTTACGTTTGTAAATTTGCCAGAGTACGAACACTCCCCGTTCCATGCTGCCATGGATTCTTACTTGTACAAAACAGAAGACGAAGGACTGGATGACGCGATGGATCTTGCTACAATGAACTCCTGTGAATTAGGACAGGATATTGACACTGTGAAACGTGAAGTGTAGGTACTGAAAGTAACGTGTGAATTGTAGGTACTGAAAGTAACGTGTGAATTGTAGTTGGTATTGTACAATTTTTCCTCATTGTACATTTAGTTGTTCAGTTAGAATATTAAATGATTTCGAACAGTTTGTCAAATAAATGTTGAGTTAAATGAAATCACGTTATTGAGGATTTTGTTTGGTTTTTGCAACTAGCCAACATGAGAGATCAGAAGGAGAAATAGGCACGTCAAGCTTGTGAATCATGTTTAGAGCGCTATGGTTAGTCGGAGAGAAATCATAGCCCAAAATGAGAGAGGATAAAATAACAATCACTCTACGATGTTGGGGCTGGTGGAACATAGTTGTTCAGGATTGTTGTACAGGACGATTACTTGAAAATTCATTGACAACCCAGAATTATTTTTTCATTTTAGGTAAATACCATGGACAGTGCCCTAGAAAAAAAAAATTTAACTACTTAGCTGTAATAGAGAGTTACTGCAGACAACAAATTGACGTTAGTCTAAAGCAAGTTGATGGAGAGTGAAAACATTCCATTTGAGTTTAAAGTCATGTCAAGCAGTAGAGTGATGCTAAAGCTATTGACTTTTCTCATTTTTTCCCTTTGGGTCTTCCATTGTGTTAGTGAACTTTTTTAAAAATGGAAATAATTGAAGATTACTGAAATGGTACGAAATAGTGAAATTGCCCTGTGTCTTGGGTTCGATTTTTGGTTGTAACTTGGGAAGGTTATGCAGCACGTTGGTGTACAATATTGCATCCTCGTGACTTCAATAGATAGGTCTACGTAGCACATTAGTGGCCTGCTAAAACTATCTATTGATATCCCTCCCTCTATGGTATTTACACTTGGTGAAGGCTGAATGATTTCGACCACGGTGACAGCGCACTTATCAGTATTGATGAATAAGTTTAAAATCAAGAGTCGGGTATTGAAATTAAGATAGAATTGCCCCAATCAAAGAACACAAGACCCATAAAACAGCAATTGGCTGTTCCATGATAGGAGGGAGAGAAGGGTGTTATCGTTCTACGGTGATTGGTGGAGATTAAAGTAGTTCTTACACCTTCCTCACTGTAGGCCAAGGGAGAAGGCTTTCACCCATCTTCCATGTCAGTGAGATGATGGCCGCCAGCTAGTACAAGTTGCATTATTTTACCTTTGTATACAATGTCATGACATAAGGCTGGTAAAGGGTCTGAATTATTTATGTGAGTTGATCTGAAGATTTCAGTAACTTTTTCAACTTTGTTCAGTTTGTCAACTGGTTACAATAGGTCTGCCCTTAGTTCCCATGTAGCTTTTTTTTGTCTCTCCAAATACTGAAGAATAAACATAATCAAATCTTACTTTCATTGAGGTCCTTGACTATAGGGAACAAATGATGAACAAAACAAGGCAGAGTATAAGACACCCACCGACAAGGATACTCTTGTGTCTTCATTTGACAAGAACTAATGCTAAAGTCGGCTTCAATATCTTCATATTCGACGTCTGACTCCCACAACTGAACGAACTTCCTCAGCTTGTCACTAATCGTACGAGTCTCCTCTGATGCACTGAAACTTAGCAGTCGGTTCATCTTTTTCTTTGGATTGTTTCCGCTCTGTAGCTGTTGGGCTTTTAAACGTAATGATGATCAAGTAGGTAATTGATGGGGAAACAAAAAATAACTATTGATGAGGTATATATAAATTCTCTATCTGAAAAAATAACAAAACAACATTCCCATGTGATGTTGTTTTACCTTTTACGATTATTCTTAAAAACAAGTTGAGTTAAAAGTTAACAGTAATATGGTGGAGACTGTAGGAGACAGGCTTGATCTGGGAGCATGAAAAAGCTCAAAAATCTTAGTCACTTGACATTTATGGGGACCCAGAAAATGGGTGACAATTTCAAAGACACTGTAAACTAAATTAGAAATTAGCCAGACAACTATTATGAAAACAGGTAGATTTTTGACTATGCAATCTGTAAACTGTATGCTGTTGGCTCACGGTGAAATCTGTAATGATTTTCATTTGATAGAATGTTGGGAGTGAATCCTTTGCAGGAAACTATGTCGCCACGATGGAGAAGAAACAGACCCGCCAGGGCAAAGAAGTCACATACGCCCGCGTGTACACCAACTGGGACAAGCGCCCAGAATCTGACTCGGAGCAGGCCATGCGTGCCAGGATTGCTGGACGTGTGACGCCGAGCAGTTCACAGACTGGTGTGGACATCTTGGAAATGATCGAACTGCCTGTGAGGTTCCCAAATGTAACAACGATGGCATGTTGTCAGGTTAGTGGACGACTTAAACAAATGACAAATTCCGTTGATGTTGATGATGTTGATTGAAAAGCAAAGGCGAAAAAACTATGGATGCTTCCACTCCATTTTCCAGTGGGATAAAACCCAGATCGACATTAGAAGTCTTTGGGGTAACTTGAAGGGTAAAGTTGGTATTAGTCCAAGATCAATTCAACATTGATCAATTTCGTTTTTCTACCCAATTTAAAACTATCTCAAAATCTCAGTTTCAAAGTTGTTCTTAACCTTAGCCCCCAAATGATATGTATTTAAAATGTTAACGAGATTTGGAATTAGGGAAACCAAAATGTCTTCGATGTTTGCCTCAGTTTATATTAGAACTTAATATAAAGTATTCTGTGATTTTAAATCCATGCTGTACTTCATTTTCAAATTTCCCATCTTGTAATTCTGATTTCCATGTAGGAAACGGGGAACGTACTCATTGGATCCGATAACATCATCTGCCTCTTTCAACTGGTCACTCGCACGCATGACATATCAAAACAGAAGTTCCTAGACTTTGAGCTGTGGCCGGTGACGCTGGAACTGAGTTTCTCACCTTCACATCTGGTCATGTCTGAAGATGTGGTTGCTGCATTAAACACGTCCTGCCTCCATGTGTTTAGGATCAACAAAGGATTCGCTCGACCTACCGATTGGAGTAGTGCGTCTGCTACTAATTCTCCAAGGAAGACGATCAAACCTAAAAAATCCTCATCTCTTAGTAAGGTTTTTTTTAAAGTTGTATATTAGCTTATTTCTTTAATTAAAACGAAGTAATTAGAATGGGTTCAAATTTTTCGGTGTCATCTTTGTTAATTGAGTTAAATTGCTGGTAAACCTTGAATAACCAGCTGGTCAGGATTGTGACAGGTTGTCATCGACTAAGCTAATCAAGCCGCTTCAGCGTAAACATAAATGATAAGCAATCCCTCTCTATATCTAGGGACTCTGAGTTGTTTGATGTTCAACTCTCACATTGTCTCCCACTCAGTTGTCATGGATGCATAGATCAACTGTGGTAGCTTTGTTGTGATTCCCAGCATTTCAATGTAAATATTTGCTGAGTTTTTTAAGGGTTGGTGAAACTCTGCTACGAGCTGCTAATGAGGAGAGTTCGACCAACTCATTAAGTGTTGGGCTCTCCCTTTTGGACATACCGAACAAAACAACACTGCCATCGTGCAATACACTGCTCTGGGATGTTGGTGATGTCATGCCAGTTCTCTTTTTGCTTCATCATTTCTGTTACAGGGCAAAATCCATTACTTCGGCTACTAAGTCTTGTAGACGGTGTTCCCATTGTGGGCACACAAAGAAGGTGTGTTGCCTCTCTCACTTATCCTTAACAAAGAACAGGCCACTACAGGACATTTAGGAAACTCTTTGAGCCGTTAAATCATTTCATTAAACTGGTTGGACGTTTCGGGTAACTGTGAGGAACTTCGTGGTTCAATATTGAGCTGAGATGCACTATTACTTCACTGAGGGAGAACCTTAGGGGTTTATGGCAAGATGGGACGACCCGAGAATTGTTTTCAATCTTCAGAAAACCTTCATGGAGCAATCTGTGTCGTGATTAATTTTTATATTTTCACCAATTAAATTTATTGTAGTGGCAACTTGAATGCGGAGCAAACAAATCGTGACGTAAAAATCTATTAGATAATATTTGGAAAATTGATTTGGACATTCGCACATTTTCCATAAGTTAGCAGTCCACCAAAGGTTGTGATTGAATGTTTGCAGAAGACAAGAAACAAGACGTCAAGAGGCCTACGAGTCCCATACGGTTGGAGGAGCTGTTGAAGGAAGTGAGTGAGTTGGGTGGCAAACAGCACGAGACCTCCAAGCTCGCCAACGGCCCTTTGCCTGTGGTAGCTTTGCTCCCATCTCTCACTTCCAGCAACCTTATGAGCAATCCTGCCAGGAATCTAAGGACTTCTCCCTTCAAGCCTCCCAGCGCCATAACGATGGGTGTTGCCATTAGGGAAATACCCGCTAATGAGGTTTGTTGGCTGTAATAATCACCTGATTTCACTTCTGCAAGGCAGATTATCGAATAAATACAACTTTTAGGCTTTGTAATTTGATAAGGACCAGAGGAATAAGCTGAAATTCCGAAGATTTGTGCTCATTGTACTCTATTTCAATCACCACAAACGATTGACGCGAGTAACATAAACATACTACCCTCCGTCTAATGACTTTGTTCATCGTTCAAATCGTCATTCAATGTGGTGAATATAATGTTACTATAAATTTTACAGCCGTGGGCGGAACAAATGACCACGATGGTTGAGAGTCTGCTACAATTGGAACTCACTGAGTGGGGAGACGAATCCACGAAAGAAGAGTTCAAGTGTTTGGCGCTTCGACCTCTCTACCGTATCAACACATACTACCCGTCAAAGAATGGTAGATATTCATGTAGAAAACAGAATGAACCTCGTCATTATTTAACTTTCCAGCTACTGCTACTGCTAATTTAGGATTGATTTGGGAAGTGTTTTTCAGATTCTGTGTTGAGCTCTGCATGACTGTTAGACATTGGCCAGGGTCAAAATCCTGGACAACTCCTCCCAGTGGCGGATCTAGAACTTGCCCAACATTGCCTTCCTTGTGTAGCGATTCACCTACTTAAGCTGCTAAAACTCACCAAAATCCTGAAAAACTCCTCCCAGTGGCGGATCTAGAACTTGCCTAACATTGCCTTCCCACTGTTAAAACTCAACAAAATCCTGGAAAACTCCTCCCAGTGGCGGATCTAGAACTTGCCCAACATTGCCTTCGTTGTGTAGCGATTCGCCCACTTAGGCTGCAAAAACTCACCAACCAAAATCCTGGAAAACTCCTCCTAGTGGCGGATCGGGAACTCCTCCTAGTAACTTGCCCAACAAAATTAAAATTTTATATTTATCTGATTTCACAGAATCCAGTTGTCCGAGGATGCGGTCTGCCGCTTATGGTAATTTGGTCGCATTCAACTGTGTCGTTTGCACTCAACAAGAAGGCTACATGTACCATTTCCCCGTTTTCGAAGGAGAAGTTGTGAGTACTTACATTTTGATAATACACCATTATAATGATGGTAGAATACAATTCAAGAAATATAATTTCGTATCATATCACTCGGATCACAATTTGAGTCAGCATTCAGTGAGGAAGTGACTTCTTTTGGTATTTTTCTGCCCCCCAATTGAATTTCCTTCAACTGATTTATTGACTTATGTATAGGTCGGCCTCAGAAACTTTGGCGCATTCTTCTGGAGAACATAGAACTAATTATCTCTTATCATGAAGCAGAGTCCTGTGCGTACGATAATTTTTTGGGAATTCCTCCCCTCAAAAGTGAGATTTTCGATTCGAAACAACACAAGCCACCATTTCGTTCACAGCGCAGCCACTACACGAACATCAAATTTCTCACCGCTCCAATTTCCGTGTGAAGTTTCACCATGGAAGGTAGACTCGATCGTTATAGTTCACGGATCCGCCACCATGGGGGCGCCACACGGACGCTAAGTTTCTGTGACCGACCTATATAAGTAATATTGAGGTTAAACGCTAATATTCCAACACTGGTAGGTATCGAAAATTATCCTTGAGTTGTTATTTGTCGAGTATTTCCATTTTCAACTTGAAGAAACGTCTAGTTTGACCTAAACTGGCGGAAAGACTTGTGATGTTAGTCACTCGAAGCGGGTCCTTATCAAGTGGCTCATTTTTGAAGATACTGAAACTTGAGATACTGAGATACTTGTCACTGAAACTGTCTTGAGATGCAATGTCAAAAAATCGAGTATATTGTCAATAGACAGAAATGCCATCATGTTGTGGCATCTATGATGATGATAATGTAGTTTTGCTTCATTGTGTAGCATGGATGCAGTGTAGATCTAAATCTATTGAACATTCAATTTCAGTGTTGAAATCCGTGCAGCACTATTCAAGCCGACTTGAGAGATTACTAGGGTTAAACCCAAAACCTATGTTACTTCTCCAATGTTTTCCTTGTTTTTTTTTCTCATAATTTTTAATACGCGAACTGGTTTCCCCCTTTTCAGCTTAGTTTAGGCAAGTGTATTTCGGAGTACAACTTCACATCTGCAGTGAAACACGTGATTTTAGAGAACTACCTCCTCCACGCTTTGACTTCCACTGGTCTCGAAACCTACACAACCAGAGCAATTCACGCCATCGACGCAGAAAATGAGGAGGTTTGTGTCTAGTTTCTAAGTATCTATTCATAGACCCTAAATTATAGGAACAACAGAGAAGAGAGGGCTATTCAGAAGACATTGCTCTTTTCTATCTGGAATCTTCTAACTGAATTTCATGGTTTAGCATTCCAAAGTTCCATTGCTCAGGAAAAGCTGGGGTGACATTTGATATAGTAGAAAGACCACTTTCCTACTATAAGACCACCACATTATATTGACCAATTGACTCTGGATGCTAATATTTATCAGTGTAAATAATGATCAGATCATAAATGTTCGTGTTTCGGATCAGTCGTTAGTGCCAAATAAAATTTATTTGGCATTTAGACATTTAGACATTAGACATTCATCAGACATTTAATGTCTATTGATGTTATGTCTTTCTATCTAGTTAATTTAATAAAGATGATGGGGCCTTCCTTGTTCTTTCAATAAATTGATAAACTCTGTCTGGTCTTACAGTTGGCTTGTCCTCCTCTAGAAGAACCAGTTTGTCTTGTAGGACTCCGCCCTTTCATTGGTGTAGTTGACATCCTGCTCACCAAGTCTTTCATCATCATCATGTCATCGTCATCAGATCCACACGCCAAGTATGTCGAAGATTCGTAATACCTGTTAATTCGTGACACACGTTTACTAGTTTGTATAATTATGTACAGTTTAGTTCATCAACTGCATATGCCTCACATACCTGGTTAACAGTTTGTCTCTCAACTTGCTCAGTTACTGTTACATCCCCTTAGATCTTGTAACTGAAAATTCAATCAACTACCTATTATTCTACAATAGCAGGCTACTAGCAGAGATTTTGCTTGGTGTAGGTTATATTGATGCAAATTCGATGCATCAGGCTGAGCTCGTCATCCAATCAGCCATATTCAGCCAATCAGGCAAATTTGTTCAGTTCAGCAAAGTTTACGTCACTAGTTGAAACCAAACGATGTGGGGAAGGCCAATAGTAATTGATTGAAGTTTATTTCATTGCAGAATCCAACATGCGATATATATATCATATATCGAACATGTTGGTAATTGTTATTATTATTATCGTAATTATATATCGAACATGTTGGTTATTATTATTATTATCATCGTAATTATTATTATCGATATTATCGAACATGTTGGTAATTATTACGCAACAGAATATCGAGCAGGAAGGGATATTTTAAACCCGATGATGTCTTAGGCTTGTCCTTGATAATATTTCGCTTTACTTCTTGAATATCCCGAGGTAAAAATAGTAAACTGAGGTTTCAAGGGGTAAACCTGATTCTGATGCACTACGACTGCACAGGTGGACAGAGTCCCCCCTCCCCATCTCCCAGCATAAATTTATATCCTGTAATGTGGATATTCTTGTGGAACACGATCCTTCAAACTCCCTGAGTTGCCCGCCAGCTTACATTTTGACACGCGTACTTATATTTCTTGTTAATTGGGAGGTTCATGATTGAATGTTGACGTTGTAGATTTGAAAGTCACGAAGAGACCTTGTACTGTTTGCGGCTACCTACAGCTGGAACGCTTTATACGGATATGATGGCTCTGGGCACATCTCACAGATTCTCCAGTCCCCAAACGTACTGGCAGCTTTTGACTGAGGCTCACAGCGTTCTGAGGAGTATGACGTCTGTGTCGTCCGACCCTGACTACATCCCTATTCAAATGGAAGTGGAATTGTACAGGGAATCCTGTGCTCTTCTATCTGAATATTACCTCTGGTAAATATCCTGTTGCCTGGTACATTTTGAATCGTTCACATTCAGTCTGTAACCTGCATGACTGCATAAACTGCTGTAAACTCATGAGGTGTAATAGGCTTGTGATTAAGGTTGTACACTCCAAAGAAAGTAGTTGGGGAACGTTTGCAGGTATATCTTTGAGTAGTTCAGTAAAATCTATACGAATCACTTCATTCTAAATCCATCCTCAGATTTCCAAAATAAAATTGAATAATGGTATAATTTCTAATTTGGATTGCCGTTATTTACCGTTGATACCTAGAAATTCTATCGTTGTGACCAAACCTCAATAATCACAGAACTTCTATAATATTTAATGTATAATATATTATATTATTTTAGTGATGCGCTAGTGAAAAGTACGTGTTTGATATCTTTGGTTAAGCATTTTGGAATCCTTGATGTAAAAATACATTGAGGTGTTTGGTCACTGGTGCCAGTTCAAACTGCTCAAACGCTGATAATGAATTTGTAAAATCAATAAAAACTGGAAAAGTGGTACTGCAGTACACATCTTACTCAGGAGTATGCAACTTAACCATTCAATGGTTAAATGTCAAAACAGTGGGAAATGTTGGAAAATGTAAAAACCGAAGGGTTGATTGACAGTTACCTGAAAAATTCTCTCGTTTAAAACTGCATAACTGGAACTTTTATTTATATTTTTGCAGTAGTTACGATAACGAAGATGAATGGAACACTGGGTACAAGTACAGTGTCATGGCGAAATTATCCCCAATGCAGGTTATGGACCGCTTGAAAAAGTTGGAACATGAAGCTAAACGGGTGAGATTACAATATTTGTTGAGTTTGGTTGGATTTAGGTAATCGTGATTTAGTACCTATCAAATTAGTTTAAATACATACCTATAAGAACTTTTTTTTGTAAAACCGGGTTGGAGCGCCCTCTGGAAAACCAAGAATATTTCGGATTTTTCAAAATTCAAATCAGGTGAATAGATCAATATAGAAGTAAAATAGAAGTTAATCGAAGTAAAATCCAGCAGCAGAAAAGTAAGAATAGTGGCGGCCGGCGGCTCACCTTCTGAACCGATCAACGTCTATCACATTCTATATCACACACCGTTTGGAGAGACTATTGCTCACCTCGAATCGTGTACACAATATTTATGTGTACACAATAATTTATTTTTTATTTATTCCTACGGTATATTTATTAAGTAAATCCAGGATTAACTAAATCCACAATTAACTATATCCACGATCAAACTGTAAGCATGTCGAGGGTCCCACGGCAACACCCCACATCGTCATTTGGGCGACTTTTTAGCAGAGCCAAAACACCTATGACTATGTTTACTGAGTAATTCAGTAAAATAAATCGTGAGATTTATTGATACCTAACTTAGGTACCTAACTTATACTTAGTTAGATCGATCCGCCGGGGGAAGACGCTTCGAATGGTATGCATACATAACTCATGCATGCATAACTCATTTTGGCCAGAAGTGACGATGTGGGGTGTTGCCGTGAGACCCTCGATTTGACGTCTCGCATAGTGGCCCATAAAATACCGTTGCGTTATAAATCAGGTAAGTACGAGCATTTTTCCAAATTTGTCCAAAGAATTTGTTTCTAGGATATGGCAATATCATTTTCCTGATAATATTCTTTTCTCAACCTAGTCTTCAGTTCATGGGAATGAAAAAAAGAAGATGGTGATGGTGATCAATGTTATTGTTTCTGCAGGCTGGTTGTAACGTCAAATACAGTGGAGGGTTGCTGCACTACCTGAAACTCTGTTTGATCGACTGCGAAGACGACTCCGAAATGCCTGTCGGCGCTCTCAACGCTCTACTGGACATGCTTGAAGCCGAAAAACAATCTGGGAAGCCCTTTCTGCTGTCGTCCCTGATTTTGGAGTCTTCGCTCCTCCGCCAGTTTTCCACTGAGAGGACGATTAGAATGATTTCAAATCACATCCAAGATGAGTTAGTAACACAAGTTTGAATCATGTTCTGGATCATTCTCAGCTTGGAAAACACGTACATTAACTTGCAGTATAAATGAACTACGGCCATTTCAATTGCCCTAAAAGTGGAATTTATGTTCGATTTAAACAACTCCACTGTGTTGAATTTTGGTATCTGATTCGAGATTTGCTATTTGCCAACAAGAAATTATTAATATTCTCTAAGACAGTATTAGCACTTATTAATGTCATGTGTTGGTTGGTTTACAGGAAGAAAGTGGTTGACGCCTTAGACTGTTTAGCCCTTGCTGTTCTTCACATTTCCAAAGGGAAAATAAAGAAAGCTGGCGAAGCTCTGGAGCTGTGTGAGGACTCGCAACATTACATTGACCTACTCGTTGAGTTCTGGCCTCTGTTGTTCGATAACTCCAGAAAGGTATTTGAGAGTCGTCGTTCTTAGTAGTATATAATTTTAGAATTCACTTTTTATAGGCAGTTTTCAGTGTCAAAAGCCTGAATTTTCGTATTATTCTACTGTTTCTTGGTCAAGTTTGGGTTTCAAAAGGGGTGAGGTCAGATATGAGGTGAAACACTCTTTTGTATAGCATCATCTTACAGTGTACTAAGAAGGAACAAAGAGGAATTGATACAGATGGGCCCAAAGAGGAATGCAGTAGCCTCTGTTTGTGACGTTACTATTGTATGATACTTTTCAACGCTTAAAACAACTAAATCGTCGCATAAGTGTGGTACATGCTTTTAAAAAAAACCCACAAGTACAGTACTTGTTTTTTTTTTTTTTTTAAACCCCACAGTACAGTAACTGGGGAGGCATTTCTAGATAAACCAGGAGTTGACCACGTGCCGGTTTGAAGCATGGAATGGACAATATATTGCATTGGTCTGCAAAATAGAATAATTCGTTACCTTTTCCTGTTAATCGGTTTCACTTCTAATGTATTTAATTTTTAAGTATAAATGGAGGCCACTTAGGAAGCGATCTTTGATGATCGTGAACATGCATCTGACTAGTGAAACACTGCAAATTTTTCAACAGCAGTTTACTATATTTTGTACTAGACCACTGTGCTGCGTATAATATCCTCGTGAGTCCTGTATGATGCGAAATGAGCTAAAATATTGTTCGAATAGGTAATCAGTTGGTCATATCCTAGTCAACGGGGAGTGGGTGACTAGCTCAGTGAGTTTATGGGGTTTTACTGATGGGTCGTAAATAATTTATAACAAGAAGTACGGTTTTGTCAAGGTAGCGTAGAAGAAAATACAAATTAGGATAAGGCCAATTTTATTGAAATGGTTTGTTAGACTTACAGTGGAAGCGAGAAAAAAAAAAAAAAAAATAAAATGTCTCTTTGGTTTCAAAAATAATTGTCAACTTGAATAATGGAGACTCTCCATTATTCAAGTTTCTAATATATTATATCCGCTAGAAGAACGGGTGAGACGAAAGATGGGGATGAATGTAAATTAGACGTGGCGGGTAGAACATATGACAGATGACAAATCGATTGTACGTCGAATGAGCCAAAACGCTTGAACGGGAGGGTAGAAGATGCGGAACAATAAAGGAACGGCGGAAAGCAGAGGTGTTTTGGACTTCGATTCAGATGGTCAACATTGGGCTTCAGGAGATGGTCAACATGAAAACATTGGGCTTCAGGAGTAGAGATGCCTACGACTGACGACGCGGTGTGACTAATGAACATATAATCAAAATGTGTTCATTTAATGAACCCTTCTTCGCTCTATAAATAAAAGATTTGACTTACATATCCTAAGCCTTCTTGTTGGGCATATCCAACTAGCAAATACATATTTTCGAAAAATGTATATTTCGAATCGAATAGAGGTCTTTATTAGGGATGAGAAGGCTCTTTGAAGAGATTAAGATTCGATACCAAAAAAGCGAATGTGAAGAAGGGTGTGATTTCGAATTGAAGAGAGCTATTCATTGTAGATGGAAAGCTCTTTGACCCACCAGTTTTAATTTATTTTTGAGTGTCTATACCAATGGCTCATAATGAAAATACCAAATCTTGAGGTTTTTGCCATATGTTGAGAGACCTCAAAAATATTGCTGCTTCAATAAGTACCTGGTTTTCGGCGTTCTGAGTCAGTTTGACTCTGGATATAACATTGGCAAGTAATTAGCAGTTTCAGAAATGCTTTATGACCTCATGTGGTGTTTTCAAATTCGATTCCAGCAAGCCAAGGTGACACCGGATGACTGGGAAGGCGTCACATTGTCAGAGCTCTCTGTTTTACTCATCGACAAGAAACCTGAGGAGATGTCGATAGTTCTCTCTGGGCTGGTTACCGAGAGCAAAACTTTGAGGTTGCAAGATATTCTAGAGGTACGTAAATCAATATTACTATGTCCCTTCGGTTAATAATTCTTTCGAAACCAATGGTCCACGAACTATTGGGGTTTCCCGGCCAAGAACAAATTTTGTTCTTGGCCAGGAAACCCCAATATTTCGTATTATTTTGACAATTCGTTAATGAAGTCATGTTCATGACTGGACATTGAAAGTTCTCGTCTCTGATGACAACTTTGAATCTACGTGACACGGAATCTACATAGATGCTCTCTTTAAACCTGGATACTTCTGTCTCAACCTGGCCTTGGATTATATTATATATATTCCGAGTGTGACTTATATTCCTTAGCAATCTTCAAACCTTCACGAATATGCTATGACATAACTACAAATGTCTTGAGCAAAAACCAATCTTATGTCCAATCATCCATGTGTCTACATTCGAATGAAAAGTTGAATAAACTCGGCCCTGCGGGACTTCACCCAGACTTACCCTCTCGTTTTGAGCCTTACGGCTGAATTCCTATTAGCATGGAACATGTTTTAGCCACGTCTTCATCTCCCTTTTCTTTGTAAATATACTGTAGTGGTAACTACATGAGGCCCTGATCACATGATTTTCCAATATATTGATTGACATATATGTTGACATATATGTTGAATTGGTCGTGTTTTGATCAAAAAAGTTGTTGTTACGTTTTGTTTTGAGTGATCAAACACAAAATACAATCTTGTTATCCCTGTTAACAAAAAGTTCCGTTATTTATCTTACAATACGATGCATAGTGTGAATAGCAAGTTTAAGGCATAAGGAGGCTTCATGCCAAATTATAGCTTCATAGAGTGAATATCATAGAAATTAGCTTTAGGAGCGACGTTATGTAACGAACGGACGGACGATTTCAGCCAGTTAGGTAACGGCTAAACATGTTCCATGTTAAAATACGTGATAATAGAATGTAATTTCCTCTCTGTCCCATACCCTCCAGTCGCATGAAATGTAAGTATGAGTGTTTACGATTTTTTCAGGTGTTCTTGGTGTACTTGCCCTCCCGAATGGGACAGGATGGAACGAAAATCGGTTCCGTTCTTCAGTTGTTCCTGGAAGGCGTTTTTGACTATTGGTATCACAGTGACTCGTCTTGGAGTCCGAGTTCTGATGACAGTCACTCAACGGAAGGCTTGAAAGTAAGAAAACTAGCGCTTTGTGTTTATTATAAAAGATGCAGCAATGGACACCGGTAAATAATCTTCTGAGAATGTGATGAATACTTTGAGCTGTTAAGAAAATGCTAAAACTATCGCCAAACCACACCAAACATTCACGTGAGGCTTGTGCCAGTACCAATATGGTTAGAATAATTAGTTCCAGCTGTCCCTCGGTTCTGCAACATGAGGAGGCGTATTGAGAGCAGTGGAAGGCAGGAGAACACGACTTGGTGTTCAAGCTGGCTGCAGAACTTAGTGTTCAAGCTGGCTGCAGAACTTAACTTGCTCCAGAAGTAGACCACGAACAAATCTCAGCTCTTCCGCCCTCTCCTCCCCTATACAACCTGTAATATCGTTGCAGGGAATATTATTATGTAGGGGAGGAGAGAGCGGAAGGGCTGAGTAATTTGTTCGTGGTCTACTTCTGGAGCGAGTTCAGTTCCGTGACCAGCTTGAACACCTGTTCTCCAGCCTTCCGAATACTATCCTTCATCGAACTTGTATAACCCGACACTTGTGAATCTACGCATTCTACTCTAAACGCGTTCCAGATCGTCCAAGCTGTCGGCTGCTCAAAACGTTCTCGATTTAGGAAGCTTAAACAGAGCAATTATACAGCAGAATTATAGTGGGGATGCAACCTTGCAATTTAATCCTCAAGTAACGGTATCAGGTATGTGTGCTAGTTCTCATTGGAACTAAAGCAGCGCTCTAAAAGAACTTGGAACGGCTCCAGAAGTTTCAGTAGGCATTTAGGCTTTACGGTTAGAGCCGGTACGCCACACAACTGATCATCCGCTCTAATGCCGCGAACATTTATGGTCACTAAAATAATACAGTTCTCTTGGAGAGTTGGGACTGCAATCACGGTTTTTTTGCAGTTTCTCCTCTCTTTTTACCGATTGTTCAGCTTGTGATCTTGGAGGACCTGAAGAGGTGTTAAAAGCACCTAGTATCCGCTCAGAGGTCGGCTCAGTCCAATCTCTTATTAACATGAGAATAAACTAGTTGAACAGTTGTAAATCAATCAATTTGATTTCCTCCACCAACTTATTTCCTACTCAATTGCTTTGTAGATCCTGATGAGGTCCCTTCTCAGCGGATTGGTCGTCAAAAATGATTCGAGGTCGGCAGTGAAGCAGAGCGCCAGCGATCCGAGAAAACTCTTTGGAGGGAAAAGATACAAGTTTCTTGACCTCCTGTCACCTTGCGACGATCCAGGGTTCGTGCCCGAGTGCCACGACTCACTTCTGAAACTTCAGGTTTGGACTGATGGATTACTTGAATGTCAAATAACATTAAGAATCGGGTATACAACTCAGATCATCAATCTAGGGCTAATAACGGATTGAATTTCATTCTTTCTCAGAACTTGAATGCATATAACTCAGAAGCTGTGGCTCTACCTCAATTAATTTTCTGCAACCAGAATTTCCAGCAATTCAGTGATGTTACGATCAGTATTTGAAATAAGCCAATACCGAAAAGGAAGAACCATGGAATTGTACAGAGACGTATGTCCGCTTCTATAACTCCATGGTTCACTGACAAGTTTCTATCACTTGAGCTGATTGATAATCAATTAGGTGGACCCCTGGGGATGATCGATTTGAATGTATCAACCTGCATTACTGTGGAGGGAAGGCGCAAAGTTTTAGCGGTTCTCCAATTGAATTGCAATATTTTTGGAATTGAATTCTCATGGGGGGAGGGCTGATTGACCCTTTTAGCACTTACTCTATGCAGGATGCTAGTTTACTGCGCTATATGCTACTGGAAGTAGATCAAAAATCTAAGAAGAGAAGGTCTTTCAGGAGACATTGAAGATCAATGTAGACCAAATGTTGAGGTTGCCACAGACAAGGTTCAGTCGGGTTGCAGCTCTTGGGATGATTGGGTGTAGAATTGGCTGGGCTGAAACGTTGAAACAAATATTCGTTAGGTATTCTGACCCGCGTAGGGCTGATAAACATAGTCGCTGAGGTTAAAAAAGCTGTTTTTGTTGAGAACCTCTAAACGCCCAATACCACTGGCTACATTGACGTTGTAAGCTTAGCTAGGTTCTGGATTGGACATTGGTCAGTGGTTGTCTTCGTCCACGAGGCATGGCACAATATTCAATCTTCGGTTTACTTATTACTAATTATTATTGATTTCGTACAAGTTCTGTGTTCGTTACTGTTAACTTTATTTTTCCCCATGTTGTATTCTCCTAACTGTCTAATTGTTCAACAAAAACAAAACCCAAGTACCAGGTTCAGATCCTTCCCCTTTCATGTTGGAACGAAATTACTGCTGACGGTCTTTGGACCAAAACATATCATATTTGGTATCGTTTATTTATATATTCTTGTCCTTTCTTTGGTTTGTATAATTGAATTGTTTCCTTTTGTTGAATAAACATGGTTATTCATTCATTCGTACTTACAGTTGCAATAATTGTTATTAATTTCCAGTGCCTTATGTGTACGAATTGGCTGGACGAGTCAGGGACTTCGGAACTCATTCAGTTCGTTGGTGAATTCGTCGATCAAGATTATGGTTTCAGCCTGATGGTTTTGGCGCAACCTCAGAAAGGAGTTGAACTCCTACTGGACAATCACCCTACCGTGCTCTTGCAATATGTACAGGTAATGCGGATAACAACCTTCTGCATCAACACTTACGCCTCTCAAAATGACCTTGATCAATTACCTATAACACGCTTACTGACTTGTTTACAAGCTGTTTAAAAAAAAACCCAAACTGTGGAAATGAAAGAGAAAAATACTTTACGCACTAAGAACTTTTTGTTCACGAGTTTCATAGTGTTAGAAAGTGTATTAGAACTAGTACAGGCCAATTTCATATTTCCCTATCTGATGTCCTTAAAAATTGCATGTTATTTTTCATACAGTTGTGAATGTTATTTTATCGAGTCGTATTCCGTGTTATCCTTGAAAAGCCCACCACTACACAAAAATAAGTAACAGTCCTATTACACGAGAATGTGCAGGCCAATGAGACAGGGTCAATGAATTATTTTTCCCCATTGCATTGGGGGGCAGATGATGCGATAACACCGGGAGATGGGCTGTGGAAGCCTTGAATAATCAATTGCATCGCAACGCGAGGGTTGAAGTTTGAATTCCAACTGGAGGCTCATCACATCTTTTTCACTACCACATGAAAATGTACGTTGGTACAGTAAATCCGTCTTTTAAAACGTGTCTTAGGATTTTAGACGAGGAAATCCAGTTTAGGTTTTCTAGGACCTACCCTTTATGCCCATACGATTCTAATAGCATGGAAAAAATAGGTAAAAACGTATGATTGTGATTAACTTATTAATGATTATTCGGTACCTGCATATTGTTGAAGCCTATTCATATTATAATATATATGAGGCAATCCCGCATCTAGGGTTAAGGTTGATACACTGGAGAAAAAGTGTATCATAGTACATAATTACAATTACATAATATGTAATGTATATTTCTTATATTATAGTTCCCCACCTACGGACTTTTTCTCCAGTGTATCAACCTTAACCCTAGATGCGGGATTGCCTCATACCCCCACCATACCTCTCCTTCCCACCAGCTGAACCTCCCCCGCTCCAGTCATTCTCTTTCTTTCTTTCTCTCAGCCTCCGTTCATGTCTTAAAATAAAAAAAAACTAAAGGAAGTTCTCTCTCATTACCCTCAACACGTTATGGGCTCAGCACGCTTCCACTGACTAACCCTTCACGGACTAAATCCAACGAAAACGCGGCATCTACTCCAAGGAACGTAATAATTTCAAAAAACACGAAAGAAGTTCTCTCTCAACCTGGTGTTTTTCCTGGCACCAGATGCAACGCTTACGCAAAGCATCAGCTGCCAGCCCCCCCCCCCCCCAGTTGTGGTTGGATTCGTGGTTGTCGTTGGTTGACGCAAACCCCAGTCCCTAGACTTGGTTAAGGGATGCGTTAAAGGGGGAGAGGTGGCATCACTAGGGAACGTGCTCCCTAGTTATGTACCTCGACATGGGAGTTATGCTACTAACTCGGGGACCAACATCCATAGTTGGTAGAACCAGCTAGAGGTTTCCACCGAAACCTGCGGTGCTTAGGATATCAGGTAACCTACACCCTGCATAGAGGCCAGTTGATGGACTGCAACCCCTCATCACGTTTATTGTCAAGTAGAGGACTCCTCTACTATAGTCCTTCCATCATCCCAACTGTCACTTAAACAATTAAGATTTTGCTTAGGTACTGGAAAAAAGGAGTAATAATAATTAATTTTAGCTAACTGTTGATTGTCTTACATACTTACGACTTTGTTGCTCACAGCTGTTCACCTGTGATGTCAGCCTTTATTCAGCTTTATGTGTCCCTAAAACCTGCTATAGACGCTAGTGATTGAGTGAGCAACCCAACATCACGCCCTTCACATGTCAAACTGTTATCAAGTTCAAAACTTCTTCTGGATCTTATTGCAACATGTGCTATAATATAGCATATTATTCATCCATATCTCAATAATTTGATGTTACATCGGTGCCGTCTCTTTGCAGGATCTTCTAACTACAGAAGCAGAACTGAAACATGTCATTACAGCTGTGCAATCAAGGGCAGACGAGGAGGCGGACCACCCAGAAATGGGGTCTAAGACATTCACTGAGCTCTTAGATAGTGAGTACTGATTTGTTTCTGTTACGCATTCAATAAGTCATATGGATAAGCCAAACCTTATACTTGCCTTTTTTATGCAAATACTAAAGATTAGGTTATAGCAATAGCAAATGCTTGTGGGATGTACCAAAATGACCGCTTACTTGATCCAATCTAGATTGAACTGGAAATCGAGTGAATAAAGACTAGCTGTTTTGAGGCATTTTTCTTTCGACTCTTAGGCTTTTGAAAAATTTGCAAAAGGTACGAGAGAAGGTTATCCCTTCTGTCTCTGAACTCATTTTCGTGTTTTCTTCTTGAATTTATTGGGTTTGTGTGCGTTTTCCCAAGAAAACTTTGAGTTGTGGTTAAATTTATGCTGTGTCGTCAAAGGACGTCTTACCACTGTCGGTGGTCTTGTTTCGCCTTGAGGCACAAAACATGGATTAGTTAGTGTCTCAATTCTGAGTTTCTCAGAGTTATGGAGTGATGTTTGGTGCAATCTGTAACAGAAGTAAAAGTCTCGAGGAAATTTGCCAAGTTATTTGGAATTCGCTGGATGAGTGACGTTTAGTTGTTTAGAAATGATAATCCACTTTCAATACTTACAGTGTGAAACCCCTCCTACCAAAATCGAGGTCTTAGTAGTTTTACTATTGAAGAAACCAGGAGGGAGCAATGTATAGACACAACAATGGAACGGTATTATTTTTCGATTAAACAAGTGCAATCTTAGATTGAGCAAATTTCCAACCCCCTCTAATTTCGTACAACAATTTAGTGGTGTGATCTGTAACCACTCAATATTCGATGTATTAGTCCTATATTCTACCTATATAATATATATTATCATGTATATTGATAAAATAGACCTCTTAAGAGATGGGGTTAGAGCAGAACAAGTATGTTCAGTGGCATTTCGTCAGTGTGACTAATATTGGTTTAGATGAGTGGTAAAACTGTACACCTTCGTGGAACCATTTCCTTGTATTATCAGTGAACTTAGAAGACTTCTGTATATATACCCGTAGATAGTGACTATAGCTGCAGGCTTCCCTTTCTCTTATTCCATGTTGCACACTGTTATTTATAATTGTTCTGTCTCCTTTTCCAGCGATTCTGAATCATTTGGCTCAAAGCCTCGGCTGCGAGCTCTTCAACAACATCGTGCCCCACGGCAAAGAGTTCGACTGCTACAAAATCCGGTGCCGCCAGGCCGAGCACGCCAACCACATCAGAGAGATGATCATGGTGTCAGGGCACCGTCTGATGGCTACGATGAACCTCAAGTCATTCACCTAGCCTTACCTCACCCAGGGAGGGCCTCCGATCCGAGTTCCTTTCCACGGTAACATCGTTTCTGTTCAGTTCCTTCCTGATCAGAGTTACTTGTAGACCTGACGTCTGAACATTGTTACTTACCTGCAGACCGCTAGCTATAAAGTCTCTAGTCCGGGAGGTTGCCATTTTTTTGTACTGTTTCACGAGCAGCAGGTTATAATTGCAGATTCAGAAGATGTTGACAGTTTTGTAGGTCCAAGAAAAATATTGACAGTTTTGCCAAATCAACTTGCCATTAACAATCATTCTTGTCATCAATACTATTTTAAGCTAATATTTCAAAATTTTGACGTCTGGTATAACTGTATAACCACAAATATCTCTCGCGCGGTATTTTGTTTTTCTTTTAACACCACCCCCATAATACGACATGTCGACATAAAAATTGTCTGTGCTACTAATGGCGTAATCTTTTCAAAACTTTGGAATTTAAAGTATGTCTGGTTGACGGAAACTTACGAGATATGTCAGATTCAGTACACTTCTGAAACGCGGTTTCCAGCTCTGTTGCCCAAATGTTCAAACCTTCAATAACCCAAAATACCTGTCTAGAAAGGTATCTTTAGAAACACTATCCATAGTATGTACATACAACATGTTGACGTAAACTTTATCGTGCTGCTCATAATGCATGTAATCCTTCCATTTTTTTGCGATTTTCAAATTTGTCTGACTGGCAAAACACTATTTTCTGTGTTCAAAAATGACGTATTAACGCAACGTGGCTTTTGTCAAATTAGAACAAATCGTAATGGCCAAAACCGCTGTGAGAACCTTCTGGATACATTTTTTCTTCGATCTACATTGTGAGGTCTACTGACTTTGTTATTCAAACCTTCTGCTGCTTATAAGGTACTAAAAATTGCGACCTCTCGGTTTACTCCTTTGTACCATTTCGCTTTCATTGGTGTTATTTTGTAATATTTGTCTGCTAGTCAACTGCCCTCAAACTTTTGAATTACTCTTGTTATACGTTTCGAATGGAGCAGCTCTGTGGTAATATAGAATATGATGAGCAAATCTAGTTATTATCATTCGAGAGACCTGACTGTACTTCCGCCTGTCCCTTGGTACTAACTGAATTCCAATGAGCTCTCCTGCTGAGGTCTTTTCAATCTACACCTTACGTATTGTGGAGTGTTATCCTGAGTCCGTGTAAGTCCTCCTGCCTTTTTCGAAGGCCTAAGCTCATAATTTGAGTGTCTTCACAAGATCTACTGTTCTTTTGATTGAGATCTCGTTCTAGAAGCGTTTGTAATCACCTCAGGGTACTACGATAGCACACAGTCTCATTTATGGACGAGACCGTTGCGGCCGGGGAGTTCATTATGTTGTCTTTCTCTCAATAATCTCAAGTATAATGAGCCCACTTAGTTCTGTCTTACAGACACCATTTACCTATTTAAATTATCATTAAGTTCACTTTTCACTTTTATTTAAGATGTACTGGTTTGGATTTTTTTTTCTTGTTAAGTTCACTTTTATTTAAGATGTACTGGTTTGGATTTTATTTCACTTTTATTACACTTTTATTATGCTAGCGTTTTTTGTTTCATATTTTTCTTTTTTCCAAAATAGAAGTCCGAGCACGCACTAGCGCTCCTAGTGTTAGAAGTACTAACCATTTACCCGGTCTTCATGCCATAGGCTATCTCTAAAGACTGGTAAGACCACTGTATATCCACCGCTTCGATTCCACACTGTTTGCATTAGGGTCACACTGGGGAAGTAGCAGTTTCAAATCCAGTCTTTGCACAACACTTCTCTCCCTCATCCTGATTCATTTTCCGTGTTCAGTTAGACCTCTTGTATCCGTGCCCACCTCCCTTAGCCTTTGAACTCTGATTGTATACTTACTCAGTTTGAATATGTTTCATCGGAGTTCAGTCTCGTGCAGTTCATAGACTTTTTACAACAACGCTACCGTGTCAAAGATGCCATCAAAACGCAATGTCTTTACGATCGAAACAGTATTTTCCTTTGTCGAGCAATTGGCCTGATTGGGAAGCCATGCTCCATTTGAGAAAATTAAGGATAGGCAAAAAAAAAACATCAGAAGTTAAATACGAAGGGGAGCCTCTATATAAATCTCTTTTATCCGTGATTTACGGTTATCTGTATTACCATGGACATTACTCTGGATATGCGAGGTCCTACTGTACTCTTATTTTCGTCCAGTAGGAATGATGCGTTTGACCCGAAACTAAGTTGAGGTGTCTGGTTGGTATTTACGCTACATTAGTGAAGTTGGCTTGTGAACGACTCGCTACTTTCCATTTAACGTACGAATTTACTGACTTATTACTGAAGGGAAATTGCTGTTGTTTAAGGTCTTTATGATTCATTAGAATAATTCATTAAAATTATTTTGTTGCACAGTTCTCTTCATTTGGTGAAACTGCAACGAAAAACATCAAGTTCCTGTAATAAATGTGCATCTATACATAAGGAGCTACAATGTTGGCATCAAGTCTAACTTATGCTCCTATACAGATAGCTCTGCGAAGAAGAACTATTAGCTCGTGTTGATTATGGTGTTGGGGATCAAAGTAACGAATTGGTGATTTGCAGTTTATTTAGTTTGACACGACTGGGATACATTACTTGGAAACCGGAGATAGTTTTATTGGTCATTGGTACAGTTTCAAATTATACTAGATTTAAAATCAACCCCCAGCCAACTTATGTAGTCAGGACTGTCTGTAGACGTTGAACATAGTAGATAATCCCTCTCAGTTTCCTCTGGTAATGGTTGTTACGAAAGTAATTTTCGTGAAAGGTGAAATGATAATTAATAAGTATAGGTACTTTTGTATATTGATTGTTTAGATAGAAGTAAAACAGCATTCAATAGTTACAAATAGGTTAACCCTCTACCGTACACACAATTTCCCATAGAAAAACCGTGCGCATGGCGCCATTTGGACCGCTTTCAGTTTCCCTGGATGAATATGGATGAATATAGGACGAAAATATTCAGTCAACATTTTATTCTATTTAAAATACAAAACGAGCAAGAAAATAAATGAATAACCACTTCTTAAGGCTAGTGAGACAAACAACGATCAGTTTACAGACAAGTAGGAATTGAAATAAGGGGAAAATATGCAGCATAAAATAATTGAACACTTCTCCAATTCGAAAACATTAAATTCGGTTTCATGACTGCAAAAGCATAGAAGAACAAGAAGTAAACAATTTTTCT
Source organism: Stenodema calcarata (assembly GCA_963920205.1). Taxonomy (NCBI): domain Eukaryota; kingdom Metazoa; phylum Arthropoda; class Insecta; order Hemiptera; family Miridae; genus Stenodema; species Stenodema calcarata. The sequence goes on from OY986050.1 coordinate 8,103,414, forward strand.
ATAGCATGTGCACTTAAAAACGTGCATGTAAAAGCAAATTGAAACTTAACTCGTTGGCGCTGGGCGGCTTTTGGAAACTCCCATTACGGCGCCAACTTTGGTACTGAAATTACTGGCGAAAACTGGTGGCATCCGTAGTGATCTAGGGTTACCTGGGGTGCCTCATCCACCTATCGCTGCTCTTTGACCTTTCGGACGTCAAAAGACATCAGGCGGTACAAATGCCCCCCCCATGGATACTGTAAATGGTTAATGCCAAATAGTTTAGAAGGGGCGCTCATTTCTGTACAACGAAATCAGATGGTTCGGACAGACCACCTCAACAGGTATCCAGCCTGAACCGTACAACAAATTATTCTTTCTCGTCCCATTTTAAGATAAGTTATCGTTATTATCAAAATATCTATATTTTTCCTTCGATATTTCAAGATCAACACTTGGTGTCAGGACGTCGATATTTCTACTAATTTATTGTATCAATATCGCCGTTTTTCACCACAATTTATGTCGATATTATTAAAATAAGTATGGATTATTAACGCAAACGAAAAGAACATGAGTGATGAAAGTGGTGTTTGGATCTACCACTCATCCAAGAATTTCCTGATTCTCCCCCTTCCTCTAATGTCTACTCTATCGTAGAAATAGTTGTTATTTATAAATTGTTGTGTACCTACCAATTTTCCGAGTCGAATTGAGAAACCCGTGTTTAAATAATACATAGTTTAAAAAAGTTATAAATTCTGCAAACATATCAGTTATGAGGAAGTTCTCAATTTTACCGGGTTTTTCGGAGTATTCGTATTTTGTCTTGCCAAAAGTACTATATCGGTGTAGATATTGATTTTTCATGTTTTCTTTTTATGTCCTTTGTCACACTTCTTCAAACCTACAACAAGCCTTTATCGTACGTTGTGTCCTGTCTCACTCGAATGTAACTGCTGACAAAATGTATCCAATAAACTAACCATCTGAAAAAATTCTGGACGATGTTAGAATTTCAAGTAATTATGGTTAAGCTGTGCTCCAAATTGTTGTTTTGTTATTTTGTTTTACTCCTGTGTGGCCATGAAGAATCAAATCTTCAAAAATCCTAAGTGATCTCTATAAGTTACGACTTGAGACCAGATGGTTTGGACCCCGCTTTCCTCGTACTAATGTACCAATAACTATTTGTGTTGAATACTTTTGGATGCTGTTTTATATATTTCATGTAAATAACGGTCTTCGAAATGTTATTGGACTACTTCGTTATAATGAAGTCTTCACCTACAAAATATCCGATCCATGTAAGTTCCTGCTTGAACTTGTCAAATGAACAGCCATTTCAGGCTTGAGCGTTACGTCGGAGATGCTCGAAAGCGTACTGATTTTTAAGAATTATCAAAAGATAGTTCAATCTTCCAATATCAGGCACCCCTGGAAGTAAACCGCCTTAACTCGACGTGTCAATTCAACACAGTTTGGCAAGTTATAAAACCATTTAGTTACTGATTATGCAACGAGGAGCGTGATAATGTCGACATCCAAAGGCGAACAGTCACATTTTGAATTGCGACTTCATTTCCCTTAGGAACCGGAATAGTGTCAGGTAGAGTATTTGCGTCCCGAAATTTCAATTATTCGATCCTCTGGGGTTCTACTCATCTCCCCTTCAATGACGACTCGAGTATTTTTTTTTTCCATTTCCGAAGCGCAGGGAGCTATTTTACTGAAGATTAAGCTCAGCACAAGTCTGATAGGGATTCAGCGTTCGGAGCTCAGAATTATAGTGGGTGCAGGAACGCTTCAGGAGCAGATAACGTTGGATTGCGGTGGTTCCCTTCTAAGGGTGCTCGATGTTCCGATGCCTGAATGCATCATTGTTGCTGATTACACTATTTAGTCAATTAATGATTGCCTCTGTTTCCTTATGAGTCAATCTTGCTCGACTTCCAAATCAAAACTTGTTTGGTACCTTTGGTACTTTTTTTTCCAAAGATACCTACGTGATGCCTAATTGGTGTACATCACGTTATCGGTTGAGATAAATTATCTATTATTATAGTCGGTGTGTTGTAGTAAGTTCGTTATCGTTTATTTCTAGATGTCTATTTGTTGCTGCAATTCATTCGATCATTGCAAGTTGAAATCTATTACGGTTGCTAGCAATCTATTATTGTTGTGAGTCGCGTACTGCGCTTGATATGATATTATTATAATTCATATGTGATTGTGTTATTACTATTTCGTTTGAAAAAATTTCGAATTCTTACCGACAGTTTATGATAACCCCTCTGCACATATTAAGTCTCAACCATGTCAACTTTACTTCTGTAGGTTTATCTACAGCCGTTGATGTTTACAAATAAACCGATACTTACTTGCTCTACTAACTCGGACCTTTTCGTCTGAGATAATCAATTGGAAAGATCATAGCGTCTACGCATGCACGAATTCACGTATTCTGGTTTTCTTGAACCTCATCAGGTTGAATCTGTAATAGATGAGCGATAAGAGAAGCGCATGCGCAAACAGCGTTCACAACGTGAGGAATTTATACAGCCTACCCACTTGACAGACGTTTTTATCAATTTTTTTTTCATTAAGCTCGATGCTCAAACCTAATGCTGACTGTGTAAAACTCAATCTCATCAGACTGTAAATTTCTTACATTTTTCTAATGGCAATTCCTTTTGCTTGTCCCGACTTTGTAATGTAGAACTTCTACAAATAGATGAATGCTTTCAGTAAAATATGCTACCTGTACTATTCATAGTTACGTACCTCCTTAATATTTCTTTATTAAAAACAACAAATATACTGTGGTTTAATTTCTTAGAATTTTTTTGTCTTATTCACAAATAAAACCTCATATTCAAAAATCAATGTATAGAAATCAGTAAGTACCTTCATCTCATTGTAGCTGCTGAAACACTATTGAGGATCCGTGATGGGGTTTTCTAGGGTCCATTGATACTGGATGCTGTACAGCGGATGATTAAAATAATTGTTAATGCGTGTGTCAACCATAAATGGATGGTGGTTCAGTACTTTTGGAAACAGAGCCGGAAATGTACTATTTAACCCTCTACCGTTCGCATGGGCGGCATTCGTACCGCCTCAGAGGTTTTTCGACGTTCTAAAGGTCGAAGAGCAGCGATAAGTAGACGAGGCACCCCACGTAGCGTACGGTTGAGGGTTAAACAGCTTGAAAAATGACTGCACTTCTGGAAATTTCTGGTTTTATGGATTTTTGAAGTGACCAACTTGTGACCCCCTGCTATTTACCTAGGGTTACTATTAATGTTTTGAGGATGATCCTCAGCCCAGTCAGACACTTCATCCTTATCCTCCGTCTGCAGCACGGTGATCGACAACCTTGAAATTCGGCATGAGCTACGAATTGAATAATAATCCCTCTCAACTTTCCATACCTTTTGGTCAGGAATGGCAGAAAACTAGAGGTTCACATTTCCAAATCGCCACAGCCCTAATTTGAATAGATTTTGGTTTAGAGAATTCTTAAGACCACCTGAGGCGTTGTAGAAGAAGAAGAAAAACGTTTATTAAAAATCAAATGAAATTGTTCTTATAAAATAAACAATACAACATGGTATTAAACCGTCTGTCGGTAGTGTCGGCCCCGAATAATAAATGGAAATAAATTGACTTGAAAGGGAACAGAAACTGGAACAAAATCACAAAGTTTACAAAATCAAAAATTGGTGTTGTATAACCAATCATTTGTTCATAATGAGGGTGCCAAACAATACGAACGGGCCAATTTTCGTTGTAGAAACAGCTGATTCCAATAACATATCTGAGATACGTTTTGTGCCTACGGAAAATTTCTGATCTTTAATATCTTTCTGAATATTGCTGCGGCCGTCACTGAGCTAAAAACATTCTCCAATGTGAATATCACCACGATACCTACTTTATAATTTGTAAGAGTGAGAAAAAACAAAGACGTATAAGATAGTAAGACGTACTTATCTAGATATTTAATCGGAGGACGCAATCGAGAAAACTGCAATACGAGCGCACCCTTGAACCAAGAGCACTGAACGGAATGCCTTGGGGTGATAATATTGATGACTGATGAACCTGGAATTACCATCGACTACAAAATAAATTTGATAGAGCAGCAAGATTCGATGCATTCCACAGCGAGATTCGATGCATTTCATATGAGTATTTGAAATCGAAGAATTTCTCAATACTGTGGTAGTCGCTCATTTCATATGAGAAGGGGGATGGGAGCGTGTGCAGAGAATAAACAATGAAACTGCTTATCCATCACAGAAAAATAATATTAAGCTTCCAGTGAACAGTTTAGGAGAATTCAAATGGGGCAGGTTAACGGTCCAACGTTCTGTGAATTATTACGAGTAGTAGGTACTGCTGCATTGATTTTGAAAAGGAAAAATGAAGTGATACCGTCTCTTTCATTACAGAAAAAAGTGGGTCGGACAAAACTGACGGAAGCAGAACGGCTGAAGAAGCAAAGAGAAGCGGAAAATAAAAGATTGTGTCTACGAAATGTGAAAACTTGGGTACACACGTTGCCTGTTGGAGAGTGACAGAAAGAATGATCGAGACGTCCCGTTCTTCAGGTGAAGATAATCTAGAGGCCGCGACATCGATCCTTCTCCGAACTTATGCTGATCGAGTGATTCCGGGGCAGATTAGTTCAAGAGGATACGAGTTAGTGGGTTTTCAGTGAGTGAACCCTCACACGGCTGCGAACTGTAGACCTTCCAAAGTCATTTTCGAGATTTTCCCAGTACTAACCTTTGAATTCTACAGGTCGCCTTCCAGAATATGTTGGCGAACATACAGGAGCTACCTCATATCTGGTCACCTACTGGAACGATTATTACACGATGTCATCATAAATTTACACTATTACTCCAAGTATTTCGTATAGTTACGGAACTCACAACGGTATTTGTATAAAGAACTGTGATCCAAACAGGAAATAATGAACCATTATCAAAGAATTCGTGAGTTCCATCATTAAGTAATGCTGCCAATCAGGCATTACTTAAGACACGGGTTTAGTTGGCGTGTAAATGGTTTGAATGTTTATATTTATTTTCATAATAAAATAATTTATTATTTATAAATTAGCTGTGAAATGTAGGTATTACAAGTTGAGGCTTTTTTTCGAAAGTAAAACCGCCCATTCCCTACCGACTTTTACTACATAATGTAGTAAGTAGGTAATATGTAGTAGGTTATGCTAGTTGTATTTTGTGATAATATTGTCACCTATTGTATTTTTCTATTCATACTGTGACTAATTAGCAATTACTCTCTCATTGCCATATCAATGTTATAACCTCAGGCTTTTTGTAATGTCTTGTATTAAGTAACAATCGATGCGGTACTACCTAGGTAGACAGAACGGCACTTTGTGGCTCATTCACATTCTATTGGGGGCAAGAAGACGTAATTGCTATTGAATGTGTCCAACAACTTCTGGTTCCCTATAAGGTTTTGATTGGTTGCTCAAACCCTCGCGACGGGCTGCAGGGAACTAACAAATCTGACAGCCGGTCACGTTGGTACAACTGTCGCCTCCAATAGTTCACCTTCCTTTGGTTCAAAATCATCAGTTCACTACACGATCTGTCACGGTGTCATATAACGGTTGACGCCGCATCCTGCCTTTACCTGAATATTCGTTAAAAGTTTCTGCGGTCCCAACCTATTTTCGTACCTCTCATTACCTGAATTCCAGAAACTTTTCCGACCAAAACCTCTCCGTTATCCTTGGCTTTCTCTTTTCCTTTCAATCCGTAATAATCGAAGCATCTATTTCGTCCCATTCATAACTTATTACCGGTATCTGTCAATTGTTCATCACCATGTCAGTCAGAAAGACCATCTACAGGTGAGTAAGATTTCATCATATTATCGATATTATTTTCTTAAGCGCAGATAGGTTGTCACAAATTAGAGAATAATATTATTGTTGATTGCTCTAGTAAACAAAACTACTAGTGTAGTGTTTCATGATGGTGAGCGTTGATTGTAATGTAAATTGGTGTACCTATCCATGGTCGGTTGCGCTGATTTTCGTGGGTGGGATAATTGGGTACCTACACGTTTCCTTTATAATAATAAATGGTCTACGCCTAGGGTTCGCCAGACATACTTTATACATAGTATTATTCTATATTTTGAGACAAATACACTATATAAAAATGTGAACCTATATAGTATGCAAAACACTATGAGGGGGGGAGGGGATACATTTTTTCCAGAAAGAATGAAAAATCTTAGGAATCGATTAATATAGGGTGCTCATTTTACTCCTAAGAAAGCTCAAATGCATTTCTTGCCTAAACGGTTGATCGTAGCAAAAAATGCCACAGGTAAAATTTGTAGCCCTTGAGCACTTCTTTCCAAAAATGACCACCACATGACGTTCCAGCCGCGCATGCTCTTCTGGCACAAGATCGAAAGTTGGGGTTTCCAGATGACCCACATGTTTATGCACATTTCTTTAAAGGGCATAAAAAGACAAAACATATGCAACAAACCGCATTTCGATATCTTAAACATTTACCGAGTTATGGGGTTTTGAAATTGGCAATTTCAAATTAAAGAAAACATATTAATAATATAATATATTCCTTTACCTAGATCTGAGAACGTCAGTGAAAACTGCACGTTCGCACGACCCTCCGTTCACAAGTTATGAAGTTGGGGCTATAATGTGACAGCCCCCTATTCCCTCCTAAACTGCCTGAGAGAAATAAGGGCAAAGGAACGTAATTTTTATTCTATCATTTGAAAATTCAAATTTCAAGACCCCATAACTCGGTAAATGTTTAAGATATTGAAATGCAGTTTGTTGTATAATATGTTTTGTCTTTTTACGCCAGAAATGTGCATATACATATGGGTCATCTGGGAACCTCAACTTTCGAAACTGCGCCGGAGGCGCATGCGCAGTTGGAACGTCAAGTGGTGGTCATCTTTTGAAAGAAAAACCCAAGGGCTACAACTTTTTCCCGTGGTATGTTTCGCTCAGCTCCACCGTTTAGGCAGGGAATGCCTTTGAGCCGTCTTAAAGTGAACACCCTTCATAATATATATTATACAGGGTGTTCACTTTAAGACGGCTCAAATATTATAATAAAAAGTTAGATGGTTAATATTTTTTAATATTTCGGTCAACTTCTATAGATTTTGACAAAGGCAAGTTGGCCGAAATAATGATGATACACATATGGAAACAAATCTTTATTTTTCCTATCCATACTTTTTGTCTTTTCTACCGAAGTTACTATATATCGCCTATTTATGCCACTCTATTCTCGTAAAACACAAAGCAGGTAGTTCCTATTAATTTTGTTGTTGTTGTTAGTTCCTATTAATTTTGTTGTTGTTGTTAGTTCCTATTAATTTTGTTGTTGTTATTGCACATTCCCCCCCCCCCCCATTTTATGTTATTTAGACTCGATTGATATCACCTCAAATGTACTCCACCTGAATCATTGAAATAGTGTGCTTTTTCTCAATTGCCGGATTCCTACCCGAATAATCAGGTTTCGCTAACACTTGAACGTCATGTGGATAGTCCATCGAGTTCTACTAGAAATTTATAGTATCTGGTCTAGAAATCATATTATGACAACCCAAAGGTACCTTGAATGTCATATTGAGTTCCATAATATAATATTATATTATTATGATTTCTAGTCCAGACACCATCAATTTCGGCCGATAGTAACTTGAATCATAACTTCTCATTTGTAGTAAGAAGAATAATGAACCAATTCGGATAAAGGTTGTAGGAAATTCAAGTGTTTGCCAGAATCCAAAGTGGAGGAGTTGCTCTTTCCAACAATGTAGTTGATATAGTTCACAGACCTTAGATTGCTTTGTTCTTCGTCCATTCGATTACATACCTACCTACGTATCGTCTTATACCATTTCAAGATATCATCGGACGTCGCAATGACATCTAGGTGAATGTCCGTATACGTAGTAGTTTGTCAGTATTTGATAGATGAAAGGTCAATGTGTTGATAGTTGATATGGGTCAGACAATAATCGGAAACTCCGTGGCGGTTTGGAAACACCGCCGCTTGAAGGCGCAATGAAATCGAAATACTTGCGTCCCTGATAGCTACGCACCCTAGAAAGGTCATAAAATCAAATAACTTTCGACGCAGGTTCGTATGCGCGTATCATGTAAACCCAAGGAATACAAGGTTTCCTAACGTCTACTTTGTGGAAACACTGGAGTTTACACAATGAAGCGCAAGAGTTTACTCATGGTGGGATAGTCGACGACAGGTGTAAGAGGGAAAGTGAGAAGATGGAAAAGTATATAGCGTTTTTCTCGGCAACCGTTTAACATTTTTGGTTTATTATCTTCGATAATGAACCATTGGAATCGCCCAAAGAAAAAACTTTTTTAACCCCCCCTCAAAATTTGTTGGTTTACGTTTCAAGATACGTAGATTCAGAAAATCGAATAAAAACTCGGCGCCTCGCCAGGGGGGCAAGCCCCCCTGGACCCCCCGGATCTTTTCTCTTCTATACTCAAATTCTTGACACAACGGTTCATTATCTTCTTTGCACAGATCACCCTTCTGTCTAGATCACTAGGTCTAAATGTCTAGATCCTAAATGTTAGATTAATTATTATTATCAACTATTTCTCATTGCAAACCTGTTCATTGTGTACCCAAGATCCTTCCCTAAAAGACCTGGCAGCGGGAAATATTATTCAACATGGTTTGAAAAGGGAAAAACAAGTTTTGTAAAAAATCCCAATGCTCTAGGTAGTAGTCGATACCAGTGACCAACATTTTCTTCAGTAGTCGACATGGTTTTGCACTAGTAGTCGACCTACATGTGTTATAAGTCGACAGTATCACTTGAGTCGACAGGTTTCGTCATTCCATCGTTTTCAAATTTTACGACACCTAAATAAAATACATTCAACTGTGAATCGGAACTTGAAAATAGATTAATAAGATGTAATAAAGTAGTTATCAGACTTTTTATTTGCAAACAGCTCATTATCAGTCTCAAATTGCAATAAGTACTTAAGTAAAAAGGTATGAAAACTATAGTCGAAAACTCATTGTCAGAAAATTGACATTACAGTTGGGCTTAGGTACCTATTTACATATTTTTTTTGACATTTTCATGTCTTTGCTTTGGCACATAAACTGAAACGGGAAAAATTTGTTCCCTTGATTCACCCTTTCCCTCAGATCACGTCAGAACACAAGCGACCGGCGGGCCATTACGTCAGAGCCTATGACGTAAGACGGCTGGCAGGAGGCTAACTAGTACGTCAGAGCCTATGACGCACGAGCGTATGACGTAGACGGCTGGCAGGAGGCCAACAAGTACGTCAGAGCCTATGACGCACGAGCGTATGACGTAAGACGGCTGGCAGGAGGCCAACAAGTACGTCAGAGCCTATGACGCACGAGCGTATGACGTAAGACGGCTGGCAGGAGGCTAACTAGTACGTCAGAGCCTATGACGCACGAGCGTATGACGTAAGACGTCTGGCAGGAGACTAACTAGTACGTCAGAGCCTATAACGCACGAGCGTATGACGTAAGACGGCTGGCAGGAGGCCAACAAGTAGGTCAGAGCCTATGACGCACGAGCGTATGACGTAAGACGGCTGGCAGGAGGCCAACAAGTACGTCAGAGCCTATGACGCACGAGCGTATGACGTAAGACGGCTGGCAGCAGGCTAACTAGTGCGTCAGAGCCTATGACGCACGAGCGTATGACGTAAGACGGCTGGCAGGTGGCCAACAAGTACGTCAGAGCCTATGACGCACGAGCGTATGACGTAAGACGGCTGGCAGGAGGCCAACAAGTACGTCAGAGCCTATGACGCACGAGCGTATGACGTAAGACGGCTGGCAGCAGGCTAACTAGTGCGTCAGAGCCTATGACGCACGAGCGTATGACGTAAGACGGCTGGCAGGTGGCCAACAAGTACGTCAGAGCCTATGACGCACGAGCGTATGACGTAAGACGGCTGGCAGGAGGCCAACAAGTACGTCAGAGCCTATGACGCACGAGCGTATGACGTAAGACGGCTGGCAGGAGGCCACTAGTGCGTCAGAGCCTATGACGCACGAGCGTATGACGTAAGACGGCTGGCAGCAGGCTAACTAGTGCGTCAGAGCCTATGACGCACGAGCGTATGACGTAAGACGGCTGGCAGGTGGCCAACAAGTACGTCAGAGCCTATGACGCACGAGCGTATGACGTAAGACGGCTGGCAGGAGGCCACTAGTGCGTCAGAGCCTATGACGCACGAGCGTATGACGTAAGACGGCTGGCAGGAGGCCACTAGTGCGTCAGAGCCTATGACGCACGAGCGTATGACGTAAGACGTATACGACGAGACCTTTTGTGTCTCTGCGCCCCCTCCCACACCCACACCGCGTACCTCGTACTTCATTTTGGTTTATTATCTTCGATAATGAACCATTGGAATCGCCCAAAGAAAAAAAAATTTTAACCCCCCCCCCCCCCTTAAAATTTGTTGGTTTACGTTTCAAGATACGTAGATTCAGAAAATCGAATTAAAAAAAATCCGTCCGTCCGCCGTACGCCAAACGCCGTACGCCGTCCGCGGCACTTTGCCCAGTTAGCGTTGAGTTAAAATTACGAAATTTTTTTTATGGGTTTCGACCAACCCCACAATGGTCCTCGAAACTTTTCATAACCCTAGGTCAAGGGGAAGGGGTTCAAAACGAATTTTGGTACGACATGGTATGACTATGGTATGGTATATTATTGTATGTATGATTTAGTATAGTACAGTACGGTATGATAGGAAAGAAATGGTATGAGTACGGTGAGAACATGGTATGGTGCCGATTTGCAACACAGTCTGGTATAGACAGAAGGGTGATCTGCACAAGGAAGATAATAAACCGTTGTGTCAAGAATTTGCAGAGTTTTTAAATCTGAAAAATGGCTTATTCTCAGACAATGAATACAAATGAGGCTAACAAATAATATCTCGAAAAATCTTTCAAAAAAATAAGAGAAATAAACCAAAATGGCAGAGCAAACTTTGTTTTCTTTAAGCGCTTCTTCAATGATATGTGTTATCCGATAGACTTGGTCAATCGTTGAATGCTTCAGACGAAAGCCAAACTGATGACGTGGCAACGGCTTTCGTAGAGGAGAAATGGCGGGAAAAGGCTTTACATACGACTCCGTAAATGTGTAATTCATAGACCAGATAAAGAATTCAAGATGAACCAGAGTTCAAATTAGCGTGCGGTGGTGAGAGGTTTCATCATTTTTCATTTCCACAAGAAACGTCTGCTAAAAAAAATCAGCTGATACGATACGGAATTATTTCAAAATTTCAAAATTATTTCGTTATCTTCTTCCAAGTCGTAAACTTGTATTGTGCGTCATTTTGCACGTTTTCCATCGAGAAGATAGCGGAGAAGAAATCTTCGTCAGGGCGGAGGTTGTTCAATGATGACCTTTTGCCAGTATCAATAAACTGGAAGTTCAAGTTGATCATCGTTGACCCGCTGCTCATCTTCATGATGACGTCGGAAGGAAGAAAAAAACGATGTTTCAACTTGAACCCCTGACTTTAGTAGTAGTATCTTAAATTTTAGAAATTCCACCGTGAAAATGTTTCAAAACGGCGGTGGGCAAGTGACAACCCGTATCTCCATTTTTAGCCAAAATGCGTTTTTTCATCAATGAACTCCTAGGAGGGTTTCCTAGCGATTCTGACGTTCCTAGCGAATTTGACGAATTACAACAGTTTTTTTGGGTCTCCTGTAAAGTTGAGTATTTGGAGTTTCGCCCATCGTCGAAATTGGGAGTTCCTTCAAAAAGTTGGTGCAATTTTAGCGTTCAAGTGTAGAAAATCGTCGAAAAGGAATTAGGGTTATGCCATGATATTTGACTTTCTGAGGTTCTGCTCAAAGGACCTTCAAAGTTGTTGCCAATTGCATGAGCGAGCGGGGCTTATTACCTATTTACTATAGTTTCAACTTAGTGCAATCCTATCATACACCATCCTATTCATTATTATGTACGATCCTCAATACATAATAATTAGGTATATGAACCTATTGCAAAGACTCCGTTTCCGTCGGTTTCCCAAGGGCTCTGTAAACTACGCAGTGCTAGGTCAGTGATTTGTGAGCGTTTGTCACTGTGTCGTATTAGTACGTGTATGTGGACGCCCCTAACCCACAGTTAAGTGATTGATGAAGACCATGTAAAAGGATAATTCGATAGCTCCGACAGGGCTTCCCTACGCTCAGTCCTTCTAGAAATAACGTGGAGCTTCCAACCTAGTGTAACGGAAAGGACGTTTTAATCACGCATTATTCAATCTATCTTGATTACCCATGCGATGCTCAGGATATTGATTAGTTTTTTTATGTTGTTTTGGTATGGGTTATGCTTCCATAGCCTCACGAATCTGTCATTTAATGTCATTTACCTTCATTACACACTTTGATGCACCACGAATCACACCAGAATATGTACCCTTCTCCTGATAACGATTACATGAGACAACAAATAAGAAAGAATAGAAAAACATCGATTAGTTAAGAAAAAGACGTGAGATACCTACACAGAGCTCTGATGTAACTGCGAGGGCAAAAAACTATTGAGCAACTGAATGATGAAAAAACGTCGTTTTGAACCGTCACAACTATTTATCGACAACCGTTATGACGACACAGTTTATATAATAGACGAAAATATTACAATTTTGCACTATCTCTGACCCGCGATGCTGCACAATCTGAGCGTTTCTTTTGGTCTATAAGGGCAGGCCTCCAGAAGTGGTGCGGGCCCTTATTTCGTCATTATCATTATGCATCGTTACATTCACAAATACACTAGCCCCGTACAATTCATAAAATTATAAATTAACTATATATTAATAAATTTATAAATTATTTATTTATTAATAAAGTTGTAAATACCTTGAGTCTCTGGCACAGAGGTTCGTTTCAACTTGAGCCAGTGCCATAAAATTGATAAAATAAATGAATCAAGCAAGAATAAAGGAGATGCTGTAGCCTTGCCTAACTAAATAGGAAGAAAAATATGGTTAGGGGAAAGAAACGTGTTTTTGAAGTAATATAACTCGGCTCCACTTAGACCTAGCGACTTGAATTCTATGGTTCTATGTCCGACAGAGTTTAAAATGTTCTAGGACCTACAATAACCCAGTGGCAGATCTACGGGGGGGCTAAGGGGGCTATAGCCCCCCCCCCCCATTGGGTCTAAACTGACACTAGATAAAACGGGAAATTTCTGAGAATATAAAAAATGTAACATGAAATTTATAGGAGTTTGAAATAAACAAACATATAAGCTGGGGATTACAGGCAAGATCCAATGTTTAAACCTAGTTTATATTTCATGTAACCAAAGAATTTATTGAAAATAATTGCTAACCGGAGACGATTAATACTGCAAGAGCACAGCCGCCATTTCACACGAGAGACGACAAAGAGACGTGGCACGGGTGGGAGGGCGAATTTCACTTGCAGTGGAATTATAGGAATAGGTCTAAATAAATCACACGACATTGGTCTGACTGTCGGAAAAATTATAGATGAAAAGGAAAAACTAAAATGTTTGAATCAAGACTTGGACCCTCATTTGGAATATAATTTCCCAACTGAATTTGAAGGCAAACAATATCGGAAATTCAGAAGAGAATGGTTGGAACAACACGACTGGCTTGTCTATAACGAGTCCTTGTCTGGAGGATTTTGTAAAATATTCATTCTTTTCGCTGAAGCAGGGTTAGGAGGTCAGGTGAGCCGATTTGAAAACTCTACAAATTCTTGACACATCGGTTTATTATCTTCTTTGTGCAGATTACCCTTCTGTCTAGATCACAAAACGGTAGATTGATTACCTATCATTATTTAAAGTACGCCATGTTTGTATGTATATTAGTTAGGTATGAGACTGGGTCGTTATGTACTCTAGGAATCTAGGCATTAAATGCACAAATTTTGTAGGTGATTATACCTATTCTGATTTCCTAAGTAGTCCCTGTGATTTCACGCTCATGTTTTCGTTGAATTAATACTTACAAATTCGTAACATGATCGGAGATTCGGCTCATTCAGGTAAAAGGGCCAGAATAGAGAGAAAGATTTTCAAATATTTACACTCTTTCCTCATTCTGAGATGTTACTCGGCAAAAAATGGTTTATTGAGATGTTCCAAACATCAAATTTTACATAAAACCAGTAATTTTTGTCGATAATTTGCTCTTATAGCCATGCTGCGTGACTGTGGATTTTAAAAATTTGTGTAATTTACCAACGATGATCCTTGTACCGGGGAAAAATTGACAATGTCCCCTCATCACTCCAACTTTTCGTAATCGCGAGCTTTTTGACAGTTAAGTGTTGACGAAATAACCCGGGCGGCATGCGGCACGTACCAGGTGGCATGCAGCACGTACCAGGTGGCATGCAGCACGTACCAGGTGGCATGCAGCACGTATCGGGCGGCATGCGGCACGTCCACATAATCCGCCCAACTCGCCTCGATTTCGAACGGCACAGCGTGGGTTGGGTCAGGGCCTGTATCAGGCCACCCGGCAAACCCGAGCGGCACGTACATACTTCTTCGGCTTTACCGCCTGGCCTATGCTGGCCCATGCCGCCCCGCATAGTGTGGACGACTTGGCTTCAGCCATGCCAGTCATAGGGTGCGTTCACAAAGAAAGCTGGTTGCAAGCCCTTATTGGCAAGCGCTTGCAAGCTCCAACCGATGTGAGAAAAGTCTACATTGTATCAAGCGCGTGTGTTCACAGACAAAGCTTGTCCCGGCTAGCAAGTGCTTGCTACAAGTTCTGACAAGCACGCATGAACGTTTTGCACTGGTTTTCCTGCGCTTGTTGACCGAACCAGTCAGTGACAAACAAGTGTGCGGCATGGATGTCGACGAACTAATATCTCAAGTTTTTAGAAGAGGGGCTATTTGGGGCAAACTTGACTAAAACACTTTCAAATTTCTTGAGGATGTAACTAAACGTGGTTAACTCCATTCTCATATAAGAAAAAAACCTCACTTTGTCCAATTTCAATTGAGGAAATAGATGGTGGTATTCTCCAAACTTTCCTCTTCCGCGGTTAATTACATGAACACCGACTTTCCTTCTACGAATTTTCAATTCAACATTTTCAAGCAAAAATAACTCTTCATCACTTGAGGAAGACATTGTCTCAACGAGAGCTGAGAAAAGACTAGCTTGAAATGCAAGCGTTTGTTATGTACACACAAGCTTGTTTTCAAGCGCTTGGAGCAAGCGCTGAAAACAAGTTAATTGCAACCAGCTTTCTTTGTGAACGCACCTTTAGTCATTGGATTCGTGGTTCCAAACAACTATCAAAGGTAGGTAGCTGTAGGTAACTGTGGCATAATGAGCGGCCGATTCATATTTTCAATTGAATCTTTTACTGTTGATTGAATATTTGGTTAATTTTTTATCTTTCAACTTCTACCTCCATTCTTCACTGCTTATGGGGAAGCGCCGCTACGCCCCTGGACAGTATGAACATTGACCCGACAGGCTGCCGCATGATTCACCCTCATGTTGCCAGCTTTTGAAATACTCCTACTTTGAGCCCTTATTGTGAATGAACGGCTGGTCGTACAAAGCTGTGGATGGTCATCTAACATTCTACAAAATTAACTTTATCTAAATGTGAACTAAAAGATATACCGTTCCATATGAATTTTTCGAGATGTGAACTTTTCCAAATTTTCAAATTCATTCATTCGTAGATTGGCCGAATCGGGCATTTTTTTAGCACGGCGTTTGTTATAAAAATGGCTAAATTTTGCCATTTTTTGCCCTTAAATTCCAAAATATTTTCGATGGAGGGCCCCCGAACCCTCCCCCCCCCCCCCCCCCTCTGGCCGCAGTTCTAGATCCACCACTGAAATAACCCAAACAAAACATTTTGCACCAAACACCAGGTTAACCTAATTATAATAAATAATTATTGTTGTTTAATATTATTATTCAGGTTATTGTTATTTCGGAAATTTCATTAAGATATTTTGAAAAGTGAGCAACTCCTTCCCCTAGCACGAGGTTGTCCTCAAATGGGGAAGAAGGCATTGTAGTTCTGAAACTGTAAGCATACAATGCATGTATTTTGTAATTTTTTTCTTGAAATAAATGCATAAGTACTTACCATAAAGAAAAAAAAAATACATGCCCAGTCGTTGGAGTATTGCGTAAACATCACCCCCAGACTGTTTCCCCTGCCAGAATTGCTAACGTGAAGTTGACTATACCTCAGTCGTACCTACACAATTCGTAGGTACTGCACCTACGACGGGGCACAATTCTTAGACAACTGTTTGATCTCCGCTTAAATACCTTGCTTGCCTCTTCCAAAAAACAACAAATTTTTCCAGAGGAATTGTACCTATCAGCGATCGCTTTATAATTAGTTGACACGTGAAAAAATATCAGTCCCGTTATAGACGAGTTTGAATTGGAAACAGAATACAAACGGAAAATTAGGGAAACAAGCTCATAATATTAGAGTCTACTGTAAACACGGTAATAATAGATGTTGTGGTCCGAGCGTTTCGGGGCATGTTTTTTCAAGGAAAATTCCTGTGTGTACGATCTAGGGTGAAAGTTAACTTATCAGAAATACCAATTACCACGCGGCAATCAATGAGGAAATAAACAAGGTTTGAAGAGCACAGAGTCCTTCGCGATGTATCAAACGAATCAAACGAAACCGTAGCTGGGTGATTCTCAGAAAAAGCGCAAATTTCACTAAAGAAGATTGGTCAGTAGAAAAAGGTTCAGGAAAAATCTGAAAACATTTAGTGTCATTCTTCTAATGGTAATGAAGAGTTTAAAATGCTTGGTTGAGATCAAACTCCTTTTCAACGCTGAAATTTAAAATTTAATTTGTTTCATTCCATGGTAATCTCAATAAACCCACGGTAATCAACATCTTTCCACCAATCCCAAGGATTTCAGTTATTTAAAATCTAAAAACAGTTTACTATGGCTTACCAGCATAAATTGGTGAATACAGGGTGAAACGTGGGAAGGGAATGAAGTCAAGGGCAGAGGGAAAAAACATTTACCGAACAAAAAACGTGGAAACTGTATTTTTTAGAAGGAATGTAGAAAATTAACTCACGAAATTATCATAAAGTTGCTCAATTTGTCTTATAGTTTAAAACTCAGTCTTGTCTTATTAATACATCATTGCTTAAACATTGCGAAGTTTTAGAACTCTCGAACAGTTTACCAGGACTTTTTTAAAGGCAGTCGCCATAGCTTAACTAGGAACATGCAAACTTGGTTTGGCCTTAATAAACTACAAAATCACCTATTGACAACCCACGAGTAGGTAAATATACTCCCCCCCCCCCCCGACCCTCTTTCATAGATTCTAAAGGCTAATAGAAGAGCACCAATATACATATTTATTCATTATAAGCAGAACCAAGGCTAAGGCAGTCTCACAACCAATTTTGGAGCTGTCTAGCTTCTAGGAATGACCAACATTAGGTGAAAGTGGTGACTAGTAAAAACTTGAAAAAATTAGGTATAAACTTGGCAAATCTGACATTATTACTCAGCCTACGAGCAAACTTACGAAACTATAAGCGTTTGAGAACTTAGGAAAATTGAGAAATTTAAAACACTCAAGAACTTGGTCGAAACTTGGGAAGGTTGATCATTGAAAAAGTGAAAAACTTGAAAAAACTATTTTGTAGGGACCTACTTCACTCATTTCAATAACCAAGAGTATTTTTTTAATCTTAATTACTTGAAAATCATCCATCAACATTATTTTTCAGGTACTCCAAGTATTTGTAATTGGACACTTTCGACAGTCTCGAAGTAACTAGCTCTGGGGGTGAAGAGAAAACAGCTAAAATTTCATCCATCTTCAGTGTCTGACGATCTGCAAGCTCAGGCCACAAAAACAACTTATTGGCCCCCGATCTTGCCATCGCCAACCTTCTTTTCTATGATTCCTGGGTACTGCATATACTTTCCATATACTGCACCGATCCAGTCTCCCTCAGCTGCACTAGTGGGAAACAATGCTGAAGGCACTTGTGCTACTTCCCTGCTACTGCTACTATAGTCAACTCCCAGTTGATAGGGGCTTGTTACATTGTAGTGGTAGTTGGTAGTTGAAAAAGTGATTATCCATCTAACAGCACACTCGAGACTCGAGAATTGCGCTTTTTCTAGGAATCAACCAGCTGTCAAATACGGTTACGTAGTGTCGAACTTGAAGGTGCACCTCGGATCGGAGCGGAATACGTGTAGGTACCCACGTAAAAGCTTGAAATTGTGGAATTATACAAAGAAACGTAAGGAGCGAGAAAAGGGCAATGAGAAGTAGGTACTTAATGCGAACAATAATAATTATTGCAATGAGAAGGAAACCGCCCATCAGTGACTTCGAGTACGATGAAAAGACGACAGATTGGTTTAAGGTTTCATTAAGTTGTTAAGTACGAGGTTTCATTTGAAACGACTAAAAACGTCGTATTATTCAAAGAGAAGGGGAAAAGGTCGGACTGCCTCACGCTGCTGTCTCGCGTTTCCAAGTGCTTCACAACGGTAAAACTAATTTTTTCGATACTTCAAGTCCAGCCGTTTCGCTTTGATGACTGCTGTTCGAATTAGCGCTGCGGAAACGGTAAATTGTACAGTTTTTTTTTTCTTTTCAACTGTACAATGTGTTTGGCCGCACCCTGAACATCTTCCTATAAGTGCTACACGTACATTACGATCGATACCAAGATAAATACGAGCGACACCAAGATAAATTAAATCAATAGTTGAGCTGGTTCCATCATTTGGCCGATCATTTGAAATTCGTAAGGTCTAATCTTAACACCGGAAAACTTGATCAAAATCTCTGCAAATTCATAACACAACGGTATTATCTTATTTGTACATATCACCCTTCTGTCTTGGTCACTAAATAATAGATTTATTATTATGAATTATGATTATTTTTAATAACTATGATCAAGTAATGTAAATTATTATTAATGCATAATGATTATTGTTAATTATGAATAATCTTTATTAATGATTATTAGTAACTATTAACAATTATTATTAATTAACTCGTTATCTGAAAACCAAGTGCTGTTCAAATCAGCTGGGCCAGTTCGAACATTGACCCGAGAGGCTGCCGGATGATTCACCTTCATGTTGACGACTTTTGGTATGCTCCAACTTTGAGCCCTCATTGTGAACGAACGGCTGGTCGTACAAAGCTGAGCTCTACGTATACTACTAGGTACCTATGCCGTTCTATTTGAATTTTTTGAGTAATAAATTTTTCAAAACGCGGACGGACGGATTTTTTTTTTTTTTCAATTTGATTTTCTGAATCTAAATATCTTGAAACGTGAACCCTCTAATTTGGTGGTGGGAGGGGGGGGGGGGGTTTCTTGGGTGATTCCAATGGTTCATTATCGAAGATTATCATCCAATATCCGATTTACAGCATTTAACGGAATTTCGAATTTGCGCACTCGCAGATCGAATTTCCTATATGATTTATCATCTTTCCAATTTCACCACGTTATGAAACCTCTTATAAGTTGTACACAATTTAAATTTATGTGTGGGAAGGAACGGTATGAAAGAAGGAACGTTGTTTCCAAGCTTTCGGTTGTATTAAGGGGGAAGTGGACGGGCCCTTAGTGTGATTCTGGGATAAGAGATGGCGTTACTGACGCATCAAAAGTTTTTGCAGTCTCATTTTGGAACCATCCAATTTATAACAGTTTGGGAAACGCAGTTTGCCTTCATACGCCCCTACAAGTTGCTGCATCAATTCATTTAATTTTTATACAAATTTAAAATTGGAAAATTTGAAAATTTTGAGGTTTAGAGGTTGAAATTTGGAAAAAGCCGGTGCAAGCCCCCTTCCCAATATGGCTGGATGGGTTTTGAGAGCATCATTTCAATGATTGAGTAAATATACAAGACGTAAAACGAAAAATGGTAATGTTGGTTTTGAAGGAAAACAGAATGGCTGCAGACCCCAATTCGGCGCTCAAGGTCACCACGCTCCCTTTCCTCGGTAGCCTGTGTCAATCAGTTCTCTTGAACCACTCCTCTCTCCATCCGTCTCTCTTCGTGGAAACGATAACCCCACAATAGCATCAAATGGACAAAGTCCTCGCGTATGTACACTAAGTCGCCCCCCACCCTTCGCGGTCTCGAACCTCCCATCTCCGATCTTCGGTAGGTTTGCTCATACATTCATTTCAGCTTGCATCGCTCGTACTAGCGCCTCATTTTTTCTACATTCGTTTATTATTATTATTATTCGTTTTCTACATTCTATTTTGGTTTATTATCTTCGATAATGAACCATTGGAATCGCCCAAAGAAAAAAAAATTTTAACCCCCCCTCAAAATTTGTTGGTTTACGTTTCAAGATACGTAGATTCAGAAAATCGAATAAAAAAAAATCCGTCCGTCCGCCGTACGCCGTCCGCCGTCCGCCGTCCGCCGTCCGCGCCACTTTGCCCAGTTAGCGTTGAGTTAAAATTACGAAATTTTTTTTATGGGTTTCGACCAACCCCACAATGGTCCTCGAAACTTTTCATAACCCTAGGTCAAGGGGAAGGGGTTCAAAACGAATTTTGAAATTTTGAAAATTTCATATCTCGAAAAATTCATATAGAACGGTATGTTTTTTATTTCATATTTAGATAGAGTTTGTTCCGTAGAATTTTTTAAGACCATCCGCAGCTTCGTACGACCAGCCGTTCGTTCACAATGAGGGCTCAAAGATTGTGCCTCACAACACGATCGTGTATCAAACTGTTGAAATACAGGTCCATTTTCATACTAACAAGCTCTTTGGAACATCATATGGCTTAAGTGATGTCGAGTTTGTTGTTCTGAGGTGCGTTTCGTGCTACGGAAATGAAGGTAATTTCGAAAGTTTGTTGGTAGGTACTTCTTTTATAGAAAAATTATTACCGACGTAGTATTAAAAACCCCAGAATTATATCGTATTAATTAATCATAATTAATAATAATAATAATTATTAATAAATACGAATTATTAATACCTAACAATAAATTATAATAATTATCAGTAGGTACTTGATAAAATTGTTAATAATTAGTGATAACTGATAATAATAATTAATCTAACATTTAGGATCGAGACATTTAGACCTAGTGATCTAGACAGAAGGGTGATCTGTACAAAGAAGATAATGAACCGTTGTGTCAAGAATTTGCAGAGTTTTTCTATATTCGAGCCCGCGGTGCCATCGCGTCTGTGTTGAAATGTATCGTGTGTCCTCAAAAGGGAATGCTAGGTGCGAGGGCATAATTATAATGTGATACCTGTAATATGCCATTGTCTTGTAATAAATTTCTTCCTGTTCTTCACCCCGTTTTCCCTATTTTTCGCTATAACGCTAAAAGTTTGTCCGATTCACAATTTCTTTTTTCCATCTATAAGCTTTTGGTTTATTATCTTCGATAATGAACCATTGGAATCGCCCAAAGAAAAAATTTTTTTAACCCCCCCTCAAAATTTGTTGGTTTACGTTTCAAGATACGTAGATTCAGAAAATCGAATAAAAAAAAATCCGTCCGTCCGCCGTACGCCGTACGCCGTCCGCCGTCCGCCGTCCGCCGTCCGCCGTCCGCGCCACTTTGCCCAGTTAGCGTTGAGTTAAAATTACGAAATTTTTTTTATGGGTTTCGACCAACCCCACAATGGTCCTCGAAACTTTTCATAACCCTAAGTCAAGGGGAAGGGGTTCAAAACGAATTTTGAAAATTTGAAAATCTCATATCTCGAAAAATTCATATAGAACGGTATGTTTTTTATTTCATATTTAGATAGAGTTTGTTCCGTAGAATTTTTTAAGACCATCCGCAGCTTTGTACGACCAGCCATTCGTTCACAATGACGGCTCAAAGATTGTGCCTCACAACACGATCGTGACTCAAACTGTTGAAATACAGGTCCATTTTCATACTAACAAGCTCTTTGGAACATCATATGGCTTAAGTGATGTCGAGTTTGTTGTTCTGAGGTGCGTTTCGTTTTACGGAAATGAAGTTAATTTCGAATGTTTGTTGGTAGGTACTTCTTTTATAGAAAAATTATTACCGACGTAGTAATAAAAACCCCAGAATTATGTCGTATTAATAAATCATAATTAATAATAATTATTATTAATAATAAATACAAATTATTAATACCTAACAATAAATTATAATAATTTTCACTAGGTACTTGATAAAATTGTTAATAATAATTATTAGTGATAATTGATAATAATAATTAATCTAACATTTAGGATCTAGACATTTAGACCTAGTGATCTAGACAGAAGGGTGATCTGTACAAAGAAGATAATGAACCGTTGTGTCAAGAATTTGCAGAGTTTTTAAATTTACCATCAAACCTCATATATGACATTTTGATCAAGTCCCGTAATATGCTCATGCCAGTACGCTAAATACCGCGTACTATTGTAAAATCCAAGTTTTTTTGGTACATTTTTTGCCGTAATTCCGAAATTATTGGTCCGATCCTAAATTGCTTTTTCTCAAGCTGGATAAATTCACTATCAGACTTCATCTATGAGTGAAAAGCCCAAATATTAGATCCCAAAAAAAATTATTGGCCGAGCTAGGGGAAACCAAACTTTTTGGGGCTATTTGTGGGAAATGATTGATTTCTCAGCAACTATTTGTAGTTTTTGGCTGAAAATTGGTTTCGGGGGGAACATTTATCAAGGAACACGAATATGGCCTCCAATTTGAGCTAAAACAAAAGGTTTCTAGATAACATCCAAAAACAACCGAAATTCGTCACAAAATATTCAAATCTTGGGGAAACTGGGGAACAATTTTTTTAGGGGTATTTTGTTGGTTCAAAGTCGTCGAGAAGAATGCGCTGAAACCAGCAAAACAAACCGCTACTCCGTGCGACGATTCGTTTTGGAGCTACACGCCGTCAAAGTTAGGACTAATTTCCTCATTTGCCTAAAGTGACGTGTCCACTGACTTGACATTCCCCTCCCTGCTAGGGCCTCATGTGGGGTGCAAACTGGACATGCCAGGTTATTCTGAAGCCAAATTTTATGGGGAATCCGAAAATGACCATCTCGAAAGCGTAGGGTCAGTGGCTGATGAGCTATAACGAATAGAACGGGAAAAAGCACGGACGCAGGCGAATCCATAAGGGTCATGGGAAGGCGTTGTACTTCTTAACTATTTTTACTCAAAGCTAATTAAATTTGCTGCAACATCTATCGGTTAACGTCCTTCGTACAATACGTATTTTCAATGATTTTTAGGTCGGAAGTTGACCAAAACTTAAAATTTCACTTTTTTGAAAAATAAGCCATTTTTGAAAGGCTGTATCTCAGTAACTATTGACCCAACAGAGCTGCACTTGGTCTCATTGTGTAGCAAATCTTATCTCCTGTAAATAAGTCCGTAGTATCAATTCGCGAAAAACGCATCGTTTCAAAGTTATAGCGAAAAACCCAGAGTAAGGTTAAACATTTCGAGGTTTTTCGAGTGCTACGAAAGAAGCGCAAGGTTTTCATTCCTGCGAAATTAGATTTAGATTTCCCTAACAGTCCCGAACAACATACCAAAGAATCAGAACTAGGCGTGCATTTGCGATTTTAGGCCTCTTTTGTGTAAGATTTGACTGTTCTAATAACAGTCTCCTCTACCTCAAAGGTTCCATTGGAAATGTCTACAATGTTGGACGAATGGGAATAGATTCAGCTCACTCACCTTCATTACTGTCAGAAGTGCTCCCTGTCAAATCTCGGACTCATCACCTTTCCTATGAATGATTGAAGCAGCAGATCCACTGTCTAAAAGGGGAGATGAAAGCTGCTATCACTGACTCTTATTTTTCGTTTTACGATCGTGCTATTCATCGCAGAATTTTGGTTCTTGGCAATTTGAAATCAGGAAATTCTCAAAAATGGGGCTGGAACCAAGTTTTTTTTTTAAATTTAAAATTGTCCAAAATTCTTTTTCTAAAATTTGAATTTGAAATTTTTTTCAAATTTTTTTTTGATGCAGCATTTTGTTTAGGAAAAATATGAACATAACTTTTTTCAGATTGAAAATCGCTCATCCGGCTGTTGAAATATTTTGCATAAACTTTTGGTGTCTTCTCTCTCTCTCGCACACTTGTCGTCCACTTTCCCCTTAAGCCATCTTCGTAAGTCTCTACTCTACGAGTGGACTGAAAGAAGTAGAGACTGGAACGAGGAGAAAATACCTACCAACCCCTGAAGATGGCTCAATTAAGCCGAAAGCTTGGAAACAACGTTCCTTCTTTCATACCGAACCTCCTACAAACCTCCAAATTTAAAAAAAAAAAAAAAAAAAAAAACGGATAAGCGAAGGAGAAAATGCACGAAACGTTAACAAATTTGTATGTAACTACGATTTATTTATATTAACTCGTATTTATATTTTGTAGGACATAACAAACCAAAGTAAATGTCTTTAAACACTCCCCTCCACACTCCCTCCCACTTGTAACATCCTAAAAAATGTAAAATTCCCTTTGTCGTGTTTTTTGACCCACCAAGATAAATCCAGACGAAGCGTAACACACCCTCGGGGTTTGACCCAATCCGTAACCAGTTCCTATTGGTTTCGTTTTTCAGACAACAAAGAAAATTTTATCGGAAAGAAAAAAATTGTTAACCTTTGGATTTCAATAACAGAAAATTCACAGAAGAGTTCAATCAGTTCACAGTTATCTACACAAAAACAAGATAAAACTGTCGATAACTCAAACGACACAAAAAAACGCCTGAAAACGTAACGGAATAATTTTTGATTACGTGGAAAATGGGCGCGTCTGGGGGTCAATCAGATGTCAGATGAGACAACAACAAAAAAACCCTCCACTCATAAATAATTTGACGATAGCGAAACAAGATGCACTGTGAGCTTTCCAGAGCAGCTGATTGCAACAGCTAGTGCTGAATTCGCGGATTTGGACACTATCTAGTGTACCTATGACGTATAGGAGAATTCATGAGCCTGTCACCATCTGAATTGAGGGGCGTGTAGATAATGTGAGGGGCATAAGTCTGCACTTCCTCGTTGTTTCCCAATCTTTCGCGTCGATTTCCCATTTTTCGGCCTGTTTCTTAGCAGACCTCGAGCTCATCCCCTTTAAATGGCGAAGTGTAGGATGTGACCGAACCGGTCACAAATTGCAATCGAGTTCAGATGCAACCACTCGACCTGCTAAGCATTAAGCACAAGCGTGACATACCAATAAATGGGTACCTACTCCGGTGGAGGGTGTCCACTGGGGTACACCTTTTTGGGAGCTTAATTA
This sequence comes from Stenodema calcarata, assembly GCA_963920205.1. NCBI lineage: Eukaryota > Metazoa > Arthropoda > Insecta > Hemiptera > Miridae > Stenodema > Stenodema calcarata. The sequence continues at coordinate 8,128,823 of OY986050.1, forward strand.
ATTGTACTGTTGATAGAAAACTCAGCCCACCTACCCCTTTCGTTTTGAGCCTTATGGCTAAATTTCTATAAGCATGGAACATGTTCTACCCACTCAGCTGATTGGGGCCTGGGCAGCCTTCAAGTTAAAGTCCTGAGGAGGCTACATGCCAAGTTATAGCTTCATACTATGAACAACATAGAAAGTACCTTTCGGAGTCACTCAGCTGATCCAGAGCCTGGACAACCTTCAAGTTAAAGCCCTAAGGAGGCTACATGCCAAATTACAGATTCGTGGTTTGAATAGCATAGGAATTAGCTTTAGGAACCACTCAGCTGATCCGGGGCCTGGGCAACGTTAAGTTTAAGTCCTAAACCATGTGCTATTCGAATCAGCTGGACCAGTATGAACATTGACCCGACAGGCTACCGCATGATTCACCCTCATGTCGACGACTTGTGATCTGCTCCAACTTTGAGCCCACATTGTGAACGAACGGCTGGTTGCACAAAGCTGGGGATTGTCTTGAAACGTAAACCAACAAATTTTTTGAGGGGGAGGGGGTTTCTCCGGTCTATTCCAATGGTTCATTATCGAAGATAATAAACCAAAATGAATACTGTTACGACCATATCTCTGCTATTCGTAAGTCACAGAGCTATGGTGAATAAGAAAATATGCGTTAAATCGAGAGCTTTCCAACGAGTGGTGAACGATTTTTGTACGATCAAAAATGGCGAAGAAATCATTGTAAAATTAGAAATAGCTTAGCGTACCGCGCGTATTGTGCCAAAAATGTGAAGGCTAAAACATGTTCCATGTTGTGTAAGAATTTGCTATTGGGAGTTTTAAGTGAACTAAAATCATTATGGGGAGTCTTTTCCGTAGGTACTTAACTCATCTACTTTGGCTCCTACAGGAGAAAAGGGCATCGACAGCTCCATTATATCATTTTAGCAGAAGTTTTCCTTGGTTCTGTTCGCTCTTTACTTACCCTATCAATTCCGTCTCCTCCGCGATTTCCTTTTCTCCTTCACTTCGGGGGTTCCACAGCAGAGTGGACTTCTCAATCGCTCTATCTGGCTTTCTAAGAGTGTGCCATTTCCGCTTTCATTTCCTTTTCCTATTTCCAAGTCGATTGGCAGTTGGTCATTGGCACTTACTTCATGACTCTTCATTTGATATTATTCTAGGCCCCCATATACCCACAGGCAGCGTTCAACAAAACCCAGTAGTGGGCGGGTGAGTTTTGAGCAAGTTGCTGCTGAATAGCCGTCATTTTGTGCACAAGAGATAGTGAATGCCTTCACCGTGTGCCTCCAGCCCACCAAGAAGTCTTTGAAAAGACAGCGTCGAATCCGTAGTGATGAAGCGTAGTAATCAACTCATTATGAGGCTTTAGTCGAGTCAGAAAGGTGAATAGTGGTGAGATTTCGGTTTTCGAGGCTCCTTAGAATATCCAATGAGCAAGCTACGGTCGTACTCTTACCAGCTTGCATACCGAATTGCCCTGCGTGTAGTATCTTTATACAGCTCAGATGCTCCCGAATCTTTCTCAAGTCTTTGAATCCCGAATCTTCCTTAGGTATGGGAGTCACAACAGCGAACTACACAAGACAAGTGAAAGACTCCAACAGACAAGCAGCAGTGCACTTGCTCATTTCAGTTTTTATACCAAAATAGTCAACAGCTTTCGAAATATTTATCTGCAGGATAAAGTCATAATGAACTTCCTCAACCAATACTTCTCTGAATTCAAACAAACTGGAGTGAGCTGGGGCACCAGACAGGAACCCATCCAAGTGAGACTTCAACAGGTCGAAGATGACAGAAAAGTTATCGCTGAAACCCTACGCACTGAGGTTAGGTGATGGTGAAGAGAGTCCCCTTGATTTTGATCAGTTCTGAATGCAGAATTTTCCAAGAGGCTCTAAATTTGTTAACTGCTGAGCTGATTTTATTATAATTGTAACTATGAATTTGTAAGATGCAACCCTGTACTTATTCCTGAGGTCCCTTGCCTGTTCAGGGAAGACGAGCGACTCTGTAGCTGCAACTAGATCGAACCTGAGCTGGATTGAATCATACTGATTACTAATATTAATCAGTCCATTGTTGAATATTTATTGTTTTGAACGATACCCACGGACAAGCTGCATGCACTGCACTCAAAAACACGTAAAGGGAATAAATAGATTAAGGTATATTGCTGAAGGTACAAGAGAAAACAACGCCAAGACAACACATTTTGTCGTCAGCAATATGATATAAATTTTAGACGACCTGTCGATAAAAACTCGAGCCATGAAATCGCAGTGGTACCTGAAGTTACGAGTACTTTCTTTCCAGTTCAGGTTTTCGTTTCAGTGTGTTCAAAATCTTATAAGACAAATTTCAACACACTGAAACGAAAACCTGAACTGGAAAGAAAGTGACGTCTAGGAGCAATCTGTTTGAACGGTCAAAATCCAAGGATCCCCAGGATCGAATTTCCAAGTAACTATAGCTACGGTCCTTCCTTGGAAATGCAATCCTGAGGATCCTTGGATTTTGACTGTTCAAACGGATTGCTCCTTATTGCTCCTTGGACTTTTTTTTCTTCTATTACTGAACCGAAAACCTGAACTGAAAAGAAAGTGACGTCTAGGAGCAATCTGTTTGAACGGTCAAAATCCAAGGATCCCCAGGGTCGCATTTCCAAGTAATTATAGTTACGGTCCTTGGAAGTGCAATCCTGGAGATCCTTGGATTTTGACCGTTCAAACGGATTGCTCCTTGGACTTTTTTTTTCTTCTATCAATATTTTCCATGATGAAACATAACAGCAATTATCTAGAAGGACCCCTGTGCCGGAAGGCCTGGACGCTCATTGTAAAATCGAAAACGACCAACTGAGATAACTGAGCCACACAAAATCTCAGATAACATCTTGTGATGTAATTGATGTTTTTAATTCGTTTCGCTTAGTGAAAATGTTTTTTTTTTTTCTTCTTTTAACTCAGTAAAAAATATGATAAGTGGTAATATTTGGTGTTAGAGATCAAACCTGGTTTCGGGGGCTCGCCTATTTGCGCGTGACGTAATCGTTCGAAAGGGATAATCATATTGAAGAGATGCCAAATAACTGAGATTTGCAACACAGGGAAGATAATTATATCTGTGTCCGTTGCATCGTGTTGTAGTGCACCTATCAAATGAATAGAAAATTATTTTGTCCATCTTTAATGAATCAGGTGCTCTTCTGACATCTCGATTTCTCAACTTCACAATTGTATCGACTTAGTGCCCTTGAAAATTGACCGGACTTCAATAGTGGAAGGTACCTTGAAATGTGGAAAAAACATCCAAAAATGTGATAAAACTTTTTTTTTCCTTACTTTTTCATTTAGTTCTTATTGATCGTCCTTGTGTGACTAGATGCAACCCCCGAAATCTTGTGGCTATCTCGCTCACGAATTACATACACACAACTAAGATTGTGGAGAATGAGTTACTGGTCTGTTTCAATCAAATGATGATTTTTGGGTTTTCTTAAGCTCGAAGCCCTTAAACGAGCATGGAATATGGACGTTATTCAACGATCGTTGGTACCTACCTTTTACGAAATGTTTAAGAGCTTTCAAAAGCGGGAGTTAGAAGAGGAAAGCTGTTGGTAAAGAATGGTAGAGAAAGTACCATCACCATTCTACCAACTTTTCCACTAAATTACTCGTGTTTGGTGAACTAAGACCCGCTAATCCTTATTTATATCTCTATTCATGCCAAATATCCATCCGAGGGACCTGAGTTGGCGCTAATTCGGTGTCTGGCAGGTACTGGAGAAGAAGAAAACTCTAGATTGCAGACTGCCTGCTCTTGGTCTGATCAAAGGAGGCTGAAGACATTAAATAAAGACAGACTTGTCAGCATTGAGCTTCAGCCTCAATGGAGAGTCGGGATTCAAAATTTGAATCCCGACTCTCCATCTCCAAGGCCTGGTAGTTCATCTCAAACACTCCGTCAGGTACCTCGGACTCATACGAGATACAAAACGGTTTCATGAGTTGGTCAGGATAGGTGCAGTTTTGGCTCAGCTCGACTACCTTGGGAACTGAGGCGACTTTAATACACTCCCCTCCTCAGACCTTTGTGGCAGCATGGACGGCATCAGCTCTCCAAATCAGGAGAATTCAGACGGCACAGAATCGAGCTGCACGGCCTAGCACGACGATTTAAAACTTCCGTTGATTGATACCGTCTCCCTAACTTCCTACAGCCAACTCCCCACACTAATCCTCGATCATCCTGGAGGGGAATCTTCAGGGATCATCGAAAAAAATTGACTTAGAGGTGGTTCTATGCAGAACATTTCTCGCCGAATCGATTGGCAAGATTGTAGCAACACTGCCTATATCAAACGTGATGCATCTCAGATGTTTCATATAGTAAATTACAACCTGCTGCAGCGTTTCGCTAAAACGGGAAATCAGTTTGTTGTGTCTCCTCTGAAATCAGGGAAAATGAGTTAGGTTGTTGCCACTTCACCCTCGATTTGATATATTTACTCGAGAACTTGGTCTACCTACTCATGTTATTACGTTCCCTGTTATTGTTAATTTATTTGTTTCGGCAACACTAGGAAGTCTAAATGCTCTCGTGTCCCATGTTTGGGTATTTATACTTCTTGTCATGAGCTCACTTATTTGTGGGTGCTGTTCACATTTCTAGAGTGTTGAGGGACAGTGTTGAACAGGGGTTGTATTGCCACAGATGCACGTCTTGTATAAAAACGAAACACTTGATCTGCCGAAATGTAAGAAACGCTAGAGCCAAGCGTTTTCTCAAATTCCCAAGCCACCAGCGAAAATTAGCGATGTCAATTGGTCAATGACGTTGCAGCAGGTGTTATTTCTTCCGTTTAGGCAGCTATAGGTCTGCACGAAATGGAAAGTGAATTATGTTCGCTCAAGTTTTCATACCTGCGTGGCCACTGGGTCTCAATTCACACGGAGATGTGTCTCAGTTTCGGCGGTATTCATCAATAGTATCCAGGAAACAATTTTGCTTCCACTTTGTATAGCACACGGTGTAATAAGTTCACACATTGACCAAATTTTATGAACATGAAAGAAAATTTAAATTCATTTTCATTAAGCAAATTTATCGATATGTCAGAATGTGGAATTTTATGGATATAAAACATTAGCTTCGCCTTTGGCTCTATGACCCTTTTCTGGACGTAAAAGTCCCTTTCCTGGACCATTTAGGGCGGAATTCATAGTCGTCACTTTAGTGTAAGTGCGCCCTTGGATGAGCTCGAAAGTGGCGGTGCTCCCTTACCGCTATTCACAGTCACGTTTCATGGTCACACTTTAGGGCGCACTCGAATGATAATCCTAGTGCACACTTTACTGAATTCATAAACCAAACTTGACCGGTAAGTGAAGTGTTACCCACGACTTTCCGGTGCCAAATCTAAAGTGACCTCTCCAGGTCCCTAAAGTGCGCACTAACCCTCTATTTTTGCTGATAAGGTATCAAAAACTTTTGTTATTGAGGTTTCCCACGATGGTTCTCAATGAATTCCCAATATAGTGTATTTTTTGATTTCGATGAGTGGGATGACGAGTTTTATGAGTTTTACGAGCGAATTGAAGAGCAACGGCTGAATAGGGTACCAAAACGGTATATTCGAGATGGGCAGAACCCATTTGAATGGCTCAGTGAGGAAGGATTTCGTCGGCGATTCCGTTTCCGAAAAGAGACGGTTTTGCAAGTTATCATACCAATAATCTTTCCTAGGACTTCTGAATGCTCTAGCCAGAGAGGACTTCCACTGACACCAGCTATTCAAGTGCTCGTGGCTCTACGGTTTTACGCGACCTCTTCTTTCCAAGTGAGTAACCCTTTCCTGTGATTTTTTTCAACTGTTTGTTGGTTTGTGGAAACAAATGATGCAAACAAATCAAGAAACCTAGTTGTTTCGTTGGATGTTGGTATGTGGTAAACGTTTTCATGTGGTTTTGTTGTATGTACAACTCGGGGATCGATGTAATTCTCCAATAACTACAATGTGTCTGGTACCTGTTGATAGCTGCTAAATCCTGAAAGTAAGCTAGTTGTTTCGTTGGATGTTGGTATGTGGTTAATGTTTTCATGTTGTTTTGTTCTATGTACACCTCAGGGATCGATGGAATTCACCAATAACTACAATGTGTCTGGTACCTGTTGATAGCTGCTAAATCCTGAAAGTAAGCTAGTTGTTTCGTTGGATGTTGGTATGTGGTTAATTTTTTCATGTTGTTTTGTTCTATGTACACCTCAGGGATCGATGGAATTCACCAATAACTACAATGTGTCTGGTACGTGTTGATTGCTGCAAATCCTCCAAAGCATAATCATGTAATTCTGTAATATAGTTGTGAAAACATTCTGAATTCACTAAAATTTGTTTACTTTGTTCACAGGCAGTTTGTGGAGATCTGTTCTCTATCAGCCAGCCAACAGTCCACCGTGTGATCAAAAATATATCAGAGAAGCTTTGCCTGAAAATTGGACAGTACATTCGAATGCCCCAGACTGCTGCCGAGTTGGACCAAACAAGATCGGCATTTTATCGTAAGTTGCGGTTTCCTGGCGTCACAGGGTTAGTCGATGGCACTCATATTCCAATCATAAGCCCTGGAGGAGAAAATGCAGAGGTGTTCAGAAATAGGAAGGGATATTTTTCTATCAACACTCAGATCGTATGTGGCCCGAACGAGGAAATTTTTGACTTGGTATGCAGGTGGCCAGGCTCTGCTCATGATTCGAGGGTGTTTGACAGCAGCGCTATCCGCGTCCGCCTCGAGGAGAACCCTTCACTTGGTCATTTCTTGGGTGACAGTGGCTACGCGCAAAAATCATATATTTTCACTCCAATTCCCAACCCAATGACTGACCCTCAGAGAAGGTACAACAGGGCTCACATACAAACTAGAAGCATGGTCGAACGTACGATAGACAGGTTGAAGAGACGCTTCCCTTGCTTGTATTTTGAACTGCAAACCAAATTACGGAATACGCTGCGAATCATTCCTGCCTGTGCGATTTTATACAACATCGGCCTGCGAGTTCACGATTTGTGGGACGATGAAGCAGAAGATCCCTTGCAGATCGTTGAAGTACCAAATCATACAGTCAACGACGCTGATAATACCACTGGCAATGGAATTAGGAACGCATTTATCGCTCGTTATTTTAATAATTAAAACGTATTTAAATTTCAGGTGTTTTGCATGATTACTCCCTTTTCCCTTCAAAATAGGAATGGAGTTGAGGGTTCCCTTCATGTGAAAAAATATGAAGAATTCATTAGTATTTGAAGAAGGTGTAATGTAAAATACATGTAGATATAAAAAATAGGAAAATAATTTAACACAGTGGTTAAAAGAAGAGTAAAAAGGAAATTTGTTTGTATTTAATAAATTAAGTAAAGTAAATATTTAATAAGTAAAGAAAAAATTAGTTTTTATATAGGTACATTACATCGTCAAGTTCTCGGGTTAAATTTTAAAAAAATGCTCAGTATTGCTACCTCAATTATTGCAACCTCTACTTTTTAACTTTCTTTGTGTTTGTCATCATCTTTCTGATTTCCAGTAACTTCTTTTTTTTCTCCAACTCAAACAATTCTGATTCATTTTTAATTTTCATGTCGATGAGCATTTTCTCCTTTTCTACAATAGCAGCCTGCTGCTCTACAATAGCAGCCTGCTGCTCCACGATAGCAATCTTCTTCTCTAGCTCGGATTTCTTTAACTGATGCAGTTCGCCATCCTGCAGGAGGAACAGCTCGTTCCTCTGTATCCTGGATTCAATTTCGCCTTGAAGGTTCAATTTCGTCTTGAAGGTTCTTTTGGATCCTGCAACACCGGAGATAGATAGATAGATAGATTTATTATTGGCACAATAATACAAAAAATAAAATAAAATATTTTACCAATTTAGCTGAATAAACAAAATAAAGATATCTTAATAACATAATGTACACTTGTGCCCACAGAGGCCTAAATTCAAGGAATTTGTGTCCCTCCGTGGAGTTGCTAATCTCCAACTTGTAATTCCGAGGTCACCAGAAATTTTAAAACCGACAGAAAAATAGAAAATAAGTTATATCAACACACCTCCTTGTACATCATGGTCCCACCTCCTTAAGCACAGCCCATCACACAGATACTTTTTAAAAACTCTCAAATTACAAAAATTCCGAACGTCAATTGTATGAGACTACGAGAAATTTAAAGCAACAACATATGAATTCCTCCTATATAGGTCAAGATTAATTTTGGGCAACCTGATGTTTGACCAATTTGTAGTTCTCGTAGAATCTACCTGAGATACATTGCCATCATCCATCCCAACTTTAAAAACGTGCAGACATGATTCCAACCGAAATATATCTTTGATCTTCAAGAGCTCAAGTTCTTCATATGGTAAATTTGTTGAGTACATATATGGCTTATTTAAAATTATACACAGTATGGTATTGTGTGCAGTTTGAAGAGGGCGAAGGGAGCTTTTACAAGCTCCACCCCAAACCAAAATTCCATACCTGAAGAGGGAATAGCAAAGCCCAAAGTAAACCATTTTAAACAACCTCAAATGTGCAAAACCTCTATTTACGATTCCAACAGCATCAAAGGCAGACCTGTAATGCCATAATTATACAATTTATTCAATAAAACTTTATGCTGGACACAATCAAACGCTTTACTTATATCGAGGAAAATGCCAAGTACATGAAAACCTTCATTACATTTCTGGCTAATTAACTTATTCAGTTGGAATAAAGCATGGTCTGTGCTTAAGCCTTTTCGAAACCCAAACTGTCTTTTTGAAATTATATGCAAATGATCCAGAAAACTGACGATCCTGGCTTTGATACATATTTCCAATACTTTTGATAATGCCAATGTTAATGCAATTGGTCTGTAGTTACCCCTTATTGTAAGGCATCTTTCTTCCCAGATTTGTATAGAGGGACAACAGATTTTCAAATATTTCTGGATATATTCCAGTGGAAAAAACAAGATTGAAAATATAGGGAAGGATCTACAAGGTTTCTGTTAATTATAATATAATTATTATTATATCATGTTCTAGTATTGAAAATAAGAAAAACCAGAACCATATGGAAGGATCTACAAGGTTTCTGTTAGGTACCCACCTTTTTTGAGCGGACGACCTTGTTGCAAGTCGTGAGCAACCAATGTCTCCTCGTCTACCACGGCGTTTTCGACGAGCGAATCCTCATTTATTTCTGAGCTGGCATGTGCTGAAAACAAAGACAAATGGAAACATTTTTCAAGTATTTTAGACAATCGATCGATAAAGTCAGTGAAATTGGTCTATAGTTACTCATACATTTCCTCCTGTCTCCTTTCTTATATAGCGGGATGACCACAGTACTTTTGAAAGATGTGGGAAATATCCCTAAAGAAAGAGAGAGGTTGTAAATGTATGCAAGAGGTGGGCTCAAGTAAGAGGCAAATGTTTTCAAAATTACATTACTAATGTTATATTTAAAAAAAGAGCAATGATTTTTCAACTTCTTTAGATGGGTTTCAATCTCAGAAGTTTCAATGGGAAACAAGAAAACATTAATATTATTAAGAAAGTATTAAGAACAACTTTCATCTAAAATCCTAGTCACCCCCTGAAATGTCAAAATTCCTCTCACTCGGTTGTCGCCCTTCGAAATTAAACTAAATGAGTGCATAAGAGTCTGCAACACATTGGGACATTTTATGTCTTTGCAGAAACTTATATGAAGCTTGCATTCGTGTTGACAATATAAATTATTGAGAATGATCACCTGTGTGTAAACTATTATTTAAACAATCACGCTCATACCGCAGCTTGTCATCCACGCACTCCGCAGTGGTTAAAGTATTATGGTTAAGTAAATCGAGAGCTATCCAACGAGTGGTGAACGATTTTTGTACGATGATAACTGGCGAAGATAAAGTTCCGCAGCAACGAATCGGTTGTAAGCGAAAATCATCAGAAATTTTCGTGACGATTTCGTGTGACGCTTTTTTTGTGTAACGTTTTTCGAGTTATGTCCCAGAGTAAAGACATAAAATGTCAAAAATAAACCATCATAGATTTGAACGGTCTGTGATGTTAACTGGCGGTTTCTATTGGAATTTCTGAGGAAGAAAAAGCTTTCGTTGTACACTAACCTGAGACACTCGCCGGTACTAGAATGCCGTCGACTACAGCATATGCCTCAGAGCCCATCTGCAGCGTGTCACTGTCAAGTGCATCCCCTCGGAGCTCGATATCGATGCCCATGCTATCAAGCTCCGGGTCTTCCTCGATGACCACTGACTGCGATCCTCCTCCAGTCCTCATAATATCTCGTTTTTCGAGAGCCAACTGCTTTCTTCTCTTTGCTTTTTCGTTCTCCCATGTTTTTTTGATTTGAACAGTACTTCGCTGGAATTCAAGATTAAGTAGCAATTAGTATAACTTCGTCAAAACTATCTTAGTAGAGTACTGAAGATGCACATTCGATTAGAAAGAGAAGATAGGTATTAGTACTTACTTCAGGGTGCAGCCCTGTACTGTTGATAACGTGTGCAATTTCTGCCCATGCTTCCTTCTTCTTCATAAGACTGATGATATCGCTCTTCTTACTTTCCACAACGTCCTTTCTCTCCAACACCAACTGCCTCACCTTCGCCTTCTCATCTTCCCGAAACACTTGTCTCTTCTTATCCATTGTATCAATTATCAATCAATCAAACAACACAAACAATCCTTAAGCAACAAACGACGACGACTAACAACAGTGAACCTTCTTGTAACCTTCCGAAACTTTCCCTCCAGTAAACTGCGGGGCTGCCAACTGCATGCCGAAAGGCGTAGCGACCACTAAAACTAAAGCCTAGTGTACACTTAAGCCGAGTGCGCATTCTTACTTGAATAGAAGTGTTAGTGAACACTAGGATTGAACTATGAATTCGAAGATTGAAGTGGAGGGCGACCCTTTACTTTCCGAAGTATTAGTGGACACTTATCTTTAGGGTCGACTATGAATTCCGCCCTTAGTCCCTGGATGGGCTACAGGGTCTATTTTTGGAAGTAAACGTCCCTTAGTGACCAATTGATCCCATTTTTTGCTGCAGCCTCCATCCCCCCTGTAGCCGCTCTCATCGAGTCCTCTCGATAACCACACTCCACGGTTCATCCACGGTATTTTTCTTTTCATCATGTTTCACCATTTTGACATTCACTGTGTTCCCGCAGTCTTTAATCCAAGTACAAGTTATCTACCAATAAGTACAGTGAATAGCTCTATAAGTTGGTACATAATATTATTGTAGTATTAAAATAACGTTCTGAATAGTTACTACATACTTGAGTCCTGTTCTTTCGGATCAGCTTTCTCTGCTGCTCCCTCAGAGGAATTCGTATGAGTCAGCCGACAAAAGCAACTTGGATACTAGTAAACAGCACCAACTGGCGAGCTTTAAAGATAATTTTAGGTCGGTACTTTTCAATGCTCCTGACACTTACTAACTACTAACCTAGGATACGACTTTCGTGTATTTGGTAACACACGGACAGGCAAATCTGTGGCCATTTTTTCCATCGTGGATTTCTTATCTATTTTTTTTTTTTTTTTGGGTCTACATTTGGGACCCTTCATTAACGAAATCCTCGTCTGTAGCGATATTTCCACTGATTGATTACGCTGATATTCCCTTACAATTCCTCTTGCCCCCGCCATCCGCTCACACCCCTCCACCTCCGATGACCAACGCCTACCCCTGAAGGAAGATGGACAGTCTCCCACCCTGATATTCAGTAGGTACCTATAAAACCCTCGCTATATTCCATCAAAGGCTCATTAGTACCCGCGTACTCAGCCAATGGTGACTACACGCCTTCAACTTGCTTCCCGTTCCTCAGTCAGTACCAGCCATCAGACACAACACACAGTTCCACCTGATTTACACTGTCAATTCACCAGCCTGAACTAAAATCCTCAAGTTCTTGCGCGAATCCTACCTGTGACATTCTCATACAAATTGAATATCACCTAGTCATTTATCGTTAAAATTCGATTTATTTTTAAAACTTCGTCCCGTTATCTATCAGTAGGTACCTATCAACAATTTTCTCCGGTAATTTCCGCAACTTTTATAACCAACAATGGCACCAACCCCTACGAACTTGCCGTTCCAGTTCCATTCGGCGTATGACATCGACATCGAACCGTAAGTAAATCGAACCACACAGAAATACTAAAAGAAGTAACAATATCACTCTATTTGATGAGGTATACAATTACAAGAGCCCCTTTCTCCTCCAAGTACTTTCCTGTTTATCCGTTTAGTTTCATTTTTAATTGGTTTCGCTGTACCTACATTCAAAGGTAGAATATCCGAAGTTAACTAAATTAAAATCCCCCATTCTATGTCTTCGCCATGTGGATCAGACTGAGGATTTGATAGAAGGTATTGAGCAAAGTGGTGGGTAGGTATAGTAGCAGAGATACGAATACGATTAAAATAAATTCATAAATTAATGAATACGACTAAAATCTTCACTCTGTTAATCAATGTCCACTCGACCAACAAAAAAATCAAAATGAAGTTTATATAAAATTTTGTAAACAATTTTGAAGTTGTTCGCTCTCCAAGACAACATTGTCAGAAACGTTTTCACTGAAATCACTATTTCAAAAATACGGATCGGTACGAAATCGTAATAGAACGCAATCTAATTGAACGACACACAATTATTTATGAACAAAATGATGGCTTTTAACGTAAAGATTTGAAGATGAACTGAAGAAATGTTTGCCCTAAAGTGAGTAATATTCCGTTTGCTGGTAATATTAATCGATATAACGTATAACGTGTGTGGTGTAATTTTTTCACGTAATCCTGAAAACCACACGAATCGGAAAATTAGTTTGCTTTAGTTTTTTGAGGTACTTACTTTCAAGTTTTTTTTTTCCTCGGACCATAATTTCTATAATTATACAATATACCATATATTTCTATATACCATAAATCCTATAAGCTTTAGGAGCCACACAGCTTATCCTGGGTATATGCTGCTCAAAGTGTAAGTCCTAAGGAGGCTACATGCCAAATTACAGCTTCATAGTGTGAATAGCACAGCCACTCAGTTGATCCCTGCCCTATGCTGCTTGAAGTGCAATTCCTAAGGACGGACGGTTTCAGTCAGTTATGTGAAGGCTAAAACGTGTTCCGTGTTAAAAACCCCTCAGAATTCAGGAGCGAAGATTAAATTTTGCAAATTTTGCTCTAAAGCTTCGCAAATTTAGATCTAAATCTTCGCAAATTTTGATCTAAATCTTCGCCAATTTTGCTCTAAATCTAAAGGTGAACCTCACATTAACGCTTAATATGTTTGGAAAACTTGTCCGTTTCCAATGAAAATGATGATCATGTTTGATATCTTTCTCAATCTTGCACCCTGAGTTCAATTCAGTACTTCAATATCTTGAATCAAGTTCTTGTACTTTGAACTCATGTTCATGGAATACTAAAGTAATCTATTTTTTGCATTCCACTAAATAGTTTTCTTGCCATTCATCCTTCGAATTTCGGGAAGGATAGATTTTGATGCTTTTTGTTCGCGTTGGATTTTGGATTTGGAACTTACTTTGTTTCCCTCGGTTCACGAACCTGAATCCACTCTAAGAACCGAAGTCCACTAGGCAAAAATGCAGTATCTCGCAGTTAAAGCAACGTTACAAAATCCTTTGTGAGTAATTTATATTATTTAGCACTTCTACGCGATGATTTCTGGAGGATTGGCGAGTGCCTTAAAAGATAATATCCAACAAGTAGGTATGTTACACAGCGAAATTGTCGTTCAGAACTACTCGTTTTCTTTGGTAGTGGAAAACTGTGTTTGTGTGTGTGTTTCCTTTGATTATTGTCTCCGGTTTTTGTGTGTTTGGTAGTGGAACCAACCACCACCACTCGTAACCTACAGCCGAGGTTACTTTTATGTAACCTTAGGAAGGTTACGTTTCTAGTTTATCGTTCTGTAAAGTTTTCTATTCATTTTGTGATGTCTATTCATAAAAATAGTCATAAAAATCTATTCATAAAATCAAGAAACACGAAACTTCAAGTGTGTAACGGTGAATTAGGTTCCTGTGCACAAGTGCCAACCAGTGGTTGAGACAAGTCCTCGCCGGTTTACGTATTCGGTTCGGCGGTAAGACGTCAGCCTACGTTTTGTTTGCATGTTTTTGTGATCTCCTATTCGAATAAACATCACAGCAAGTCGACAAACATTTTGTTCCATTTTGAAAATTTTATCGATTTCCGAAAGGCCGTGGTGGCCTGTGATTTGATATGAATTAGATCACTCGCGACGAGGTTGTGGAAACCCATTTCAATAAAAACGGAGGTATAGAGTGAGACAGTCTATTTCCACGAAAATAATGAGTACTATTGTTAAATCGATTTCGACGATTAGGTCATCATCAGTAACAAACATGAACTTCATCATTAGTTCATGTTTGTTACTGATGATGACCTAATCGTCGAAATCGATTTAACAATAATTATTGTACTCATTATTTTCGTGGAAATAGACTCTCTCACTCTATACCTCCGTTTTTTACTGTGATTTGATACTCAGTAGCTAGTTGAGGCTTTCCCAGTACCACTCAATCCAAAAGCCAGAATGAAACTGTTGTCGCACTTGACGGGTACTGTACGGGTTTAGCCCAAAGTTATCGTTATCATGTTCCCTCTGCATTCGGCTCATTTCATAGATTCTATGAAATGAGCAGAATGCAGAGGGGACATGACCAACAAGTAGGGCAGCGTTAATGAGGATTTTACACGATTATTAATTCATTTGAACTCTTGTTACATTGATTTAAACGTTCATTCATTTCAGTTTTGCTGTTTTCATTCACCATTCCAAAGTTATGAATGTGGTATCTGTAGATATCTACGAATCTGGGGTTGGGAATCTGTTCTGACAGCGACTGGAACCGACTGTTGTGGTAGATTCAGAAGCTTTTTCGTTGCTACTTGGGGACTATAATAGGTAGTTTGATTGAACAGTGTTGTGGCTTTGGTTTCAAAAGAAGGTAACAGCAATTTTGTCGGTCGCCTCCCTAGTTCATCTCGTGTTTTTCATTTAATTTGCAGATGTTTGTCGAACGTTGTCAAAGCGAGTTTGAAGAAGAAGCCCGACTACTTCGCACCGCGTACGAGGAATTTCACCGTCAAAAACCTACCAGCTTGCGTAAGTAGCAAAACATTGTATAATTGAAAGAGAACGTGAAAATCTACTGCCTCTCACAATGTTTGGTTTAAGTACATTGAGATACGTAAAATCGAAAAAAAGAACCGCCTAGCACCGCAGGAAATTGATCTTTTTGGGGCCAGTAGTGACTTTTCTTGAGTAGTGGAGGGAGGGTTGCGTTACTATACCATAATAACATTACTGTACTAATAACATAATATGTTATTAGTTAATATTATTATGTTATTATGTTAATATTATTATGTTATGTACTAAATTTTAAAAAGTGAAAAAAACTGAAATTAAATGATGAATAAAAGTAGAAAATCAAAAACTTCCAAAATCTCACCTTAAAACCTATTTTGGTCATCTAACTCGCACGTCAAAAACACGATTTTGAGGGCAAAGTCACTCAGTCCGATGAATTCCGTTGTGTCTTTTCCCGTAGAAATGCGTTCTTTATTAAGAACTTTTCTAAGCGGTTTTCTTAATTGGGTGGAGGGGGTTAATATATGGAAAATTTCAATTTTCCAATTCAGTTGGTCAAACAAAACTGAACAGAAGTTTTGGGAGCTTAGAACTTAAGCAACCGGTGACTAATTGGCATTGATTTACAATTGTCAATCGGCGGAAAAAACATAAGACCCACCCAAATGTATCAATTTGTTGGTTTAGGTATCACGATAAGTAGAATTCGAATATCGAATTTGAAAAACAAATTACGAGGTACGAGAGGGTGATCCTCAAAACTACTCATAACTTAGGAAGGTTAACGCCAATGGCGATCTAACTGCTGTCCATCACTAGACGGAATTTGGAGCACGTCTGACATTTCATTTTATCCAAGCTTATTCCAGTTTAGCAAGATTATCCAGCCTTATCTAAGCGGTTCGATTGCCTAAACTTATTGACATCTTAAATATTTCATTTATTCCTCGAATAGTTCGTCTTACGTTCTTAGAGAACCGTTAGGGAAACCGTTGTTCGATATCTTATCATTATTTTTTTGTTTATTGTGAACTGCAGGT
Source organism: Stenodema calcarata (assembly GCA_963920205.1). Lineage (NCBI taxonomy): Eukaryota > Metazoa > Arthropoda > Insecta > Hemiptera > Miridae > Stenodema > Stenodema calcarata. The sequence goes on from OY986050.1 coordinate 8,145,109, forward strand.
GAGGGAGTTTGTGGAGAAGTCGGCGGAGTTATGCCAGCCCTCAGATATCCACGTTATGGATGGATCGGAGAAGGAGAACAAACTCATCATCGAAAAGCTCCTGAGCGACAAGACCATCGTAAAATTGACCAAACATAAAAATTCGTAAGTTGTGAATATTGTAGTAAGGTATTTTGATAAGTAGAAATAAGGATGAAGTGTGTTAAAATCAATGGAGGGAAGTTATGAGACAAAATCAACTTTCAAAGTCCGAGATCACAAATGAGCCGGTTTTATTTATTTTATTTTATTTTTTAGATTTAGAAAACTTTATTGTAAGACAAATTGCATTAATTATAGTTGTGGTACCTAACACACATAATTATAGTAAGGTAACCTTAATTAAAATGACACTTGATGTAAGAAGTTACTCATCTGTAGGCCTTACGTTTTAATAAATTTAATAATGCAAAAGGTTTGATGTTCAAATAATAAGGGCAACACAATATAACGAAGAGAGATTAGATAACAAGAACAATAAAGATTGAAGAATAAATTATAGGAACAGATGATGGTAGTGAGCGGATTTATGAACTCCAAAATGGAGGTAGGAATCTCGACTAAATTCCTTGTGATTACTCCGATTGGTTGCAGGGTTTGAAAAATCGAAAGTCGTAGTGTGACAGTCGTAGTGTAGTGTGGGTTAAAGCTATGACGACCACTTGTCAAAAACGGCAAGAAAAAGTTCAAAATTCGTGAATATATTCACGTTTCGGAACGAAAAAACTAAATTCGGTCAAACCAAGAGGCTGGACACTTTTTGTCTTCGGATGCCACACCAAACATTTCATGGAAATTATTCCTTAAAATTTGACAACCTGTTTTCCTAAGGAAATTGAAAGGGCATGGTTTTCAGAACACCATGTTTAGTTAAGCTCGAACTTGCAAGGAAAATATCCTCAAAATTTTTAACCTTGGGGCATGTTTGGGAGTAATAGAATGCGAAGTTTCCACAAATGTTGACGAGAGTTGGTCGAAGTGTGGTATAGGTGTACCAAAGAAAATCTTCTTGTAAACACATTCTTGAGGGAGGTGGAAGAAATTTGGACTGTCACAAGTAGTGGCTCATTGTGTTCGTGTCTTGTAGAATTCCAATCTCCTGACTCTGGGTGATGTCAAGTTGTAATTTCAGGGCAAACCCATCTTTTAAATCGTTTCACTACAGTTAATTACATCAAATACTATAGATTTGGTTCTGTATAGGTAATATCAATAGTAGATCTACAATCTACAATTCCAACGTTTCCTTTACAGGTACCTTGCTCTCACTGACCCCAGAGACGTAGCCAGAGTCGAATCGAGAACCTTCATCTGCACGACCGACAAAACCGATGCTATCCCCACTCCTGCGAGTTCTTCTACGAAGGGACAGCTGGGAAATTGGATGTCGCTGGATGATTTGGAGAAAGTGGTCAACGATCGATTCCCCAACTGCATGCAAGGTGAATACCACAATAATTGTTGATAACAGTTTCTAACCGCCATCCTCTGGCGGCCTGGAAAGCCGCAAGTGTGCTTGCTGAGCTGCTTCTTTTACCAGTAATTTTGATGTCTTGAGGACCAGTGAAAAACTGGGACCAATAAACTTTGACATTTACAAGCACATTTCAAGCACCATCCCGATTTAATTGTGTGTATAAACTCAATGCTTCCAGGCCGTACCATGTTTGTCATCCCATTCTCCATGGGCCCAGTGGGCGGACCAATGTCTAAAATCGGAGTTCAAGTGACTGACTCCCCGTACGTCGCAGCTGCCATGAGGATCATGACCAGAGTCGGGGAACCCGTCATAGATAAATTACAAGAAGGCAAGTATTGGAATCAAAGTAGCAAAGTGCAGCAGCTTCATTTTTCATAGTACTTGTTCCTCATTTCCTCAAGGTGCATGATTTTCTTCTTCCAGGAGCTGATTTCGTGCAGGCTCTGCATTCTGTAGGCCGAACATCAAACATGATGCCCTCCTGGCCATGCGACCCTGAACGAACAGTCATCCTCCATAAGTGAGTATACTGCTCCCACTAACTGCTATTTTGATGATATTGTTCTGTCTGATCTGTCCAATACCGTTATGCTCAATACTACCAGCAAGGAGTAGACAACTTAGAAGTACACAAGTTTTACGGTTAGAATGGAGTGAACTGGTAATGTAGCACACTCTCATATATCAGTGTCAGGTCACCTAAAAAGGATCTGTGAGGTTCCATAGCACATAACAGGGCAATACAAGTTCAGTAATGAGATGTAAACAGTTCAATTATTGAGAATTTCATATTCAGCTTCAGCTCAATCGTCGATAAGTAGGCTCTGTGAGGTTTGAGCGCAACTTGCATGTGTATATCGATTCCCAGACAATTTTATATTGTATTCATTCAAAATTTCCTTCATTTCAGGCCTGAAACCAATGAAATCATCAGTTATGGATCTGGCTACGGCGGCAACTCCCTTCTTGGCAAGAAATGCTTCGCTCTTCGAATAGGTAAATACCTGTAACTTAATGTTGAATGTACTGTATCGATTCCGAGTTGAATTGAGTATCACCTGTAAGCAGGTTCTCGCATTCACACGTCATGTCTCAAGTAGGTCGTTTGAAGCTGTGATCGCATATCAGTTTTGGAAGACTGAGAGGGATTGGTGCAATCACTTGCACATCTTTTCTGGAAATAAATGACCCTTGGCTTAAAGTAACGAAAGTTCTACCAAACCTTTATTGAAAGATGAAAACAATCGCGAGGACTAAAACGAATGTTGGTCTTCACCAGGACAACTTGAACAGAACCAAGACACCGCACTCCGCTGGGCAGTTGATATGGTGGAAGCAGTTGATGTTTTTTTAAGACTGTGATGTACAAAAAGTACTCTACCAAATCTTAAGCTGTGCTAGTGCATGTACTAGATATGAAAAAAAACATCGTTGGTCTGAGTTGAAGATGTTTTTTCACTGATTCCTCGTGTTTTCAAGGGTCGACCATCGCTAGAAGAGAGGGCTGGTTGGCTGAGCACATGTTGATTGTAGGCATCACCAGTCCACACGGAGAAAAGAAATATATCTGCGCTGCCTTCCCTTCAGCCTGCGGCAAAACGAACCTCGCAATGTTGGAGTCTGCTCTTCCAGGCTATAAAGTAATTTTCCGTCATTGGTTTATAATATAAGGAATACCTAATAAACATGAGTTTATGCTCGATAGCATCATCGGAATGCATTGGTCCCTGTAGGTGCCTGTCTTAGCTACTCGTACCTACTGTTTCAGTTAGCTCTAATGACAAAACCCTTGCTTCCCAAGATATTCGTATATTCCTTGTCATTGAAACTCAATTGCCTTGTCAGGATTCAGTATCACACTGGAGGTTCATATTGAAATCCAGGGGTTGAGCAATGTGGGATTATGCCATTCCCCCATAGCTTGAGGGATCAGGACCCCCTGCAGTAGGGAGTAATAGGTAAATAAAAGGAATTGGATGAATATAACTAGATCTTGACTGAAGCAATACATAGATTTCATGTTTGCAAATAGTGTTGTTTGCTTCAGTTGACTTGAACTTCCTGGGGAACAATGGAGCACTCTACATAACCTGAAAGGGTTCAATAAGGCCCATGTATAGGTTGAGAGAATGAACTGTGGTTAGCCCGTCGGTATGAAAACATGTCCAGGTTGTTAATTTGAGATACAAAATCTGTTTACAGGTGGAGTGCGTAGGAGATGACATTGCTTGGTTGAAATACAATCCCAAAACCAAAATGCTCCATGCGATCAACCCTGAAGCTGGTTTCTTCGGAGTGGCTCCTGGAACTAACTGGAAGACCAACCCTAACGCAATGGCAAGCATGCAAGAGAACAGCATATTCACAAATGTTGGACACACGTCAGACGGCGGGGTGTGGTGGGAAGGCATGGAGAAACCTGCTGAAGGTAACGTATGAGAATTTATTCCACCTAAATTTAGAGAAACGTTATGCCGTTTGGTTCTATTTACAAAACTCCTTAGTTACACCATAATGAATGGAACCATTAATTTTGTTTCTATTTTGATTGTAGGGGTAACCATCACGGATTGGCACGGCAAACCCTACACAGGAAAGCAACCTGCGGCTCATCCCAACTCGAGGTTCACCTGTCCAGCGTCTCAGTGCCCAATCATCGACCCGCTCTGGGAAGCCGGTGAAGGAGTACCGATCTCTGCTATTCTATTCGGAGGGAGGAGACCAGGTACTTGCTCATCTAAGCAACTGTGCAGTTACATCGTATACAAGGTGTATTAGCAATGCCTAATCTTACAAAGGGAGTCTTGTCTGACTAGTGACTGTTGGATGAGGTGAAGTAATTAAGCTCAAGAAAGTTCACTCGGCTAATATTCGAATCACCTTCGCCTAATTATATTCCATGGATTAACACGGCCCATAGGCCCCATTCTTCTCTACTGATCAACTCTCTCGTCAGTCGCTGTTTTACTCTTTGTAGGATTTGGCACGCTGGAACGTTCGTTCTTCAAGTTGCAAACTTGGGTTACTATACAGGGTTATTCAATATGATGACCCAATTTTATAAATTATAGATATCTATATTGAAGCTATCTGTATTATAAATATATATGTAAATAAATTAAAGATATCGATATTATAGATATATTTTAATTTCAACTTCTCCTCGCCCTACCATCGCTCACTCCTACCGAGCTTTTTTCAAAATTGAATAATTAATATAATATAATTGAATAATTATTGTTTTTCAGAGGGCGTACCGCTCGTTTATGAATCCTTCGATTGGGAACACGGCGTGATGGTTGGCGCGGGAATGCGGAGCGAGGCCACAGCCGCGGCTGAACACCGAGGCAAAGAAATCATGCACGACCCCTTCGCGATGAGGCCGTTCTTCGGCTACAACTTCGGCCACTACATGTCTCACTGGCTGTCACAGCAGACTCGTCACGGGGAGATCAAACTCCCGAAAATCTTCCACGTCAACTGGTTCAGGAAGGATGCTGACGTGAGTTTTATTTATTTACGGGCAAGCCCGATTACACTTGTTTAAACATCAATGGGAGTTCACAACATTCATTACTATTAAGTAAGATAAATTACAAAAGAATTAGAAAACAATTGAATAGAAAGACACAATAGGATACTAAATGATAATCTACACTTGGAAATTGTAACCAAAATTAAAAGGGGAAGAGGCCATCAACTTTTTGAGAGAGGGAAGGGAATGGTGAAACAAGTCAAATTCGGGGTGGACATCAATCAGTACATTAGCGGAGCAGAGGACTACTTCTCATGTAGTTAGTTGACGCGAAGATGGAAAAGTTGAGAAGATCAGGCCGACAGACGAGGCACCCGGCCAATGAAGGAGAGCCAAGACCGCCAAGTTGGTTATTTACCAGTTTGTGCAGAAGAGTGAGATCGTCATTGAACGTCGCTTCTCCAGAGGCAACATACCAGAAGTATCCAGCTAAGCGTCATAACCGGCCTCACTGGATGGCATGCCCAACTTGAAAGCCATGAAGCGCAGAAACTGTTTTTGCACTCTCTCCAAAGTATTCCGGTGAACAGCGTAGCCTGGCGACCAAACCGGGGAGGCGTACTCTAAAATAGGAAGTAACAGCCTATAAGGCCCTGGTAGGTACTTCTTATTTAGAGTTTACAAATTTTGTAAACTCACGAGAGTTACGCTTCACAAACCCCAGGGCTCGCATAGACCTGGCGATGAACCATTTGCCTGTAAGATGTTCATTTGGTTTTAAACGGCTTGATTTACACAAATAGACCAATTAGACAAATATCACTATTTCAAGTACGAGTGTAATAAAGAAAATTAAAGTCGCCGGTCACAGAGAGTTGGTCTTTAGGGGTCCCTTCAATCCTGTTCTTAGGGTTAAATAAAATGCAATTGAATCGAGGCAACGCTTAGAGAACTAGGCAATCGTCCTGGTTTTATAGGGAATCTCCCTCTCAAGTTTAGGTCAACTACAAAAGTGGATTCTGAAGCAAAATTTAGCACCTCGCAGAGTTTTTAAGAAGAACTCTGGACAAAGTCCAGAATTACAATTTTTCGTATATTGAATATATTGATACATATAATAAAATTATATTGAATATCTGGTTACAGGGGAAATTCTTATGGCCTGGATTCGGCGAAAACATCAGAGTTCTGGACTGGATTTTACGACGTGTCGACAACGATTGTTCCATCATTGAATCGACGCCGATCGGTTACGTGCCCACAGAGGGCAGTCTCAACCTCGACGGTCTCTCTCCTAAGCCGGACATGAAGGAACTTCTCAGCGTCCCCAGAGACTTTTGGATCAAGGAAGTGAGTTGACCGAATCTTTACCTAATTAAATCACGGTACGACGAGAGGCATTGAATCCGAAGTCCAAAAAGTTATTTTTTGAAGCCCTTGTCATAGTTTTTAACCAGTCTCTTGTTGAGACCCCTCCCAGGTACCCAACGTTCTGCACGGTTTGTTTTGGATCGCCCTGTACAACTAACACATTTTGGCTGTATAACTAACACGTTTTCACTAAACCTCGTTTTGGTGCCTAAAAATCGTGTAAAATTAAAATATTGGTCATTTTGGGACGAGATTGATTGAAGCTGTGAAGTTTAGTTTCCCGCCGTTTAAATGTTTGTTTTTCGTTCAAAAATAAAATGGGCTAAGTAGGCCAAAATAGGCAGAGGGAATCAAACGTTTGTTCTTGGTCGATTCCAATCCTTCGTTTTTAAAAATAATGAACCAAAAGGATTTGCAACACCATAGGTTTGGAGTTTCCAGTGTATCTGGTTGATATTAACCGTATTACGTTTTGTGGAAGTCAGCGTTGTAATGTCTAAGCATTGTAATCCTTATTAAATGCATTGGGTTATTTCTATGGGCAGGATCCACCGTTAGGTACCTCAAATGGACCTTTGCTGTCTTAACAAATTCGATTTTCACGATTGTATCCTCGTTCCAGGCGGAGTCCATCGAGACCTACTTGAAAGAACAAGTTGACAAAGACGTTCCCGAAGCTGTACTGAAACAACTGGACAACCTGAAGGAGCGCCTCAAGTAAACGACTTCTTCTGCCGCCCGCCCTTAAAATTACCACTATCTCAGTTTCGTCGGTCCTGATCTTCAGTAAAGGCCACATTTTCCGTTGGCTTCCGATGAAGCCTATTATTTAATAAATTCATCACAGCATCGAACTGCAATTCGGTACAATTGGAACTTTTTGAACATTCGTGTTAGTGTTCAGAATATCGACCCATCACTAGTTAATACGACGTAATACTGCAGCTGAGCGAGAAACTGAGTATGACGATTGAATCTTACTCATGGCAACTCCCACAACAAGGGTTGTACCTAATGGCTGTTAACATTTCACACCCCATAAACGTGTGAAGTAACTTTTGAATAACCACTCGGTTATTGTTTCACGCTTTGGATCGTTAACGATCAAGTATGTTCTATTCTATTTTAAATGTAAAGAACATTGATTCTACATTTAAGCCCTCAGACCCACTGATATGTCAAAACAGGTGCTTGTTAATCGTTCCAACCTTTTTAATTATTTTAACTAGACACTAAATGTAAGAATTATGAAATTTGAAACCACTCAATTCCAGTTGAAGGACGGTACCTCATCAACTGTTATCGTTTATTATAATTATCAAGAACTGATGTCTTTAATTTGATACGTATAATTAGTATAATCAATGTTATCGACTACCTATGTATTATTTATTGGACGCTTAACGAATGACTAAATTAGTTAGTATGACGTATTTTAGCTCGTAATGTAAATTTTTGTGAAATCGTTCTCATAAAAATAAAGTTATTTTTGATTTGACAACGTAATTGTTCACCTCCTCACTGCTTATGAATCCCACTTTTGAATACCAACCTTAATTTTATATTATTAAGAGAAAATGAAAATTGAAATGTGTTATTAATCAGGATGAACCCCAGCAGGTGGAATAATTGGATGTAATCCAGTGGGCTTTTACCTGTTTGTTGTTAGGTATACATTTTTCGGAATAAATTTTCTCTATTGATTCTGGTTGGGGAAAAAGTAATCCATTTCGAAACTTGATTTACAATAGGTACAGCCACTAATTTTGAGTCAAGTACTCCTCTCTTTTCCCACGATTCCTTGCAATTTAGAAGGCTACTCTCTAAGCGATTTTTCCTTGGAGGCAAAAAACAGGTAACCAGTTTTCACATGCCTTTCTTGAGTCTAATTTTGGACCACTAAGAGCGTTTGCCATGGACAAAAAGAATTGTAGTTGATTGTTGCTAGGTGTGGACTATAAAGTAGATGCATCACAACCTCCCAGCTTAGCTCTCTGAGCTTCATACGAGTCATCATCGATTTGTGAAGTCTGACGCTGTGCAACATGACGCCACCTATTTGACCAGTTCGGGCCTCTTCTGGCGATCGCCGATTTCAATCGGTCCAAATGCTGGAATTGAGGGTTTGACCACTCGGGAGCAGCTCACTTCCAATCCCATCAAAATCAATCCTGGTTTTGCTACCGTTTCAGGCTCTGATCGTTGTCGCTTGAAATTATCATGCGAGACCCATTTCTCATCGCCAGTTACCTATATTTTAAGAAATGGGCCATCCTGAGAGAGCTTGCTACAATCTAATGTAATCTACATGACCCTAAGTTCACTAGGTACTTAATTTTATACAGAACTTGTTTTTTGACAATTTTGATAAACTGTTGAGCTGTTATTTCAATATTTCTTCTCTTCAATTTTCTCAGCAGGCCGTCAAGCAAATGGACATAATATGTTATATTATGTTCGGTCCTCCAATCCGACACCAACCAAATTTTCAAAATTATCCAAGTTCAATTCTTCTGTTCCCGTGTATTCTGAGACATCCAGTGGTCATATTCGGCCGAACATGACTTCTTCATTTTGCAAATCTGCCTTACATGTCGTTCACGACTTAGCGCATCCAGGAGTACGTGGTACTTATAACTTGCTGAGAACACGGTTTTCTGGCCATCCATGACCAACAAAAGCACCACCGCTTTTGTTCGTATCTGTCTGCAATGTCAGGCCTCAAAGGTTCAACGATATACTGACAGTCATCCAGCTATCTTTCCCGACCCTGGTGAACGCTTCGGCTATGTCCATCTCGACATCGAAGGTTCACGCAGTGGCCTGAGTGTTTCCCGGTGAGTGATATCACCACGTAGACGGTAGCCAGATATCAAAATTCGAAACTCCAATGTGGATAACCACTGATTAAGGACGTCAGTTCGAGCCTCGTGGCAATTACTAGGAGCGCATCATATTCATACGACCGCCTTCCATCCACCATACGTTGCCACACTTCTCCTCACTGGACCAAAACCCTCCCCTTAACCCTTTTGAGTTTGCTTTCACGATAATGGTCTATGGTACGACCTTACGCCTCCTTTTGAATTTGCTTTCACGATTGTGGTCTATGGTACGACCTTACGCCTCCCTGGTCAATTTCTCCTGAAAACTGTGGGGCCAGAGGATGCAACAACCTTTGTCGGACGTCTCCATCGTACCACGAGCCAACTTCGCACTGCACGGCTCCAAGACACCTTTGGTACATAAGAGAACGTTTGGTTCGTCGGGATGCAGTACGGTCCATACACAGTGCTTGGTCAAGGACTAGAAAGTGATCATTCGATCGATTGAAGCCAGTTTTCCTCGCTGCGTCTATGGATTCAGCAATCCACGTCTCCCCCCCCCCCCCCCCCTAGAGCTAAGAGTATCCTTCGCACTGGAGGGGGAATCTGTGTAGCCCAGCTACACTACATTTCAACTCCCTGACTCAAAATTAATTTTTTAAAGGGAATTACCCACATTTTTTCTCCGACTCCAAATTCAGTATTCTTAGAAATGCGTTCCAATTGTTCACTTATCCGTTTATTATAATATATTCCCGTTTTATTTCACACCGTTCTAGTAGCGTCAGTAGCGTCAGACCGGTAGCAATATCTTTGATAGTTCCCACCTCGAAATTATCAACGTGAGAGTTAATCAGATATTTAGGTATATTGTGTTGATGGGATTGACTAGTGTGAAGAAGCAGGTTGTATAAAATGACCAAGCTAGTCTTTGTTTGGTGTTTATTTTCTCACGACGTTTCGGCAATGGAACAAAGCCCTATTCATGCGAGGTTACATGTAGAAGTGAAAAGTTTTTACATTAAACTGAAGAACTGTTGTGGAGAAGTAGACAAATGGAGTAGACCATTTGTCTACTTCTCCACAACAGTTCTTCAGTTTAATGTAAAAACTTTTCACTTCTACATGTAACCTCGCATGAATAGGGCTTTGTTCCATTGCCGAAACGTCGTGAGAAAATAAACACCAAACAAAGACTAGCTTGGTCATTTTATACAACCTATTTAGGTATATATATAATGGCGCAATGTGCAAAAACATGAATCGACTCAAGACTCGTGTTCAAAATTACGAAGCCACAAAAAGAAAAGGAATGTCGCGATTAAGGAGTGACCAAAAATAGAAGGTTTTAACCGGAGGGACGCGTGGAAGTCAACTCAAACTCAAACTCTCAATGTAATAAACATATCAAATAGTGAGACAATTGGGTTCACGTAGTACGGAGACGTAGATAAGGGAAATCAAAATCTCGTCAGAAAAACGTCAGACGTTGAGGTTTCGCCATGACATTACAGACAGCGTTTCACAATGTTGTATGTACACTCGACAATCCAACGTTAATTCCAAGTATTTTAATTATCACATTTCAAATAGCTTTTGTCTATTTTACGTGGGGTCGTACGAGCCGTTAGTTTTCGAATATCAAGAGGCGATGGATTAGTAGATTGACTGTGTCACAACGAGATTTTATAGAGCGTATTACGCACATTGGAATTGGGTCAAAAATTATGTAAAAGTTCCATATTCACCCACGATACTTCATTATTTTACACATAACTAGATCGCCCTTATGAGTAGATCAATGTTCTGCAAACCACATCCCCCCCCCCCCCCAATAAAAAACTCTGTGTAACAATCACCCAGCCTCGCAAATCCCCCTTGGCGCCAAGGCGAGACTTTTTTATTACTATAGTATACACATCTTTGTATTATTTTATTAGTTGCTTGTGATCCTTATTTTACTGGCGTTGAAAAGATCGGTAGAGGTAGGGTGGCCATAAATGTTTTGGCCTAGGCCGGGACATTTTTTTCCTAATTGTCAATTGACAGGCTTTGATATTTAATCATGAAACCTATCGTAGTCCCACCGGTATACCGATGGGGGGGGGGGGGTGCCCCAGTGAATTTAGTCTATGGAAATGAAAGAGTCTTAATCTATGGAAATGGGTTTGTAAAATCAAAACTAAGTTTTTACACTGTTGTACTAAAGTTTTTAAAACTTTCCCAGATTGATGAACTATTATGTTTGTAAGTAAAAATATTAATTTTATATTTTTCGCACAAAACCGGGACATTGTAGGGAATTTTCGGAAACCGACGGGACGCCTACAACAGCGGTATAAACCGGAACGTATGGCCACCCTAGGTAGGGGCAATTATTGCAAGAATAATACAGTAGACGTGTGTGTTTTTCAGTTCCCTATGTGAAGATAGTACGAGTAGCATCAAATGGCGTTTGTAGAAAAATAACTAAGCGAGCCTCCAAGTCAGAACTCCAATTACCACCCTGATACTTTCCGAATCATTATCCTCGACGTACCATCTACTGCACTAAAATGTCGAATATTTGGGATTCCGACAACTGCAAATTTTAATTTTGTGTTTTCCACAATAATTAAAAAGTGGACTTGGTCGATTCCAATGGTTCATTACCGAAGATAATCAACCAAAAGTGAACTTGGGTTCTACACAAAGTTGGAACACGTTGTCGGTGATGTACGCTCGTAGTCAGTCGTTCACGAAGGACACGTGGGTCGAGGTAAGTTGTTGACGTTATTGACGTTATCAGCCCACAGTAGCGTCGTTAACGTTTAAAGGTGTTAAGAAATGGCTCAATTTTCCTTGTTGGTGGTTATTAAGGTAGGAACCTAATTATTTCCTTTAAACTATTCGCCCCAATTCAAAGGTGGAATAGGATGTCGATATAATTTGTAGAATAGACCTATTCTACAATACCTGTATTGAATAAAATATGAATCATTTCACCAATATCACGTTTAGATTACAGACATGTTGTGATACAGTGATTTTTTTCCGCAAGGGAAATATCTGACTACTACGAAAAGGAAAAACGGATTTCAAGCGCAGATGATTTCATAAAAACTACGATTTTGGCAGGTACTGCTATGCGTTTTCCAATTTCAACCTACGGAAGGTCATGAAAACACAGGTCAGGTACAGTACGAGCATGTTGCCTCACTGCCTACACATAGCTGGATTTATATTGTTTTGAACAAGATGATCTCAAGTGTTTTAGATACTAGCTGACGGGCAGAACTCGGGGTGTGTCCATCTGCCACTCTTACCTGTCGCTTTACGGATTATACCTCTTACATGCCCCTTTATAATCTTAAATACCAAAAATAATATTCATCTGTCTCACGGGAAGGAAGAATTTAGGATTTTTATATTTCGGCTTCCCTATACACCCCCACCCCTATGCATCGGATCCGGAAGTGAACCCCCCTATGTCCTTCCCCGGTCACAAAAACATTTAAATACGGGAAATGAATCGATCCATTGAGCCGTTTTTGCGTGATTGAAGGACAGACACCAAATTCAAAATCGGCATGGTTCGACTCCATTTCATGGAAAACGAATAATTGTAGTGAAATTTTTCGAAAATACCCAAGGATCACGAAAATCGTATTGACATTTTATGTCTTTACTATGGCACATAAATGAAAAAGCGTCACGCGGAGTTTCTGATGATTTTCGCTTACAACCGATTCGTTGCTACGGAACTTTATCTTCGCCAGTTATCATCGTACAAAAATCGTTCACTACTCGTTGGATAGCCACTACGTCAGAGCCTATGACGCACGAGCGTATGACGTCAGACGGCTGGTAGGAGGCTAACTAGTACGTCAAAGCGTGTGCCGTAAGAGCCTATGACGTCAGATGGCTGACAGGAGGCAAACTAGTACGTCAGAGCCTATGACGCACGCGTGTATGACGTCAACGGCTGGCAGGAGTCCAACTAGTACGTCAAATCGTATGCCGTAAGAGCCTATGACGTCAGACGGCTGTCAGAAGGTTAACTAGTACGTCAGAGCCTATGACGCACGAGCGTATGACGTCAGAGGGCTGGATGGCCAGGTGATCGGGTGGTAGCGAAGGGAGGTGGTGATGACGTCAGAGGGGCCAGAGGGAGGCAGATATCTGAAACCCCCATTTCTTCCTCACTACTTTCGTGTTCACCGTGAAATTTCCTAAAGGATCTCCGAGTTTCAGTTTGTTTTTCATGTTCTGTAGTATTTATTTTCTTTTTTAAATTTAGTTATATAAATTGTGTCGGTGGACTGATTACACAACTCTACTAAACTTTGAGCGTAAATTTCAATAATTTAACGAAAGATTTCCCACTTATTTTTCTCAAAAGGATAATGATCGTGGTACTCCTGCCATCTTCCCGTCATTGCTTTATTGAAGTGGGTGTACATATCCGTGTATGGTAACAATGTATTGCATTCGTCCTGACAGTAGCATCCCAGTTTCGCTGCCCGATGAACCTTTTCATTGCCCCCTTGCTCTCACCCTTGCTACTCAGCCCAAAGATGCGTCGCTTCAATTTAATAAGTAGGGATGAGGACTTAGGTAACTGGATTATTGTATTTTTGGTTTGGACGTAGAAGCTAACAAGGTCGATGCTACTTTCACATGGTGTAGCTATCATTACCGTATCGTTGAAAAAAGTCTAAAGACTTTATTAACACTATCGTGGTGTTTGTTAAAGCGTTATCTCGGTACCCTTTTGAGGAATAGTGGAAGGGATCCGTGTGCGTCCCACCCGCTGTGTCCCGTATCCCCACTCCCTGATGTCTTCTACTTATTCTGAGGTATATTATCTACACGTCCGTCCTCTGCTCGTCAGCCAGTCCGTCGTTCATCTAGAACAACTCGAACGCTCTAAAGCGTATCAAAGATCATCAGATCCTCACAACGATGTGGTCGCTGCTGGTTCTCGTCGCCGCAGGCCTACAGCTCGCCTCCTCTCAGGCGCCAGGCACGCCGATTCTCGGTAAGCGACGTTGATATTCAATGCGGAAAATTGAAGCCATTTCATATTTCGAAGCCGATTGAAAGCTTAGCTGTACGATTTGAGAGGTGAATCGATGAAATCACACGGTTCATCATAAACAGCTCTAGTGCAATCCATAGACTACTGGGTTCGGTAAATCTAAATCAATTCCAAAAACTTTTAAAATGAAAAGATGTGAAAAATTCGTTAATTCAATAATTTTTCCAGGCAAACAATCACATGAGAGAATCTCAGGACCAACTTCCATATTCACTTCAAATTTCAGTTCAATTCATCCAAATAATTTGGGAGTTTCAATGAGCTCAGATGAAAGTCAGAACCTAGAAATTCGTGTGATTCCAATGATTTCATGACAAACACCTACAAACACACACAAGTGACATCTGAAAGAGTTGGAGTTTAGGGATTTAATTGATGGATTCATATTCATATCCGACGATTAAATCCCTAAACTTCAACCCTATCAGATGTCATTTGAGGCTGAATGGTGTGTGTGTTTGTAGAATTTGTAGGTATGGTGTTTGTAGGATTGAAATCATCTTCATGAATCATCAAGAATGAAAATGTAGGGAAATGCGCGTCATTGATCGAAAGCTTAAGATGGTCTGCAAACGACTGAGTCGAAGACATAAGGCTACTCAGTTCCAGATATAAAAGGGGAGTTTGAAAATGAAACATTTATTTTTACAAAAATAAGTGGGTCTTTTCAAAAATATAGGTCATTTCCAGCTCAACTTTTAGTGTTTTTTTTCTTCATATTGTGTAACAAGTTCCTTAAGCGCGCACACACTTTATTGGATAGTTTGGGAAATATGGGATTTTGAAAATTTCAAGTTTGGCAGGGAGAGTTTGCACGTCGCTTATCGAACCGGTTTGGGCGTATGGATGCGAACTCTGGGGCTCGGCATGTGCCACCTCAGTGAACAAAATTCAAATCCAGCAAAACAAGATATTTCGGCTAATTTGTGGCGCCCCTTGGTTTGTACGGAACGATGTGCTCCACAACGACTTGGGAGTAGGGACGGTGCAGGACAGGATCAGAATGTGCTATGGAGTCTGCAGACAAGAGCCACTGACCATCCAAACCCGGAAGTTGCGCACATTGCTGGTCCAGCGCCTCATGGAGAAGAGTCCTGAGGGACAACGCACCCACTCTGCTGGACTAAATCCCCTACAGTACCCTGATCAAGACGAAGCGACCCATAAAAATTACAGTTAACCATAGTTGACTTCCCCTTGATCCCCACAACCCGCCCTTGAGGCATGCATTGTGGAATAAATTGATTGATTGAGGAACTTTAAAATTATATTTCAGAACAAGAAAACGATCTCCACAGTAGAATTACAGTGTAGGTGGTTGATCTGAGGTTGAGAGGTTGAGAGGGTCTTCGAAGGGGGGGGGGGGGGGCTTGAGTTTTGTGGAATCCTGCATTTAGGAAGACACACAGAAAATTTCTGACCGTGTTGGCCTTCAATTGTGCGACGTCAAACGTGCTCATGGGATTGGGAAGACCATATCTCGCCGCCAAGGTACCACAATGGTCCTCCCAGAATATCCCTGCCCGGCCAACCTTGAAGGGTTAATCTACGATAATATATTTTATTACCCACCAAACTTTTTTTTTCGATAAAAGAAATTCGAAATTCTCAGGTCAAAGTTACTGGCTGAATGACGGGAAAGAGGATTTGGCGGCCGCTCTGAAGGTGAAACCGAACACTGGTGTCGCCAAGAACGTCATCCTCTTCATCGGCGACGGGATGAGCCCCATCACGGTGACGGCCACCAGGATCTACCACATCGGCGAAACTGGCAGACTCGTCTGGGAGGAGTTCGAAAATGTCGGCCTTCTCAAGGTAAGAAATCATCTTCCTAGTCGTAACTCTCTCAATTTTGGTCATAATTGTATTTTATCTAATCGATTATTTTGGTTTCATTTATCACATAAGCGGGATCCAAAGCCTCATTTTGAAGAATTAAGTGAAGGGTGTTAAATAATTGTGGGATATTTATGGCTTATTCTCCCATGCATGAGCACCTAGCGGGAACCAGGAACCTGTTGTTGGTTGTTGTGGGTTGGCCTCGTTAGTTGTGGTCCCGACGGCGATAAAGGGGTGTATTTCGAGGGTCTCACGGCATCATCCCACATCGTCACTTTTGGACAAAATGAGTTAAGCATACCATTCGAAGCGTCTTCCCCCGGCGAATCGATCTAACTAAGTATAAGTTTATACTCTCGATTTATTTTACTGAATTACTTAGTAAACATAGTCATTGGCAGATGTTTTTTTGGCTCTGCTGAAAAGTCGCCCACATGACGATGTGGGAAGTTGCCGTGAGACCCTGAGTGTCTCGGGAGTTGATTTCTTGTACACCAACTCTCCATGCGCACGTGAGGGCGTAAACCAAATTTCAACTCTCGGGACCTTCAGAAGTCGGGGGTATAGCAGTTTTAAAATCACTATTTTTCACGTGTTTCGTGTTTTCACGTTTTTTGTTGTTCTCGTTCTCGTTGTTCATTGACGGGGCTACAGCCCAGCAGACAGAACGGATCGAGCTGAAATTTTGCACACACGTTTTTTTCCTTTTGTACATTTGTCCCCTTGCCCCCATTTCACCTAAAAGGGGGGGGGGAGAGTAATTTTCAGCAATTTCCATTGGTCATAACTTCTACAAAATTTGTTCATAAGAAGAAAAACCAAAGAGTTATGATGGTTTTCCTATTTTCAATGATAACTGCCGTAAAAAGAAATTGAAATTGGTGCGGTTGGTCCAAAAATGTCCGTTAAGATGTCTAGTATATGCTCAATGATTTTGAACTAAATCTCAATCGATTTGGCTAATCCACAGCCAAAAACACGTGAATGAATTCCAAACCTACTAATTTCCGAAAACATCAAAGTTGAACGGTCGCCAGACAAATTTTCGTAGACGTGCGCCTGTGTAAGGATCGATAGGAAATTTAATGGGCTTTCGAATGAGTGTAACACACTTTGTCACTTTTCCCAACGGTTTTCGAGTTATTCGCGATTTTCGGTCGAAAATCGTGGGTTTTACTTTCTGCAAACCTTCTCTAAGTCCAACCAATTCTAAGTCCACACCAATTATAATGATTCTCAACAAGAAAAATTGCATAATTCCCAATTTTTCAAATATAAGAACGAGTTAAGTTAGAGTTATTTACATCACATGTTTAAGGAGATATGAGCAAAAACCATTAACAGTCCTAAAAAATCGCGGTTTTTTTTGCCGCCCAATAAAGAGCACAGGGTCCTCGTGTTCGTAATACCTTCTACCACCCCCAAACAATCCATCAAATTTCAAATTTCCGTTAACTTTGTAGTTAAGTCCACCACACTCCTGGACTACCTACTAAGTACGAGCAAAACTTATTGAAATCTCTCTTGGAGGGAAAAAAAATCAAAATTTCGGTCGTGGCGAGTCGGAATTGTCGTTTTTCGGGCCCTCGATGGCCTCTCATGAATATCATCAAAAGGCGAGGTTTAGCGTGAGGACGAGGGTGATACAACAATACTCTCATATCATCATCTTTCCTTCAGACGTATTCCGTTGACAAGATGGTACCGGACTCGGCGTCAACTGCCACTTCCTTGTTGTGCGGCGTCAAAGCGAATTTCTTCACAATAGGGCTCGACGGTAGCGTGAGGGTCAAGGATTGTCTCGCTAGCCTTCGTCAGGACGCCCGAGTCGAGAGCGTCGCGTTTTGGGCTAAAGAAGCGGGCAAGGCCACAGGTACTCGGGTTCCCGTATAATGCACGGTATGCGAGAAAGTATGCACGTTTGAAACGGCAAAAAACAGCATAGTATAGCGATCAGAAACAAATTAGTGCTCCCTTTGTTGGATTTTCACTAATTGCACCTGAACATCCAACTTGTTGCAAGTACCTGATAGTAGCATGGATAGTGAAAATAGCATACAACAATCATGCACGTTGCTATATCAAGTAAGCTCGTTCATTTATTTCCCATGTAAGTTATAGCAGTGAGAACAACGCAACCCATTCATCGCCAGCGACTGGATATGAGTCACCAGTCGCCAGATCAGCACCTTTCGACCGAGCTCAGCGGCGGCTCGCTATCGCTCGCCACCCACTCACCTTTCATCAATGACTCTCTTTGTCATGAAGAAACCATAAATACCCTCGAGCCCAGACTATCATTGTCAGTCTTCGCTCGTTGCTCATACAGTTCAGTTGTGTAGCATTCCGATTGTTGTGCGTTTGTTGTAAATAAAATTTAATATCTTTTTAAAAACGGGTTTTTAATAAAACCAAATTTAATTGGCGCAGTCGGTAGGACCGGTCCATTACCCCCGAAATACTAACGTGTCTTTTCGCGGTTAAGAACTTTTTAAAGTTTAAGGATCGAGTAACCTAAGCAAGTCTTCGAAACACGAACGCGTTCTTTCGAGAGACGAACCCAACACGCACCATCGGACGAGACGACCCGATCTGAGGCTGAGATCGTGACCAGACCGTAACCAGATCGCATCAGGACAGAAGAGACTTCAAGAGATGCTCATACTGATCCTGTAAGTACAAAATTTCGTACTTACTCGTATTACATTACTAATACCTTTCACAACGGCGGGAAAAGACCATAGAAAAAGCGCTCTACAATCCCTTCAAGGTAGGATAAAAGATAAATCCTCCTCTGAAAATAGGAATAGAGTAACCGGTCGACCCTATTCTCCGCCGTCTAATAGATCGAACATTCTTAGAGAACTCTTGAGACCGATCGCTCAAACCACCAGAGAACTCTTAAGACCAACCGCTCAAACCCCGAGCACTCCGTCCACCAATATGCCCGACACACAGCCTATTGTACAACAATTTCTTGGCATTACGCCAGAACAGTTCCAGCAATTGGTTGCTGCTGTAAGACCCTCAGCGTCTCATCAAAATGGGAAACCCGATAAAACAGATTACAGTGGCATCCCTGATTTCACAGGCGAACCTGAGATTCTTGCGCAATTCCTAGAAAGATGCCAGGAGTTAATCAACCATTTCTTCGACCATGCAAATCCCAATTGCTACACGAATAAAAGCATTCTTAATAACATAAGGGCTAAAATCAAGGGCAAGGCGGCTGTTGGCATCTTCAACTCCCCATTGAACACGTGGGATGAAATCAAATCGGCCCTAATTGCCAATTTTGATGACAAGAGAGACGAAGAACACTTAATCCTAGAATTAGGAAAACTCCAACAAAGGAGTAATGAAAACCCTTTCGAATTTCATACAAGGGTTCAAAAGATGTTCACGCTACTCGTAGCGAAATTAAATAATTCCGTAGACCCCTACACGACCACAACTCTTAAACTAATGGAGAGAGTCGCACTACGAGGATTCCTAATGGGATTAAACGAGGAAATAGGCAGACTATTGATCACCAAAGGTCCAACTGACCTAAATGACGCTGTCAGAATACTCACGAACGAGTATCAATTTCCTAACCTTAGGAAAAAGCATCTGGAGAAACAGAGAAGCTTTAAACCCAATCAGACAACCTATACCCCATCACCTAGGCCCTTCGTGCGAAATGAACAAGGCAAGGTTTACAAACCATTTAATAAGCCAGGGCCATCCAACAACAACCCGGGACCATCAAACAAACAAGAAGGTCCCTACAAAAAACCGTTTTCTCCACCACAACAGCAAAAAACATTCCAAAAACCAAACACACCATTTATTCCTTACCACCTCCGGAATAAAGATACGATGTCATACCAAACGACATTGAATCACGAACTCAATTCAAACGAACAAGACGATCAAGAAGACCACGTCGAACATGAGGAGGAAGAAGAGGAAGAAACCAATGACTATTTTTTAGACAAGGAAGACGAATACCAAGACTTAACCTGAATCACCTCGGTACTTCGATCCGACTTCCGTACCTTACCACCCATAACAACTTCAAGGTACTAATAGATACCGGATCATCCAGCAGCTTCGTTCGCGACAACATCGCACACGAACATTTCAAGACCTTCATGAAACAGGACCGATTCTCAGTGACTTCATCACATGGCTACACTAACGGCACCCATAGTATAAGAATAGACAGTGACTTTATTAACCCTAGCACTAAGAATATTATTCCTTGCAAATTTTACGTCTTCAATTTCCATGCAAATTTTGACTTTCTTTTAGGATGGGACAATTTAGAGAAACTTGGAGCAATTCTTAATCTAAAAAGAAACACCATTACAATATGCGACATAATCATTCCGCTCAAACACCATAGCGTTCCTCAAAAACCAACAAGAAAAATGAACACACCTCTAAAAAACAAAACAGCTCACAATTCAATTACACAGACCAACATACCGATTAAAAAATACAAAATTCCCCCTAGAGCAGGAAAACAGATTGAAATCCACCTTACTAATATCGAAAATGGAACAGCTATAATCAACCACAAGAAAATAGGACCAATTGAAATCCCTAATTGTTTGGTCAAGGTAAAGAACCATATCGCTAGATGCATCGCCATCAACACATCAGATACCCCCCTTACATTCAATGTGAAATCTCTAAACTCCGCCGAACCAATATCCAACGAAATGCTTGCAACCGAAAATAACACAGACAAAACAAGAAAAAAATTGGTAATTAACAATATTAACTTAACACGAAAAATGAAACGAATCATTCCCAACATTCGACAAGAACACTTAAATCATGAAGAAAGATCCGAACTACACAAACTCTTGAAAGAATACCCTGACGTATTTTACGACGAAAATGAACCGTTAAGCACGACTAACATGACCACACACGAAATACGTACAACAGACGAGATTCCGGTTTATTCCAAGTCGTACAGATACCCTGAAGTCTACAAATCCGAAGTAAAGAACCAAATCCAAAAAATGTTAGACAATGACATCATACAACCATCTAACTCCCCCTATAACTCTCCCCTTTGGATAGTCCCTAAGAAAGACGACGCATCCGGGAAGAAAAAATTTAGAATTGTCATAGACTACAGAGCCCTTAACAATAAAACGCTAGACGACCGCTACAACCTACCTAACATAGAAGACATTTTATCAAAATTGGGGAAGTGCAAATATTTTACAACGTTAGATCTCACTTCCGGATTCTGGCAGGTCAACATGGACAAGGCAAGTATCCCTAAAACCGCATTC
Source organism: Stenodema calcarata (assembly GCA_963920205.1). Taxonomy (NCBI): domain Eukaryota; kingdom Metazoa; phylum Arthropoda; class Insecta; order Hemiptera; family Miridae; genus Stenodema; species Stenodema calcarata. Next base: position 8,166,515 of record OY986050.1, read on the forward strand.
AGCTCTGAACACGGGAAATGGGAATTCAAGAAAATGCCATTTGGACTTAAAAATGCCCCTAGCACATTTCAACGTTTAATGGACAATTGCCTTCGAGGAGTCCAAAACGAAATATGCGCGGTGTATATGGATGACATCATAGTCTTCTCATCCAGCCTACAAGAACATATGGTAAGATTGAGAACCATCTTTGAAAGACTCCGCCAAGCGAACCTTAAGGTCCAATTAGATAAGACCGAGTTCTTAAGGAAAGAAGTGGCATTTCTAGGGCACCAAATTACCGAAGAAGGAATAAAACCGAACCCCAAAAAAATAGAAGCAATACAAAAATTTCCAATCCCAAAAACCAACAAAGAATTAAAGGGTTTCCTAGGACTATTGTCGTATTACAGGAAGTTTATCAAAAATCTGGCAGAATTCACAAAACCACTAACTACACGATTAAAGAAAGGAAACAAGATAGTCATCACTGATCCAGAATACATCAAATGTTTTGAACAATGTAAAACCCTTCTAACAAATGATCCAGTCCTAAAATACCCCGATTTCGAGAAACCATTCCTACTTAACACAGACGCCTCAGGAGTTGCCCTTGGCGCCGTCCTATCACAAAAATTTGACGGAGAGACGCATCCAGTCGCATATGCTAGCCGCACTCTCAATGATACAGAAAGGAAACTTTCCACGATTGAACGAGAGCTCCTCGCATGTGTTTGGGCCTGTCAGTACTTTCGACCCTACCTATATGGCCGAAAATTCACGTTAGAAACTGACCATCAGCCTCTCCAATGGCTTCACTCCCTGAAGGAACCAAATTCTAAACTTTTCCGCTGGAAACTCAGGCTGGAAGAGTTTGATTTCGAAATTAAATACAAAAAGGGAAAACATAATCAAAACGCGGACGCACTTTCTAGAATCGAAGTACACGTAAAAGAAGTAACACCGAAACCTAAAGAAATCACACCCTCTCTCATAGTAAACTTCGACCAAGACGAAACAGACAAAGGAACTGTACATTCTGACAAAGAAGGAAAAGATACCGCTCTGATCCCAATAAAAAATGAAGCCATAAACCATTGCAAAAATCAAATAATAATCCAAGTAGGAGAACATTTTAATACTGACATAAAAATCGAAAAATTATTCCAAAACGAAAAAACCCGTACTACAGTAAAATTCCCTCAACGAAACTTAGAAAATGAAATAACAAAATTCTTAATCGAACACATAACACCCAAGGTATCCTACGGACTATACTTCGAAACAGACATTTACGCTCTAATTTCAACGATACTCATGAAAAAATTCAAAAATTCAGAAATAAAATTCGTCAAATATACAGAAAAGCTATTGGACGTTGAAGATCTAGAAGATCAAACGAACATAATCTTGTACAATCACAGAACAGAAAGATTCCACCGGGGAATAAATGAAACGTACCAACAAATAAAAAGACACTACTTTTGGCCAAACTTAAAGGAAAATATAACCAATATCATAAACAGATGCGAACTTTGTCTGAAGTGCAAGTACGAAAGGAAACCACTAAAACCAGCATTCAACATTACCCATACTCCGACAAAACCCTTTGAGACAGTTCACATAGACACCTTAACTATTGAAAGACAAAAATTCTTAACAATTATAGATAAATTTTCAAAATATGCTCAGGCATACCCCCTCAAATCACTAAATAACATAGAGATCACAAAGAAACTCTTAACCTTCATATCACATCACGGTAACCCTTCAGAAATAATCATGGACAATGGGAACGAGTTTAGCTCATCACTCGTAAAGGAGTTCCTAAAGGTTCAAAATATTGCCATCCACTACACATGTACACAGAACCCTAACTCTAACTCCCCGATTGAAAGATTTCATTCCACCATTATTGAAATTATCCGAACAATGTCAGAAAGCAATGAATTTAAAACCACTCCGATAAGAGAAAAATTCAAATACGCGTTAATCTCTTATAACAATAGTATTCACTCTAGCACAGGCATCACGCCGTACGAAATAATCAATGGAACATTTGGTTCAAAAACTCCTATTCCCCCCGAAATAGAAACAAAATTAACAAACATGTACATCTCAGAACATAAAACGAAAATGGACAAACTATACCAAATTTTACACGACAAACAAACAATGGAGAAAGAGAAAAACATTAACAAACTAAACGAGAAAAGAGAAACCACAATGCCTGATATCCCAAGAGAAGTATTCATAGAAACAAAACAGATACAAGACAAAACCAAACGAAGATACAATAAGGAAACTATGATAACCCAAGACCTCAATAGGAAGACAGCAGAAATCCAACCCCGACACCATAACACACGTTCTAAAATACACCTGAAAAATGTGAAAAGACCAAGAGCCCTAAAAACAGATTCAGACACAGAAATAATAGATGACCCCGAAGAGGTAAATGACCAACTAATCGAAAACAAAGCTAGTGAACAGAAAACCGAAAGAAAACTACGGTTAACTCTGACGGAAGACGATATTAATTCTATCAAGGGTACAAACTGGTTAAACGACCAAGTCATAAACGCCTATATGGAACTGATCAACTTGAGAAATGAAGATAACAAAAAACTCCCTCGTACCTATGCGTTCCATACCTTCCTGTACACATCGTACCTTAAAAGTTACAACCGCGTGAGAAATCACTCAAAAAAGGCTAATCTCAGAGATAAAGAGTTAATTCTAATCCCAGTTCACGAGACCGCTCATTGGAGACTAGTGGCAGTCAGACCTAAATTAAGAACTATAGAGTACTATGACTCCTTAGGATTTAATGGCGATTCCATTTTAGAAACAGTATTCGAATACCTCAAGGAAGACTGGAAAGACAAATACGGAGAATTATTAGAACGTAACGAATGGACACTAAACACAATTTCCTCTATCCCCAGACAGACTAACATGTCCGACTGCGGATTATTTGTATGCAAATACGCAGACTTACTATCTCAAGGGAAACCCCTACATTTTATCCCTAAATTACGTGAAGAAATTTACAATAATGTCCTACTAAAACAGTTAGAACAATTTAATTCTTGACCCTCTTTGCAGATCCATTTCAAGCGCCTTCGCCGCTGAAATCCTGAACGTTGGAAGTAGTGGAGGACTACTCCCTATCAACCTCGGACCTGCCTACGTAGAAACAGACGAACACTTACTTATCATTCAATATGACCTAAAAGACGTATTCTCCCCATTCAAAGAACTTTCAACCACATTCCAAAAATTTAAAGATAACCTAAAGACTACAAAATTATCACCAGCTCTCCAAGAACACATACAAACGATCGACTCTATACTATACGTCACAAATGAGAAAATTACAAACCTTCGACCAAGAAATAACATCACATCAAAACGACGCACCAAAAGAGGCCTTATAAATGGTCTCGGCTCAATTGTTAAATTCATAACTGGTAACCTTAATGACGACGACAGAATAAAATATGACAAACTTATCAAAAAGTTAAAGGACGGAAACGCGAAAAATTCGGACCAATTAAACAAAGAACACCACCTCGTAATAGACTTAATTCAGAGATATAACGAAACTATAGCTACACTAAATCAAAATAACCAAGAAATAAAAAATAAATTATCCAAATTGTATTCCAACAACCAATCCTCAATAAATGGCCAATCAGCCTACTTGCGCGAAGCCGCAGCTCAAATGGTACTAAATGCCAATTCTATTAACGACCAATTGAGAGAAATAGAAACATCTCTCACCTTTTGCAAATTAGGCATCACGCACCCGAGCGTAATACCCCTTCAAACTCTAGAATTAGAACTCCAGAAAATAAAGGAAGAAAACAAAAAGAGTAAATTGAAATTATTCAACAATTTAGTAGAATATGAACTCAACTCTAAATTGACCTGCTCCCTGCACGAAGACGAAATAATATATATTGTAAACCTACCAGTCTATAAAGACTTGAACCTTCAACTGTACCTTTTGCAACCTGTACCCATTCCTCAAGGTACCGACTATGTAACTATTATACCCACATCAAAATATGTACTAGTAGATAAGAATTATAATATTCTATATGATAATAACGATAAATGTTACAAGAATGATGATCAATATTATTGTAAATATGAACAATTATGTACTGCAGGAATATCCAATTGTTCCCAAAACGTAATCAAATTCAACTCCCTATCAGAATGTCAATTCACCAGTATCTTGATCAGAGACCCGTTCTACTTACCCATACCAGAAACAGGTCACATCATCGTAACTTCTCAAAACGAAACCATAATTGAAAGCAAGGGTGACAAAGGAAATACCTTGACACGTGTCAAAGGTACGTGGATAATTCAACCTTCCACAGACGAAATTTTCATCAATAACGAACCCATCAGAAGTACAATGTCAATTCAAGGGACACTGCGAATACCGCTCATACCCTCTAATGAAATAACTAAGACCGAAATTCGCCCCTTAAAACTAAATTTAAAGGATTACTCATCATTCCCAAAATTTAACGAACATTGGCCATTCCTAACACCTGACTCAAATGTTGATTATGATTATGATTACCTCCACTTATTAGTTACTCCAACATATGTACTAATCCTTATAGTAATTATAATCGGACTTTATATTGTTTTGAAAAAACGCAAAATTGCTAACCCGCAACCAACGAGTTCTCCTTTGCAGTTTCTGTTTCAACCACCAGTGCAACAGGAAATGACTCATCGTTCAGTATGAGTCACCCCCATGTTCCACTCTAAGGCGGGAGGAGTTATAGCAGTGAGAACAACGCAACCCATTCATCGCCAGCGACTGGATATGAGTCACCAGTCGCCAGATCAGCACCTTTCGACCGAGCTCAGCGGCGGCTCGCTATCGCTCGCCACCCACTCACCTTTCATCAATGACTCTCTTTGTCATGAAGAAACCATAAATACCCTCGAGCCCAGACTATCATTGTCAGTCTTCGCTCGTTGCTCATACAGTTCAGTTGTGTAGCATTCCGATTGTTGTGCGTTTGTTGTAAATAAAATTTAATATCTTTTTAAAAACGGGTTTTTAATAAAACCAAATTTAATTTGTATGTATAAATGCCGCCTGTATATTTCTCATGACTTATTTCACGCAGCTATCCCTAAGCGTAACGTTTCCAATGATGATGGTGCTGTTGCTTTCACTTAATTAGTATTTGATAGCAACATGAACCAGAAACACTGTGATCAATTTTGTGGTACGATCCAGTACATAGTTCCAGCGAAACTTTGTCCACCCTAACGTCACGTCATCATTCGTTCGAGTTCATGAGGACCTCCGAACCAGAAGGGTAAACTCGAATAAAGTTTTTTTTTTTTTTTAATTAGAATCCGTTTCTATAGTTCGCTCTTCTGGTTGTACCGCAAAAGAAACCTTCAAAACAGCCAAAGAGGCCTCAAAATCATACAGAACAACTGAATCTAACGCGTTCGAACCCTCCCCCCCTCTACCTACCTCATGCGAGGTCGCCCCTCCGTTCTCCCCCTTGGAGCTTCTGTGAATCACAGGGGATAGTTTCCAATCGTCGCCATTATGTTTGTGCACACAAAAGTGCACGATGATTGAAGGAAGTGGTTACCCAAGGAAGAGACGGTCAAACCCGTCTGAGTGGAAGAAAAATATTCCACAGATTAACAGGAAGGAAGGAATACGTTTCTAGATCTGCCATCAAAACGATACCTGCTCGTCAAATAAGAGCTCTATGTACGGGTTAGGGGTGGGGAATATTTAACTTAACCGCTTCCAATAACCGAATACCTGATAACTTATTACCATAAAAACCCTATTACTGGAATAACTGTCTTGAGAACTTGGGGGGAAAAGGCCTTTGAGGGCCTCTTTGTCGCCGGCCGAATACCCGTGCCGGTCGCTAGGGATTCCCGCTCTATGGGATTCCGTGATACCTATTTGGCAATAGGTTGGCTGGAATCTAATACCAGGTAATAGGTTACGGAAAACGAATGCGTGAAAGGTGTGCAATCATAATTGAGTGAGTATTAAGTTACCAACCAGCTCTTGGGGTGAAGGGAAGCCGATAACCTATTACCAAGAAATAACCGTATTAGCCATGCTTAGTACGGGTAACTGCTCTGAAAAGGTGAGTTTTGAAAACGTTCAAACGATTTTTGGTGCATTTTGATCAATAGCCAATTATGATCGACAAAATAGTCATTTGTCCAATCTCCTCAGTTACGATGATGTTGTACCATACGTTGCGTCGCACAGTGGTGGAAAATGGTCATTTTTAGTGATCATAAACCTGTAAATAGAGCTATTTGCCATCACTTCGTCAAAAAAACCACTGGAACTAGTTAAGGAGAGGTCAAAATGAACAATCACATCAAAATACAGGTCTTCTAAATAGTTTATTTTGGTTGCTTACATTGCTGTTGCATTGAAATTGAAACTTGCTGCGAATTGATTCATCAAATTTAAAATTTTAAAAAAGATTACTCCAAACAAGAAAATAAATTATATTAGCATCGTGGATCGTTCACTCCCCTAATAGTGACCTGCGACGGAGTCCTCCATAAGGAATTTCGGGCATTCACCAAACAGCTTGGTAGGACTTTGGCCGAGAAGTGGCGAAGACCGGAGGGGCACGTCATGGGTTGGATCCGAGTTAAATTGAATTTCGCCGTGATAAGGGCCATTTCGATGCGCATCAGAGGGCCTCGTAGACGGATCCGCGGCTTCGGGGATGCAGATGGGCTGGGAATGGAAGATGGGGCCCCATTACCAATCCTCGAGGATTAAAAAAAACTCTGCAAATTCTTGACACAACGGTTTATTATCTTCCTTGTGCAGATCACCCTTCTGTCTATACCAGACTGTATTGCAAATCGGCTCCATACCATATTCTCACCGTACTCATACCATACCATACGAATTTCTTTCCTATCATACCATACTGTATTATACCAAATCATACATACAATAATATACCATACCATACTCATACCATGTCATACAAACCGAGTGAATATTGAAATGTCATCTATTTCTGACCTATATTTAAAATTTCAAGTATCTAGCTCATCGTCAACATTTAATTTGTTTAAACAAATAGGTATTATTTAAACAATTTTACAGACAAGAAACCGAGTGAATCCAGTTCTGTGATCCAGTTCTGACCTATTTTTAAAATTTCAAGTCCATAGCTCATCATCAAAATTTAATTTGTATTATTACAAAAAGGTATTATTTAAACAATTTTACAGATGAGAAACCGAGTGAATATTGCAATGTGGTCTATCCCCGACTCACGGTTAAAATATCTAGACTGTAGTTTACCGGGAAGATGTAAAAAGGTAGTTTTATTCTGGGCGTCTGGTGGTTGGGTCACATAACGGCCGTTTTCGACGCGAAAGTTTAGTGTTTTTCCTAAAACTTTGCGCGGTCACTGTGAACGAACGGCTGGTCGCACAAAAATCCAATTGGTCTTAAAAGATTCGTAATTTTTCAGGTCATTCGAAGGTGAACTAAAATTTACACGGTTCAGTTAAATATTTGGAGATAAGACATCGTCGAAATTCTAAATTTCGTTTTGAATCCCTTCCCCTTGACCTAGGGTTATGAAAAGTTTCGAGGATCATTGTGGGGCTGGTCCAAACCCAGAAACCAAATTTTGTAATTTTAGCTCAACGCTAACTGGGCAAAACGGCGTGGACGGCGGACGGCGTACGGGGGACGGCGTACGGCGTACGGCGTACGGCGGACGGACGGATTTTTTTTTATTCGATTTTCTGAATCTACGTATCTTGAAACGTAAACCAACAAATTTTGAGGGGGGGTTAAAAAAATTTTTTCTTTGGGCGATTCCAATGGTTCATTATCGAAGATAATAAACCAAAAGCGCACAAGCTTCATTCCTACTCCTTCAATTTCCCTTCTAAGGTCCCCCTAAGCAACATAAATAAAAATTACTTATTATTAAAAAAAATTATATTGGAGCAAAATATAATTATTTCTTTTCTAAAAATCAAATAATTTTATCCCAAAATTTACAAATAAAATCTCCCTCCTCCCTGAACGCATGATTAAGGCGATGAAACTCACTGCTATCTCCAGTACGTGTACTTCACGATAAAACCAGTTTCAAAACAACATTCGATAATGATTTTTTCCGGCTCAAAAAAAATTATCAAACGAATTTTTTCCTTAAACATTCTACTACGGTTGCCCTTCATTCCAGGAAGCAGGAAAATATTGTTTTTTTTTTTTTTTTTAATTTAGGAGCCTCCGAAACGTTCTATTTACATGTACAAAGTCCTGAAAACAGGTTCCTTTCGCCCAGGAAATACAAACGCCTCCAACAACATCGACATGAAATAAGGCAATTTCAAGTTTTTCAGCTTCCATAAGGTGGCCGATATTTGTTTTGACGGTTCGGTTAAATAAGACGAGTCACTTATCTACAGGTATTTGAGAGTCGAAAACTAATTTTAGAATATTAAATTTCGAACTTTCATTTTGAGGGTTTTTGAACGCTTTCCACCACAGAGCGCCGTACCCAGTACAGCAATCAAACAACAATAAAAGATTTGATATTTTTAAACTTGAACAAAAAAAAAAACAGCAAATGGAAAATTTAACATGGAAATTTAACCCTAACGGCCACACGGGAGTCTGGGATACCTACTAAGTATTTTTTATTGGTCATTTCCATAAAACCTATTTTCCCATTCATTAAAAATCATGTCAAACCCGTATTTCCATGTGAAGACATTAATTAATATAATTGTGAAAGAAATTAAAAGAAAATAACTGAAAAATGGGTATATTGTAACGCAGGAGTCTCGGGTACTTGGCGAGTGTGGCTGTTAGGGTTAACAAACAAGACACTAGTTTATTATACATTACAGCAGTTTTAGGTAACCCTAGTTATGATGGGGATCTAAGGGAGGGAGGGGTGTTGATATCACACTTTGTTGAGCGTCACTTTGGTTTGTTTTAACTGTGGGTGCCCTGTTCAGACTTACTGCAATGACAAGACGGTTCCTGACTCATCCGTGACGGCGAGCTCCATGTTCTCTGGCGTCAAAGGGAACAGGGCAACTGTGGGGACCGACGGAACAGTCGCCAAATCAGACTGCGCCGCGAGTCTCGACCCGAGCCGTCGCACCACCTCCAACATCCTTCACGCTCAGATGGCTGGGAAGGCGACCGGTATGTTTGGTTGTGTTGCTGTTGATATAGGAGAATATTCTTTTTGGTGACCAGCATCCACGTTGAGGGCTGCGGTTAAGGCCTGAGAAAGGTACACATTTTAATATTATAAACACGAGGTAGGTAAGCAGCCTGAGCTCCATCCAAGATATTGAGTGGCTCGGATGCCAGGTCTCATAAATATGAGTTTCTGAGACAATAACAGTGGAAGCCCATATAGCAGACCTGCGACAAAGATGCTAAGGGTCCCTTGGGATGGAAAACCCTGTCTCTTCCTTAAATTTACGCGATCGTAATATTCATATCAGGACAAAACATCCCTCTGAAAATTCAAATGCCAAAAGTTGAAAAACAGCAAGAGTTTGTGGATGGTATGAGATTTCACTGTGTGCATGCACAAACCCAGAGTATAGCTCCGATACCGTTAATAATCACATTGGTCTGGTCTACCCAGGCATCAATCCACATGACTCTTACACAAAAATCGATGTGTAGAACTGGAATTATGTTCATTTCACGCGCATGGATGGACAAAAATACTCGTCCTATTTCGATTAAATTCACCACCCACTTTTTTGCTTCAATTCATTATGCTTGCATCCAAAATTTATCTGGCTTGAAGCCAGTGGCTTCATGACAATCCCAACAAAGCACACTTAAGACCCCTCAGCTGCATGAATCTGGATGGTGATTATAGCAAGAGCTGCACAAACTCGGGCAGCACATCATGACTTGTGCATTTCGAGAGTCTCACGGCAACACCCCACATCGTCACTTCTGACCAAAATGAGTTATGCATACCATTCGAAGCGTCTACCCCCCGGCGGATCGATCTAACTAAGTATAAGTTAGGTACCTAAGTTAGGTAACACTAAATCTCACGAATTATTTTACTGGATTACTCAGTAAACATAGTCATTGGCAGATGGTTTTTGGCTCTGCTGAAAAGTCGCCCAAATGACGATGTGGGAAGTTGCCGTGAGACCCTCGATTTGCTTACGTTTCTGATGTAAGTAGCACGGATAATATAAGCGACCTACTTGCATTTTCTTCAAATTGCATCTTTATACGCTGGAATCACTTCAAAAAGTGTTGCAGTTTTTCCTTCCAAAATATGCCTATTGATAGGAGCGTAGCGTCAGGGGAAGCGCAGGAAGCGGCTCTTCCCCACAAGAAAGGAAGAATGAAGGAAGGATTTGAATGAAGAAAAAATTCATTAAGAATAACAAAATATTTAATCAACAATAGGTAGGTAAAACCTTCAATTGAAATTTTGAATCGCCCGCTCATTATGCCACAGTTACATCTACGAACATTTGATGGTTGCTTTGAATCACGAATCCAATAAAATCATAGTTCTATGATCTGCACGGCCAAATCCAAGGAAGAAAAGATTTAATATCTGAGTGCAGTGAGGGCACCCAACAGTTGAGGCCTCAGGGGAACCGCAAGATTCTAGTGGGTGCCCATCACGTCATCCTACAGCCTGTGTGTTTGTAGGTCTCCTGACTGTGTTAGGATAGGGCGGGGCAGCGCCAGGCGGATAGCGCTTCCCAGATGTCATGCACAGGCGTCGCTTTTGCTGGAACACGGAGGCCAGAGGATTGATAATATCCATGTTCATAGTTCTAGTTTAGTTTCTAGTTTCGTTTAAAGTTTTAGTTGTTCGTTGTTATCGTCCTAAAATTGATTGTTGCTGCATCAATGGAGTTGTCGGAAAAATTCGACAGGTGCCAGATCTCAAGGGCTCGTGATTACACTCGACATTTTAATGTTGAGAACTTCAATGGAAACCAATGGTTATCAGGTTGTAGTTCAAAAAGCTTTTATTTTGTTTCCCATACATTTTGTTTTTCTCTGAAAAAACATCATGGTGGCTTTTAGTGAATTTTCGACGCAAATGAAGCTATTGTTCTTGGTACAACATTTAGGGGGGTGGGGGGTAGTTTTACACAAAAGTGAAGAAGATCATCAAATATGAATATTCTACTTGATCTGTTTTCTGTTTTGTCCTTCATTGCGAAACAATTATTCAACACTGATTAATTCGGCAGGTATCGTGACGAATACGAGAATCACCCACGCAACGCCCAGCGCCGGTTACGCCCACAGCGCCCACAGGGATTGGGAGTGCGACGCTGACGTTCCTGAGACTGCAAAAGCCTGCAAAGATATCGCAAGACAGTTGTTTGAAGACGAACCCGGGAGGAGTCTGAACGTAAGTACTCGAGTAATATAAGTGGTATGTTTCCTGCGAATTGGGTGCTGAGTAAATTTTGAAGGCAGAGAGTTGTGGTGAGGGATTTCAGGTTTTTGGGGGAAGGGAACAACTGAAGGTTGAAAGAAAAGCTTGTCAAGCAGGATTTGACGAGTAAGCAACCTTTCAGGTTGAATTTTCGTCCAACTGCCGTTTTTTGGCGTCGCGGACGTCATCGGCTGTCCTCCCAGGTGGATCAGAATTGTTCCGATGATTTCGCTTAAAGCTACTCATTGCCTCGCCCCCTTGAGTTGAGAGGGGATCGCCGTACAGAGGCGTGATAAAATCACTTGGACGGGAGACCCACTTACCAGCGGTAACCCATCCAGATTTGATGATGTGTCGTGATTATGTAGCTCGAGCATCCATGTATAGGCACTTGATTGAACGGAATTTACATAGGTATCAAGGGAAAATTTGAACACCCAGTTAATGTCTACAGTGTTGTTTCATATTGCAACGATGTGGGGGAAAGGGGGGTGGGGGGGGGGGGTAGAACCTTATCTACATTCTCAGTCGACTCTGTGAGTGGGCTCTTGAGGCAGACTTCTGACCCATGTCCCTGTGGTTGACATTATTTCAATAAATTATTTGTGGCATTGGACAAGGACATCTGTGGATTAGGCAGGCCACCTGGGGTTATAATTTTGAAAATTTAACATTTTAAAAAACGCACCGTTAGCTCTATTTTGTGTTATGAGAAATGAGCTTTGAATTTACGTAGGTAATTTATTTTTTCCTCACTATGTAATTTTTCCACTTGTGCTTACCTTAATTCAGAACTATATTGGGAAACCGGCGATCCATCCCCATTAGCTTTTCTTCAATCTGTCCCGGGTAGGAATTCCATCCCCGTAGAGAACTCTCTTGTTCTCAACTCATCCCCATGGTAATGTTCAATAGAACGAGAAGCAATTAGAATTCGAACTAGACAAGTCAACAATAAACAAAATCACTCGGTCTGGTACACAAACGCTTCCACAAAGACAAAAGTGTATATTTACCGGGATGAGTAGTCGCTAATTGCACCTTTCACTTTTCTGGGGATGGGTCGCCAGTTACCCACTATATTACTGGTACCTATCCATTTTCGCTCAAGTTTACATACTTCGCCAAGTGGCCAATATTTATTTACCCACATATTTTTAAACTTTGTCATTCCTACCTGTAAATTGAACTTTAGTCTTCAGAGAAGAGGGCTGTTGTGTGTATGGCCACAATGGAGCCTTTGCTGAAGGATTAGAAATTATCAAGGAGTTATAATTCGATTATTTATTAGGTATTATAATTTTATAATTATCAAGTCCTTGATAATTTCTACATATTATGTGGTTTCCATTTTTTCAGGTAATAATGGGGGGCGGAAGACAAGGGTTAGTGTCCAAACAAAGGTCGACGCCTTTCGACCCTCTGACTTCCTCGTGCAACAGGAGCGATTCTCGGGACCTCATCCAGGAGTGGATCGACCGTCAGCGAAACATGTCGGCCAATTTCGCTTACGTCAACAACACGGGCTCGCTTAAGAATTTGGACACCGCCAACGTCCGTAACCTCTTGGGTGAGACCTCGTGGGAACGAGTATTAGTAGATCATCACCGCTACTTCTCTAACCCTGTATTTTTCACGTTTGATGGTTGATTTAAATGGTCTCTCGTACAAAGGGGAAAAATTCATGCTCTCGACATGTGCTCTGCTCAAACATGTGCATCAAAAACTCGAACAAGGCAGTGCTGATTCCTTTCATTTACTCGCCCTCTTATGCATCGAATATCAGAGCAAAGTTTCCTAAATCTTGGTTTTTGTATAAATCTAAATTTAGATTCAACACAAAACATACCTAATCAATTTACAATCAGCTGGATCTGATTCTCAGTTAGATTCTGGGCCTAAGATCACAGACCCGACCAGGCTGCTCTCCCTGAACTCTTGTGTCGCTCCATTGCCTCAAGTTTCTGACTCATTCTTGTCTACAAATATATTACGTTCAGAGCCTAATTAGGTATAATTAAGATGCAACTTCTGAAATCTTGCATCAGGTACGTTTATATTAAAAAGTCGCTCTAGGTCCAGAGCTCATAATTTCAACGTTAAGAATCTCGAAAACTGATGAAGTGAGGTGTAAAAGTCGTTTTGAGGGCGTGAGTTAGATCAAAATCCATACTCCATGCAGGGCAATAATGGGGTGGGGAATCCGTTATGAGTTGGATTTGGTTTGATTTCTTCCATTATCTACCTCCAATGGCATGTTGATAGTCTGTGCCGTTGGGCAACCTGATCGCCAGGGCGAGCGACTTTGTTGGTTCGGCCGTTTCTTCCTCTTTACACGGATCTAGATATTTATAAGAAAAATAATATTAATTATATTAATATTATTAATAATATTAAAATTAATATTAATAGTTTTTCCAAGTTTCTTATAGTTCACAAATAATAGAATAATGCACTTTTACTAAGAATCTTCTACAACTAGGTCTGTCAGACATAACATGGAACATATTAGCTGAGAGTGCCTCAACGTAGGTTGAACGCCCCCAAAACTTCCACTTCTATTTATCTGTTTGCATCCTTTTTTTGTGAATCCTCTCTGAACCCATTTTTTTAAACTTTGAAATTGACGTTTTTTTCACTTTTTCAGGAATTTTCTCGAACGGCCAATTTCCATTTAATCACTACCGCAACAAATCTGATTTGGCACAACCCTCGCTGGAGCTGATGGCCACGACTGCAGTCAAAGTTCTCAACAACAATCCCAATGGCTTCTTTCTAATGGTGAGATGATCAGTTGGAATAGGTCATTCAAGTTTTGATAGTATGGTATAAATCTACGATTATGCCTGAACATGAAGGGTGAGAGGGGACTTGGATGGAAGGGAGTGGTGTGGGAAAGGAAGTAGAATCAACTGTCCAAACACTAGCATGACTGAAGGCTGATAATGCTATTCTCACGATCGAAGGCTGATAATGCCTTCGAATTTTTTAAAGCATGGATGATCATAAATCATCCAAGTAGTAAATTTAAGAGGAGGGCACAAGACGTCAAATTGAAGTGTAGGGAGCAGGATTGGGGCAGATTCTCGTACTACAGGAGGTCCAAAATGGCAACCGTGTGCCATTTTTTGATTAATCAGTTAGCTCTGGAGAAACGTTAATGACCCCCCCCCCCCTCCTGATCACCCCACCTATCTCCCTCTCCCTCAGTCCAACATCACCATCCCCCCTCAGACTTATGAGCTATGATATCTCAAAAGAGAACGTCACAGCAGTCCATGTCAAATGTACCCAAACAGGCTTCAGCTACTGAACAACCTACTGCATCACGAAATCTGCATACAGGTACATAACTGCTGACTTAACTGACTCAATTATCCCACTACTAGCAACTGTTCTGGGGTTGCAGGTGGAAGGAGGGATGATTGATATTGGTCACCACCAAGGCAGAGCTCGGTTAGCTCTGGACGAGACAGTCGAGTTGAACAAGGCTGTCAACGCTACGCTTCGACTCCTTCAGGAGCTCGGCATCAAAGAAGAGACTCTTCTCATTGTCACGAGCGATCACAATCACGGAATGACCATCAACGGATACCCCGATAGGGGGCGAAGCATTCTCGGTAAGCTAGAATACCTGATAGAATTACTTAAGGATTCTTGAACCGTTGGATTCAGGAAAAATTCCCGCTTCAATCTAATGAGACCTCGTAATTGGGAGAGACAAAAATTCAGATCGGCTGAGGCCTTCAATTTCGTTTGAGCCATTTCTCAGGATTTAAAATCGAACATGAGCTCTTTTAGCTGTAATAAGCTAAAAGTTAATAAGCTCTTTTAGGGAGTTTCTTCCTTTCTGATAAACACGTTGTCTGATAGCTAGAATAATCTGTAGTTAATTTGAGCTGGGTGAAATTTAAAGCGTTCCTGGCTCTTGGTTCTATTTATAAAATGAAATCTCTCTGAAATTTGGAAAACTAGATGAGACGAACCATTTATTTTTTATTTTTTAATAAGTATATACTTAACAATGGTGGGGGATCTTGAGGGTTGGTCAGACCCTCAAGACTGACCAACCCTCAAGATCCCCCACCATAGTTTATTGTTGAAGTGGTCGAGACCCAGATATCGTTATACACTTAATTTACAATTGTAAAATATGTCGGCAACTGTTACGTCTGTATAATCTGCTACGTATGGAGGCTCAGGCAAGGTGTGCTCAACTGAGGGTACCCAAAAGTACCCTAAAACAAAAATAACGCTTTTGGCGTGGTGGTAACGTCATGATGTGGTACCGTCGTATACATTTAGGACCTTCTACTGTGCTTTAAACGTGCAATTGTCCAAAATATTCGCACTATCATTCTGTCTTATGTCGTCTTCTTTTTCATAGGAATCGCTGATAAGAGTGAGACGGACGGAACCAATTACACGACGTTGATGTACGCAGTGAGCGGACCGCAAAGCTTTCAGTTCGACGTGGTCAATGGTAAAGCGAGTCGCAGAGAGCCGTCACAAGACGACACTGAAAGCTGGGACTACCACCAGCAGGCTCTCGTCTCCAACGATGAGGGCAAGCACGAGGGCGGTGATGTCAATATCTACGCAACAGGTTGTGTATATCGTTACTTATACTCGATATTATTTTCAGCAAAGTACCTGTTTGGATGCTCCTTCTCTAATGCGCGGTTGCCAAGTCAGGGAGTTCCCCCCTAGATTCAAGGTTTTTTTTTTTTTCGCTGACATGAATTATGGGGGGGGGGGGGGAAGAATGTGTAGGGTTTTTCTTTAGGGTTATTTTTTCCTAGTCAGGGTTTTTTCAGGGGTTTTTAGGAGGTGAACCCCCGGGTTTTAGTGTTGCTAATCAAGTGACATTGGAAGAGGGTCGCTTGGCCATGGGTGCTAGTTCCAACTTCCGAAGCGGGACAATTTATATATTTCAGATGTGACGAAGTTCTTCCCCGAAAAGGCCGATAGTAATGCTGACCCAAATCTCTAATGCTATTCTGCGAACTACTGCCGCACCTAATTGAGTTCCCCCCCCCCCCCCCTCCCTGCTTCCAAACACACATTTTGGTTTTCGATCTGGACATTCATGCCAGCTACAACTACATAGAGTAGTTAACACCATACTTGACACACATATGAGGAAAAGCGGGTATGGCTTGGCGTGTGGCTGGATTGAGAATTTTCCAAGTCAAATTGAGAATTTTCCAAACCAAATTGAGAATTTTCCAAGTCGAATTGAGAATTTTACAAACCAAATTGAGAATTTTCCAAATAAAATAGGAACGAACCAAAAACTGTTCTTTTAAATCTAGGTAGGTAGTAAGAAGGAGTAAATCCGGTCGAGAAAGCTCTCTCCAAGATCAAGCTATACGTGAGAAACGTTCTCAGTGAGTAGGGATGGGTCGAGAAACGAGAAACTAGTTTAAAAAACTAGTTTGAAAAAAATAACCGTTATAAACGTTTCTCAATTTGAAAGAAACTAGTTACAAAAAAACGGCAAAAGTAGGTAGGTGTTAGTTTTTGAATTGAACTATCGAAAACTTTGTCATCACATTCGTTATTCGTGGTTTGTTCCGAAGCATAAGTAGTTGATTATTAGGTAAATATGACTCGGAACAAACCACGAACAAATGCGCCGACAAAGTTTTCGTTTTTCCTATTACAGTTGAAAAATACAGTTTTTCGTTTTCTTTGTAACTAGTAGTTACTAACTACTAACAACATATTAGAACACCTGCTGTTTCACCCGTTTTTCATTAAGAAGAAATGAAACTAGTTTTTTCGACAGTTTGTTTGATATAACGAACGTTATTTTACGTTTTTCGAAAGTAACCGTTAATAACGGGTCAAGAAACAAGAAAAGAAACGGGTCAAGTAACCGTTAATAATAGGGACGGGTCAAGAAACAAGAAACTAGTTTTTTTTGGGGATGGGAGAAGAAACGAGAAACTAGTTTAAAGTAACTAGTTTGAAAAAAACTCTGCAAATTCTTGACACAACGGTTCATTATCTTCTTTGTACAGATCACCCTTCTGTCTAGATCACTAGGTCTAAATGTCTAGATCCTAAATGTTAGATTAATTATTATTATCAATTATCACTAATTATTAACAATTTTATCAAGTACCTAGTGAAAATTATTATTATTTATTGTTAGGTATTAATAATTCGTATTTACCATTAATAATAATTATTATTAATTATGCTTAATTAATACGATATAATTCTGGGGTTTTTAATACTACGTCTGTAATAATTTTTCTATAAAAGAAGTACCTACCAACAAATATTCGAAATTACCTTCATTTCCGTAGCACGAAACGCACCTCAGAACAACAAACTCGACATCACTTAAGCCATATGATGTTCCAAAGAGCTCGTTAGTATGAAAATGGACCTGTATTTCAACAGTTTGATTCACGATCGTGTTGTGAGGCACAATCTTTGAGCCCTCATTGTGAACGAACGGCTGGTCGTACAAAGCTGCGGATGGTCTTAAAAAATTCTACGGAACAAACTCTATCTAAATATGAAATAAAAAACTCTGCAAATTCTTGACACAACGGTTTATTATCTTCCTTGTGCAGATCACCCTTCTGTCTATACCAGACTGTGTTGCAAATCGGCACCATACCATATTCTCACCGTACTCATACCATACCATACGAATTTCGTTCCTATCATACCATACTGTATTATACCAAATCATACATACAATAATATACCATACCATACTCATACCATGTCATACAAACCGAGTGAATATTGAAATGTCATCCATTTCTGACATATATTTAAAATTTCAAGTATCTAGCTCATCATCAAAATTTAATTTATTTAAACAAATAGGTATTATTTAAACAATTTTACAGACAAGAAACCGAGTGAATATTGCATTGTGATCCAGTTCTGACCTATTTTTAAAATTTCAAGGCAATAGCTCATCATCAAAATTTAATTTGTATTATTACAAAAAGGTATTATTTAAACAATTTTACAGATGAGAAACCGAGTGAATATTGCAATGTGGTCTATCCCCGACTCACGGTTAAAATTTCTAGATTGTAGTTTACCGGGAAGATGTAAAAAAGTAGTTTTATTCTGGGCGTCTGGGGGTTGGGTCACATAACGGCCGTTTTCGACGCGAAAGTTTAGTGTTTTTCCTAAACCTTTGCGCGCTCACTGTGAACGAACGGCTGGTCGCACAAAAATCCAATTGGTCTTAAAAGATTCGTAATTTTTCAGGTCATTCAAAGGTGAACTAAACTTCACACGGTTCAGTTAAATATTTGGAGATAAGACATCGTCGAAATTTTAAATTTCGTTTTGAACCCCTTCCCCTTGACCTAGGGTTATGAAAAGTTTCGAGGACCATTGTGGGGTTGGTCGAAACCCATGAAAAAAATTTCGTAATTTTAACTCAACGCTAACCGGGCAAAGTGCCGCGGACGGCGGACGGCGGACGGGGGACGGCGGACGGGGGACGGACGGATTTTGGTTTATTATCTTCGATAATGAACCATTGGAATCGCCCAAAGAAAAAAAAAATTTAACCCCCCCTCAAAATTTGTTGGTTTACGTTTCAAGACACGTAGATTCAGAAAATCGAATAAAAAAAAATCCGTCCGTCCGCCGTACGCCGTACGCCGTACGCCGTCCCCCGTCCGCCGTCCGCCGTCCGTGCCACTTTGCCCAGTTAGCGTTGAGCTAAAATTACGAAATTTGGTTTCTGGGTTTGGACCAGCCCCACAATGATCCTCGAAACTTTTCATAACCCTAGGTCAAGGGGAAGGGGTTCAAAACGAACTTTGAAATTTCGACAATGTCATATCTCTAAAAATTCTCATGAAATGGTGTAATGTTTAGTTCACTTTTGAATGACCTGAAAAATTACGAATCTTTTAAGACCAATTGGATTTTTGTGCGACCAACCGTTCGTTCACAGTGACCGCGCAAAGGTTTAGGAAAAACACTAAACTTTCGCGTCGAAAACGGCCGTTATGTGACCCAACCCCCAGACGCCCAGAATAAAACTACCTTTTTTCATCTTCCCGGTAAACTACAGTCTAGAAATTTTAACCGTGAGTCGGGGATAGACCACATTGCAATATTCACTCGGTTTCTCATTTGTAAAATTGTTTAAATAATACCTTTTTGTAATAATACAAATTAAATTTTGATGATGAGCTATTGACTTGAAATTTTAAAAATAGGTCAGAACTGGATCACAATGCAATATTCACTCGGTTTCTTGTCTGTAAAATTGTTCAAATAATACCTATTTGTTTAAACAAATTAAATTTTGATGATGACCTAGATACTTGAAATTTTAAATATAGGTCAGAAATGGATGACATTTCAATATTCACAAGGTTTGTATGACATGGTATGAGTATGGTATGGTATATTATTGTATGTATGATTTGGTATAATACAGTATGGTATGATAGGAAAGAAATTCGTATGGTATGGTATGTGTACGGTGAGAATATAGTATGGTGCCGATTTGCAATACAGTCTGGTATAGACGGAAGGGTGATCTGCACAAGGAAGATAATAAACCGTTGTGTCAAGAATTGGCAGAGTTTTTTTAATTCGATTTTCTGAATCTACGTATCTTGAAACGTAAACCAACAATTTTTGAGGGGGGGTTAAAATTTTTTCTTCTTTGGGCGATTCCAATGGTTCATTATCGAAGATAATAAACCAAAATGAAGTACGAGGTACGCGGTGTAGGTGTGGGAGGGGGCGCAGAGACATAAAAGGTCTCGTCGTATACGTATTACGTCATACGCTCGTGCGTCATAGGCTCTGACGCACTAGTGGCCTCCTGCCAGCCGTCTTACGTCATACGCTCGTGTGTCATAGGCTCTGACGTACTTGTTGGCCTCCTGCCAGCCGTCTTACGATATACGCTCGTGCGTCATAGGCTCTGACGTACTTGTTGGCCTCCTGCCAGCCGTCTTACGTCATACGCTCGTGCGTCATAGGCTCTGACGTACTTGTTGGCCTCCTGCCAGCCGTCTTACGTCATACGCTCGTGCGTCATAGGCTCTGACGCACTAGTTGCCTCCTGCCAGCCGACTTACGTCATACGCTCGTGCGTCATAGGCTCTGACGCACTAGTATTCTCCTGCCAGCCGTCTTACGTCATACGCTCGTGCGTCATAGGCTCTGACGTACTTGTTGGCCACTTGCCAGCCGTCTTACGTCATACGCTCGTGCGTCATAGGCTCTGACGCACTTGTTTGCTTCCTGCCAGCCATCTTACGTTAGTCGCTCGTGCGTCATAGGCTCTGACGTAATTGTTGGCCACCTGCCAGCCGTCTTACGTCATACGCTCGTGCGTCATAGGCTCTGACGCACTTGTTGGCCTCCTGCCAGCCGTCTTACGTCATACGCTTGTGCGTCATAGGCTCTGACGTACTTGTTGGCTTCCTGCCAGCCGTCTTACGTCATACGCTCGTGCGTCATAGGCTCTGACGTAATTGTTGGCCACCTGCCAGTCGTCTTACGTCATACGCTCGTGCGTCATAGGCTCTGACGCACTAGTTAGCCTCCTGCCAGCCGTCTTACGTCATACGCTCGTTTGTCATAGGCTCTGACGTAATGGCCCGCCGGTCGCTTGTGTTCTGACGTGATCTGAGGGAAAGGGTGAATCAAGGGAACAAATTTTTCCCGTTTCAGTTTATGTGCCAAAGCAAAGACATGAAAATGGCAAAAAAATATGTAAATAGGTACCTAAGCCCAACTGTAATGTCAATTTTCTGACAATGAGTTTTCGACTATAGTTTTCATACCTTTTTACTTAAGTACTTATTGCAATTTGAGACTGATATTGAGCTGTTTGCAAATAAAAAGTCTGATAACTACTTTATTACATCTTATTAATCTATTTTCAAGTTCCGATTCACAGTTGAATGTATTTTATTTAGATGTCCTAAAATTCGAAAACGATGGAATGACGAGACCTGTCGACTACTGACTCAAGTGATACTTTCGACTTCAAACACATGTAGGTCGACTACTTGTGCAAAACCATGTCGACTACTGAAGAAAATGTTGGTCACTGGTATCGACTACTACCTAGAGCATTGGGATTTTTTACAAAACTTGTTTTTCCCTCTTCAAACCATGTTGAATAATATTTCCCCCTGCCAGGTCTTTTAGGGAAGGATCTTGGGTACACAATGAACAGGTTTGCAATGAGAAAAAAATCGAGTGAATATTGAAATTTCATCCATTTCTGACCTATATTTAAAATTTCAAGTATCTAGCTCATCATCAAAATTTAATTTGTTTAAACAAATAGGTATTATTTAAACAATTTTACAGACAAGAAACCGAGTGAATATTGTATTGTGATCCAGTTCTGACCTATTTTTAAAATTTCAAGTCAATCGCTCAGCATCAAAATTTAATTTGTATTATTACAAAAAGGTAATACCTTTTTAATAATACTATTATTTAAACAATTTTACAGATGAGAAACCGAGTGAATATCGCAATGTGGTCTGTCCCCGACTGACGGTTAAAATTTCTAGACTGTAGTTTACCGGGAAGATGAAAAAAGGCAGTTTTATTCTGGGCGGCTACCCGGGACCCACCTAACGGCCGTTTTCGACGCGAAGTTTAGTGTTTTTCCTAAACCTTTGCGCGCTCACTGTGAACGAACGGCTGGTCGCACAAAAATCCAATTGGTCTTAAAAGATTCGTAACGTTTCGGGTCATTCAAAAGTGAACTAAAAATTACACCGTTTCTCGAGAACTTTTAGAGATATGACATACTCGAAATTTCAAAGTTCGTTTTGAACCCCTTCCCCTTGACCTAGGGTTATGAAAAGTTTCGAGGATCATTGTGGGGCTGGTCGAAACCCATAAAAAAATTTCGTAATTTTAGCTCAACGCTAACTGGGCAAAGTGGCGCGGACGGCGGACGGGGGACGGCGTACGGCGTACGGCGTACGGCGGACGGACGGATTTTTTTTTATTCGATTTTCTGAATCTACGTGTCTTGAAACGTAAACCAACAAATTTTGAGGGGGGGTTAAAAAAATTTTTCTTTGGGCGATTCCAATGGTTCATTATCGAAGATAATAAACCAAAACGTCATAACTGTTTCTTAATTTGAAAAAAAACTAGTTGAAAAAACGGCAAAAAAACTAGTTTTTTTCGACAGTTATTATAACGAAAGTTATTAAATAACTGTCGAAAAAACTAGTTTTTTTGACAGTTATTATAACGAACGTTATTAAATAACTGTCGAAAAAATTAGTTTTTTCGACAGTTATTATAACGAACGTTATTAAATAACTGTTTCACCTGCTGTTCCACCCGTTTTTCATTCAGAAGAAAAGAAACTAGTTTTTTTGACAGTTATTTTAATATAACGAACGTTATTTTACGTTTCTCGAAAATAACCGTTATGCCCATCCCTGACAGTGAGTCAGCGCAGAATCTCATTTTGTGTGGTGATAGCTCAAAGCATCCCTACCATTTCATCAGCTGATTGTACCAACTGGATGATGGACATGTTCGTACAGTTAACAAACGCAGCTGCTGGGAACCCACTACATTGATTATTCAAGTACATAGTAGCCTACGTAAATACCTACCTCATTTTACTCAAAATATGGAAAATTGAATTTTTTTCTAAATTAAAAAAGGCGGATTTTTTTCTTTTAACTAGGTATCTATACCATGGCTGAATGGTACCTTGTACCATTTTATTCATAATTAAAAGTTTTGATTTCATTTGAAATATTGTCACTTTAGTTTGGATAATTCCTTTCTGTCTTTATTTCTTAAAGAAAATTCTCCTTTGAAAAATTCTCAATTTGGGTTGGAAAATACTCATAATGATTTGGAAAATTCTCAATTTGATTTGAAAAATTCTCAATTTGACTTGGAAAATTCTCAATTTAGTTTGGAAAATTCTCAATTTGAATTGGAAAATTCTCAATTTGGCTTGGAAAAGCTATATTGTTTTAAAAAAACGAAGTTCTGGGTTGAGGTGTACGGCGACGACGACAGCGCAAAAAAACCCTCGTTTTTGGAACGTTGGGCTGTTAGCACTGTCGCTGATGTCGTTCGAGGAACAGTCTTTTCATTGATGTGGTCCAGAGCATCCTCACCGTAGGTACGTTACCTCATCCGTGACAAGGGGATCACAATGTCATGTTCTCAGTTTCAGCCAACAGAGGAGATGGTCTCTCTGTTCAATGAGCATAATATTATGTACGATCATATTTCCAAACACACTGAGACAAGGACTCTTTTGGGGGAAAGGAATGTACTTATAGAAATTTTCTTTAGGGTTATTTTTTCCTAGTCAGGCTTTTTTCAGTCTAGGTCAGGGGGTTTTGAGGAAAAAAGGTTGGCAACTGGTATTTTCCGTAGGATCAATTAATTCTTCAAATTTTCGTTATGGACCTAACGTAGATACCTATGCGACAAAAGCGCACTTACCGCCGTCAAACGGAGCGTACCCACACAGAAAATAGACGTCTACGAGACGTTTAATATACATTTATTGGTAGACGTAAATTTACGTATTTATACGTCTAGTAGACGTCTGTGGTATATGATCTACTAGATGGTTAAGACTTTTGGTCGGTCAAATGGACATCTATTCATCCAAATCTACAGGCTAGATTAACATTCGACGTCTGGCGGCGTCCAGCGGCGTCTAAAGAACTCTACCGTCGGATAAAGCTCGTCTATGACTCCTGAAGAGCGTCTATTGACGTCTATTGAGCCCTTTAGACGTCGATAGAGGCCGACTAGACGTCGATAGACGCCGTATAAACTTCAATTGACGCATTCGAGACGTTGATAGAGGCCGTCTACTCTATCGACGTCTCGAATGCGTCAATCGAAGTTTATACGGCGTCTATCGACGTCTAGTCGGCCTCTATCGACGTCTAAAGGGCTCCTATCGACCGGTAAGGACTTCTAAATGGCGTCTATTGACGTCTAGACGGCGTCTATTGATTTCCACTAGTTCCATGGTAGTTCCACCATTACCTCCTATGCGTTCCATCATCCCTTATGCGTTCCATCATCCCTTATGCGTTCCATCATTAACTCTTATGCGTTTCATCACCTCTTATGCGTTCCATCATCTCTTATGCGTTCCACCATTATCTCTTATGCGTTCCATCATTACCTCTTATGCGTTCCATCATCTCTTATGCGTTCCATCATCTCTTATGCGTTCCACCATCACCTCTTATGCGTTCCAGTTCCTCTTATGCGTTCCATGCAGTTTTCATACGTGATAGTGATAGTGCGACGTTTTCGTTCTCTTTTCTCCTCTTCTCAACATCTGATATGAGTTTTGTTATTATTAAAGATGAAAATTCGCTAGTGGATCAAATAGCCGATTATACATGAGGTTCAATCTATGATCTTTGACCTAGTTTCTTTATTTCTTTATATTAGATGAAAATTGGTTGTAACTCTAGGTTTCATTCAAGAGCGCTGAAACACATGGTCATATGCAGACATTTTACCTGTTTTCAGCGAATTTTCGAAGAAAATAATTGTTCTCGGTCCAAAATGTTTAAAACTCGAATTTTCGAAACATTTTCATACCAAAATCCGTTTCAGACTATCCTGAATCAACTGCCAAAAGACACCAAAAATTAGATGTATATACTTATATATTTATATACTTATTTACATATTTACTTATTTACTTATTTACATATTTATGTATTTACTTATTTACTTATTTACTTATTTACATATTTATGTATGTGTCATTCCAGACGAAAACTCTCGATAGATTTGATATAAAAAGTTCAAATTTGCACAAAAAATCTGTCTTGGCAATCGAAAGGCTAAGTTCGTAGATGGGCAGAATAGGGTCGGTCTAAAGGGGGGGTTTTGGGGAGTTTTAGGGGGAGGGAGGAAATTCCTAATAAATTTCCAAAATGCAACATTTTGACAAGTGGCACCTCATTTTAAAGGTTTTTTTTTTTATACTGAACACGATGGTGAAACCAGAACTGCGATATCCCAGATATCTCATTCCGTTCTCAAACTGGAGACTTTGAAGATGACGAAGCGTGGTTGATCTTCAGATGTTCTTCACGTTTTATCTGCTCTAATCTGGTAACGGAATGTCGCAATTTTGACTTCAACGTCGTGTTTAGAGTTGAAGTATCCAAAAGCTGAGGGGAGTTTTAGGAATTGGTGGGGGGGGGGGGGTCACTCAAAAAGTGAAAATCTGAGAAGTGACACCTCATTTTAAAGGTTTTTACACGCTGAATACGATCGTGAAGTCTGAATTGCGATATCTTATTTTGTTCTCAAACTTGAGCACTTTGAAGATGAAGAAACGTGGTTGATCCTTGATATATTCTTCATGGTTAGGCTGCTCTAAGAGGTGGTCGGAATGCGATATCGCAATTCTGACTTCACCGTCGTGTTCAGCGTTGAAATGTCCAAAAGCTGAGGGGGGTTTTGGGTAGTTGGGGGGGGGGGGGGGTTCCACCCATAAAATCCAAAAATGAAACGGTCTGTCAAGTGAGATGTTTATAATTGGTGCTATAAATAAATGAGTAATCCCTTCCAGGCGGAGCTCACACATCTAATATAACCTGAGAAACTCCTTTCTAATTTCCAGGTCCGATGGCCCATCTGTTCCACAGAGTTCACGAGCAGAGCTACGTCGCACACGTAATTCAATACGCGGCACAAATAGGACGATACAAAGACGGAAACGGTGTGTCCGCCAGCCCAGTGCACTTCGCATCTACCATCATCGTGTTCCTCTCTTTGCTAACCATCAGGTTCCTGTAGCACTAACCGCCGTTTCAATCCCTTCTGAATGGGATCGATATAAGTACCTGCATTTCATTCCCAGTATTGATTATATAAAATCACTATTTTAATGTCATATTAAAATATGAGCAATTTCAAATTGTAACAGATCAATGGATTTGGTTGGTTGGTTTTCGCTGGGATCAGTGAATGCACAAAATCAGTATTTTTCCTTCTCAATAGTGGTGTGAATTTCACTCCAGTTGAATGATATTTGAACGAGTTGATAACCTGAGAATTAAGAAAAATTTTCTCCCCCTAAAATGGGTGTTTGAAGGTTGATTCATTCATTAAATGAATGAATCAACCTTCAAAATTTGAAATTCGACGTTCATTTTGAATCATACAATTTAATGAACCATTGATTAACTCAACATTTAAACTTTGAAATCAATGTGAAACTTCATTACACTTCAAAGTTCTAATTGTATTTAAATAGAACTGGAGTCGTAAATATCTTTGATTTGTAGGTAGGTATTGTCCCACATTGAGTCCGTGTTCCACAGTTCCCACAAAAAATAATATTTTTGTGTTATATTATATTTTTATGTTTTTTGACAATTTGGCGATTTTAGATCATTTTTAACTGCCATTAATGTAGTGTAATATATTTTATTACACTATTTATCATGGAATTTTCGGAAAATCTATGAAATCGTAAATCCGTCCGCCCAGACATCACAGCTGTTGATATTGTTACTTTTGAATCAGCAAGTTCTGGAGTAAACATAACCAAATATTGACCCCTCTGAGGTAATTTGTTAATCCGATTTGGAATTAATGATCGAAATGGGTCTTCAAAAATCGATTCTTACGTTTTTCAAATCGATTTGACTCAAATACTTGAAAACGAAGGACCTCCTAATACAGTAAATACATTAAATACCTAATGTAAAATGTAATTTTACAACAACTATAAAAGGCAGAAGTTTTGGTTTACTTATAGTTTGTAAATAGGTGTATAATTGTATGTGTTACGTACTTATGTTATAAGAAGTATAAAACAGTGTATGACTGAGTGAAAACTCGAATATTGTGCTGAATGAAAGTGACTTATTGGAATAAAGTAAAGTGAACGTTGCTTAAACCTTTTTGGCAAACAGTGAAGAATTAAACAGAATATAAGAATTGGTATTTATGTTGGTTGTATCTACTTACGGATTATTAGAAATTACTTGGTGTTGAAATTACCAAGGAGTACTTGTTCGTTGTATAACCACCCCTAACCGTCTATAATCATCCCTGGCCACTCCCGACCATCTCTAAGCACCTCGAATCATTCATATCCATCTATAACCACCCCAGGCCATCTAGAGCATCAGTGGCCATCCCTACCCATCTATAACCATCACTGGTCACCCAAAACCATCTCTAAGTACATCGAATCAACCCTATCCATTCCTGGCTACCTGTAACCATCTTTAAGCACCTCGAATCAACCTCAACCATCACAAGCCACTAACTATCTCGAATCACCCCTAACCATCAATAGCCACTCCTAACCCTCACTAGCCACTCCTAACCATCACTAGCCTCTCCTAACCATCTCTAAGAACCTCGAGTCACCCCTAACCATCTATAACCATCACTGGCCATCCCTATCCATCTATAACTATCACTGGCCACCCAAAACCATCTGTAATCGTCTCGAATCACCCCTAACCATCACTATCCACTCGTAACCATCTCAAATCACCCCTACCACCACTGGCCATCCCTACCCATCTATAACTATCACTGGCCACCCAAAACCATCTCTAATCGTCTCGAATCCCCCCTAACCATCACTAGCCACTCGTAACCATCTCAAATCACCCCTACCATCACTGGCCACCCCTAACTATATCTAAGCTCCTCTAGTCACCCCTAACCATCTTCAAGCACCTTCGCACACCTCTAACCATTCGCAACCTCTTTCAAAACTATCTTTTTCTCGGTTCATTGGTTGTAGGTTAATTCTCACAATCTGCGGATGGCGAAACATAACTTTTCAACACACAAAATCACATTGAAAACACATTTTATTATTCTCTTGAACAAATATTAGTCATCTACATAACACACTTACCTACTAAGTAAGTAATATAGTAAGGTACATATATGATCTCCAATGTGAGGAGTGGTAACATTTGCATGTTGGGTTTGTTAAATTAAAATATGATGATATAACAATTATGAACTTACACCCTATTCAATTTACAATTGACTACCTGCTATCACAAAAACGTAATTAAATTCATCGTGTATTGCTTGTTACAAATTGAACCAGTTTTGCTCGTTTAAATAAATATAATTCTTTGCGTCGATATTTACACATTCAAAGTGGAAATTCTGCTCAGGGAAGAAAAATACGTGGATGGACGAAGACGAGTCCTATTCTAAGTTCTAGAACAATGTCGTCCTATTTTGGGACGAATTGGATCCATTCTAGGGCTACACACTCTCGGACAGATGAGCTCGGATATCAAATGTAGCCCGCTAATCCACTCCACTGAATTAGTGGTTGACTAGTTGGTAGAGAGGGGTTGATGATAAGGGACGAGAATTTGAGAATGATTTATTACGTGGTAGTTATAGATTACCTACTGTGTTATTGTAATGTTATTATATTACAGTTCTGCATCACCCAACTACTTCACCTCTACTATCCAATATTAACCAAACAAACATACTGTGTAGCTGTAACTGTCTTTTACGTACGTAGGTAAATCGTAGTTCCCATAATCACTGTATGGAATTCGTCACATATTATAGTCCTTATAATGTGTGGAATACGAGTTTTTACATTTAATAGAGTGAATAATGTACTGCAATCCTATTGTACCTGTCAGAGCTCGTATGTTCATACTCCAGTGTCGAGTCTTCAACGTTACAAGATCAGTCTGTAACTTTACATTAAACCTACTCGTACCATCTCTGGCCATTTCATAGGTCTCCACCTAATCCAAGTGACGCCTAAACATTTCGTCTGGAAAACTCTTGGAAGAATCAAATTGCACTTGAATAAAACAGCCTGTTATCGTTAATTCGTATACAATAGTCACTTTGTAGGCTGCGTTGGGTCTCGTGCAGTAAAATCGACCCGATCACGCTGGACGTATTATATGTGGGACTTTAATTATTTCCAATTTCAATTAATAACAGTAGCATTAGGCGGTTCCAAGTTTCTGTAGGTAAGTTACACTTATATGTTGAGGGGGAAGAGGCAACATGACATAATTCATATTTTTGACCAAATTGTGTTAGAGGTGGTTCTATATAGCAAATGTTACACCAAATCGATTGGCGCAGTTAGTTCAAATTCAAAGGTGATATCGACATGATAATCTCACATGTTTCTTGTAAAATCAGTGCAAATGAGTTGGGTCATGTTGCCACTTCACACTCGATGTACAATTTTTAGTGCGGTAAATTGGAGGTGCGACGTGCAACATGGCAAAAATAATCGGTGGGTCGGTCGAAACACCAGTCGAAATTCGATGAAATTCGTTCCAAACTATTCGGAGACCATTTTTTACTTCGAGATTTCGTACGATTTTGGAGAAATTTGTACAAATCCACGTAGAGACCAAATAAAGTGACATTTAAGAGTGTCTTTAAAACTGGTGTTTACTGGAGGGAACTCCCCGTTTACGCATGAGCATCCGAAATCTCTCGTCGTCCGATTCAACGACAAATTAAGAATCTGTGTCATTACCCCAGAAAATGCCATCAAAATCGGCAGAACAGCTGAGCGCATGAGCGTCAGTCGAATTTCCCACGAGTAGCTGATAACTACTTTAAACTTTTAGGAATTTAACAGAATTTGCCAGAATCTCGCGTTTTGATGTATTTACTCCGGACCAATCGGAATGTGATGAGACAGTCATTTTTGAGGGAAACCGTCGTATTATTTGTAATATTCAAATATGAAGGGAAAATGTGTGACTGCTTTTTCACGTTTTCAAGTTCTTCACAACGGTCAAACTCATTTTGCCTTGATGACTGTTTTTGGCTTAACACGGCAACGTACAGCTGTATAACAAAGGCCGTGTAGCGCATGCGCTATCGTATATGGGTAACGGCAGGCTATCGTATATGAGACGGGTTTTTTTTTTTTTCAATTAATTCACGTAATCATCACTTTAACCATTTGATTTTCACGATCTTTTGAAGATTTCCATTATCTTTTAAATTATTATTTGGGTTTGAGATGACCATCTCATCATCCTCCCCTGCAAACACCTCTCATTTGCGAGGTGTGCCAAGTGGTTATTGTGGTGATTCAATGCATTTTTCCATTCACATTGGAAATATGGCCAAATTTTTAGTGAATCGGTAAGATCCAAGTACGAGTACAATACAACTCAACAAAATACTAATAAATCAGTAAATGTTGAATGTGACAATGGAACGATTCTGGTGTTTATTTTGAGAATAAACGTGGAGTTTTTACTTGAATAATAAGTATGAACCTGTCTACTTATCATTTTTCGCAGTTATAAAATAATGTATTATTTAAATAACATAATTTTAATTCACTACTATTCAAGCGAATGAAAAATTCTCAAATTCAATCTTATGGAGGGGGGAAGGGGACGTTGAGTAGTGCACTGAGAGATCTGACAGGTGGTCCGCGGACGGGCCACTCGGATGCTGCGGACCACTTCAACATTGAGCTTGAAGAAGGAGGCGCGCCAGGCGCCAAACTCGCGTCCACCCGGCGGCGCCGACCGGCACCGTTGACTCGCTCCACTGCCACTTCGTCGTCGCAACGACGCCTGACGACGGCCCCGTTGAACGTGCAGGGCTCGTTCCAGTCGGTTTCTGCGGTGACGTCGTTGGTGAAGTCATCTGAAACGAAGAAGATTACGGAATTGTTACAAAAATATTATGACGTAAAATATTATGACGTGAGGCATCGAAAAGAGGCGAAACTGACTACTGTAACAGTCCCCCCCCACCCCCCCACAAATTACCCGTTTAAACGGTTTGAAAATCAGTAAACTGATGTTAAGTATCTACACAACATTCAAATACATCGGTCCATGGATATGTTTCATTTTCTCCCTGTAAAATAATATTTCCAAGTAAATAATAAATAAAACATAATATGTTTTATTTATTATTTACATAATATGTTTTATTTATTATTTACTTGGAAATATTATTTTACAGGGAGAAAATGAAACATATCCATGGACCGATGTATTTGAATGTTGTGTAGATACTTAACATCATATTTAATATTATTAAATAATATCGATACCTCTGCGCAAATAGGGCGAATCTGCAATCGAGCACTGTGTTTCTAAAACCCCAAACGGCGTCGCTAGTTATTATAACCTCCTGTTCAGTTTTCTCTACTTTCAGTGGGTACCTAAACTATCTTACTACGAATTCCTCAAAAGTTAATTCCTTTGGGATAGTCCAGTAAAATTATTAATAAGCTTTAGTTCAGTGTGATGCAGATTCGCCCCAACGATCTATACTTTGTTGGAAACGTTTGAGCGTAAAAAGGGCGAAACTGTCAGATTCGCCTTTTTGCACTTGCGAGGTTGTCAATCGCTGAAACAGATTCGCCCTTGAGCAAAAATTCAGATTCGCCCTTTTTGCGCAGAGGTATCGATATTATAAAACACATATTGTGTGTTTCGCGTCAAGTACAACAATATAACGATAACAGCTGAACCTGGGCCGATTCTGCTTAAAGTGTAAGTCCACCCCTTGTGATGGGTGGCCTCTAGATGGTCTTAAAATATTCTTAAAATTCAATTTTATTCAAATGTCTACAAAAATCACACCGTTCAATTTAAATTTTTCGAGATAGGACGTTTTCAAATTTCCAAAATTTGTTTTGAACCCCTTCCTATTGACCTAGGGTTATGAAAAGGTTCAAGGATCATTGTGGGTTGGTTCAGTTGTTCCCTATCAGCGACCCCTTAAGTTTTGGTGAAATTGGTGGTGGCCCAACTGACGTCTGAGTTCTCGTCATTCATAGCTGAAGAGCATGTGAGGGAAATCGGCTGTCAGTATCTGTGCGAGCTGCAGGAGTTCGTCCACTTCCATAACTACTTTTCAATTATTCGATTTATATCATGCTGTTCATCCTCTCATTACAATCGTTCTTCATTCTATTAAGTGTCCAGCCTTCTCACTTGTATTCCTGGGCTACCTCACAGGAGCAGACAATTTTAGTAATTAACCCCTTTACATCTACATATCATTTGTAAACAACATTTTTCATTTTTTAATTCCCCAACAAAACTACTGGTATCGATACTCAGGTGGTACAGCAACATCCCTAGCCATATTCAGAGACGAGTGAGAACTAGTGATGGGTATCGATATACCCAGAACACGCAGCTTCCACCCATCGGCATAGAACAACTTATTTATTATTTATTTCAGTTTTAGCTTCTAGATCGGCTGCGATCAAATAGAGTTTAAATTGCGTCAACCAGTTCGACCATTCTGACCTTCAATTTCTGAAGGGCCGAAGTTTAATGGAAGCTGAAATCTCGCGTCAGTGGCGTCCGGGATTATTAATTTAAAAAAAATTTCTTTGAATAATTAGGTTTTTTCTATTTTGAAAAGTGCTGAAATTATTCTAAAACCCTGTTTTTTCAAAGTTTTTCCCGAATCTCCTCTGCTATTAAACATCATCCACCCACATAATCAGAAACGACAATTGACAAAGAGCACAATAAGCAACATCTTGAATAAAACAACAGGTCCCCAGATGGAGAACCGAGAGCTTTGTGCAATGATATGATTAATTACTAAATAATTAAGTTGTTATATAATGAATAACTAATTAATCCGAATGAATTTACTATCAGATTTAACATTATATGATCACAACAGAAGCCAACGAAAGGTGAAGACCTGTCGTCTCTCTTGAAGCCTTCAATGAATTCAGCATATTTTCTTGGAATGAGCCTTTCAGCTTTGTATGTTAACATATTTTACTTGGCTCGTAGGCACCACGTTTTTCTATGGCGGAAGATGTGGGCCAAACTCCCTCGTGAAGGCTTGAAGGCTACGCTTCCATCCCCTTTTCCATCCAAGTATGAAATGCAGATTCGCCAAATCTGCTTGTTTATATTCAAATCCCTACTGCTACTACAACAACAATTTTCATGTCTTCTCCTTTGACGGAAGTGGAAAACACCACCGGCGACATTGAACTTGTTATGTGAAGCGACGGTCCTTAGAGATTTGGCAGCCGCCCAACCCCATTAAAGGAAACCTTGGCACCGAGATGAGTCGGCCCTTTTCAGTAAAAACTTCTCCGGGCTACTAGATCTAAACCCATCGCCCCTTTCCCGTCTGTTACATCTTCTTTTAGAACAGGGATGAGCGACGAAACCTTATAAACGGGCCCCGGTCATTCCTCCCGTCTACCGACGAGATGCAGTTGATATGCATTCGATCCTCAACAACAAAAACTTAGAACAACAATATCGAGAATGAGATCGCCACTAGCAAATATACAACAAACGTTTGAATATCGAAGTTCCCCTTCCCGACATCCAATAACAATCGACCTCCTTTCGCTTCTCTTTACTACACATCTAATAAATTGATGTGTAGTAATAAAAACGTCTCGCCATGGGGAGATTATGAAACGGGTCCGCCCGGTACGGTGCTTGTGAAGTGGTTAAGACATCTCTTTTGTTGGAAGGAAAAGGGCGAGTGGGGAAAGTGAATATCATAACTTCTTCCGGTCGCTGTAGAATATTTGTGATTTTGACACAAGTGTTTTTGGGGGATATCACATATTATTTTATTGAAGTTGGTTGAAAAGACCTGTAGAGAAAGAATAAATTACGGAAATTAATAAAATTATAAATTAATTTTCAAGGCTTTCTATTAACCACACCAAATTTCAAGTTGATTAACTGTAGAATCGTCAGTGGCCAAAAACTCCAGTTTTTTGTTATTAAAATTTTCTTGAGTTGAGATAATGGGTTATATCTTTCAAATGGCACTGGCTACAGTTGAAACGAAACTCTGTGCGAAATTTCTAGCCAATTGGTGAAGGTGAAGGTGGGGTTTTACAGTTGTACGCTCCCTTTAGACTTTAAACTTGAAACTTTCAGGGTTTTTTTTTTTTTTTGTTATCCACGCCAAGTTGATCGGAACCGTCAAAGTGGCCAAAATAAGCCTAAATTTCAGTGTTTTTTTTCCGAAAATTTTCTTGGGTTGAGATGATGGGTTAAATCTTTCAAATGGCACAGGGTTATGTTGTAAAGAAGGTCTGTGCAAAATCTCTAGTCGATTGGTCCTGTAACCCAGGCTGTTGACTCGTCATAGTCGACAATACTAGCCAAACTTTTCTGTTTTTGTTCCTAAATTTTTTTGAGGTGAGATAATGGGTTAAATCTTTTAAAAGGATCTGGCGCAAAATTTCAAGCCAATCGGTGAAGGTGGAGAGGCTGTAGATTTGGCTCAACAGGAAGAAGAACATGGTAAGGGTGAAGAACCGGGGTTTTAAATTTATACAGGGTGTAAACGTTAAGTTCGTACCACCGGCCAGGGGTCGATTCTACAACTAATTTCTGATGAAAAGTGCCCTATAAAACTTTTTTATACCGGTTGAAATCCGACCTTTTTCACTTTTGAGATTTTTTTCGTGTTTTCGACCTTAAGTCACTAAAATGGTCATAAGGTCAATATGCAAATGTAATTATACCGTTGGCAAGAGCGTTAAATACCCTATCTCCCTAGTACTGAATGAAACTGTTTGAAGAAGATTGAGATATTGAAAAATGAGGCTGAATAGGAAAGTCTCGAAAATTTCGGAAATGTACAGTTTTTCAAACGTTTGTAAGCCTAACTGAATCTGCCGGTTACTTGCATACTGTAACCCTAAAAGTTGGCCCAAAAGCTCAGCTTCGCAACGGTATGATCAAAAAATTGTTTACTGTGTACCCATGGTGTAAAATCCTCGTTTCCGTGCCAAAATCGTGGATCTTTCAGTAAAAATCAACAAGTAAAATATTTCGCAAAACCGATATTTTTATGTAAAATGAGTTGGGCAGCAATCTTGTTTGCATTCTTTGTCTCGCTGAGTCAAATGATGGGCAAAGACTTCTCGAATAAGCAGAAACTGATCGATTCCTCTCTTAAACACTTCCAAAATTGCTTGATTTCTCCCGAACGGTTCCGTCATTATGTACCGATCCAACAGCGCTTCAAAGAAATTGATGCGATTGGTTTAAAACGCTTCGGTACTACTTTACTCATAAATCAGTGCCGAACCATCCATGTCCAAATACTTCTCAATTACGGCGAGAGTGAACCTTCAAATGTATTTTTAATGAAAGCGACTGTAACCCTGTCGGTAACGGTTACTTCGTTTACCTTCTAATTGTTTTTCAACATCGACTTCAAGTACCAAATAAAGCTTTGATACCTTATGTGGGGCCGTGGGGAAAGTTTTGGCTGATTGTTTGGGTGAGTTTTGGTTGAATTGCGCACGATGTTTTAATAACGTAGGATGATGGTTGGGTTTAGGTGTCAGAGCTGTTGCTCGTTCCTAATGCCTTTTTGGATCCTGCAACACGGCTTTTTGGATTCACTGCAGTGCGGGTGAACAAAACCTATTGCAATTAAAATTTTAAAAACTTGCAGGGTTCTGTATAAAGTTTCCGCGATATGGCAGTAGGGGAAATGAGAGACTTGAGGCTTTGAGTAATAATTTGCGCCTCGGACCGAGGCAGAGCTGGTAGGTAGGGCGCTCTTGGTGGGAATAGGCCGGGGCGAGAGGCCCCGTACGCTCAGTAGGATCACCGGACCGAGGCAGAGCTGGTAGGTAGGGCGCTCTTGGTGGGAATAGGCCGCGGCGAGAGGACCCGTACGCCCAGTAGGATCACCGGACCGAGGCAGAGCTGGTAGGTAGGGCGCTCTTGGTGGGAATAGGCCGGGGCGAGAGGCCCCGTAC